>WOVY01014954.1:0-600000 GCA_013436015.1 Rhipicephalus annulatus
GTATGTATGTGTGCATGTGTGTATGTGTATGTGGTGATGTATGTATGTGTGTGGTATGTGTGTGTTTGGATGCGTGTGTGCGTATGTGTGTGAGTGTATGTGTGTGTATGTATGTATGTTTGTATGCGTGTGTGTATGTATTTATGTGCGTGTATGTGTGTATGCGTGTGTGTGTATGTGTATGTATGTATGTATGTATGTATGTATGTATGTATGTGTGTGTGTATGTATTTATGTATATATGTATGTGTGTATGCAATAAATGTGTATATGTGTGTATGTATGTGTATGTGTGTAGGTATGTTTGGGTGTATATATATGCGCGTGTATGTATATGTGTATATGTATGTATGGGTGTATGTGTGTGTGTATGCATGTATGTGTATGTATGCCTGTATGTATATATGTGATTGCGTGTGTATGCATGTATTTATGTATGTATTTATGTATGTATGTATGTATGTATGTATGTATGGATGGATGTATGTGTGTATATATGTGTATGTATGTATGTGTGTGTATGTATGTATGTATGTGTGTGCATATGTGTGTGTGTGCGTGTGTTGATAAGCATGTATGTATGTATGTATCAATGTGTGTGTGAATTTATGTGTGTGTACGATGCAGTGACCATAAAATGGTACGGTCTCGAATTCGCCTAGACTTGAAGAAGGAACGACAGAAACTGATTCGCAAGAAGCCAATCATCAGCTAGCACTGAGAGGAAAAGTACACGAATTCAGAGTGTCGCTGCAGAACAGGTACTCGGCTCTTAGTGAGAAAACCAACGTTAGCGTAGATACAATGAATGGTAGTCTGACGAGTATCATTACGGAGTGTGCAGTGGAAGTTGGAGGCAGAGTAGTTAGACAGGACACTGGCAAGCTTTCCCAGGAAACGAAGAACCTAATTAAGAAGCGTCAAATCATGAAAGTGTCAAGTACAACAGACAAAATAGAACTGGCAGAGCTTTCGAAGTTGATTAATAGACGTAAGGTATGCGATGTAAGAAGGTATAACATGGAAAGAATTGAACACGCTCCGAAAAACGGAGGAAGTGTCAAAGCATTGAAGAGGAAACTTGGGATAGGCAAAAGTCGGATGTATGCACTAAGGGACAAAGAAGGCAAAATAACTACCAATATGGATAGGATAGTTAAAATAGCGGAGGAGTTTTACAGAGATCTGTACAGTAGCCGAGACAACCACGACCTTAATACTATAAGAACTAGCAGTAACCCAGATTACACCCCACCAGTAATGATAGAAGAAGTCAGAAAAGCTTTGGAGAGCATGCAAAGGGGCAAAGCTGCTGGTGAGGATCAGGTAACATCAGATCTGCTGAAAGATGGAGGACAGATTGTGTTAGAAAAACTAACCACCCTGTTTACGAGGTGTCTCCTGACGGGAAGAGTACCAGAGTCTTGGAAGAACGCTAACATCATCTTAATACATAAGAAAGGAGATGAAAAGGACTTGAAAAATTACAGGCCGATCAGCTTGCTATCTGTAGTATACAAGCTATTTACAAAGGTAATTGCTAACAGAGTAAATAAAACATTAGAATTCAATCAACCAAAGGAACAAGCAGGATTTCGAACAGGGTACTCAACAATTGACCACATTCATACTATCAATCAGGTAATTGAGAAATGCTCAAAGTATAACCAAACACTATACATAGCCTTCATAGAACGAGAAGGCGTTTGATTCAGTAAAAATATCAGCCGTCATGCAAACACTGCGGAATCAGGGCGTAGATGAAGTATATATAAACATTCTGGAAGAAATCTACAGGGGATCAACTGCTACCATAGTGCTTCATAAAGAAAGCAACAGAATACCAATAAAGAAGGGTATAAGGCAGGGGGACACAATTTCCCCAATGCTATCTACCGCGTGCTTACAGGAGGTTTTCAGAAGCCTAGAATGGGAACAGTTAGGGATAAGAGTCAATGGAGAATACCTTAGTAACCTGCGCTTCGCCGATGACATTGCATTGCTGAGTAACTCGGGGGATGAATTGCAACTCACGATTACGGAGTTAGACAAGGAGAGAAGAAAGGTGGGTCTTAAAATTAATCTGCAGAAAACGAAAGTAATGTACAAAAACCTCGGCAAGGAGCAGCGCTTCGATATAGGTAATAGTGTACTTGAAGTTGTAAAAGTCTATGTCTACTTAGGGCAGGTAATAACCGCAGAGACGAACCACGAGATTGAAGTAACTAGAAGAATAGGAATGGGGTGGAGCACATTCGGCAAGCACTCTCAATTTATGACTGGTAGATTGCCATTATCCCTCAAGAGGAAGGTATATAACAGCTGTATCTTGCCGGTACTTAGCTACGGAGCAGAAACCTGGAGACTTACAAAGAGGGTTCAGCTTAATTTGAGGACGACGCAGCGAGCAATCGAAAGAAAAATGGTAGGTGTAACCTTAAGAGACAAGAAGAGAGCAGAGTGAATTAGGGAACAAACGGGGCTTAAGGATATCATAGCTGAAATCAAGAAGAAGAAATGGACATGGGCAGGGCATGTAGCGCGTAGACAGGATAACCGCTGGTCATTAAGGGTAACTGACTTGATTCCCAAAGGAGGGAAGCGGGTGAGGGGGAGACAGAAGGTTAGGTGGGCAGATGAGATTAAGAAGTTTACGGGTATAAATTGGCAGCAGCAAGCACAGGACCGGGTTAACTGGAGGAACATGGGAGAGGCCTTTGTCCTGCAGTGGACGTAGTCAGGCTGATGATGATGAATGTGTGCATGTGTGTTTGTGTATGTGTGTGTATGTGTATAAGTATGTATGTGTGTGTGTATATTTGTGTATGTATGTGTGTATGTGTGTGTGAATGTATGTATGTATGTATGTATGTATGTATGTATGTATGTATGTATGTATGTATGTATGTATGTATGTATGTGTGTGTGTGTATGTGTGTTTGTGTATGTATGTGTGTGTATGTGCGTGTATGTATGTATGTATGCATGTATGTGTGCATGTATGTGTGGGAGCGTGTGTGTGTGTGCGTGTGTGCACGTGCGTGTTTGAGCGTGCGTGTGCGTGGGCGTGTGTGCTGCGCATGTATGTGCGCTCGCGTGTGTGCGTGTGTGTGTGCGTGCGCGTGTGTGTGCGCGTGCGTGTGCGTGTATGTGTGTGTGTCTGTATGTGTGCGTGTTTACTCTGTGTGTGTGTGTGTGTGTGTGTGTGTCTGTATGTATACGTGCATGTATGTCTGTCTGCATGTATGTGTACATGTATGTATGTCTGTATGTATGTGTGCATGTATGTGTGTGTATGTGTGTGCATGTATGTATGTGTGTCTATATGTATGTATGTGTGTGTGTGCTTAAGTAGGAGTGTGCTTATGTATGTATGTGTGTGTATATATGTGTGTATGTGTGTATATGTGTATATGTGTGTGGACGAGATACCACAACCAGTGAAGAAACAGCGTACTTATACTCGATATATACAGCGGTCCCAGAGACTACCGAAAGAAGTTTCTAATGACGCTCAAAAACTCCGTCATGGCCGGCACCCATTCGCTTGTCGTACTCGGGGAATTCAACTCCTTATGGACAATGGAGGTACGTCTACGACACCAGCAAGGGCTTAAAACTGTGGGAGAACGCCAGGAAAATGGACCTCAAACTCGTCACGGACAAAGTTTTCTTGACCATAAAACTCAGTGACACGGGACACCACCCCCGATCTGGCGTTTACGACAATCGTTAAGGAAGCAAAGTGAAATAACACAGCAATGGATTTTGGCAGCGACTATTACGTACTCGATACCCGCTTCGTCATCAACGGAAGTAAATTTACAGTTTACCGTCACACAATGAGATTATTTTTGTTAGCTCCATTGTAATGACATTGCACACACCCACAGAGAAACGGCAGACTGGTGCGAACAAATCAAGAGTGACGCGGAGTCATCTACCAAGAAACTTACCTGGAGGTAGACATGATGGATAGCAGGGTAGCTCATCTGACTGAAGCAAAGCAGACATTGCTCCTCCAATGGAAGGCACAAAGATTCAACTGAAGGTTAAGAAGGAAAAATCTCGGAGGTCAACAAGATTAATGAACATCACTGCTGAACCTTCTGCAAGAAGCAATTTGGCGAGGTGTGTGACTCGATAGATGGCCATATGCTCAGTGGCAAGCTCTTGGGCTTGCTCAAACTTTACTCAACTAGGGCAAGACAAGGTCGAATAAGAGACACACTCTCGCAAGTTCCCTCCAAGAAGTAACCAGGTCGTGTTTCGGAGATGAGCTGGCTGCCTAGCTCATAAAGAAGTAACTGCCCCTAAAGCACTGAGACGAGGAGGTTCGGTCGTCTGACTACCTCGGCCCGGACCGTCTCTTGTTGAATGAAGACTTCACGGTGCTGGAAGTCAGGCAAGCCATTTTCGCACTAAATCGTAAGTCCCCACCTGGTCCCGACAGCATCACCATTAAGATGCTGTGGATTCTTGATGATGATTCAATCGAATACCTCTCAGAGAACATCTAGACCTGGAGAAATGACAGCAGCCCCCGAAAATAAAAGCCTACCATGCCCGTTATGATCTCCAAAACAGGGAAGACTGAATATTTATAACATCCGACCCATCTCTTTTGCATCCTGTGGAGGGAAAGTGGAGGAGCTTGTCGTCCTCAACTGATTAAGCCGATATCTAAAAGACAATAACGTCTATACTCCCAACAAGAATGGCTTCCGAGCCGGTTTCACAATGCAGGACGCCATGAGGATGTTTAAGCATCATAAAATTGACATCAGTACCAGGCACGCTAGGGCCTTGTTTGAACTCAACCACGAGAAGGCGTTTGATAGTTCTCTCCATTAACACATGCTGGCTTCTGACGCGGATTTCGAGCTGGGCCCCAAAATGTATAACCACATCTGTTAGTTCTTGAATGGGAGAAAAGTGAAACTGCGGATTGGTGACTATATCTTTGACGCGGGGCTGCTAGGCCCACGGGGTACAACACAAGGCTCAGTCATTTCGCACACTCTGTGCAACATCTGCATGGTCGGCCTTTTGAGGATATTGGCCCAAGTCGAAGGTATCAACTACACGGTGTACGTTGATGACATTTACAATCTGGTGCACCGGCGGCAGTGAAGGGCAAGTGGAAAGTACCATGCGAGAGGCCGTAGACATAACGAAACAGTACCACCTACCTACCAGTCTTCGATGTTCCCCGACTAAGTTCAAACTCCTGCTTTACAGAAGAGAAAAAGGGGGCTGACCGACCGGTTGGAAGCGACTCTCTGAAAGTGACATTCAACTGTTTACTCGGAACGGCGACACAATACCCAAAGTCGGCATCGTCAGAGCCCGGGTTATTTTATCGAATCACGTGGTAGCAATGGCGCTGCTTTGCGCCAGATCACTGCAAAAAACGACAATGCTTCTCGCCTTCTTCGAAGAGTCACGAACAGATGCCGGGGCCTCAAGGAGGACAAGAAGCTCCGAATAATCAACGCGTTTGTGCTGTGTCCCATCACTTACTCGGGGGCCATGACGACTGGCTCAGAGCACAGTGTGACAAGCTTAATGCCCGTAATAAAAAATTGTCAAGAGAGCCGTCGTGTTGCCCGCCAGAACGCCCACCGAGAACCTCCTTCGGCACGTCATCCTCAACGCTATAGAGGAGATAGCCGAGGCTAAGGAACGGGCCCAGCTAGCTCGGCTCAATCACGCTGGCTTGGAAGGTAGATTATAAAAGAACTCGAACTCACCTCCTCCAAAACTTTGGCTAGCAACACACTTACCCAGAGAAATAAGGGACACCAAGTAAACTCTTCGTTGCTCCACTGCGCCGCAATGTCCACCATGTGCACAAGGCATGTCATAGCTATGCTAGAGCGGCAACGATACCTGACCGAATTTCTAAGAAAAATATCAAGGCAAGCTTCGTAGATGCCATCGCATACTGAATTTGCAAGACTTTTGCGCTTTGCGTTATGAACAGACACGATAAGATAATCAACTGTTCCTCAATCAGGATGACAGACCACGAGAGGGCCGAGAAAGTGGTCATTGCACTCGCCAAGCAAGATAGTCGAAGAGACAGCGTATACAGCGACTAAAAGGCAGTCAAGATGGTATTCGGAGAGGCCGTCTAGCACGACACATAGTTCATATTCTAAGAGGCGTCAGAAACAGTGATGGTGCAACACATATCTTCTGGTCCCCTCCTCACGTCGAGGTCATTGAGACGGTTCCTTTGAACCTGAACGAGTCTGCCCACGAGGCTGCGCGAGGATTTGCTGAACGCGCTGCCGTCGGATCAGGCATCTTTTAGCACGCACATTGCGATAACAGAGTTCTTTTATTTAGAAAGAAGGCTCTCGCGCCTCTTTGACAGGCGGTCACGCTCACACTCCTGGAAACCTACTCCTACCGTAATCCTTCGTTACCGTAGTAGTATCGATCCGGCAATTTCCACATTCTTGCACGGCCTGTGGCGAAGTTGCTACTTTGCCTCACGTGCTCTCGGGGTGAGGGTTGCTAGGCCCGACGTGACAAAGAAAAAGTGGTACACGCTGCTGCGACGTTCCGTCTTGAAATACCATATCCTATCTGTTCAGTGGGCCCGTTTTTAATTCGGCAAGCTATACCTGTTCATTCCGTCATGGAATTATCCAGGTGCGCGTTTGGTCGTGTTTTGCCGCACCAAAACAGTCACAGGTTTGCTGCAAAGGCGAAAAAATAAACGCAATAGCAACTAATTCGAAGGTCGCGTGCAGATGGCAAGCAGATCGAAACATGCCCCGCATTTCTCTCGCACAAATGACGCATGAAATGAACTCATAGGTACAGATGAACGAGAATGAGCGTCTGAGTTGTTACTTCGCCCTGTCTGGAAAGCGCGCCCTTTTTGCAAATGGAGGATGTGCAACGATTGCAGTGACCTTTGTGGACCCGGTAACCACAAAAGAATACGTACGAGACGTATGATCCTCCCCAATGTAAGCAAATGGCACGCGATCGAGTGTACACCACCCTATTCTCTACGCGGGCCAAAGTACGCGTGAGAGAGAGAGAGAGTAGACTTTGTCTCCAGTAAGGACTGAAGTGTCCCCACTGGAGACAAAGAGGGGGGGGGGGCTGGGAGATGGGACCCTCGGAGATCCACTTCCCCAGGTGGTTGCCATGCCTTGAATTCTGGCGGCATCTGCCGCCAGCCGGACAGCACGAGCTGGTCCTCCAGGCACGTGCTGAGCAGCAAAGCCTTCCGCTGCTCGGCCATAGGGATTCTGATTGTAGGGTTCGTGCTGTGTTTGAGTGAGTAGCAGCGGGGCAGGCCCATATAATATGGTCGAGCTCAGCGTTAGGTGCACCGCACGCTTTTCATTGTGGTGTGTGAGCAGCGGGCTAAATACAGCTTTACAGTGATGGACTGGGGGAAGTGCGTGTCTGTAATAGACGCCAGGTAGTGGACTGCTGCTTCTAAGGCACTTGTTTGGTGGTCAGCATTAAAGTTGGGCCTTGTGGAAGTACATTAGGATTTCTCGAAAGAAAACCATTCTGCCCCGCGCATTGTCGCAAAAACAGGAGGCCATCATCTCTCGCTGAGCTGCGTGAGCTTGCGAAGGGTGATACTCCGTTGGATTACGCACACGGTGGAGGAGAGCTTGGCCGGCGTCATGAACGTCTTCGCTCTCCGCGAGCCTCAAGTTGCCCAGAGTCCTGGTGATCTCAATGCGGTGGCAACGTAGCAGGGGTGTACTTGCCAGAATGCGGAGCGCCAGTTGGGAGATCAAACATTTCGTAAAGTTGCGGATGCTATGTCGGAGTCGCTGATGCCAGAATGCTTGGGTTGATGCATAGGCTAGAGTGATGGCTGCTTCTTCTTTGCGCTTGTTTGCTTAAATAGTTCCAGTTGCGTTAAAAATGTACTGAGGCCCGGCGGCAACTGCGAGAGCCACGGCCCGATGCGTAGTATATTGCGCTGCGTCTGCATACGCCACGTTCGTGGCTTGCGCTTAGTGCTGTTGCGACCGAGGTTTGCAGCACCGAAGATCCGGGATAAAGATGTCGAGGCAGGAGGAGGTTGAGCTTCGTAGAGAGTGTTTATTGACATTATTTACAAGGCATGGGCTCTCTGGTCCCAAGCTCTACATTGAACAATGCGGTCTATTGAACAAGCTGCGTGAACCACACTAAGCCGCCCGCGAGGGCTGAATAAATACAGTCTCATCTTTCCAAAATCCTAGATCGCGAAATAGGTCCATACAGCGCTTTCCAAGAACATGATTCGCTGCACACACGAGTGTCAATATGCCGACACAACCCCAAAGAAACACAGATAGAAAAACCAAACACGTGTTTGATCCCGTATGGTCCCGGCGATTCTGCCTCCTTCGGCGAATCTTGCTTCTAGCAAGTGGGGTGAAACGTGTTTGTCATCTCGCCGCTCGCGCCGACAACCCAAGCTTTGTAGAAGGGCGATCGTGGCCTAGGCGCCTCTGAAGGGCCATACCTAGACATCTGGTACTGATTTGAGCGTCGGCACCTCATCAGCCAGAGACGCACAACGTGGTGGTCCGACGTCGGTAATCAGCGGAAGCTCGGCATTGCGGCTTTCACCGGGGCACGACCCGAAGGACAGCGGTGCTTCATATATTATTTTAAGCCATTCAGCGCCCAGTATACGGAAACAGCAGGACGTCTTGGCTCTGTTCCTTATCTCCAGAAAATGACGCAGCTGCCTTTCTTCTTTTCAGGGGCCGTGGCAAAAGGGTTGCCCGCCAAACGCAACTGTGCTTGCCAAGTTGCTTGGCGCTGTCCACTCGTCTTTACGGGTTATATTCAGGGTGCATACTGCGTGGTATGGGGCGAATGATGACCGTGTCGGAAGTTTCCGGAGGAATTGCGAGTTTCTGGCCAAACTAGGAGACGTAAGGTATGCCAAATGCGCACATGAGAGGACGTCCTGTGGGAGTTTGGCCTGATTGTTCATAGTTCGATATACGTTGGGCTTCAATGAATTTCTCTATAGTGCTATGAAGTCATAGTTCATTGAGTTTCGCATTCGACGTAAACACGGGGAAATTCAGCGCGCACTTGTAGCAGTGCCAGCCTATTATGATTTGTTTTTGTCAATGAGCGTAAGTTTTATAAATGGAGAAAGGTGAGGTGTTCTGCTCATGGAGAAGATGGTCACCAGTCGGATGAGATGGACCTGTTTCATGCCATGCTGTCTATTTGCAATATGGGAGATGAACCTAGTAGCCTGATAGACATGATAGTGTAGTAGTTTCCGAATTGCCGCCGTTCTGCTGAAAGCGGAAGCCCAAAACGCGAATGGTATGGATTGTTCGTATAGGTTGGTTTTGCGCATGCAGGTTTATCATGGGAAGGTCTCAGTTGTAGGGAGATCTAGATCAATACATGAGTAACTCTGACTTTTTGAACGAGCAGGGTAATTCTCGTGGTTTGGAGTAAGTTATGATTCTATCAATAGCTGATTGAAGTGCAGGCTTAATCTGTACGTCGCTACCTCTGGCAATCCAACACGTGATATCGTCGGCGCATATGCTATGGTGGAGGTCGGGGATACTTGCAAGAAAAAGCGGAAGGTGAAGCATGGCCAGGTGGAATAAAATGGAGAGCGGACCGACCCCTGTGGTGTCCCTTTGGCACCGAGAGTGATGGAAGGTGCAAGCAAATTGTTGACCGAGAGTGTGGCTGTCCTGTCCGTTAAAATGATGCGGGAGGTAGCAGTAGGTACGGGTGCCTACGTTAAGCGTGGCGAGGGCTTCAAGGATGAATAAATGTAGCACATTGTCAAATGTCTTGATGAGGTCTAATCCCAGAATAGCGCGCATCCCAAACCGAGAGCCTTCCTCCCCATATATAATGTGGCTCTTCAATTGCTGCATTACGTCTTGTGTTGAAAGTTGAGGGGGGGGGGGAGAATCTGAACGTTGTATGCAGGTAGAGGGCATGCTCTTACTGGTACCCTTGCAGACGAGTGTGAAAACGTGCTCGAGTTCATTGCCAACAAAATATGTGAGAGATATTGGCCAAAGAGTTTCTTTCAATAGTGAGTGGTTTTCCTGGTTTAGGTCACAAAATGACTGTGACGATTTCCCATAATTTGGTATTTCTCTAGACTGCCAAACCATTTGCAGATAAGATGTGAGCGTTGCAAGTCACTGTTCGGAAAGGTTTCGTAAGATTTTATTTGTAATTTTATCCAGGTCAGGCGCTGAGTGAGGTTTCAGTTGTGAATACGCAGACCTCAGTTCCACTTTTGTTGTTAGGAAGTCGAGGACTCAATTATTCACACCATTGTAGCATGGGAGATCAACAGAAGTAGCGCTGACAATGTACCGACTAGGTAGGTCCTGAATAAGGCTTTTATTGGTACCTGTATGATTGTGCTGAGCAGCTGTCCTCGTTTTTCATCTATAAGACACAGGTCATTAGGTATACGCTTGCTGCTGCTGCATCCTTGCACAGCACATTGGTTCCGCAGCTAGCGATGAAAGCACGCAGCGTTAAATGTATTTCGCACCATTCCGCTGCCCGTTGGACACTACGTTGAACGCATTCACCAACGATAAAGCGCACCTATATTTCGCGCAGTACAGAGAACGGAATTAAGTGCAGAACACTAAATATTGTGAGGGGGTAGGTATTTGTGGACGAATCTTACGAGTTGGCCGTGCCATGTCTACTCATGTAGTGCGAAGGCTGCACTGAGTAATAATAGTGTGGGCCGAGGTTGCTAGAAAGATTGTTCGTAATAATAAAAACCGTCACGAACTCTTTGTTCATAAAACCTAATAATATCATTGGGAAAGAAATCTCATTAGTAAAACCTATTGACTGCTTCGACTTTGAAACAAATTGTTTTTTCTTTTTGAGCAAAAACATAAGTTTGATTGATTTTTCACGCATAGTACCGCTTCAATCGCCGTTCCCATAACTCCCTATGCTGACGTCACTCGCATCACCTTCTCCATCGCTTTTCGCCAGAGCCTTGAAGGCTCAATTTATTAGATCTTGGTCTGTCTGTTGGTATCTATCTATCTATCTATCTATCTATCTATCTATCTATCTATCTATCTATCTATCTATCTATCTATCTATCTATCTATCTATCTATCTATCTATCTATCTATCTATCTGTCTATCTATCTATCTATCTATCTATCTATCTATCTATCTATCTATCTATCTATCTCTCTATCTATCCATCTATCTATCTACCTACTTATCATCTATCTATCTATCTATCTATTTATCTATATACCTATCTATCATTTCTTTATCTATTATCTATCTATCTATCTATCTATCTATCTATCTAACTATCAAGCCACTTAAAGCTCTAACTCTCCTGGATGTTTCGATAATCGGTTCTATACCCGAATTGATGTGGCATAACAAGGCTGTATGAACTATATGACGAGTACAAGTTACTAGATGCTTGCGTGATTACCCCTTAACTTAGGGCGAAACCAAAATTAGTATCGAAGAGTGCAAAGAATTTCACAAATATGACTCGCTGCCCATGACGCGCCACAATGTCATCCCGTACCGTCCAACCTTTTACTCTAGACGTATCGCACTTAACCCACATTGGCTCTCGTTCTTCCTGTAAGCTTTCAAACACATGTGGCACATGACCGCACTTTTGTGGCACGTACATGCCTGCGGTTATTATATTGGCGCGTTCGCACTTAGTCTTGAAGAGAGCGAAACGAACGAAACTCTCCGAAAACTGGTTCGTTTCACCGCCCAAGTGGCCGGAAAACCACGCTGCGCGGCTGGCGTGCGAGAATTGCTCCGAGAGCGATTTTCCCGCCACGCAAAACCGGATCCGAGTTCCGCTTCACAGCCTTGGCTGTGCTAGATCAAACCACGTTACCTAACCAGCTGCCCGCAGATCCGCACTCGTCTTCGTCTGTGTTAGTTGTCGGAAGTTCTTGCGCTCAGAAGTTTAAGAATTGATTACCAACTAGCCCAATCCCACACTTTACCGCAGATTTAACATGGTGGCACAGGCATCACCGGCGGCTCGCATCGGCTAAAATTGGAAACTACCCGTGCAGCATGAAGAAGCTTGATGGCCTCAACGAGGACGCATTCATCGAGAACCTGACTTGGATTGCGGTCACCGAGAACTCAGGAAGTAGACGGTGCAGCGGCAGCGCGTCAGCATGCCCCAACGTCTTTCGCGTTTGTGTACAGCCAGCTAAATACGCCGCCACCACTGCCAGTGCGTTTGCTCGTGTCGTTTCTGCTAGCTTATCTCCAGAAAAAATGTTTGAAAAAATGCGAGATGATTCTTTTCACTCTTTTGCATGAATAACTAGGTTCGGTGGAACTTTGTTTCTCAAAAAGCAGGCAAAATTAAATTATTTGTAAAGGTATCGATGGCAGCAGCGGTGAGATGGGGCAGAACGATTGTGAACATCTTCGACACGCGCGACCGTGGTTTTCCGACCGCTCTGGCGTTTTCGTTTCTCTTCACTTGTGAAGTTTGAATGCGCCATAACGCATGAGTGTTACGAAAATTGGCTGCCTTTAACCGACAAATGCAAAAAATGAATGTCGGCGTCCCTTCAGGAGTCGAGCCTCAAATTCAGTATGGCAATCAAGTATTTCACCACAGAACCACTCCAGGTCACAGAACTACTTTCTGAATAAACCATAATTTTAGTGAAAGCCCTAGGCGCAGAAATCTTGAGGTTATGGCCCTCGACTGCTAACCCGAAGGTCGCGTGATGAAATATCCCCTGCTATGGCTGGATCTTCGATGGAGACGAAGACGTTTGAGAACCATCTCCTTTGGTTTAGGTGCACGTTAAAGAAATACACGGTTCATATCTCCAGGTGTTCGAAATTTCCGGAGCCCTCCATGACGCCATCTCTGATAATGAGATCGTTTTTTATGACGTTAATATTGTTATTATTGATAACGCTCATGTATTTGAACATAGTATTTTGCTTCCATGATACAGCCGTCCCGCCACGATAACAACCGTACAAATTACGTGCCATCTGCTTGAGTTGACTTATATGGCATTCTCCACCACTAACGTCCTCTGTAGCACCAGCACTTCGCGTCAGCGTTCCGTTTCTTGTGTTGCTAATATTTCGAAATGCTACTTTCTTTCTTTCTTTCTTTCTATGTTTTTTGCTGCAGGTCCACTGCACGTGTACAAGATGGCTTCCGCAAACCCTACCAAACTGTCTGAGAAAATTTGGAATTAGCTGGATATCATTGCGCAAGCTTGTCAGCTCGCGAACGCGAACAGCTGAGTTCATTATAGAACTAACATGACTGCTAGTGTCAAAGATCGAATGTTCAATGCCGCATGTACAAATGTTGCCATGTCTTGCCACTGATTAGATTATCGACGATGGACGTTCTGATTGCCGCTATTTTTGTACAGTGTGTTTTGTTGTAGTGTGACTTTGTGTAACTCAGCCACAAGTTAAATCAAATAAAGAGTTTTATTCAGGCCGTGTCTCCTGCTGCTTTGTTCCTCGTCACAATGCCCATGTCGTTATTGTCTTAATTTGGGAACGTCAAAAAACTAGTTACATAAAGAAAATGCTGTTTGGGGTAACTATCTAGGTGCGTTTTTATTTATCTTTAGCACAACTTCGAAACTTTCCCATTATTAAAACATTACGTCGCTGAAAAATTACATTTGAATGCTTCGTATAAAATCGATTACCAGAGTACGTGTGGTCTACAGAATGTTTATTCAGAAAACTGTGTATTTTCTAGGTGTCTTCTCGTGACTTTGCGGGCCTGCTATATAAAGGCCCTCTGGTAAATTATGCATTGCGAATTGTTCTAAGTAGCGTGGCAGTCCTCATCCTAAAAGAGCGTGAGGTGAGCTAGCTGCTAGCCAGGTTAGCTGCTCTTGTGAGATGCTGCTGTGAGCTTGATGTCGAGCTCACGACCAGCTTCGTTCCTTGCTGCTCTAAGATGTCAGAGGTGCGTACAGGGCTCGGTAGAAGCGAGCATAGCCTTCCCTCCGACGCTGTGAGATGCGATTCCAGCTTTTGCTGCCATGTCATAGAACATAGATGTGCTGTCTTCAAGAAGTTCATCCAAAGTTCCATATTGGGCGACACTTCCTTCGCTCATGACGAGTATCCTATTATGGAAATGAAAAAAAAGTTTGAGCTTAGGAATTATCTTGGACCTGCATATAAGGTGTGAATTGGCATAACAAGCATAAACAATGCCAGCGCAGTGTGCGCTTCATTCAGCGTCGCTGAATGGTGCGACATACTCAAAACTAGAATGCCAAGAGGAGTGCAATCACACTGACGATTTTTGTTTTTTATTGTGGAAGCTGTTATGGGATCACAACTCGGGTCACGCGCGGCGCCGTGGTTGTCCGCCGATACCGGCAGTGTCCATAACCACATCGCACAAAGTAAGGTAAAACCTAGTAGCAAGGACCCAGTGGGGCTGGTGCCCAGACGGCTGCGTGCCAGCCCAGTATTTTACGATTGAGCTACGGGGTGCTTAGGGCTTGTTCGCAAACTTTTCTTAGGCAGGCTTGATGCAGAGAAAGGAACCGAGTTATTGTGAGTAATTAAGCATTTTAGAACAGGAAAATAACTGAAACTACAAGACTGGGGTGGAGCACATTCGGCAAGCATTCTCAAAACATGAATAATTGATTGATATGTACGGTTTAACCTCTCAACACCACCATAATATTATGGGAGACGCCGTAGTGAAGGGCTTCGAAAAATGTGAACACCTGGGGTTATTTAACGTGCGCCCAAATCTGAGCACACGGGCTTACAACATTTAGGCCACCATCGGAAATGCAGCCGCCACAGCCGGGATTCGATCCCGCGAACTGTGGGTCAGCAGCCGAGTACCTTAGCCACTAGACCATCGCGGCGGGGCGTTGTAGTGTAAATCTAGAAGAAATCGTCATAGGCAGAGCACATAGCGCGAATGAAAAATAACCGCTGGTCATTAAGCATCAAAGACTGGATTCTAAGAGAAGGCAAGCAGGTGAAAGGGAGACCGAAATTTAGGTGGGCTAAGAGATTAGGAAGTTTGTGGGTATAAAGTGGTAGCGGTAAGCACAGGAATGAGTTGATTGGCGCGACACGTAGGTGCCTTTTGTTCTGCAGTGGCTGTAGTCAGGCTGATGATGATGATTGAAACATGCACGTTGGTAGAAGTCTGTACGTCAATAAAAGTTTTAGTCCATTTTTTAGGCTTGTTAGTTCACTTCCCTCAATGTGTGGCGTTTTGCGCAAAAACAAGTGAAGGATGCAGTTGCTATTTATGTATGTGTGTGTGTGTGTGTTTTATGTGTCCTCGTTTTTAGTACCCTAATACGATTCTTAATCGTCGAATACCAACTTGCCCATATGTCTTCCTTGGGGAAAGAGGCAAAAAATGCTGCTGTAGGGAAGCATACGCACCGACGCGTGTGCGCCTTTATATTAGAATGAAAATCCCCGTGCTCTGATTGCGCGAGAGCCTGCTCCGCCTTTGCCAGACTTTGCCGTCAGCCATGTTTTGTTGTGACCTCGTTGCGACTTCTCTTGTTAAATAAACACATTCACGTTTGTTGGATGTTGCTGAGATCCCCAAGCAGACCTGGAGCTCCACTCTCGCAAGTTTCACGAGAAAACACCGCACACCATGACTGATTCAGTAGCCAACCAGCCCATCCCAGCACAGCCGGCACCATCGGCTGCTCCGTTTACCTGCCTCGGTCCTACCCGTCAACGGGACCCACCAATCTTCAGCAGCAGTGGTGAGCAATATGTTGAGGACTGGCTCTCCTTGTACGAACACGTAAGCGCCAGTAACAAGTGGGATGGTGACTCTAAGCTCGCCTATGTTGTCTTTTACTTGGCGGACGTCGCTAAGCTTTGGTTTACCAACCGCGAAACAACCATCGCCAACTGTACTACCTTTGTGACCCTCGTGACCGAAGCGTTCGGCCGATCAGACGTCCGCAAGCTCCGCGCTGACCAGCCCGTACACCATCGAGCCCAGTATACTGGCGAGACGTTTACTAGTTAGACTGAGGATGTGCTCGACCTCTGCAGGAGTGTGAACACATCAATGCCTGAAGAAAATACAATTCCACACATTCTCAAGGGCTTCGAGAATGGGGCATTCCAGATGTTGCTGAAGAAAAGCCCGACCACGGTACAGTCGTCGTAAGCCTGTGGCAGAGGTTCAATTAATTGCGTCATCAGCGTTCCATCGCCCGACATAGTGCCCCACCACCAGATTCGATATCGGTTGTCATACTCGCAAATGACAACGTTCGCCAAAGAACTCTGTGCAACGAGATCAAAAACTTCATCACGGAAGAAGTCGCCCAACAGCTCTCTCTGCTGCCGCATAGCGACGCGCCCCCGCAAGCCTGCCTTCGACACTGCAGCAGGCCATATGCACTGAAGTTTGCGATGCCCTCCCTACGATTGCGGCCACTTATTCATACACCAGTACCATCTGATCTCTGAACGAGTGACTACGCACCACCTGCGCCACCACGGCCGCCACCGCATCCAGTCTTCTTATCGGCTCCACCTCCTCCTGTCTCGTCTCTAGTTTACAGGCCCCCACCTCGATTTTTTCGTCCATTTAATGGGTGGCGAACGCATGAGAACCGTGCTATCTGCTTCGCGTGTGGTATTGCTGGCGACATTGCACGCTTCTTGCACCGCCGTTCCACACCTGCGCACGCTTACTTTGGAACTCCTCCGTGCGCGCCGCAGCAGGCCAACACGTCTGCATATGAACACAGGCAATCCCAATCGGATCACCACCCATCAACTGCTCGTTTCCCATCTCCTCGTCGCCGATCGTCATCCCCTATGTGTCGTCGACCACCGCCTGAGGAGGAAAATTAATCAGTGCAGTTCTAGAGGCAAGAACTGCAACTTCTGCGCAATTCTCAAGGCCTCCATTTTTGCCGCGAAATGTTGTTGATGTCGAAGTTGAGGGAGTCGCCACATTAGCGTTATTTGATACTGGGGCTACCGTTTCTGTGATGAACGCAAAATTTTGTCGGAAATTGAAGAAAGTGACGACATCTCTCTGTGGCATGATACTGTTCACGGCTAGCGCACAACGCATTCATCCCTCGGCTGTGTGTACTGTGCGCATCGACATCCAAGACGTTTGTACATCGTTCTATTTTTTGTTCTACCATCTTGCTCTCAAGACGTTATCCTGGTTGGGATTTCTTACCACGTCATAAAGGTATAATCGATTGTTCGCGTGCGGAAGTGTCCCTTGCGCCAACATGCGAATTTCCATCGCCCGATCATTCTCCTCTGCTCTGCAAACTCATCGCTGACGACATCACCTTGCCTCCAGAAGCTTCAGTCTCTATTACCCTTTCTGAGTGGCGCAACCTGACGTCACGGTGGTGTTTGAGCCATCTCAGGTTTTGACTGAACGCAAGCACATCGTTTTCCCATTCGCCATACGTACAATTGCATAGGATTCCACTGTAATGCTGGTTACTTACCCCTGCAACTACCCTATTAGCTTACTCAATGGTGAAACCTTAGGGTATGTACAACCTGTCCTTGATATTATTCTTCACGACGAAACCCCCTGTCACATTGCCGCAATCACTCATGCGTCTGAACCATCAAGTTCGTCTGCCATCGACAATGCTAATGATTCAGACCTTCCCCCCTCGCATCGCCGCCAATTTGTTGCTCTCCTTAACAAGTTTCCCTGTTCTTTCGACTTTCAAGTACCTGCTCCTGCTTTGTGCCACCCCACGACAATCACTAATACTATTGACACCGGTTCACACTCGCCTCTGTGACAGCGTCCTTACAGGGTTTCCGCCGAAGAGCGCCGCGCAATTACGGAGCAAGTAGGTGACATGCTTAAATATGGGGTCATACAGCCTTCTCAAAGCGCTTGGTCATCACCTGTGGTTCTGATAAAGAAAAAGATAGGACCGTTCAATTTTGTGTGGGCTGTCGGCACTTAAACAAGATTACAAAGAAAGATGCCTACCAGCTACTACAAACAGACGATGCTCTCGACTGTTTACGAGGCACCTTGGATCCTTGGATATGTGTTCTTGGTATTGGCAGGTGCCAATGGCTTAATGTAGCCCCGCCGTGGTGGTCTAGTGGCTAAGGTACTCGGCTGCTGACCCGCAGGGTGCAGGTTCAAATCTCGGCTGCGGCGGCTGCATTTCCGATGGAGGCGGCAATGTTGTAGGCCCGTGTGCTCAGATTTGGGCGCACGTTAAAGAACCCCAGGTGGTCTACATTTCCGGAGCCCTCCACTACGGCGTCTCTCATAATCATATGGTGGTTTTGGGACATTAAACCCCACTTATCAGTCAATCGATCAATGGCTGAATGTAATCGCCCTAACAGCCTTTGTAACGCCGGATGGCCTTTATGAGTTCGAAGTCATGCCTTTTGGGCTCCACAACGCGCCTATGACATTTTAGCGCATGATTGATACAATCTTACGTGCCCACAAATGAAAAACTTGCTAGTTTTACCCGGATGACATCGTAGTCTTTTCAGCTGGTTTCCCGACACATCTGGGTCGTCTCCACGAGATTCTCACGTGTCTAACTTCTGCAGACCTACAACTTAACACCAAGAAGTCCCACTTCGCGGCACGAAAATTAACCATCTTGGAACATGTCATCACAAGAGACGGTGTTCTTCCGGATCTCGATAAACATCGAGCTGTCACTGACTTCCCAATGCCAACATTGCTGAAAGCATTAAAAAAATTTCGTTGGTCTCAGCTCCTTTTTTTGTCGCTTCGTGCGAAACTTCACGTCCATCATCGCATCTTCGACGAGTCTGCTTTCCAACAGCAAAGGTAAATCTGCACAGTCACCTGCCTGTGATGACGCATTTCGCCAGCTGCGCTGTCTGCTGGCTTCACCACCTGTTCTTTGTCACTATGAGCCCACTGCTGCCACAGAAATTTACACCAATGCAAGTGGCGTCGGTCAAGGTGCAGTTTTGGCATGACAGGAAGGCACCAAGCCAAATACGTAGTCACCTATGCAAGTCGCACTCTCAAAAAGGCTGATTTGAATTACTCCGTAACAGAGAAGGAGTGTTTGGCCGTAATCTGGGCGTTAACGAAGTTTTGCCCGTACCTTTATGACCGTCCTTTCGACGTGGTCACAGACCACCACGCTCTATGTTGGCTGTCCACCTTGAATGATCCGGCCGGACGCCTGGGGCAATAAGCACTTCGATTGCAGGAATACGACATCCGTGTCGTACATCGTTCCGGTCGCAAGCATGCGGATGCCATTGTACTTTCCCGATCGTCATTAACACCAGATGTGGCTTCTCTTTCACCCCTTTTCACCACCTTGTCACCACTCGAAACCACTGGCATGCTTTCGGAGCAGCGTAAAGGCCCATACCTTGCCTTGTTACTTGACTGCCTTACCAATCCATCTGATGTTCCTTCCACGAGAGTGCTACGCCAGCAAGCAGCCCACTTTTCCATGCGAAACAACATTCTGTGCCGCCGAGACTACATGCTTAGTGGTCGGGAGTGTCTCCTTGCTGTCCGTACTTATATGCCCTCTGACATTTGCACGAATTTCAATGCAAATCACCAAAGCGCTCACGCTGGAGCCCTTACAACCTACGAAAGGCTGCGCCAACAATATTGCTGGCGAGGAATGTCTCGCTTTGTGCAGAAATACGTTCAGTCTTGCACCACATGCCAACAAAACAAGACACCTTCGCGGCACCTTACTGGCATGTTACAGCTACTCCCGTGCCCAGTTCGCCCATCCGGCCACGTGGAAATCCACCTCCATGACCCCCTCCCATATAGTTGCTCTGGAAACTGGTGGATTATTGTCGGCGTCGATCATCTGACACGCTACGCTGAGACTGCAGCTCTACCGGCAGAAAACACCCACAAAGTTTCACTCTTCTTTCTGCGCAGCTTCATTCTCCGCCATGGTGCTCCACGAAAATTACTCAGTGATACGGGTCGAGTGTTCCTATCAGAGGCCATCCAACCTACTGTCGCTGAATGCAAAATCATCCACCGGAAATCTACTGCATGCCATCCAAAGACAAACGGTCTCACTGAGCGGTTCAACCGCACGCTTGGCGACAGGCTGCGGATGTACACCTCCTCCGACCACACTAACTGGTATGTTGTATCACCTTTTATTACCTTCGCTTATAACGCCACGATGCAAGCGACTACCGGATTTCCCCCGTTCTTTTTGTTGTACGGCCGCGAACCTTCCCACCCACTGGACATCTCAGATGCATCAGGGCGGTACTCCCGTACCGCCCTGATGCATCTGAGGGCTCTCCGCTTTCTGAAGTCGCCAGGTACACTGAAGGCAGCCGTCAGTTGGCTCGGTCTCTCACAAGTGAGGCTCAAGGTCTACAAAAGACTCGACTTGACAACGTTAATCAAATAGCTGCTAAGTTTCGTGCTGGCTCCCTTGTATGGCTTTGGGTGCCCCCGCACGTTCCTGGTCTTTCTTCTAAACCTCTGGCCCGGTACCATGGTCCGTTCTCTGGCATTGACGCGACCTCGCCGGTGACTTACATCATTGAGCCCCTAACACAATCGCCCGATTTGCGCCGTCGAGGACGCGACACATACACGTCGACCGTCTTAAGTCCTACTACGACTCCTCATTGTGCCTACTCCCTGAGTCACCAGGGTGGTTACTCTTCACCACGGGAGTATTGTAGTGGAGCATACGCGCGAACGCTTACGGGCCTTTGGAAAGGAACGAAAAGCGCCGCGCTCTGATTGCGCGAGAACATGTGGCGCCTATGCCAGGCTTTGCCGCACGGACATTTTCCGTTGCGACGTCGTTGCGACTGTGATTAAATAAACAACATCGCACTGCGCTCTTTCATAACTGTTTTTGCATTCTTTTGTGCTTCGACATTACGGTTCCACGTAGACGTTTCTCAATTTAGATTTTATTCAAGACAAAAGTGAATTATCTAAAAAGATGAGAATATCCAGAATATTATATAAGAAGATTTTAAGAAAGGCCTCTCTGTCCCACCTGTCGTAGTCGAGCACCGTGTGCAACCGGTGTGCCACGGTGAGCAGCGTGAAATTGGCGAAGCTCTCTCGCAGCGTCGCTTGGATCAGGCTGTCTGTGTCACCGTCCATGTGTGAAGTGGCTTCATCTAGTACCAAGATCTTTGGTCTCCGCAGCAGGGCACGTGCCAAACACACCAGCTGCCGCTGCCCAGCACTGGATGGCGAAAATAGAAAATCAGCACCCGCAACAATAGGTATGGCGAAAATAAAAAATGAGCACCCGCAACAATAGGTCAACCTTTGCTCGTAGTAGGGTCGAGATTGTGGACGTCAATATAATTTCTCTATTGCTTTGAAGGTAATATATCCTTTGGAGAGGAAAGTATTTGTTCCTGCTGAAGGGTGTTTTAATTTTGTATCCATGATTTTTCGGTTGAATAAAAATAACTGCAGAAGGTACAACATTGCATATAGATACAAACCGCATTTACGTAGAAAACCGATTTCAAAGATACTTGCTTGCTTATAAAAAAAATAAAACTAAAATAGAGGCGGATGACCAGCTAGACAAAGTTCAAAATCTTGTAAAATCTGTTATTTTCGCTCTGTGTTTGTTATTAGTGCAATATGAAGTTTCCCAGCGCATAAGTACGTAGACCATCAGTGTTTGCGAATGTGCTGGTATGTGTTAAACGTATTTTTAAAGTACCGCAGTCGAATGAGATATCCAGGTATACGTTATTTCTTATTTTTGTTTTCATTCTGCGAGAGGACATTGTGGAGAGCGTTATTTTTTCATGTGTACCTCAGATTGCTGCCACCGTCTCCAGTTTCGAGCAATAGCTGCAGTGGTTGCTTGGACACGAATTCAGCAAGATTGACCAGTCGCAAAACTTCCCACAACTCCTCGTCCGTGTGCTTCTTTGTGGGATCCAGGTTTGCACGAAGTGTTCCGCGCACCAGATTCGGATCCTGCGAAAGTTCACAGGAAGATAATACCTGGAGCTTTGAGCTCTGCTGTTCATAAGTAAGAAATAGTCACAACACGCATCATCAGAGTTAGCTATCCGCTATATCTGCTTGGTAGTTTTAGAGTGCTATTTCTTGAATCCTCCATAATAATACGTTGGCGGCAAATGCCACGCTGCGCACAAGGCCCGCGAAAAAGTGAGTTTATGGCACAGCTGCTTTTGAGCACAGAATAAAAGGAACTGCACATCCAGAGCAATCCGGGTCTTGGTTCCTTCTTCGCCTCAGGATTTCTAGTGCCGAAATCCCGAGAAGGCCGAGACCCTTCACACAGCTAGCTTCCTAAGATGAAAAAGCGTCATAGGCATCAAGGCACCATTCGTGGTGCTACAATGTGACTTCTGTCCGATGTCAGCGCGATCCTCCTGCAAGACGCTTTACCGGCTTCAGGAGAAACGCATCGACCAGATCCGTGACAGACACTCAGCAGCGCCATGTTTAACTGCTGAAGAACACCATACTGTCATCCAGGTATCTCCATTCTTACGAAACTTTCATCCACAGTGTAAAGTAGGGACGTGCAAGGCTAGGACCATCATGCCCCCTGAGAGAATAAGGAACAATCTTCATTCATCATCTTTCGTCTATGCCACTCAGAATGGTTGCCCCGCTATATTTTCGTTATCTCCGTCAACCACAAGGGTTCTAATATTACTCATGCATCGCTTAGGACTGTACTCTCTCAAAAGACAAATGGTTTTCTGTATTCGTTGGCTTTTTAGAGAGAAGCAGGTCGCTCATCTGCACCGACTCCAGGTCGTCGGCCAGGGCTTTCTCCTCTTGTTCACTCGATAATAGCGCTCTTTTTTGATATCATTACCTGATTTCCTACACATCTGGAATTCCGACTGAGCTCTTTCTTGGTCCTCAACGACACTGCTCACTCCCGAGCGCACACACAAACCCTCCAAGCAGTGAAAGACGTAGGACAGCAGGTTGGTAGTGCGCTGTTTAGAGACGCTTAATTCACATTCAATAAACTGACTAAACTCTGCCATCGTAATTGGCCGTCATTTCCTCCTCCGCACAGCAAGTTTATTGCCTCGATCTCAGGTCATCTTTTTTACAATGCTACAGACCAGGTTTTACTCAAGTCTATCTCTTCTTTGCATTCTCTCAGGAGAAGATTTTTGAGTCTACTTGCCCACATTGCGGTGAAGTTAGTAACCATGAACATATGTAGTGGCGGCGCCCTTTTTTACGGGGCGCAAGTTCACTGACCAAACAGAATTTGTACTCTGTCTTCGAACTTTCAAGTTACCTCCGAACTTAAAGGCGGCCCGGGAAGGTCAAGATGCGGCAGAGAGGATAGGCCTCCTCGTCCCCCCGTGAACATGACCCACGACGTTGCTGTCAAGGAGTGACATTCCTCAGGGCCTAATATAGTTATGTATCTCTGTTTTCCGGAGCTGCACAAACACATTGCCGATGCTCTTGGCATTGAGAAGTCTGACGCGGAAATTATGACGCTCTAAACTACCTCGAGTAGATTGACAGCCGGCAGTACACTGACCCAACACGGGGCCTGTTTTCTAGCCCTTATCCGGGAAACTTGCGGTTGCGGTAGCTGGGCGACGAACTACCAAAGATGCTGCAATTACGATGCCGTGATGGTATTCTCCGAACACCACGCGAACCTAATAAAGCCCTGACGACAAAACTCCATGTACTGATGACGACCTAAACCAAGTAGATTGTGAATGCCATCAGCCAGGTTCGATCTTTGATGAAGGCCGTGTAGACTGCTTGGTTCTGATATATTGATATGTGGTGTTTATCGTCCCAAAACCACCATATGAGAGGCGAAGTGGTAAAGTGCTCCCGAAATTCGGATCGCCTGGAGTTCTTTGACGTACACTCAGATGTGAGGTCATGGCCCTACAGCATTTTCGCCTAGATCAAAACCGAGGCCGCCGTAGCCGCGATTTAATCCCGCGGCCTGCGAGTCAGCAGCCATGTACCTTAGTCACAAGGTTACCACGGCGAGGCTGCTTGCCTCTACCATCGTTGAAGCTGACCAGAGGAGGTATGTTGGTACGAGTTACATATTGACAACAGTGACAGAGTGGGAGCAGCACAATCAGTCATCAAAACCCAAAACCTCACTGCTCACAACAGGCGCCGTACTAGGCTTGTAAGTGGTTTTGCGAAAGGTCGGGTGCCCGTCTTCAGTGCCCTTTGACACTGACTGAAGCTCATTAAGCACTACGACGCAGCCATCCACATACAGCCTGGTCTCTCCAGTATCGAGAAAGTCACGTTCTTAAAAATGTTCTTGGCTGGCACGACGAACTGGGCCATTGAAGAGATACGACTCACAAAAGCAAACTCAACATCGCCGTCAACGTGCTCGCCCTAAGATTCAGCCGAAAGGATCTCCTCATATATTACCACGTAAAGAGCCTCCTCGCCAATAAACTTATCGAGATATCATCGCAAATACTGCCAGGTTGCTCTCATGAAGTTTGGTTATCTCCACGTTACACTAAGTTCAGCGCCAACCGCCCCTAAGAAGTTCGAGAGGCTTCGAGGCTATGGTGTATTGTTTTGTTAAGATTACACTTACTTCGGGCACGATACAGAATAATTGAGAACCTACGTCACCACTAGCAATAACGCTAGAATATTTGGTGGAAAGAGTGTAAATGCCGACACGCTTCCCCACTTGTCAGTTGATCGACGGCCGATTCTCTGCTCGCCACAACCAGTGCCAGTGCCTCGCTGCAATCTACCTTTTATTTTACGTGACTACAAGTGCAGTCCAAATAAACAGTTTTTTAATCGACCTGCATTCTGCTTCCTTCGTCCACGGCACGACCCCGAGACATCTGGTGGAGGTGCTCATCGTCCATGTACCGAACGCCTCCCTTCAGTCGGGAGCCAAGCACCAACCGTGAGCTAAACAGCCCTACCAACCTCGACCTACGAGCAAGCCGCTGGCAACAAGAGCTACCTCTAGAATATGGGGCTCTATCCGACAAAAGTCGCGCCAGCGCCACTTCTGCATCATTTATGACAGCCCCTGTACCAACGCCCGCCATGGTCGTAATGCAGCAGCCAAAGCAGCCACCCATTTTTCACGGATCACCATTTGAAGAACCGGAGACTTGGCTCGAGACGTACGACCGAGTAGCAGCCTTGAACCAGTGAGACCTGGAAAAAAATTTCGCCACGTCTACTTCTACCTGCAAGACGAGGCCAGGTCCTGGTTCGAGAATCGAGAGTATCCACTTCGCTCCTGGGAGCTTTTTCGCCGCGCATTCTTGGAAACTCGAACGAGCGTCACTTGCAAAGAAAGGGCTGCTGCTTTGCTGGAGACCCGGGAACAGCTTCCAAACACAACTGTCACCATCTTCAAGGACGAGTTGAAGGAACTGTTTCAGCCCGCCGATCACGCCATGGTTGAGGACAAGGAGCTCCGTTTCTTCACGCGTGGTGTGAAGCGAGAGTCGTTTGCGGGACTTTTTCGCAACCCACCCACGACAGTTGACGAATCCCTCAACAAGTCAACGACAATAGAGAAGGCACTTGAGATGCGCATAAGGCAGTATGACCGTCGCTCTTCAACAGCCAACTACGCCGAAGCCTATGCCCTCAGCGCAGACGACCTGCGTGAGACAATCCGACAGATCGTGCGGGAGGAGCCACGGAGCCTGTTGCCTTCGTCTCACCACCAAATGGATTGGATTGCCGACACTGTCCGCAAAGAAGTTCGGCAATCGCTTGAAGTTTTCGAAGCTTCGCAGCCTCAGCCGTAAGCGATGAGATACGCTGCTGCAACCCGACGCTACGCTCCCCCTTCACGCCAACGTCAAGCGCCTGCACCGTCACAGATCTGCCGCCAGCTACTGCTGCCGTCGACACCGTACCGTCCAACCACCGGCCAGCGCAACGCTCCGAGGAAAACCGACGTCTGACGTGTCCCCAACCACCAACCCTTCTGCTACCACTGCGGAGAAGCAGGCCACACCTACAATTACTGCGAGTACCGACAGATGGGAACTGCGTGATTTCGCTGCCAATGCGCCACCTCCACAGCGTGCGGAAAGACCCCGCGACATCGCCGACTACCTCGCAGCAACACAGTGGTCAGCCCGAGGAACTTCCAGTTCGCCGTAACACGGCCGCGACTTGTCGCTTCACAGCCGGCAGTACACTGACCCAACACGGGGCCTGTTTTCTAGCCCTTATCCGGGAAACTTGCGATTGCGGTTGCTGGGCGATGAACTACCGAAGATGCTGCAACCACGACGCCGTGCTGGTATTCTCCGAACACCACGCGAAACTAACAAAGCCCTGACGACAAAACTCCATGTCCTGATGACGACCTAACCAAGCAACATGAAGCAGCGGAACAGCCGACGCAGTCGTGACTCGGCGCCACGACCTAACTGCAACGCGAGACGATAAACTAGTTATCTCGGTGTTCTTATCGACGGCCACGGTGTAACACCTCTCGTCGAGACAGGAGCCGTCTATCCGATCATCAGTGGAGCGTTTGCTACGAAGTTAAAGAAAGTCAAGCAGGCCTGGCAAGGCGCTAAATAAGGAACAGCTGAAGGCCACCTAGTAACGCCGGAGGGAATCTGCACTGCGAGAGTTTGTGTTAACAACCGCATTTACCCAGCAAGCTTCGTTGTACTACACCGGTGCACGAGAGATGTGATCCTCGGTATGGACATCTTAGGCAATCTTGGTGCAGTCATCGATCTGAGATCCATGTCGATAACGATATCAACAGAATAAGCCCTCTCACCACACACGCCACCTGGGAAGCAGGTAGTGAATGTACTGGAATATCAGGTCACCAATTACGTTCCATTAAGCATCAACATTTGCGTCCGCTCTCAGAAAGCATGCATGCAAGGTGTCGTTGAAAGTGACCAGCTTTTGATCAAACGCGAGATTTCCGTCGCAAGAGGAATAGCTGAGCTGAGAGGTGGGAAAACAACCGTGATGCTCACGAACTTCAGCAACGACTATCAACGTGTGAGCAAAGGCACGACAGTTGCCTATCTTTAAGAAATCGTCGAAGCCAGCAGCGTTATTGCCCTCACCGAGTTTACTGAACTTGTTCCGACGAACGAAGGTATCCATGGGAATTTAGACGGCAATCCGACTCTTGCGATGCATAAGCCAGAACGGCTGAAAAGCCTGCTCTGACAATACAAGGGTTGCTTTGCATCATCGTTGAAAGTTCGGCATACACCAGTAGCTGAACATCGCATGCTAGCGGAGAAAAGTACCAGACCACTCCGTCAGAGCCCATACGGAGTTTCAACGCCAGAGCGGGAAGCAATAAGAAAACAGGTCGACGAAATGCTATGCAACGACATCACACAACCTTTCAAGAGTACGTGGGCGTCACCTGTGGTGCTAGTGACAAAGGAGGACGGCACACGGCGCTTCTGCGTCTATTATCGTCTCCTCAAAAAAATCACAAAGAAGGATGTGTATCCTCTCCCACGGATAGACGATACTTTTGATCGACTCCACAACACGAGGTATTTTTCGTCAATGAACCTCAAGACCAGGTATTGGCAAATCGAAGCTGACGAGATGGAGACCGAGAGAAGACGGTCTCTTTAACACCAGACGGCCTCTTCGAATTCAAGGTGATGGAGTTTGGTCTTTGCTCGGCCCCCAGAACTTTCCAACACGTTATGAATACCGTAATGGCTGGACTGAAGTGACCGAGTTGCCTGGTGTACTTGAACGATGTCGTTGTGTTTTTGTAAAGCGTCGACGAGCGTCTCCGGTGCCTCGAAGCTGTTTCAAGCCATCAAGACCTCCGAACTCACCTTCTAGCCGGAAAAGTGCCGCTTCGAGTTCGAGAAATATATGTTCTTAGGCCACGTGATAAGCAAGTCTAATGTACGCTGCGACCCGCCGCAAACAAGCGCCATGGATGAATTTCCTGCATCTGCCGACAAGAAAGCCACCAGTCGATATCTCGGCCTCTGCACTTAGTACAGGCGGTTCCCGCAAAACTTCGCACGGATCGCCGAGCCACTCACAACCTTGCTAGGTCTAACGTAGAATTCAAGTGGATAACGCCACAGCAGGAAGCATTTAAAGAACTAAACAACGCCCCCAGACGCCTTGGTTAGTTGCGCATTCTGACTAACTCGCCGAAACAGAAATACATACCGATGCAAGCAGTGTAGGACTCGGCGCCAATCTTGTACAAAGGACTGGCGGACAGGAAAGGGTAATCAGTTATGCAAGTCGGTCGCTATCAAAGGCGGAGGCCTACTAATGTACAACACAAAAGGAGTGCCTTGCCATCATTCGGACTACCTCAAAGTTTCGCCCCTACCTTTATGGCAGTCCCTTCAAAGTTTTAAACGATCACTGTGCCTTGTGTTGGCTGGCCAACATGAAAGACCCTTTTCAGGTTGTCTTGCAAGATGGGGACTGAGACAGCGAGAATTGGACATTTCCGTCGTTTACAAGTCCGCAAGAAAGCACTCCGATGCCGACTGCCTGTCTTGTGCCCCCGTCGACGCACTGCCGCAGGATGACCGGGATGATGACTGCTTCCTAAGAACCGCAAGTGGCGACGACTTCGCTGAGCGACAACAAGCCGATGCGCAACTCAGGTGCCTTAGGGAATACCTCGAGGGCAGTGCTGGCGTTGTTCTGAAGGTATTCAAGCGAAATAAAAGTGACGTCATTTTTCGTAGGCAACAGTGTTCTCCAAAAGAAAAAAAACTTCTCGTCATGTCGAGCCAAGCAACGTCTTGTTGTGCCTTTCGCATTTTCGCATTGCGACAAGAAGTTTTCCTGGCCCTGCACGACGATGCACGGCCGGACACTTGGGGTTTTTCCGCACGCTCGCCAGAACACTGGAAAAGCGTTACTGGCCTCGCGTTGCTGCCGACGTTGCTCGTTACGTGAAGACTTGCCGAGATTGCCAGCGACAGAACACACCGCTGACAATACCAACTGGGCCTTTACATCCCATCGAGCCACCACGCTGACCATTCCCGCAAATTGGCATAGACCTACTAGGGACATTTCCTTCCTCGACTTCAGGAAACAAATAGAGTATCATCGCTACCGACTACCTTAAACGCTATGCCAAGACAGGGTGTTGCCTAGGAGCAGTGCATTTGAGGTAGCCAAGTTTTTTGTTGAAATCATCGTTCTACGTCACGGTGCGCCAGAGGTCCTCTTCACAGACAGAGGTATGGCCTTTATGGTGGACCTAACACAGGCGATCTTGAGGTACAGCTAGACAAATCATCGCCACACCATCGCCTACCATCCACCAACCAATGAGCGGCTAAACAAGACAATTGCTGACATGCTGGCCATGCACATCGACGTTGAACACAAAGCGTGGGAACCCATTCTTCCGTACCAGACTTTCGCATACAACATCTCAGTACCAAGGGTTGTTTGTTTCGTCCTCCTTATTTGCTTTCATTATGTGTGATAATGACTGATATGTGGGGTTTAACGTCCCAAAAGCACCATATGATTATGAGAGACGTCGTAGTGAAGGGCTCCAGAAATTTTGACAAACTGGGGCTCTTAAACGTGCACCCAAATCTGAGCACATGGGACTACAGCATTTTCGTCTCCATCAAAATTGCAGCCGCCGCAGCCTGGATTCAATACCGCGACCTGCGGGTCAGCAGCCTAGTACTTCAGTCACTAGACCAACACGGCAGGGCATGTGATAATAACATAACGAAAGTTGATACGCTGCAAACTACATCGCTTTTTTTGGTTTGTTTGTGGTTGCTTTTGTTGGTCACACCTGAACAGGCATGCTAGGTGTGAAATTTTACTTGTGATCTTATTTAGTGGATATTCATTGCCACATTCTCGCAAATTTAGAGTTGTACGTCGCATGCTGTGTGGTTTCACTGCAAAACTCAACATTCCAAAACTCAAGCAATCAAACTCTTAAACGCATGAAGCCATTGATCCAGCTGTCCGGTGATCTTCAGCAGTATCCAGTTTTAAGCAAAAGGCTGCACTAAAGATTCACAACAAAAATTGTGAAAATTTTCCGAAAAACTATATTTTTACTTTTCAGGAATTTTTATGTTATTTAAGGCCGGTAGATGAGAACTATGTGGCTTTTTCTGACGCAATATAGCGAAAACACGTGGAGCACACCAGACAGCCGTGGTCACAATCATTGTCACGTTCAGCTACGTACACTTGGCGAAAACAAGTAGGCAATGCTTTTTCATAGCAGCAAGATCTCTTTATGATTGAGTTTAATAAATAACGTGGCTCTTACTTGGGGAATGACGGTGATTGCAGTACGCAACTTTGGCAGTGGCACAGAGGCTATGTCGACGTCATCTATCAATATCTTGCCATTCGTGCTCTTGAGCACCCGTAGCAGGGCAAGGACTAGGGATGACTTGCCCGCCCCTGTGCGACCCACAATTCCGACCTGGAAACAAAGTGATACAGATTAACCTTTAAAGTGAAAGTTGTACTGGAATCCTGGAACGCGATAAATTCGGGCATATCCTACGTACGTTGGGAGTCGATGTCATGCAAAACATGCGTTTGCACAGGGAAGGCAGTTCTGTTGTAATTATTTCAATGAAAAGAACGTTGATAAATGACGCTAAAGGTACATGTGAATGCTGTACGCTCAAATATGTTGAACAGTGACACGTATTTGACATACCTGCTTGTTGCCGTTGCGTAACAAAGCCAACAGCAAGGGGTTATTAGAACACCACGCGCGGTTAGCAGGTATGTTTTTATGGTATTATTTAGTGTACCCACACTGTTAGTGCCATAACAGCCAACAGTGTTTGGAAATAAATAAATATAGCAATCGTGGTCGTGACGATGCTGGCCCTGGATACTGCTACTTCGATCAACATAAGTGGATGACGCTTATAGGGACTCTGCAGCAGTTTCTGAAAATATTGAGGAAACGCTGCCGATCAGTAGTCGAGGCTGCCGAGTACACGTGACCCACAAATATTAGCACCGCACGGAGCCTGCAAGTTACAAGAATTTAGCCAAGTTAGCTTACAATTGTTTTTTTTTCTTATATCGACAAATGATGGAAGAAGCTGAAAAATCACTCTAAGCAGGCCTTCCAGAGCCATTGGCTGATTTGAGCATGGCGTGCTCGATCGTCACAGAGATCACCGTGGGAGGCCGCAACTTGTCCACGCCTGTAAACGCGATCACACTTAAAATTACGTACTCGATGAAAAAGAGAATAAAGTGCAGACGGTCACAAGTTGCGTGTTACGTATTTTTTATTTGCTCGTAACATTTTCCCCCCTCTCCCTCTTATTTAGCTTCTAGCACTTTCAATTGGAGGAGAAAAGGGACAATGCTGCTGAAGCGTGCGACCAATCCTTGTAACTCCGCTGGTACTGGGTAAATTCTTAAAAAGTTTTTGGCCCTGAACTTGTGAAGTAATAGGCTCTTATAGTGAATTCATTCTATGGTTACTTGAAATATATTTCAGGGTTCCTTTAACTGCCATTCGCGTGAAGACGAAGTGGCAACGGTATAATGGGAGTAAATATGTAATATTTATAAAACTGATTGGCCAGCAATGCAGCCACCCTCTGCATTTTACCCGCGTTCCACTTTCATACGGTCAACATACAATGTTTTTCAAGCTGTAGTAGGGCTCAGAAGTGAAATACTTGGTTGCCACGCAGAATTCTGAGGTTCAATTTCTACGGGAACCTGATTTTAAGTTTGAAGCCATTTCTATCTACTATCTATCTATCTATCTATCTATCTATCTATCTATCTATCTATCTATCTATCTATCTATCTATCTATCTATCTATCCATTATCTATCTATCTATCTATCTATCTATCTATCTATCTATCTATCAATCAAGCAGCCTGTGTAGTTGGTGTTCCCGTCCTTCTCGCCTTATCTTGGGGTAAACTAAAACTGGCATGAGAAGGTAACATTGTTTCACAAACGTGGCAAACTGGTCTTGACATAAATAAGGTGACAATCTACATATTTGCACAACGCAAGTTTACGAGTAGTTACGACGTAAATATAGAAGAAGGGACAAGGACAGAAAGAGCGCTACTAGCCCAAGAACTTGCCCAAGCATCTGTCTTATCAAGTGACAATCTCGTCGCGTACGTCGTCAACCCCTTACCACTATACACGTGAGGCACAGCCCAGTTTACCGAATATTGGTATGTGCCCCTAAAGCCCTGATACCTTCTGAAAAGTACAGCCGTCTTTTGATCTGCGTCGGTTCTTTCTCTCCTTGCCGGAGCTTCTTGTCTCTTCAGGTGGATGCGGCGAAGAAGCAGTTGTTGCCACTTGGCGACATTTTGAATGCGCCAAAGTGCCACTGTGTTGCTTGTTCGCCGCATGCGAAGTGCAGGACGTTGTATAGCATTTCTCTCAAAAGTGAGTAATATTTCGAATTTCAAGCTCATCGCAGCTTTGCTCAAGCGCAGCCCGTGTCTGCAACAGTGCACACGTCAGGTGTGCTCCTTGTGAAATGAACCACTGGCACTTGCAAAAAAAAACGCTTTGTTGCCATACATATGACAATGTGTTGAACTTTTTCATTGCTTTGAGATGATACTGCGCATTGAGTCCAAATAATACATCGCTAGAAATGAATGATCGGTAATTTCGACAGTGATGACGCGACTGTGTTTTTCGACCTTTGCATCACAGCACCATCATGACCGTCCAGCGATTCGAAATAGTTTCTGTGTGCCTTATTGACCTTTATCACCTACATTATCTGCAACACCCATGAAGACATGCAAAACTTCAAGAAAATAGTTGCCAACTGCGACGCAAAGGATAAAAATCTCAGAACCGTGCACTTCGTGCACAAGCCATTGACAGGCAGAGGAGAGGTAGCTTGATACACATCACCAAGTTCTGAGCGAGCACTCTAATGGATATTGGGGACATTGCTGCAGTTAGAAAATATCGAGATAGTTTGTGCACACGGAAACTAATTGATTGATTGATATGTGGGGTTTAACGTCCCAAAACCACTATATGATTATGAGAGACGCCGTAGTGGAGGGCTCCGGAAATTTAGACCACCTGGGGTTCTTTAACGTGCACCCAAATCTGAGCACACGGGCCTACAACATTTCCGCCTCAATCGGAAATGCAGCCGCTGCAGCCGGGATTCGAACCCGCGCCCTGCGGGTCAGTAGCCGAGTACCTTAGCCACTAGACCACCGTGGCGGGGCCACACGGAAACTATTCCTTCCCGAACGGCGTAGCTTAAGACACCGCAGCTGCGATTGAAATACTTCTACCGGTTCAATAACTAGCCTGCCGTGTTTACTTAGTATAATTCAACCTGTTCTCAATAAACCCAGCCGTGTATATGAGCGCGAGATACACAAGGTAACACTACGCTGCGAAAAAAAGTTTAAACAACGAGCAATTCGCTACCACTTGTGCACCAGCTCTTCTTCAAGTAAGCAATGTCACCGGAAGAAGCATTTCAAGATCTAAAACGACGCATGCAGACAGCGTCAGTACTTTCACATTTTAATGAAGACGCCTACACGAAAATCTATACTGACGCAAGCTATGTAGGGATAGGACCTTTTATGGTGCAGAAGATTCATGGGCTTAAAATAATTCCTAATTATGCGAGCTGGTCACTATCTAACGTGGAAGTCAACTATTGCACAACAGAACAGGAGGGTTCTGCCATCATCTTGGCTACCTCTAAGTTTTGCCGCAGCCTCTGTGGCAGAACTTACAAAGTTTTGAGTGACTACCACGCACTCTGTTGGCTAGCTAACTTGAAGGACCCTTCAGGTCACCTCGCACGATGGGGTCTGTGACTTCAGAAATTCAACACCACCGTCGTCTACAAGTCAGGGTGAAGGCTTTCTGACGCCGATTGTCTGTGACGCATCCCCATCGGCCCACCGCTGCAGGACGACGAGAACTTCGACTGCTTTCTGGGAGCCATAAACGTCGAAGATTTCGCTAAGTGACACCGTGCCGACCCTTATATCAAGGGCTTTCCAGAATACCTCAAGGGCAAAGCTGCCAATGTTACAAAGGTATTCAAGCATAAAATATAGTCTTTTTTCAACAGATTGCAACGACGTTGTCAATGCTCTGAATAACCTAGCTGGGGATCAGACAAACTTTCACAGCTTTAGAAAGTGACATCGACTTCACGGAGCGGTTGAAAGAGATAAACCAGACACTGTTTAATGCGCTACTAGTTATACGTACTCGGCTGTTCAACCTCAAAGTATTTTCTGCCGTTTTATCTAGAAACATTGCTCGAGGAACGCAGAAACTTCAAAGCGCTTTTTAATAAGCGTTTTGTCGCACAGTGAAGACGACGCTAAAAAGAGATCATAATAGGGAGCAGCCCTGGATTTATTGATGCTCGTATGACGGTCAGGGCGTGAGAATGATAACAATATTTGTTGGAGTTTAACGTCCTGAAACTGCCATATGAGTATGAGAGACGCCCTTTTGAAGGGCTTCGGAAATTTCGACCGCTGGAGGTGCTTGCTTCAAGCATTTGAATCCCGTTGGTCCCGAAATTCCATCCCGCGATTTGTGGGTCAGCAGTCAAGTGCCTTAGCCACTAGACCACCATGGCGGGCAGGACGTGACAAGGGTCACATAATGGGTGGCGACTCGGATCTGTCGACACAGCAGATACAAAACAGACTGCTAACGACTTCTAATGAACCAAAACGTAAGCATTTGGGCATGAAGAATCTAATTAGCCACCTTTGTGTATTGCTTATACCGATACCACGCAAATAGTTCGGGACAATTACTACCCAACGACTCGTTCCACCATGAAACCATCTAGCGTTCACCCAATACATTAACACAAGTGGTTTACAATATTGTATGAGATTCTTACACCAAAAACAACACTATGAATTGGAGCCTGTGCAAAATATTTGTTCTTGAAAAATATTGAACATTCCCAGTCACTACTAACGCTCACCAATAGAATAAGTTCACTGTAACATCGCCATATTCTCAGTCATCTACAGTTTCTATACAAAACATCATAAGAGCAGAGACTGACCTTCATTTGTCTTGCTTTCAGCACCCTTATAAATGCGGTCTGCTAGACACACACACATAGAAGCCTTGTTTTACAACAATATTTGTCAGAACCAAATCTCTTATAGGGTTTTTTTTCGACGCACCATAACACATTGTGATTCTTTATATTTTCATGTCATACAACCGATGTACTTTACAGGGGACTTAAGAAACCTTTTTTCCGAAAATTCAACGTAAAGTCAAGTAGAGTTTCAAACTTTTTTGTTAATTTGTTATGAATTTTATGCTGTATGCAGTGCGCTGTTATTATTTGAAGAGTTTTTTTTCGCGTAGTTTTCGTCTATATCAATGTTGTGCAGAGCAAGAGTTTTTTTTTCGTGATGGCCTATGGTAATAGGCGTTTTTTGATAGCCTGTACTATAGATTGTATGCGTTTTACGCGCAGTTCGCTTTTCTTTTCGCATTGTCTGTCGTTTTGAATACTTTGTCATTGTATTGCCCCTCTTGCATGGGCCAGAAAGTTTGTGAGCTGTATCGATAAATAAATAGACAAACAAGCAAGTTATTAAAGCGATTGCGCTCTTAAACTTCGAAGTTTAAACAAAATGACTGCCTGTACTGAGGTTCATCTGCAATATTTTCAACTTTTTATTGCGTTGATTACAAGGTCTGCTCCACCCCTGAAGTCCTCTTTTCGGAACTTCGGCAGAAGCATGCAATCCCTAATTGGAGATTTTACGTAACGAACTTTGAATTTCTAATCAGTTCCAAGTTTTGATTTCGTGCGTCTAAAACACTTCTGGATTTGCTAAACGTGTTAATTCTGGCGCAACGCGAGAACATTTCCCCCACCTTCCCTAAGGGAACTGTGACAAAATTCGAATGGATTGCGTAGCGTTCGTAACAGCATTTCGCACGTGAGGACCCAGCGAGAGAAGAATAATGTGTTCTTTATTTTTATTACACGGTGAAGCCAATAGCGCCATTCACGGCACGTGGCATTTTTCTTACGTGAGAAACGCAGTATTCGTTCCCAGCTCTAGTATCCAGCCTTCACGATTAAAAAAAATGGCAGCATATCCATGGAGTGAATGATGGAGAGTGGGGCGAAGCATTCGTCATTCCATGTGTCCACCTGTGTGACCGTCCATGCGTCTGTACGTGCGCCTGTCCCTGCGTTCGTTCATGCATCTGCTCCTGCGTCCGTTCATGCGTCCATCCATGCATCTGTCTGTGTGTCCGTTCATCCATCTATTCAACACTCACTTGGCAGCAGTGACGGCACATCGGCGCAACGCTAAAAAACTGTTCCCTGTACTGCAGATATCCCATGTTTCGCTGGTCACCGTGAGCCTTGGTCTGCTTGGATCATTTCCCTGACTGCTCTTCCGCCGCCGACGTCATCAGGACAAGCCCTACAAAAGCCGCTTGCCTGGCGCTGGACCCACACTTGGCAGCAGTGACGGCACATCGGCGCAACGCTAAAAAACTGTTCCCTGTACTGCAGGTTGGTGTACGAATTATGCACAGTTCGTAACTGAATATTTTACGCTGTCGCTGCTGCCTTTCTGTGTTACTGTGAACCTGCTGTTCACTTGTTCACTTGTTTTTGCGTTATACATTCTTTCAACTGCTATTATTCTTCATCTTGAAAGACATGACTAAGCCTACGAATGAAAGAGAAAGCCGATCCGAAATTCGGGAACTTCGTGCTGAAATGAAGTCTTTAACAGACAGTGTTAAGTTTATGAGCGATGAGTTCGAGGACATGAAAAAGCGCCTTAGGGAGGCCACCGAGGAAAGGGAAGCCCTGAAGAGAGCTAATGAAGGGCTACGTGCTAAGTGCAAAGAGAATGATAACATCATTCAGCAACTTCAGAAGAGAGTTGTTCAATCTGAGCAATACTCACGCAGGTCAAACGTAGAAATTAAAGGGCTTATACAACAGGAAAACGAATGTGTTGCAGGACTCGTTGGAAAAATTGGTGATGTACTTGGTGAGCACATAGCACCTTCTGATATTGAAGTTTGTCACCGTGTGCCCACCCGAGAATCTGGAAAGTCTAACATAATTGTTCAGTTCAAGAGCGTACAGAAGAGGGACACTGTCCTTGAGAAGGCGCGGAAAGCCAGGGTGCGAAATAACCAGGTTGGAATTCCTGATGATGCTAGAGTATTTGTTAATGAGCATCTCTGCCCGGCATTGAAGTGCCTTCTTTCACTTGCCTTGGCAAGAAGGCGTGAATATCAGTGGCGCTTTGTTTGGACGCGAAACGGAAAGGTACTTGCGCGCAAAACTGAGGCTAGCAGTGTAATCCATATTGCTTCGGAGGCTGACCTTCAAAAGATCGCGTAGAATACGGTCTACGTAATCTTAAAGTCTTCATATTTCTTTTGACTACACAATGTATCGAGAAATCAGCCTACCATCTGAAATATTCCTGCCTTCACACGGGAAAAATATTTCTGCCCTTCATGTGAACTCGCGTTCACTTGCTCATAAGCAAGACATTCTAGCAATGTTTCTTGCCGAGTTTACTTTTTATTTGATGTTATTATGTTCTCTGAAACATGGTATCAAGAACACAGTGAAATGCTTATCATAGATGGGTATAGCCACTTCTTTGTTAATCGCGCAGGAAAACGTGGTGGGGGCGTTGCACTGCATGTTAAGCGCGGCATACATTGCGATGTGCTTGAGGAATTCACCTGCACCACGCCCCATTATGAAGTGCTCAGCGCTAAATCGGACAACATTCTGTTTGTCGTGATTTACCGACCACCTACTGGCAACGTGTCTAATTTCTTAGAATTCACTGAAAAACTTTTAGAGCAGGCTTCTTTTCACAAGTACAAAGTTCTTCTTGGTGGCGACTTGAACATTAACATGCTCGATGATGGCACTTCGACCCGTGCAACTGTTAACCTTATGGATTCCCTCAGTTTCTGTAGCGTTATCAAAACAACTACTCATGTGACGGCATCTTGTCAATCGGCTCTCGATAATTTCATAGTTAACGCTGGTACACAGATTTATACAGCCGGGACCATCAGCTATGATATCAGCGACCACTGCCCAATATACGTTGTATGCTCATTTTATGTTAATGAAAAGTGCCTGCCTGATACCACGTTCAGTTATAGATGTCTATCTACGGAAAATATGCAACATTTTCGCGCACTTGCACTGCGCACAGACTGGTCCTCTTTATATAACAAAAAAGATGCTAATGAGGCATACGACGAATTCCTGTCAATTTTCACTCATCTTTACAATTTATCTTTTCCACTAAAAAAAGGCAAAGTAAAGAAACGTATTAGAAAGCCTTGGGTGCAGCCTCAACATGTTAAGATGATAAGTAAGAAAAATAGGTTATTCAATAGATTTTTACGCACGCGTGAAGAAACCGATCTTGTTGCATTTAAGAAGTTACGAAATGTAATAAACAAAGAACTGCGAAAGGCTAAAGCCCACTATTATGAAACCCTTTTTGCTTCGGTACAGATGAAAAATCCAGAAAAAACGTGGAAAATTATCAACGATGCCATAAGACAAAAAAATGTGAAACAGCCTTTCCATGAAGTCACCCTAAACAACGAAAGGTCGCAGGCGTCGCTTTAACTGAACGCTTCAATAATCACTTCGTAAACATGATGACGTCATCGGATAGCGCGGTCACTGGCACAGCTATTAACAGATGTATGCATAGCATTTTGTTCGAGCCGACTGATGACACTGAGATTTCTCGTACTTTTTTGGGCCTAAAAAACAGCAATGCTGTTGATGCAGATGGCATTCAAATCGGACCAATAAAATTTGTAATTGACGTCATCGCAATCCACCTTGCATTTGTGTTTAATCTTGTTCTAGAAACTGGCCATTTTCCAAGTGCTATGAAGAAAGCCAGGGTCTCAGTGATTTTTAAAGGCGGTAATCAAAATGACTTGGGGAACTATAGGCCTATTTCTATTCTGTCCATCTTTTCTAAGGGTTTAGAGAAGGTGATCTCAGCTAGAATCAATGACTTTTTTTTAAAGAATAACATTCTGTCTGACTGTCAGCACGGATTCCGCCCAGGCAGGTCGACAGAGACAGACGGCATTGTTATGTCAAAAGGAGCTAATATTTAATAACATTGATGCAGGAAAACTAACTTTAGGTATATTTATAGACTATAGCAAGGCATTCGATCGCTTAAATCATGAAGTTTTAATAAGAAAGCTTGACAGCTGTGGTATTCGGGGCGTGGCAAACTTGTTGTTTCGATCATATCTCTCCGGGCAGACTCAGTGCGTTGCTATTGAAAACTTTTGCTCTTCATATCGCGAAATTAAATCGGGAGTACCGCAGGGTAGCGTATTGGGACCGACCTTATTTAATGTCTATGTAAATGACATTGCTGAAATTGTTGGTGATGCATCCATTGTGCTGTACGCTGACGATACAAGTTTGTTTGTCTCTGGTTATGAACTTGATGATCTGTCGCAGAAATCTCGCAATATTCTTTCTAATCTGTCGGCGTGGTCTCGTAGTAATGCGCTAACAATTAACAGCTCAAAATCGAAAGCCATATTGTTCAGGGCGAGAGGCTGCCAATCTTGTTTCAATCAACAATTATTCTTAGACGGTGCTCCCATTGAAATTTTGAGGAAATACAAAGTGTTAGGCGTTACGTTTTCAGAACACATGAATTGGACTGATCACGTTGAACTAATATCAAAGATCGCTGTCATCTGCCGCTGGTGCGCTGTCGCGCTGTCGGCATTTTTTTCCTGAGAAGGCGAAGTTGCAAATATATCACGCCTTGTTTGAATCACATCTTCACTATTGTGCGCTTGTATGGGCCACCACCACGAAAGCTAATATTCGTACTCTTCTTCAGCTTCAAAAACGCGCGCTTCGACAAATAGCCAATGTACCCTATTTTCATCCTAGCGCTCAACTTTTTCAAAAATATAATATAATACGTGCAACAAATGTTTACGAATACCGACTTTTATATTCATTTTGTTTCGGTTCCGACAATATCAAATCTTTCCTAAAACATACGTCACGACTCGAATACAAAAAAAGTGACTCGCGCACTCGTAGCCAAGACAGGTGGTTAGTACCATTTAGACGCACAAATTATCTTGTGCAGTCACTACGACATAGCCTACCTTCGCTGTTAAACAAAGTGCAAGGGGAAACATTTACTCCGAATACTTTGACTCGCAAACAAATTAGACAATACTTTTGTAAATCGGATTGAACATATAAAAGACATCGTTGATACATTTTCGCAATTACTGTTACATTATCTACTTCGCGCTCAGTGTTTCAATATACAAAGTATCATCATATTGTGCATCATGGTCATTTTTATAACAGTGCTTTTCTTAGTGTTGTAAATACTATTGTTTCCTATGTATCACAATGTAATGTCACATCTCTTCTCACATATCTATTACATTTCTATGTTATTTTTAAGTACCATGTGTTCGTGGGAAATCACTAGTGTTATTCAACATGTTGCAACTTTCTAGTTTCAATTGAAATGGTGTATTTGCATATATGCTAAACATCTGTATTTATGTTGGTCTTAGTGTTACTGCTGCCATGTGAGGGCCTTCAGGCACATTCAAGTTGTACTTTGCAGCTTTTCGCCTGAAGGACCCCCGACAATTTCGTTGGAAAATAAAAGCATTTCTGATTTCACTCAAAGTCCCACCATCTCGCATCTTTTTTATCATACATTCCCCATATAGAAGCACCGCCATTCAGTGGACATTCCAAGGACTAAACGAGAGGTGGCACACGCACACTTTCTTACGGCTTGCGCTTCGGGTCTACTTCCCACCTTCAACCACCTTGAGTTCATATTATATACTAGTTCACTGTAGTCATGGCACTGCGGCCCAATGCTCGCTAAACCTTTCTAAAACCAAGGAGGTTACGCCCAGCGAGTATAACGTAGCAACCTTTTCCTGTCAGATAGTGCTCAAAGTACATGCCAATGGCTGCTAATGTGAAATGAAAGACAGGAGGATTCAGCTTTTAATTTCTTACGGCTTGCGCTTCGTATCTGCTTCCCGCGTTTAACCACCTCGAATTCATTCATGGTATATACTAGTTCATTGTATTCATGGCCCTGCGGCTCAACGATCGCTAAACCTTTCTAAATCTTAGGAGGTTACACCCAGCGAGTATAATGTAGCAACCCTTTCTTGACCGATAGTGCTCAAAGTACATGCCAATAGCTGCTAATGGGGATCGCAGCGTGCGCGTTGACTAAAAGCCGAATGCTCCTGTCTCTCATTCCCCATTAGCAGCCATTGGCATGTATATTGAGCGCTATTTTTTATTGTTAAACAACGCCCAGAAGAAATCTCTCACCGGCACCACCTTGGAAGTCAAATGTTATACCTATTTCGGGTATGTGCCACTGGTGGTTACGTTCTACGAGGGACGCACAAGCCACGCCATAAGGATCTTCGCCCCTAAATAAACGCTGCCCAAACACTGGCAGCACCAACGCTAAAAACGCGTTTCAAACGAACTGCATTGAGGCGATGACAAGTAACGTCCAAGTCAAGTAGGTGGAGGCTCCGGTTGCTAGACTACAGGACGACGCTTACACAGTCGGCTAGTACCGAAAAGCCCTCAGTTGGGGAAAGAGTAGCCAACAGACACTGCACTGAGGCACTGATTTGCTCACGCATCGAACATCCTTTTGTTGTCAGCGACACCATCTTAGCAAGAAACTATTCTGGAAAATCAAAGCGAACTCCCACTGTGGTTGTTGCTCAAACAGGCGCTGTCCTTTTCCAAGTGCGTGCAAGTACACAGAGCGGCACCTCCACCTGACGTCACCGACAGGATCAGCTGCTGCACAGACCTGCACACGAAGTTACTTCTATGCATGCAAGACCTGGGGAAAACGACCAGCGAGTTCCATGTATTTCCCGAGACTGGCATTGCACCGATTCCTCGTTGGGCAACTCTGGTTACACCACAGGCGAGACCAGCACCCGCTGAGGGAAGACGATACCCCATGTGAAATCATCGCCCACCAGACAGATTTCAAGCTGGATTCTGATGGGTGTTGTCTGTGTTAATGATAGAAGAGGAGATGGTGTTGTCTGCTGGCGCTTCATCGATAAGATCACTCTGCGAAGTGCACATGCACCAATTGTTGTTAAAAGCAGAGTGCCGCATTGCACCGGTGGCCTTCTTGCCCGAGCCACGAACCCACAAGCATGGGACAATAAGCGACGTTGGCCTGGAACTTGTCGGACCCTTTTCGGCACGTGCGTGTCTTGCAAAAGGGAACAATAACGCAGGATCCGGTCTGTGTCGTATAAAGTTTGCCACATGTAAATGGAATTTCATAAACCACACCCACCACGCAATGTGCAAGTGTCCTTGCGTATTTTTTACCACCAAAAGCCAGCTTTTTCTTTGCTGTGCTGCATGGGCAGAAGCTAGTCACATACTGTGGGGCCTAAAACTAAGCCGGTACCTGTTCGCGCATTCTTTTAGTTGCTGAAAATTTTGGGCATATATGGCCCAACCACTGGTCTTTTATCCATTAGTTTTTGGCCTGCTCTTCAGTTTCTGGAAAGGGGGGGGGGGTTCTGGTACTGCTACCTCAACAAAAAACAATTTACCCTGATTATTTGGTTAAAACTTTCCTGTATTTTGTGAGCACAGAAATAACTGAAGGCACAATATTGCCCGCTTAAGTTTCGTCTGCACCTAACCAAAAGGTAAACGTTCAACTAGAAGGAGAGCCCTGAGTGGTATTGAAAACCGCGTAAGTTGGTAACGATTCATAGCTGGTCGAGGTAAACAGCGCAAAAAACTACTCATTGTCGTTTCTAGTAAACAGGTCTCAGCGCTCTTCTTTTGTCATTTCTTTACTCTGTTTTCATTTTTGCGCAGTTTCTCTCGGCAGAGAGAGGGAGAGCATCAGGCTAAGGAAGTCCGTCACTCGTTCGCTTCTTCTTGCGTCAGCATTTTTTTGCACAGTTCGTAATGTAAGGATCATTACCGTGCTCGAGACTTTCCGAGAAAATTCGTGCGGCCTCAAGTGAACAAAAGATTTTGTGCACAACAAGAAGCTTCAGTTTCCAGACATCAGAAAATTGTTTAGGCCAGGACTTATGTGCTAGCGTTAAATTCCACGTGCGGGAAAGCCCCTCCTGAATTAAGAGGATCGTCTCAGCTTGTTACATTAGGCACAATTTGATTATGGTTTGCATCAAGCTGATACCATTCGTAAAAGATACGATGAAAAGCCCCGATGCTTGCTTGCATGAAGGCTCAGAAGGACTTGCAGTGTTTTCACGTGATCACAGATATCGCATGGTTTGAAAAACATAGTGACCAAACGTTGTATTGTTATTGTGTTTTTAGCCCTAAACAAGCTTTCACAGTTTTGCCTCAAAATCGAACGGAAAGTAAAATTCTCAGGATCGCAGCAGTGCCCACTACAGGTTGTACTGAACTTTAATTTAGCACCTGGTTGCACTTAGCTATTAAAAAATATTGTACAAGGTTGAAGGTGTGTGAACGCTAGGCTGAAGGAACGTGAATAGGTTCTTTGTAATTCAATACGAGCGTACTTTGAGAACAACTGGAGCTCGTGCGGATGTACTTCTTTTTACAGCGAAAGCTGTTGTAAGGTCAAAACACGGGTCTCGCCCAGCGTCGTAGTTTTGCGTAACCACATCGCGCGAAATTAGAAAAAAAGCTAGTACGAATGACCTAGTTTGGCTCGAACCCAGTTACGCTGGGTGCCAGCCCAGTATTCTACCGTTGAGCCACGCCGGTGCTTTGGGACGTATTGGCAAACTTGCTTACGCAGACTTGATTTTGGGGAAAGATCGCGTTAATGCGACTTATAAGGCGTTTTGAAACAGCAAAAAAACAGCAAATTTGCCCTACGCAAATTGCTCTCAAGCGAATCATTAGCAGTTATAGTTACAGATTCGTTATCAGTTTGTAATGCCCTTTCTGTGGCAGTAAATGCAGAGCTGCTTAGTAAGTTTCAGTATTTAGTACCGAAAAATGTAAAAACAGTGCCTTCGCTATGGTGGACTCTCTAGCAGCAGTATCCCTGAGCGGGCCCACCATCCCTGTTTTGCCAGATACGGCTTACGTGACAGGGCTAAGGTTACGAAAGGCTGGCTAGATAACTTCTAGGATTTCGAGCATTTGAGATACTGCTGGAATAAACTGTGGTGTGTATCTCGCCACATAGAGGTCACCTAAACGAGATAGTGCTGTGCAGATCCACAACTAAATTCTTACCTAAACAAAGCTCGACTCAAGGCGTCACCGCTATGCATTGGTTGCAACGAAATTGAAACAACTGAACATTTCTTTTTATTCTGTCATCGTTATTCTTATCAGAGATAAACATTTTTAGTAGCCCCATTACGAAAGCTAGGAATACAAGTAAATCTACCCCTAGCTTTATCACTTGGCGGAACTTCATTTGGTTACTGCCACAGGGAGATAAGCTCCACCGTGTTTGATTACATCAACGCAGCTAAAAGATTACCGAGCTAGGGAACCCTAACCTTTTCAGATTTTTAGTTTATAATTCGTAGTTATGTCTATCAAAAACAAGAGATGGTTTGACCACTTGCTCAGCAAACATTTTTGTTTTTTGGTAGTATTATTTTTAAACTACTTTTTCGGATTGGCTTCATTTTCATTCTAGTTTCATTTATGTGTCCTGCCGCCCGGTTCTTGGCCCATCCTCCTCTGTGGGTGATCAGCATCAGCATCGGCTTGGACGTTGTCGCTGCTTTTGCTGGCTAGATCTACGATCCTCTCTGGTCTCAAATAACAATTCGGGTTGTCCCAGTACAGTATTATATTTGGTAGAGTTTGCTGGGTCTCCTCGCAATCCCGGAGTTATGAAGCCGGACTCGACCTGCTGCCATGACCAATACATCTGCCACAAGCCCTCCACCTATGGCGCCCCAGGCCATTGTGTGCTCTGGCACGGTTCATGAGCGGTACCCTCCCATATTATGTGGCACTGAAAATTACGACGTCGACGACTGGCTGGCTACCTACGAGCTGGTGAGTGTCTTGAACAAATGGGACGAAGCCACGAGACTGGCTACCGTCGGCATTTACTTCAGTGGCATTGCCCACTTGTGGCTTCGGAACAATGAAACCGACGTTCTATCCTGGACAGCATTCAAGACAAAGTTCAGCGAAGTCTTCGTTCATCCTGCAGTCCGCAAACATCGTGCGGAGCAACACCTTCAGTCAAGATCACAACTACCGGGTGAGAATTTCACCACTTACATAGAGGACGTCAATGACTTGTGCAACCTCGTCGATGCGAACATGGCTGAGGTGGACCACATCAAGCACAATTTTGAGGGTGTCAACGAAGACGCATTTTAGATGCTGATTTAAAAAAGCCCTGCTACTGTCGCCCGAGTTACCCAGCTCTGCTAAAGCTGTGAGGAGCTCCGCCGGCAACGTCTCGTCACTTGCTTTCCCACATCAGGAATCGATGTCTGCCTTAACTCCCTCGCAAGATCTCGTCCTCCTTTCGCAGATCGAAGATGTGCGCGAAAAAGTTGCCCGCCAACTCTCGCACATCTCCGGCTTACCGGAGCGCAGTGCGCCGCTTAGCCCTACACTACGGACTATTATACAAGACAAAGTGTGTGAGCAACCCAATTTGCCAACAGCGTGAGGAATAAGCCTGTTTGCAAGTCCGAACATCAACATGTGCTTCCTTGCAAATGTCCATTATTCTTGATACTTGTCATCGTATGATGCATCTTTGCTGCATAATTTTGACAAAGTGACTTTGTATGTCTAGTAGAAACCTTTGTTTGCATTGTCATAATTTTATGCAATGTGGCAGAGGCCACAAAAGTGTATAGAACTGAACGGTTCGAGTTGATATAAGCATTCGCATGTGATCAACGACTGGAGATATTGCAGTCACAGTTTGTTTTTTGCTCTATGGTACATGGACTAACTGTGCCAGTACTGGAAACAATACAATACGCATACCATCTAACACAGGCACTTATGATCGCTATCAGGCCGTTAGCGCCAAAATCAACCTCAATTAGGCTGTTCCACACTGGTCAGCAGCGACAAACTTGCTTATATTGAATTGTGTGGGGTAGCGTTAGGACAAATACACAAATGACAAAATACAACTGCTTTTCTCGTTCATGTAGACACAGCAAAACTTGTGTTTTTTCTTGTTCGTGTGTTCGTCCTAACGCTGCCCCATACAATTCATAATGAACTCTAACTAACTATAGCCCACCATTCCGTTATTCTGCGACATCGAGTGAAACCGGCATTAGTCACCGCTACAAAGTAAAAAGTTATCTGGATAAAGTATGATGCAGCCATGAGTCCAATCGCGAAATGATCGTAATCGGCCCTTATTGCACCTAAAGTTGACCGCGTGCAGCAAGTAAGTAACCGTGTAACAGTGATCAGTAACGTGCCTCAGTGCGCACCAACTCATTCAGAACTAACGTCTGCACAAAACAGGCAATATTTGCGTATCATCATACACTGAAAGCATACAAATTTACAAACCACCGCACAAACGCGCACAAAAGAATCATCACTTGTGCATAATCACATCGACGCAGGTTGTTGGTCATTCAACATTACCGCTTGCATGAATCACCACATTCACAGCACTTATACAAACCGCCACACAACACCAAAATGAAAGAAGCGCTAACTACGCCACACACAAAACTAACAAAATAGTCAGCGCTAAGAAAGCAGACCTCCGCGTTCTGCTAGGGACCAAAGTAACAAGAGATGTTCGCGCATTTCGGTGCCCAGACCACGCGTGCTCGTCAGAACAGCAGCTAGCACTCGGGCGCTCAGAATATTTCGCGCCGCGACTCGCTTAGGCGCTTCATTCATCGGCTGGACTTTGCAGACATTGTAAAGGTGCGATCGGCGTGGTTGCGGCGCGGTTTCATTCAGTAAGTTGAATGCTTGCTCGACAGATCGGTCATTTTAATTGCACAGCATACAACTCAAGGCGCTTCCATGCTTTCAAAAAATTATTACATAGGAGCAAAATAGAGCTAACATTGTGCTTATAACTTTTCCTAATTGTACGATTCAGTGACGTCACATATTAATGCATATGGCAGCCGATAGTCTTGCATGGTTGCTAGTGACCCCCAAAACAAACTGCAATTTCAAGTGGGCGTCATTAATCGAAAAGTTCATATTGTGTCAAAATACTTAGGAATTGGTATGCCTTGTTCTAGTTATATCAGAAATAATGCAATCAGGAAGTTTTATTTTTGTTTCACGACCCATTTGAGCTTTGTACCAAGGCGCAAAACTTTCAGTAAGCGTATTTTTAACAAAAAAGAATACCTAAACCTCTGGTCAATTTTTAACAGGAGAACAGAGCAATCACTCTGGTTTGACGAAAGCAAAACCTCCAACGGCCATCTCGTAAATGCTGTGTGAGCACTGTGGGCTGCTGGAAGCGCGTGGCAGCGTGGAACCCACATGCACCACACACCACACCACCCCATGCGGCAGCCACCAGCATTCATGAATTCTCGTATCACTGCCACAGCAACCTATAGTGCCGCGGACGGCACACTAGCCAGCATAATCTAAAGACTGTGTGTTACAAACACCAGACACGCAGATGGCCCATTTTTGGAAGTTAGAGTGTGCTTCAGCCTCCTGGCAGTGGCATCACAAAACGCAAATCCACAAATAATGTGTTCGTTAGTGGCTATGCAGATCAACAGCTGGCGCGACATTCTGCTAACTCCTGACAGGGGGGGGGGGGGTGCATGACGTGTCTCGGCTTGCATACATGGAGCATATAGGCACCCAGCAATGGAGTTTACGAGATCTGATGGTAGCGCCAGACCACACAGCCTAGCGAGCAGACGCAGCAAAATCGAGTCTTCCATGCGTAGCCTAGTGAGTAGACGCACCAAAACTGAACTTGCGCGTGCGTATTTTCTTTTAGGGGCAAATCTTCTTAAAGCGGCACCCGTTCGTTCCTCGTAGTAGTAGTAGTAGTTGTTGTAGTAGTCATAGTGTGTAACCAGTCTTTGATTTTGACCTCAAAAGTGGTGCCGGTGGGAGATTTCTTATGTGCGTTGTTGAAAAATAAAAAAAAGCAGCGTGCGCGTTCACTAAAAGCCGAATTCTCCTGTTTCCCATTCCCCCTTAGCAGCCATTCGCATGTAAGTTGAGCACTATCTGACAAGAAAGGGTTGCTACGTTATACTCGCTGGGCGTAACCTCCTTGGTTTTAGAAAGGTTTGGCGAGCGTTCTGCCGCAGTGCCATGAATACAGTGAACTAGTATATACCATGAACTCGAGGTGGTTAAGGGTGGGAAGTAGACAAAGCGCAAGCCGTAAGAAAGTGTGCGTGTGCCTCCTCTCGTTCAGTCCTTGGAATGTCCGCTGGATGACGGTGCTTCTATATGAGGATAATATGGTGAAAACATGTGAGATAGTAGTACTTGGAGTGTAATAGGTGGATGAAAGCACACACAGACAGATGCATGGACGGACGCTCGGATGGCTGCACGAACGGATGGACGCATGGACGGACACAGGAGCGGATGCATGGATGAACCCAGGGACTGACGCACAGATGGACGTGCGGACACACGATCAGTCGCACGCACGGACGGCGGATGGACGCTCGGGCGGCCACACAGACGCTCGCATGGACGGACGGAAGCAAGAACGAATGGACGAATGGATGCTTCGCCCCACTTTCCATCATTCACTCCGTGGATATGCTACCATTTTTTTATTTGTGAGCAACAAGGTTACGGCTGGTCATGTGAGAGTGCATGAAGCAATCTTTGGAAAGGCGCCAGAAAATTGGCAGATCCCACGTACAGTGGGAATCGATGATATGCGATGCACGAATGAGAAATGTTGATATGTCCCTTTTAAATCCGCACAACCTTACGAGGTGGAGTTGAATGAAGCCGTACATGACTTCAGTGTCACGATTATCATGTTTGGTTGTGTCGCTTACCTTCGTCATGTATTCACGTCATGTGATACCAAATTTAGTATGTGTGGAGCTAGCGATACGGCCATGAGCACGCTATGAGCGTTGTGTGTTGTCGTGATCTTACACAAGACACGTGTCAGGATTATCATGTTTGCACTAGTCATATGTTCCGTCACTCATTGACGTAACGCAACACAAACGGCCGCGAGTGCATAATTAAAGGCGCATTATACTTCTATGTAGCGTTCACGCGCGCGCACGCTGGGCTCAGCGACGCTACGTTAGCAAAACGCGAGTGCTCATAGTCTTCCGCCAGCGCGACCAGCGTTCGTCAGCGCGGTCTTAACCAGGGAACACTGCGTCTCCCTCTTTTCGTGGAGAGACGCCGAGCACGCAGAAACGCGCATGCGTGAAAGCAACGCAGCGCAGCCCGTGTCTGCGAGTATATGGGGCGTTCGGTTCGGACTGACTTGGTGGAAGGACATGTTTTTTGAGCACTCCCGGTCGACTGCGCAGATAAGTGGTTTTGCATATTTTGAGCTTGATTTTATAATTATTAGGGCAGCAGTTAAAATATTTGTAGCATTTATTACATTGTACGCCTTTCCCGGGGGTCAGTCACCAGAAAGTTACTAGTTTTTGTGTGTGTGCTTGTATCTTTGTGTTTTTTCCTCTTCCCACCTCATGGGGGAGGTGCACGTACATTGAACGCGCAAATTTTGTTGTAGAGCTTTGAGTTTCTTTTTTTGTCGGGCAGGGATCGTGTCGTGTTTTTTATTTATCGGGTGAGACAAGTCGTAAGGACAATTAGTGTCATTAGTGGTTGAAATTAGTGGTTGGAAAAGTTGTAAAGTGCTCAGGATGCGGGTAGAGTTTGAAAATGGACACAAATTTAGAAGCAAATGGAGAAGAGGCTGACGCGAAGTGTAGGAATTGCGAGGTCGAGAAAAAAAAGGAGAAAACGATGGTTGCCCAGAGTGAACTGCTGTTGAGAATCACCGAGCTGGAGACTGCGTTGGCGACAGGGTAAAAAAAAATGAGGGCAATAGGCGAAAGGCTGAAGTCCGCCGAGGAACCACTAGCCAAGGGGAACAAAGGAGCGGCCGATGAAGAGAACAGTAGGGCACCGGCAACCAGAACGGTGGAGAAGAAAAAGCTAGCAAGTTTAGAAAAAAAAAGTTCAGCTGGTTCAATTGTCGCAAGGCCTAGCTTCAGCGAAGTAGTGGTGGGGCTGGGAGGGGACAAAGCAGCCGGCGTCACAATGTGCAAGTAACTACCAGGTGCAGGATGCCCCAGCTGAAAAGTCACAGCAGGTGATAATCTCCGGGGACTCGAATTGAAATCGATGCGCAGAAGTGATCAAAGATAGGTAAGAGGTGACAAGAGGGTTGCAGTAGGGACGTTCTCAGGACGCAAGCTGGAAGCAGTCATGAGGCAAGCGAGCGAAAAACTCAAAGCTACGGCTGATAGACAAAACCTCGGGATAATTTCAGGCGGTTTAAACGATGTCCTAAATGAAGATACGGCATGACTAGCGACCACTCTGGCGAAAAGGGTTGATGAAATTCGCGCCATTTCTCCTCAGGTACAGGTAGTGATATGCACGTTACTGGAGGTACCGGTGCGTGACGGTAACCTGCAAAAAGCGGTTGTCAACGCAAACCAAGAGATATGCCGGATGAGTCGAGAGAAAGGCTTTGAAATGGTGGAAATAAACAAAGAGGTTTATAGGTGGGGTGGTTTTCAGCGAAACAGAATTCCCTTCGATCGGCGGCTAGGTCAGGAGGGGGGTTGGCGACTTGCAGGACGCGTAGTAGCTTCTTTTGGAGGCACGCGGGCCTTTCGGAGAGCAGGATAGCTTGTAACGAGGTAAACAACCAGACAACCAGGGAGACTCTTTGACAGGTGGTATAGACAGATAAGATTCGAAAGTGGCACCAGTATCTAAGATAGGTAGAGTCCGGGACAGAAATAGACGCTGCCACAAGCGCCGAGCCAATTGAGACATAGGTTATATCATAATGCAGGGTAGCCACGAGCGCCGAGCCAATTGAGACATAGGGTATATTAACATGCAGGGTGGCAGAAACAGGCAGAAGTGGGAAGAGATGGAAGAACAGCTAAGTGAGGAGAGGTCGATGATATACGGTTTTGTAGAAACCCATCTTAGGGACATGAAACAATCTCCTAACATTCCGGACTACGCGTGAAAATATTGTTATAGAAAAGAAGGCAGCAGAAAGGGGAGTGGTATTGGGGCATTCATCCATAAAAGTACAGACTGGCAAAGGTTCAAGCAGGAGTGCAAGGAACATTTATGGCTAAAAGGGAAAGTGGCAGGGCAAATGGCACACCTTGGTTTGGTGTACTTGTGGACGGGAGCAAAGGCCCGAGAGAAAAACCAGGCAATAGTAGAGTGTATATCAAAGGACATTAAGGAGTTAGGAGGAGAGTGCGAGATGATAATACTAGCAGATATGAATGCGCACATAGAAGATATAGATAGGTAAACCAGCTCATTAGGCAAAATAATCATGGATATGTGTGAAAAGCATGATTTGATCATTTGCACCAGAACCGAGAAGTGTGAAAGGGAAATAACATGGGATGTATGAAGGCTGCAGTAGACGATAGATTACGCACTGATGTCACATAGTATGCATGATTAGCTAAGGGGAATGCACATAGAATAAGGTGGCTCCATAAGTCTGGGTATTGATCACAAACGTGTCGAGCTAAGTTTTGGAAGAGCAGTGAAAGTGGGATGAGACAAGATGAGCAACCATAGGAAAATTTTTATTCAGAAAGGCAAATAGAATTGGCTACTAAAGAAATTGAGAACGTAATCACTGGGGATAATAACACAGTGTGTACATACACGAATCTAATTAGACTGAGCTAGAGCTTGCTAAGACACGTGACGAGTCACCCCAGAAAAGAAGACACAAACCCAAGAGCTCATGGGACGAGGATGTTAAGAGAGCCGAAGCAAAACGTCAGGAAGCCTCTAGGGAACACAGACATGCTAAGCAGCGGGGTGAACTGACAGACGACGTTGAATGAAAATGGGAAAACTTTCTAAGCTGTTGAAGGGATGCATCCCATCTTCGGACAGAAGATAGAAGATAAGCGGGTGCTCAGGAAACTGCAGAATGGGTTTCGAAAACAGAGGATGTTGGAAGACAATTTGTTCTCACTGACGCAGTGCATCGATATAGCAGAAAAAGAACACTAGCCCCTGTGGCTAGCATTTTCGGATATCATTGGAGCATAGGATAGCGTGATTCAACAGGACTTGCGGGGAATAGAGGACAAACTAGGTGTGAAAGATGGAGTTACTAGTCGTTTAAAGGACATCTATAAAGGTAACAAGGTAGTTATATAGCGGGAAAACCAAGTATGCAAGCCTGCAGAGGTAAAACGGGGGCTTAGGCAGGGATGTCCTCTGTCACCCTTGTTATTCATGATGTACCTACAAAGATTAGAGGCCAAATTAGATGGAAGTAGACTGGGCTTCAACCTCTCTTTCGTCAAACAAGGAAAACTCATTGAACAGGCACTACCAGCATTGATTTACGCAGATGATATAGTGCTGATGACCGACAACAACAAAGATTTGCAGAGATTGATGGACATCTGTGGATATGAGAGAGATAGGTTACACTTCAGATTCAGTAAGGAAAATCAGCAGTCATCGTGTTTAATGATAATGAAAGTAGTGAGCTTAGAATACAGGAGGTCACGCTAGAGATAACAGATAAATACAAATATTAGGGTGTATAGATAAGCAATGGGGCCGAGTACCTAAGAGAACGCGAAATATACGTGACGCACAAAGCTAACAGGAATGCAGCGGTGATCAAAACAGGGCACTGTGGAATTACAATAGGTATGATGTTCTGAAAGGAATATGGAAAGGGGTCATGGTTCCTGGTCTGACGTTCGGCAATGCGGTCTTGTGCATGAGATCAGAAGTTCAAACAAGATTAGAAATAAAGCAACGTGGAATAGGTAGGCTTGCCTTAGGAGCTCACGGGAATACACCAAATCAGGGAGTACAAGGTGATATTGGATGGACATCATTTGAGGGCCGGGAAGTTAGCAGCAAGATAAAATTTGAGAGGCCATTGAGGGAAATGGGGGAGGAGCCTTGGGCTAGGAAGGTATTTAGCTACTTGTACATGAAGAATGTCTATACAAAATGGAGGAAGCGAACCAGAATATTGACTGCTAAATACTTAGGAAATTAGCAGGAGGCCAAACCAAACAGAATTATTGGTTAAGAAGAAAATGAAAAAAAAGCTGAGACCAATATGTGGAGAATTAGGATGTTTAAGAAGTCCGAACTGAGATATCTATCCAACCTTTAAGCAAGAAATTGCCAAGGAAAGGATCTATGATAATACTCGGGGTAGTTCTTTACTGTTTGAGGCTAGGACGGGAGTATTGTGAACCAGGACATATCGGGCCTAAAACGAAGGGGTAGACACGTACGCAGTGCGTGTGGAGAGGAAGTGGAAACTGCCGAACATTTGATAATGTTCTGTAAAGGGCTTCACCCTATAGTTCAGAATGATGGCGCAGAGTTTTTCAAAGCACTGGGGTTTAGGGACAGCGAGTGTAAAATAGACTTTAAGCTGGTAGAATTAACTAGAAGGAGGTTATCTGATTGGTGGCTAAAGTCAAGGCACGAGTAAAAATTAAACCCTTTACTGCAACGTACCAGTCCTATACGTCACCATTTAAATGAAAGAAAATGTAAATCTAGTTGTTGGTTCTCTACGTATTATGGCTAGGTGGCGTTACCAACCGCCCGATCTAAAAGCCATATCAATCCATCCAATCCACCTATCCGTGGTAGGACCGGTGCCTGGCATAGCAACACAAGCGTGACGCGACGAAATGAACGCCGACGAGCACGCACACCGCGTCACGTGTAAATGCAAAGGCGCCTTGACTATGGAGTGTAGTCATGTTCTCACATGACACGCACCTCATGTTTATTACGTTTGCACTAATCACATACCTTTGTTATTCATTGGCGTCCCGTGATACCAAATTTGGTATAAGTGAAGCTAGCTAAACAGCCGCCAGTGCATCTTGAGCGTGCCATGCAGTCATGTCGTTACATGACACGCATTTTATGATTATCGTGTTTGCACCAGTCACATAACTTCGTCATCTATTCACGTACCGTAATACCAAATTTAGTATGTGACGCTAGCAAAACAGCTGCGAGCGAATCATGAGCGTGGCATGTAGTCATGTTGTTACTTGACACGCATGTCGTAATTTTCATTTTAGGGTATGTCGCTAGTGTTCGCCATGCAATCATGTCCTACCATACCAGTTTTGCAATGTGTCATGCGAAGGAAACCACCTCAACCGCTGCAAGACGATGAAATGTGAATCATGGCATTCATGACATACATATCATGACCTTCATGTTATGACTTGTAAAATATGTTTTTCATACAGTCATGTTATGCCATACTGAGTTTGCTATCGATACTATTATTGAAACGTCCAGGTGAGTTGAAAAATTGGCAGAACCCACATACACATTGAATCGATGATATGCGAAGCACGAATGAGAGAGGTTGATATGTCACACTTGAAATCAGCCAAACGTTGTGAGGTGGTGGTAAAATAAGCCATATATGACTTCCGTGTCATGATTGTCATGTTTGGATGCGTCGTTTAGTTTCGTCATCTATTCAAGTCACGTGATACGAAGTTTAGTATATGTGGAGCTAGCGAAACAGCCATGAGCAGGCTATGAGCGTGGTATGTTGTCGTGTCATCACATGAAGCGCGTGTTAGGATTATCTTGCCTGCACCAGTCATATATTTCGTCACCCGTTGACGTCACGTAACACGACGTTTGTTATATGTGGAGCTAGCGAAATGTCCGCCAGTGCATAATTAAAGGTCCAATATACTGCAATGCAGCGTTGACGCGTGCACGCGCCCGCTGGGCAGAGCCACGCCAGGTTGGCGAAACGCGAGCACTCTGTAGTCTGCACCAAGCATGACCGGCGCGACTAGCGTCAGTCGGCGTGGCCCGACGGCAACCAGCGCGAAATGTAACATGCTGCATTTCGTGCCGATGCGTTATTCAGGCAACACTGCGCCTCCCTCTTTTCGTGATTAAGGGCCGCCGCACACGCTGAAACGTGCATGCGTCAAAGAAACGCAGCACGTCGCATGTCTGCGAGTATATGGCAGGACCTGCGCCGGGCGTGGCACGCCGGCGTGACGCGACGAAATGAACGCCGGCGAGCACGCGCACCGCGTCTCGTCAAAATGCATTGGCGCATTGACTGTGGCATGTAGTCATATTCTCACATGACATGCATACCACGATTATCATGTTTTTACTAGTCACATACATTCGTCATCCATTGAAGTCACGTATTATCAAAATTTCACATATGTGAAGCTTGCTAAACAGCCAAGAGCGCATCATGAGTGTGACATGTAGTCATGTTGTTACATGACAAGCATGTCGTGATTATCACGCTTGGATGTGTATTTAGCTATGTCGTCCGTTCACGCCCTATGATACCAAATTAGGTATAAGTGAAGGTAGCGAAATGGCAACCAGCGCCTCAAGAGCGTGGCATGTATTCATGGTGTTACCTGACACGCATCTCATGATTATCATGTTTGCACCAGTCACATACCTTCGTCATCCATTCACGTACCGTAATACCAAGTTTGGTATATGTACCGCTAGGGAAACGGCCGCGAGCGCATCATGAGCGTGGCATGTAGTCATGTTGTTACATGACACGCATATCATGATTTTTATGTTAGGGTCTGTCGCTTGTATAAGCCATGCAACCATGTCATATCATACCAATTTTGCATCATGCCATGTGGACGAAATAACTGCAAGAGCTTGAGGTCCATGGATTGTAAATCATGACATTCATGACATACCTGCCACGATTTTCAAGTTATTACTAGTGAAATATGTTCCTCATACAGACAAGTTATGCCATACCGAGTTCGGTATCGATACCATAGTCGGAACGGCCAGGAGAACTAAAAATCCTTGGCGCCTAGATAGATAGATAGATAGATAGATAGATAGATAGATAGATAGATAGATAGATAGATAGATAGATAGATAGATAGATAGATAGATAGATAGATAGATAGATAGATAGATACGCTCAAAGTCGCCGAAGTTCGCTCTAAAATGCTTCGCATTCGAAAGGGCACTGACACTTCAGCGTTCCATTTTCTTAGTATCCCTCGCGTTCGGCATAGAGTTTCCTAATATGCACTAGAAGGAACTCTGGCGCAAGTGTTTGTCGGAGCTGCAAGGCAAGGTGCTTCAGCGAGCATGGGAATGATGGGTAGTACACACATTTGTCTAATCTTCGTACTTCTGGCCTGCTTTCGGCTCCGTGTGTGGTCGTGTGGCTTGAAGCTGTTTCCTCGTTTCTTTTTTTCAATAAATGTTTGTAAGGAGAGGTTAACGCATTGGCACCAACCTCTCCTTACATACATTTATAAAAAAAAGAAACATCAGCAAATGTTCAGCGGTCGCACTTCACCCCCTATTCTATGCTTACCTTTGCAAATTGGGTCACGAAGCTCAAAGAGTTGAATCTTTCTTTCAGAACGAAACCGAAGCAGAGTAATATACGAAGCCGTATGTACGATTCGCCGCCCGCAAGAACGAAGACAAGGAAAATGTGTGTACTATCCAACATTGCGATGGTCGCTGAACGATCGCAGCGACAGAGTCATCTCTAGTTAATTTTAGGAAACTCTATGGTGGTCGGTAGTAACAATACTGAGGCGGCCCAAAGGGCTTCGTCGCGCCCTTTGGTCGACTATAGGATGCCTATGAAGCGTTTTGCAACTCACACAACTGAATAACTCTGACTCAAGGTGGAAGTGCATGCCGCGTTTACCGAACCAAAAATATGACATGTAGAAGACGCCAGTGTTGCCGTTAAACGTGTCTTGCTTGCTGGCCCAGAAGTGTCTCCAGGTCGCCACCTGGCGAACGAGTCCTACGGACGCGAATCACATCGGCTCCGGCTCAGGTTGATTTTCAAGAAGAATTTCTTCTTGGCAACCTGCTGCAATAATAGGAACTTGTTTCTAGCATCACCACTGTCAAGCCTATACCAGACATCAACCTATGAGTGCGCTTTTAAACGTCTTAACGCTTTCAAAATTTCTTAGGCGAGGTGCGCCTCGATAACCCTAGCGAGCAGGGGACGCGGCTCGAACAGAACGCCGCCCCGCTCTACAGCGGATGGCGAGCGTCTCCGTGAGCGTCGCAGCCGACGAGAAGCACTCATTGCCCTCTCGCTTCACGGACCACGTGACGGATACGCAGACCATACAAGACGCCGATACGCAGGCTAGCAATGAGCACGACACACATTCATGAATCACTGTTACCAAAAGAGCGAACAAACGCCGACAGCTGCAACCCCATACCGTACTGACTCAACAGCTGCCCAGCACACCGTCTGAGCCCGCTCTACGCCAGAGCCGGCCCATGACGTGTCTACCAAGACTCCCACCGCTCCCTGCAGAGGACTAAGAGCTAGTAATCTGTCCCCACGGTGGAATAAATCTGAGCAAGGTTAGCCCCAAGACGTTACTTCTCACCGTAGCTCATGCAGCAAATATACGCAGTGAGAAGCCTGATATAAAGCTTCGTGTTGGCGAAAATCAAAATGTGCTAACAATAAGCACCCCATCTGAGCACATCGCCACTGCACTTGGACAAATCACCAAAATTACAGTGCATGCAGCAACCTACGACATCACCCCTTATGGTATTGCGCCCGGTAATTCGTGAAAAGGTGCGGTTAACGGAATAGGCAATGAAATCACACCAGACCACTTCCTGACAGAAGTTGAAGTACCGGGCTACGAGGTCTTTACGCGCAGATGCCTCGGCAACTCCGTAGCATTGGTGCTCACATTTTGTGGCAAGCGAGTCCCTTTCTTCGTCAACGCGTACGGACAAGCTCTGCGCTGCTACCTCTACAAACGGACTATTCCCCACTGTAGAAAGTGCAACAAAACGGGAAACTGCGAGGATGTGTGCCCACAGCCTCCTGACACACTAAAATGTCGAGTGTGCGGGGATTCAGTATCACCTAACAACCACGAGTGCCACCCTTCTTGCATCTTTTGCGGTGGAGACCACCTGACTGCTGCCAAACCATGCCCAAAGCGGTTTTTGCCACCAGTCAACCAACGCAAACCACCCCGGTCAGCTACTTCCACCAGGAAGGCCCAGTCACCATTCCCCAGGCCCGGACGGCAGAGCAGTGCGCCCGGGAGTGCTGCCATGCGAAGGAGCTGTTCCAGGGATAAGTCGAGGTCCAAGTGAGGAAACTCGTCATCGCGCAGTGGTTTCGCTGGCCAGCAGAGATCTCTAGGCTGGCACACGGACGGGACAACGCATCATTATGACCAGCAAAGCGGTTCCCACAAGAAAGCACAAACGGTAAGCTGGGCAGGGTAGTTCCCTCCTCTTCTTTCCTCTCCACATCAGTTCCACTCCCTCATACAAACATCAACGCAGCAAAGAACACCACAACCCATGTCAGTGGACACTCAGCTTCACCCTGACATGCCGTCAATTACGGTGAGATGCGACTATTGCACATGAGAGGCGTTGAACGAAATGGCTACTTCATTAAGGAACAAATTCGCAGCTATGATGTAGGCAGAAATGCAGAAAATGAAGGATAGCATTAGAGGTGAACTAACAGCTCCACTCCAACAATTGATTTAGCAGGCCCTGCAACCTGCTGTTCAGCAGATTGTAACGGATGTTAAACAGCTGATATCGGCTGCACTTGGCCAACTTCACAATGCGCCATCAGCATCAAAACGCACCAAATCTCGGAAACGTGAAGCACAGCGACCGCATCCTTACATGCGCCCTTCCCGTTTCCTATCACCGTCCCGAAAAACCGTCCCAACAGCCGCAGCTGCTGTAGTACTGCTTCCCACCAGCCTCCGCCAAGATTTAGCACAGTCTGAAATGCCTGCGTGTACTGCCGAGGCCCCGCTATCGCATGATCATGGCGAGAAACCGCAGGTCAACGCGTGACACCCCTCAACTCCTACGTGTGTGGCAGTGGAATTGCAGGGGGTACCGTAGGAAACGTGGAGCTCTAATGCAATTCATTGCGACGCAGCGGATTACTCCCATCGTCATAGCTTTACAAGAAGTACAATGCACTCCTACGCTTCCGGGTTACACCGCATACATGGACGTAACGAACAATACAACACATCGCAGAGCTACATTAAGTTCTAAGCATGTCACTGTCATAGAACGCACCCATCAAAGCACCTCCATCTCGCACGTACTTCTCAAATTAGTCCCGTGCTCTCGTTCCAGTAGCAGCCTGCACGTGCTTAACGTTTACAGTGCGCCTAATGTCAGGAACGATGACTTCAGCCATCTATTTTCACAACTGTGCAAGTTGAGTAAACACATAATTAGTGTACGAGATTTCAATGCCCCCACATCCGGCTTGGGGCTACGCAACAGAAACACCTAAAGGCCGACGACTCGCACAGGTTCTCGCGATTCATCGCATTATCCTGCTAACGGAACCTGATCAACCCACTCGCCTAGGTAACAGTGTCAACAGGGACACTGGCCCCGACCTCACGATAGTCAAGGGGGTTAGTCACCATTCCTGGTGCAACCTCAAAGTGAATCTAGGCAGTGATCACTATACACTAACGACAGAGCTCCAAGTAGCAGCCACGCGTGCCCCAGAGCGCACCATAAAACTAACAAATTGGGATGCACTTAGACGTAATCGTACAACTACCCATCAGGACTCCCCCTCCCAAGAGGCTTGGATATTACAACTTCAGTCCAATTTTTAAACATCTACGAAACTCATCGCTGCGACGACAGAAACACCGGATGTGGACCGGCATCTGCTGCATCTCTGGGATGCCCAAAGAGGCTTGCCGAGCATTCGACATGCCGAGCATTGTCGAATTGCCAATATTGCTTCTGTGAGATAAGGGAAGTCACGATTTAGTACCTCCTCTTCGAGCTGAAGCATCACATTTTGGGCAGAGAGACCTGCCCTGAATCCCAGCATAGTAGGAGAAAAGAGGTGATTTACCTCTATGAAACTGTTAAGGCGATTCAGGATGACGTGCTCCGTAAGTTTGCCTACACGTGAAATGAGGGACATAGGGCGCAAGTTAGCTAGGTCGAGTGGTTTGCGTGCCGTTGTGAATTATGTCACCTTGGCATGTTTTCACTGAGGAGGCATTGTGCCTTGTTTCCATAACTGGTTAAAATACTCAGTGAAAACCTTAACTGAGCCTGCGTCTAGGTTGCGTAGTGATTTATTGGGGACGCGATCAGATCCTGGAGCTGAGGTGGTGCGCAGCTGCTCTAATGCAGTGTGAACCTCTGCCTCCGTTATGGGACGGTCTAAATCTGGGTTGCGAAGGCCCTCATACTCCAACATGAACTTGCCCGCATGCTGCGGAACTGAGGTTTGAATTAGCGTTTGCACTATGTCCTGTCCGCGCTTCTTCGTTAGGTGAAGTAGTCGTGTTATCAGTTTGCTAGTGCCAACCTTTGATTTTGAAGTTTCTAATAAATCACGCAGAAAAGACCAAGTTTTCTTAAAGTGAAGGCTTCTATCGAGCTGGTTACATAACTCGGTCCATTGTCGAGAGACAAGATTATTCGCATGCTCTGTGATGAGGTCAAGAGTCATTGACATGTGATGCCGCATTGTGCGGTTGTGCTTTTGTCAAAGCCAGCGTCTTCCCATACTCTGCTAAGCCTAACCTAAGCGCATCAAATGGCCATTAATCGGCTCCTTTGCATGCTCAGTTGGTGCTTGTTTAGTCGCAAATCTGAGATTTTTTGTTACTCTTTGACCCATGTATCATAGTCTAAAATGAAGGTGGCCTGTTTCCGTGCACGAATGTTTCTAAACTGATCGCAGTCCACACTAGCTTAGAGCTAGTACAGTGGTCTAAGGTTACCTGCTTGAAGCATGACGTGAATATAGTGATCACTGCCTAAGGTGAGGCCACTGTTCTCCCATTGTAGCTAGTGATGTTTTTACAAGCGTTAAATCTGGGCATGTGTCCTTGCTAACACTGTTTCTTATGCGGACAGCTGGCGTGCTATCCGTCACAAACACTGGCAGTGTTTTATGAAGTTGCAGAGTTATCGTTCTTTATAGGAAGAGGCGCTATATCCCCATTAAACACTTGAGGCAATGAAATCTCATACTATGACTATAGGCATGGTGCCTGCGATAGAGAGGGTTCGTGCGAGCGCGCGCAACAGGTCAGCTGCTTTGTCCCAAGCGTGGCTGTAGATATTTATTCTATATAGGGTGGAAGATCGAGAATAGTGTGGCAGGCGCTCAAAGAAGACGCAGTCAGAATATATTTAGGACAGGTCATGAGTAATATGTGCAATGTGACGACGAAGATAAGTGGTGACCCATTAGAAGGGAAAAGTTTGCGGCTGTTTAGTGTGATAGCCTGGTAAATTGAATTGTTTGTTTGGTTCCCGTAGAGTGATGACATCTGGTACTGGCGTCGCCTGCTGCAGGTGTAGGAATAAGCTATCCTTTTTGCTCTGTAGGCATCTACAGTTTCATTGCCAAATCTTGAATAATTGAGGGAATGAGGGCTTAACGGAGAGGCAACAAGCTATCATTAGGCGGGAGAAGGAAATAAACGGGGCTCAGGGGCGAGAAGTTTAGTCGTTATTTGTTTGTGATCACCTGTTTCAGACGAGCAAATCGTTACGCGATTTGTGTGAGTCCGAGATACCCTCGTTGTTCTAATTTAGTATTATTCTCCTCAATAGCTACAGCTGATGCGTCGGGCACATTGTGCCTTATTTCTAGGGTATGGTTTTTCTTGGGTGGATGGTCATAAGTTAGGGATATATTTGGATCTGAATGAGTGCCTGCTTATGCGGGAAGAAAGTCACGAATTTTCACTGGTTCTTAGCACTTAGTGGTTGGGTGAATTTGGTGTTTGTGATTGCATTTAAACGTTCGAGGATTACTGAGATTTGTTGTTGCAGGTCCTAATTTTTTGTGGTGAGACGGTCTATCGTGGACTGATAGCAGATAAATATGTATTCTGAGCAAATAATGGAGCCAGGAGAGGTGCCACTTACACACCTCACCTGTTACAAGTCTTGGTTCACCATTGGCGTCACTTGGGGTGTGTTTTGTTTCATACTTCCACACCCGGTTTGTCCATCGGTTGCCGAATTCAAAGGAGAAAACGAAGTCTGGTCAAAGTGGATGTCCAGCGCCTCTTGGGGCAGATGCGGTGAAGAATTTTTTTCCCACTGGGTCTTGTCGCGCTGGTATTGATGGCGGCAAAGTCTGTCACCAGTCTTGTGAGTTCCGCGGCAGCCAATGCAAGTGGGGGAGCACTGCTGGTCGGACGGATGTTGCTGTGTGCAGTTGAGTGAATGGGTGTGCATGGGTTCCTCGCAGACGTCTCTTCAATGCCCCGTCCGTCGGCGATTCGTACAAGCCTCAACTTTGGGCCTGAAGGAGTAGACCCCAAAGACTGAGTTGAGAAACTTAACCGACTCCGGAAGAGTGTCGCGCTTGAAGCGGATCAGCACAGACTTTAATGTGCAGACAATGTTCGAGCCTGCAAAATGTGGAGCAGTAGGTTAGATCTCCGTAGTTTCTGCACGATCTCCTGAGGTGATTCTTCCTTATATGCTCGATAGATAATACCTTAGAGGGCTTGATCCCGTGGCATGGTGTTGACGCTTATTGCAATTCTCTTGCCGCGGGGAGTGATGTGCTTTATCTGTGCGTACTTAGCCACTCTCTCATGCCTCGCCTTGGACATTGTGAAAGCATGTTTCAGCAGACTGGTGCGTGTGAAGTCAACCTGGGTGCTGCACTTCACAAGGCTGCTACTGTGCTTTACCGCAACCCGCGATTCTCGCTCTGTGAACGCTGCCTTGCTGATGCCAGCGTTTGGGTGATAAACAAGATTAAAAACTGACAGATCCCACGTACAGTGCGAATTGATAATATGCGAAGCACGAATGAGAAAAACTGATATGTCGCTTCAAAATAAGTACAACATTATGAGGTGGAGATCAATTATGCAGCACACGACTTCCGTGCCATAATTATTATGTTTGGATGTGTCGTTTACCTTCGTCATCTATTCACCTCAAGTGATGCCAAATTTAGTATATTGGAAGCTAGCGAAACGACTGCGAGCACGCTCTGAACGCGGTACTTTGTGATGTTCTTGCATGAAACGCATGCCGGGGTTATCATGTTTGAACCAGTCATACATATTTATCATCTACTGACGTCACGCAACACCAAATTTCGTATATGCGGATCTAGGGAAACGGCCACGATTCCATCATAAAGGGACCCGATACACTCCAACGTGACGTTGACGCACGAGTACGCTGCGCACAGCGACGCTATACGTTAGCGAAACATGAGAACTGTATAGTGTCACGCCAAGCGCGACCAGCGTCCATCAGCACGGGCCCATGGCAACCGGCGCGAAATGTGACAAGCTGCTTTTCGCACCGATGCGCTACGCATACAGCAATGCAAGTGTGATTTTCGTGACGGATGGATGCTGGACGCTCTGCAACGCACATGCATCAAAGCAAAGCAGCGCGCGCCTGCGACTATATGGCAGGACGGGTGCCTGGCGTTGCCATGCCGGCGTGACGCGACGAAACGAACGCCGGCGCACATGCGCGCCCAGTCATGTCGAAATGTATTGGCGCCTTGACTGTGGCGTGTGGTCATGTTGTCGCATGACACGCATCTCATGTTTATCATGTTTATTATCTCATACCTTTGTCATTCATTCACGTCCTGTAATACCAAATATGGTATAGGTGAAGCTAGCCAAACGGTCACCAGCCCATCATGAGCGTGGCATGTATTCATGTTGTTACATGACACGCGTCTTATCATTATCATGTTTGCGCCAGTCGCATACCTTCGTCATCCATTCAGGGAACAAAATACAAAATTTGGTACACGTGACGCTAGCGAAATGACTGCGAACGCATCATGAACGTGGCATGTAGTCTTGTTGTTACATGACACGCATGTCATAATCTACGTGTTAGGGTCTGTTGCTTGTGTGTGCCATGCAATCATGCCTTACCATACCAGTTTCGCAACGTATGTAGTGCACGAAACCACCGTAAGAGAGGCAAGACCATGAAATGTAAATCATGACATTTATGACATACGTATCAAGATGTTCATGTTATAACTAGTCAAATATGCTCGTCATGGAATTACGTTATGGCATACCAAGTTTGGTATTGATACAATTATCAAAACGGTCAGGAGAGTCATAGATAGATAGATAGATAGATAGATAGATAGATAAATAGATAGATAGATAGATAGATAGATGATAGATAGATGAATAGATAGATACGTTCAAATCAGCGAAGTTTTCTAAAAAATGCTTCAATAAAAAATTATCTTTCGGTACATGTGGTGTCAGGCAGCGTGTGAGGCTTGCCGCGAACACTTTGGTGCCTGTTTTCTCCGCTGGCGTCTTGATGGAGACGTGGTGCACGAGTGGTGGCTGGGCAGAAACGTTGGCGTTTTCGCTTTGAAAGTTGTGTCGACTTTAGATTTCTGCGTATGCTGCTTTTGTCGTTCAATTAATGCTTCTTTCCACTCATCCGGATTAAACGCAGAGGGCTGAAGCTCTCTGCCTGTGACCATGTACTCTATGATGGCAGCAGACTCTGGCGGAACGTGTGTTCCTGTCGTCAACGCTGTTGGCGTTAGGGTTAGTGGGGACGGTACGCGCTCTTCAATCAGCGAGGCCAATTAAAAAAAATGAGAGATCTGTCGGAGCTCAAACACTACCAGGTAGTCCCACCGATGAAACTGTCCACTTCGACACAAGAGTCCACGTACAAAACTGGCATAAAACAACCACAGAGCTTGTTGAAATTGGAGCCCATGCAAGGCACGTCTGCCTTATTCGATCCCTAGCGGCAGTCCTCGTTCTAATCGTCTGATTGTTACGCTCAGCGGTGCTTTTGGTTCGGTTTCACCATTCAACTCTTTAGAATCTCATCACTCTACAGGAACCTATGCTCTGTCATTTTAAGTAGCTGTCTAGCTGCACTATATAAGTAAGTAATCTAGCTTTCTGAACTACTGTTTCTCAGTAGGTCTTTTGTGATCTTAAGACGCCTGCAGTAACAGAAGCGGAGGAAAGCTGCAAATAAAGAAGTCACGCAGGTCGCGATTGAACATTTTGGTTGCATGCGGCAGTTTTAACGCGCGTGCAGTAGTCACATCTGTGCCGATAATTGGAATGGTATAGTCAGGGTGCATTGTAATAAATTCAACCTTATTTTGCAAGTTGGCCACTTACATCACTGCTATGGATAAGTTCTTCGATGACTTCGTCAACTGCGGTTCCTCACCTGTGCACAATCTTGGGCCTAGGTTTAGGCTGCGAAGCTGTAAGCCTTCATGAGGGGTCACACGGATGAGTTTTGCTGCGCGCTTATTTCAGCATGCATTCTCGTACATTTTTTTGCACCAATGTGAAGTTGGTGAAGCCTTTCACCAAAGTCAGAAGAGCGCAGTCCGAACTTAATACGGTAGATCTGCAGTCTTTTGCCGCTAAACATTGTATCATGAATATGCTTTGTTAATTTCTTGATGTCAAAGAATGATCGGCGCCATACTTTTGCTACCAGGCTAGTTGGTGGAAAACTGAACTGGAATTGATGGTGCGGCAAATTCGGCACAGCGCTCTCCTGGCGCACCACCATCATAATTGACGGTGAGTAGGAAGACAGAGGGGTTAATCCTCTCTTCCCTCACCTCGCCCTGAGAAATCTGCCAGACTTCAAAGAAAGTTTATTCATTCAATCATTCAGATCGCAAGCACCTGAGAATAAATGTTATGCGAAGCATGCGGAGGAAAGGTGACCGTGTTCAATTTTTTTATGCAGCAACACGTAAGGAAACGACGCTAAATATATGTACAAATGTTGCATGCACTGATATATCTTGAAAAATTGCAGACGTCTATATTGTTACGAGAAGGAGACCAACTCCGAGGAGTAGTCACAGATGTATTTATAGCCGGCTAAGTGAGCAGCACCAGCCACAGAGATTAGCTCGCGCCACGCTATCTGCATTGTCTTCCTCATCTCCATGCACTGGTACGTAGCATAACCCCCGGCGGCGGAGGCACCGTCCCGGTGCTTTAAAGGTCGTTATCTGACGCGTTCTTGCAGGGCTTGCGCCGTGAGACGTGTACAATATCACTGGAGCGCATGACAGGGCCCCGTGTAATGAGACAAATGTTTCTTTCGGATATGCCAAGCCGACGATGAAGGAACCAGAGTAAAACGAAGGTACCGGGAGCAAAATGTATGCGTCTATGTTCCGCATCGTACCAATGGCAATGGTTGGTTTGCGACGCCATCAGCCGAGCGCGGCCGTCCCGATGGGCATGATCGTCTCGCGCAATCGCGTCATGGGCATACTCCCTGGTGGACGAGGTATTAGCTGTGATGACTGTGTCCAGTGGTGAAGTCGGCTGTCTTCCGTACAATCAGTAAAACGGCGAAATGCCCTCTGTGTCGTGATGGGATGAATTATACGCGAAAGTTGCGTAGGGTTAGTCAAGGTCCCAGTCTCAGTGGTCGGGCGACACGTACATAGCGAGCATACTTGTTAAAGTACAAGTAAATCGTTCCGTGAGGCTGTTTTTTTAGGATGGTTAGTGGTTGTGAGTTTGTATAGAGTGGAACAAGAACGCAGAATCTCGGCAATCATTTGGAATAAAAATGTACGGCCACGGTCTGCGAGGAGTTGTCTCGGAGCACCGTGAATCAATATAACGCCCCGTAACAAGAAGTCGGCGACGTCGGTTGCACAGATGGTCGGTAGAGCTCGTGTAATGGAGTAGCGTGTAGCGTAGTCTGTAATCACGGCTATCTATTTGTTTTAAAATGTTGATGTGGGAACAGGATCAAGAATGTCTAACCCAACACGGCGAAAGGGTTCCGCGGGCCGGTCGATTGGTTGAACATAACCAGAGGGTAGCAGCGACGGTGTTTTACGACATTCGAATAGGTCACACGCGGCTAGGTATTGGCGTACCGAGCGAGCAAGGCCTGGCCAGAAAAAACGGCGCCGGACGTGCTCACAGGTGTGGCATGCGCCAAGGTGTCCAACCGTGAGAGCGTCTCGAAGTTCAGTGAGAACACAGCGTCTTAAACGCTTAGCCACAACAATGAGAAGGTCAGGCCCATCAGGTCGGAATTTGTGGCAGTACAACACACCCTTTTAACTGACAAAGTAGCGAACGGAAGCATCATTTGGGGAAGATTTTGTACGGCTGATGATGTCAAAAAGCAATAGGCCGTGCTTCTTTTCTTCCCCAACGTTAAGGAAGTCGGACACTTACATGATAGAGTGCTCCGTGGGCTTGAAATTGTTCTCACAGTCGTCGAGAGGGTACTGGGAGAGGCAATTGGCATCATGGTGTAGGCGCCCAGATTTATGAACCACCGAATGAGAAAACTCTTGCAGGCGCAAAGCCCAGCGACTAAGACGGCCTTATGGATCTTTCAGGTAGTTAAGCCAGCAAAGCACGTTGTGGTCGGTGACGACCGAAAAATGGCGTCCGTATAGACAATGTCGAAATTTTGCCACTGCCCGCATGAGAGCCAAGCACTCACGCTCTGTGATCGAATAATTGCGTTCAAGGGCGGATAGGAGGTGGCTGGCATATGCGATAACGGATGAATGACGACGTTGTTTCTGAGCCAGCACTGCACCAATGCCATGTCCACTTGTATCTGTACCGATTTCCGTAGGGGCAGCAGGGTTGAAGTGTGCCAGATTCAGACGAGTAGTGAGAAGAGCGGTGAGAGTCGAGAACACAGAAGCCTCTTCAGAGCACCATAACAATGGGACGTCTTTCTTGAAGAGCTGCATAAGCGGTCTAGCTATGTGCGCAAAATTTTTGAGAAAGCGTAGGAAGTAGAAGCATAGTCCGATAAAGCTGCGTACATTATTCGCATGCAGATCGTGGTACAGGAACATATTGGCCGCGCTGGTTTTAGCCGGGTCTAGTTGTACACCGTTGGCGTCTAATAAATGGCAAAGTACTGTGATTTGTTGACGTCCAAAGTGGCATTTTGACGAGTTGAGCTGCAGTACAGCACGACAGAAGATGCCTATGACGGCTGAGAGGCGCTATAAATGAGTTTCAAATGTTGGTGAGGTCATCCAAGTAGCACAAGCAGGTGGACCATTTGAATACTCTGAGCAAGGGGGTTCATCATTCGTTTCAAGGCGGCTGGAGCGTTAGAAAGTCCAAAATTCATGGTGTTGAACTGATACAGGCTGACGGGGGTGATGAAAGCCATATTTTCATGGCCCATTTCATCTACCTCTATCGGCCAGTAGCCGGAATTAAATTCTCTCGAGGTAAAATAATGGAACCAATAGAGGCAATTAGGGGATCATCTATTCGTGGCAGAAGATACACGTATTTTTGGTGATTTTGTTTAGGTGTTGATAATAAACGCAGAAACGCCATGCACCGTCTTTCTTGCGGACTAGCACTACAGGATAAGCTCAAAGACTCCAGCATGTCTCAATGATGTCCTTGGCGAGCATCTTGGCAACCTCACTTTGAATAATGTCACGCTTGGCCACCGACACCCGATATGGGTTCCTTTGAATAGGATACTCATTACCAGTGTTTACGCGGTGCGTCATATCAGTAGCTTTACCCAGCGAACGGCCGCTGAGGTCAAAAACGTCGGTGTTGGACAGCAGAACCCGATGGAGCTCATCAGTCTGCTGCGACGTCAAGTTGGAAGCGATCATCGACGCAATAGCATTGTCGGAGCAAGTGTCAGATTGATGTTGAGCGTGGGGGTCAGAAGGATTGGCTGTGAGAAACGAAGGAGGGGACCCGGACTAAATCGCCTGGTTGCGTTGAAGGTCAAGGGATCAACCAAGCGGGTCAGTGCCCTTGACTCTAGCTCGTGGCTGCTGCACCTTCTTCCTCTTTTGTTTGCGACACATTTCCGCGGCCGGCAAATCGCAGCAAGGTTCTGATGCACATTGGCGGAAGTTGACGCGGATATTGGTGAGCGAGATGTAGTGAAGAGGAAAGAAGCCGCGGGTGGTCAGTCTTAAAAAACGGATGCGCAGGTAAGCTTGGGTCTTACAGTAGCCAGCATATGAACAATTCAATGAGCGACTGTTGGAGCTGCTGATGAGATTAGTGCTGGATGAGGCGGTGCTGCTACTGCTGCGGCTGTTTTTCTGCGACTCTTTTTTTTTGGTATACGTCGTGTCCTGTGTCTTCTGATATTCAGTGCATGGCAATCTGGGAGTTGGTTTAAAATAACGGTTTTGTGGTTGAATCCTTGGAAGGTTCTTGACGTGGTCGTAGATTCAATGAATCCAATGACAATAAAAGTAAAAATGATGGGGTCTGGTCTTGCGGGAGAATTTGTCCAGTGTCACTATGATGTTCAGAATAATTGGTCACGTTGTTAGCCATCCTCAGGGCATACTGGGAACTTTTGCACTTCTTGCGTCACTTGTAGCATGAGGAGTCTGATCTTGCCCTGCTCTCGTAAACTCACGAAGTCTCGTGATAACTTGCACGCTTTTTAGAGTGATCTTCATCATATGCTCCTGGTGATGCATCTGAAGCTTCTGTAGGCGCTGTGCAGTTATTTCCTGCTTGCCCACGGAAGGGGTTGGGTAGTCTCTCGCATGCGCTTGGTAGTAAAATGCACCGGACCTGGGTGAAGACTCCTGAATTGAGGATTTTTCTTCCTCTTCCCACGAGAGCAACGAAGATGCAGAAGCATTCTGACCTTTTTATGCAGCAGCCCCATCAATCAGGGGTATCTTGGCCGCTTTCAATGACGTCGGAGACACGTTCATGTGCACTGTTGTCGGCAGTGGAGTATCGGAGTCTGTTTGGGGGTTACGAACAATTACGTACATCGGGCTGATGTCTTTGTTTGAAAGCTACTTAGCTATCGCGGAGTACTTGAAGTCATCGCCACCACAGAGGTGCATCCGTTTGTGGCTCACAAGGGAATGCGAAGTCGATGACGATTCTTTTTCCTCGCTTGACGAGGATGAGGACGATGCTGAAGCATTCTGGTTATGTTGGCCAGTGACATCGCCAAGTACAGGAATATCGGCCGCGTACGAAGGCAGTGGAGATTTCGACACATCCTTTGTGGCCGGTAGCGGAATGTCGATCTCCGTCCCAGCGTCGCACACACATCAACCCGATGTTTTTGGTTCGATACGTTTGACTTGTGGTGGCAAGATTCTCAGCCATGGCGGCTAATTTGATGGAATCATTGCAGGAGTTTCCCGGCGATTTGTCGATAACAGTGTGTCTCGCCTCGTGAGAGTCCTCGTTTCCGCTGGTTTTCTGCATCAGATGCGTGGCGTAGTGCTGGAGCTGTGTGGTGTGGCGCTCGTACATCCATCGCAGGTCTCTGGCGTCAGGCACCATCTTCTTGTGATGTTCAGTGGCGTCGTAGATGGTCATGGGTGCATAAACCTGGCTTAATGTGGCTTGTAGCAGCGCTTCCGCTCACATTCCCGACCGTTGACTTTCTTGGGCTTCAAGAGAGACGAACTGGAGACCCTACCACCAGAATGAGGTCTGAGGCGCATGCGGGACGAGAAGTAGGGCTCCACGTGTTGTTTACGATGAGGCAATTACTGGTGGTATATTGCACCACATGACAGATATTACATGTGCGTCCTTTCTGTCTGGGAAGTAGGAGTGCTTAAACAAGCTGTGGTTCAAGCCGTGAGAAACCGGGTCTTTATAGTCGATGCACTTAATGCACCAAAGTTTCCCTTGCCCACCGAAACCACCACGGCACACCTTCCGAACCAGTCTTTGCACCGAAGAACGGAGGATCGCTTTGAAAGTGACAGTTTTTCTAGAGTGTACCTGAAAATCTTCAAGTGGTGCATGTGAGTTCGAGGTAAACTGTCTGTAGGTTTGCGCGCGACGAACTACGTAGCTTAGGTTAGTGCGATGCGAGATACTTGAGTTGCAGTCGGGAAGCGTTGAGAAGTTAATGGCGCGGTCCGCTGGGACCACGAGACAAGAGTATTCGTTCGACCGGTTGGTGGTGTAGTCGTGGCCTGCTGCGACGTCAGAGAGAGGAGGCAACATACCGAATGAAGACGAAGTTAAAGTCTGGTGCAATGTCGAGACGATAGGTATCATGAAAAGATTGACTGTGGAGTCTCGACTTGCTGCGACGTCAGAGCGAGAGGAGTCGACAGACCGGACGAAACGAAGTGGCTGCCTGCTTCAATTTCGAGGCGAGACAGGTCGAAAGGGTGATCGAAGACGACGTCGCCGTGGGTTGTGATGTGCAGGCGAGAGGCTCACCGAGTTAGGTGGATGTGACTATAACGGGCGCTCGTGGGGCTCGCGGCCGCGGTGCGACTGCACGGCGAACCCTTGCTTGAGCCCAGATGACACGATCTTCGTATTCGTTGGCGATAGTCAGGTCTGCCTCCAAGTCCTCGCGAAGTAGCGCAGCTTGAATCTCCTTGTCGACGGTGATGAGGTGAGCGTGTTTCGCCACAATGATTTCGATGAGCTCCTGGAGCTTGTGAGCAGGGGCTATCGAGCCTGCCAGTAGGGTGTCAAGAGTCGATATTGCCTTTGTGACGGCTGTCCCGTAGAAGCTACGCTGTACTCGGAGTTGATCAATTGTCGAAGTCGAGGACCAGACGACCGGGTGGGTTTCGGCATCAGAACGGATTGTGAGAAACGATGAAGGGGAACCGGACTCGATCGTCTGTCTGTCTGCATTGAAGGTCGAGGGATCAACTGAGCGAGCCAGCGTCCCTGGCTCGTGCTAGTGGCCGCCACCCCTTCTTCCCCCTTTATTTGCAACAGTGGCCATTGTGAAAACATCTACCGCGTTATCTTCTAAGGTGCAGAGCAACGCTAAGAAGAACCCTTGTGGCAGCACTTGAGGAGTCAAGCTAAAGTTGACAACTGGGAAGCACGTAGAAATACCTGCGACGGACAGAATGGTGTGCGGTAATGTAATGCCGCGCTGTTTATGAGGACATCGGTGATAGGGGTCAGAACATAGTCACCATTGAGAACTGGTGGTGTTAAGACCAGCTCTACGTAGGTCAGTGTCTGCGGAGGGAGGCGCGCATGTCCCGTTGTGCAGAAGTGATTCGGTCGTTGTGCAAGAGACCCTGTTGCGGACAAATGTAGACAGAGCGTACCGGCCAAACACACTATGAAGGCAGAATGCGCCGAAAGCAATTCGAAGCCTATTATTACGTCGTGGGGACATTTATCAAGGATGGTGTGAAGAGACGAGTGGAGCACAATTCAACGACATATGCTATTCCGCCATCCGCAACATGGACGAATTGAGTGGTCGCAGGTGTGAGAACCTTTTTTAGCTTGTCGCGAAAATCACTCGTCATCACGGAAAGTTGAGGGCCGGTGTCGACAAGAGCAGTGACATGTACGACATCTACTTGTACGTCTATAAGGTTTCGCTTTGTCTGTATTGTCAAGAGAGGATTTTCTGTCCGTTCACGCAATGCAGTGCCATTTCCAGGGGGTGCAACACTTAGTTTTCCCATCGGGGAACCTCGTGGGAAGACGGGAGAAGATGGTCGGCGGGGCAGTGGAGAACGAGACTGGCGACGTTGGGAGGATAGAGAGCGGGAGTAGCGGTGCTCAGTGGCAGGTTCCTGGGCTAAATGGTCGGAGCTGGTCTGATGGCGATAGCAGGGAATTTTATGCAATTTGCTAAGGATAAGATTGTGCAGGAGGACCCCAATGGCTTCGGCAATGGCGAGAAATGTGCCCGATTCAGTGACACGAGAGGCAGATAGGCCTGTAATCGTGTGTTCGGCATGCCGACGGATAACGGAACATTGAGAGAGAGCTGGTCGGAAAGGGGCGTGCAGGCGAGCATTGTGGATGGAAGTCGGTGCGGGGTGGCGGTGAAATGGAGTAAATTCCCAAGCTGGCGATTTCCTTCCTGACGACTGCTTGAATGAGGGGCAACATAATTAAAGGAGAGTGGTCAGTGGACGTTGGTCCCACATTAGATAGAGCAGCCGCTTCAAGTTCTCACCTGACGAGTCACGTCAAGTTGTCACAGCTGTCTGGTGGATGATATGTGTCGAGACACGGGGACGTCGCAGTGGTGTTCCGAAGGCACTGGAACTGATTGGAGCTGCGCCTGCTTTTAGCTTGTTGCAACCGGCAGCATTCTTGAGTAAAGGCATCAACAGATGACACATTGTTGCATATCAACAAGTGTAATGCATCGTCGGCGATACCCTTTTGAATATGCGCTACTTTGTCAGACTCGGGCATGTTTTCATCAGCTTGGAGGCATAGTGGAAAAACCGCCTGAATGTAACAGATGTAGGACTCCGAAGAAGTTTTTGCGCGAGTCAACAACTCATTCTTCGCATCTTGACGACTACCAAAGGGGTTCCTCAAAAGCTCACAGATCTTTTCTTTGAAGCTGTCCCAGCCTGTAATGTCATGTTCGTGATTTTCGATCCGAACACGAGGGGTTCAGTCGAGATAAAAGATGACGTTCACGAGCACAAGTGTGGAGTCCCACTTGCAAGTGGCTCTGACGCGTTCGTAGATGCGGAGCCACTTTGGACATCGGAACCCTCGTGGCCCGAGAACACGCCAGGGTCTTTATGGGCGGGAAGCGTCACGAAAGTTTTTGATGATTTATATGTGGAGTTTAACGTCCCAAAACCACCGTATGTATATGACAGACGCCGTATTAGATGGCTCCGGAAATTTCGACCACCTGGGGTTCTTTAACGTGCACCCAAATCTGAGCACACGGGCCTACAAAATTACAGCCTCCATCGGAAATGCAGCCGCCGCAGCTGGGATTCGATCCCGCGACCTACGGGTCAGTAGCCGAGTACCCTAACTAGACCAACGTGGCGGGGCGAACGTTGTTTCGGGCGCTGGGTTGGCAGGCCGGGCAGAAGGGCGGGTGACCGTGGAGAATGTAGCCGAGTCTTGAGAGGTCATGTCGAAAGCCGCGAGAGAGCATCCGCTTCGGAGTTCCGTGGTGAAAACGGTGATCATACAACTCCTCCAAATATGTTACGAGAAGGAGACCGACTCGGAGGAGTAGTCACAGACGTATTTACTATTTACAGACGATTAAGCGAGCAGCGCCAGCCACAGAGATTAGCTCGCGCCAGTCTGTCTGCTTTGACTTTTCCATCTCCATGCACGTAGAAATATAACCAGTTGTTTGCACTTGCGCGATGCCAACTGGAACATGCCTATCAGCAACACCAGAAGCTGATATGAAGCGCAGCTGCTCGCGAAGATGTTGGTCCTCGACACTGTTACAGAAATCAAATCCAGTGCATGGCAACAAACCGCAATCGACACTACCTCGAAGTGACGGCTGTATCAAGGGAGTACATATGTAATGTTTATGTAATTGGGTAAGCAGCAATGCAACCACTATCGACGTTTCACGAAGATTAGCGTCTATTCGAAAAATAAATCCGAGACCTCACGTAGCTCCGTAGTAAATGTCAGGGTCCAGTTGAGCCCCGACATTTTTTTTTTTTGCCTTCGTCTGGTCGATGGCACCAATGTCGGGTATTTCTTAACACTCGCGTGGTAAATATGGTCGTCTGTGTTCTCGTTGTTCCTCGGTAGACACTAAGTGTCAATCACCTGTGGCTCATACCCGTTTACCAGAAGCATATACCCAACCGTGGAATTGTGCCGCTGGCTGGCGAGAAGTGTTTGACGATGCACGTGACGGCATTGAGAGATTATGCTTGTCTTGCTAAGCGCATGATATTCATCAAACCATCTTACCCTCCCAAGCTAATTTTCGTTTACGCCAAGCTAAATGGGTGACCACGACCGCACCCAAACGTAAGCGGCTAGATAGATAAATAGATAGGTACGCTCAAGTTCGCCGAAGTACGCTAAGCAAAGCTTCGCAATCAATATTTAGACAGGGGTGAAGAAGACACGCGAAAGCGTACATTTTTGTGTCTCACGTGTCTTCTTAGCTCCAGTCGAACTGTTTGCGCCATGAATTTCAGTTCAGCGTTTGGCCTACCAAGACGAGCTGAAGTCAGAATATGTACGCCGTCTTTGCAAATGAATGTTGATAGATAGATATGTGGAGTTTAACGTCCCAAAACCACCATATGATTATGAGAGACGCCGTAGTGGAGGGCTTCGGAAATTTCGACCACCTGGGGTTCTTTAACGTGCACAAATGAATGTTTTGCGCTTTTGTTCTATACAGGTGTGAACACCTATTTTTCCTCCGTCTAGCTCACCTTTTCACGCGAACGAACTGTGAATGTGACGTGCTTTAGAGAGTCCTCGAGCACAGTGGGCCTGTAAGAGGCGCTAAAGTCTTGGAACTCGACTTGTCCTTCCGTGGGCCACGTTGAGTCGAACAGGTGAAGTGGAGTCACAGCCGTGCCTTTTGTCGAGTCTGGCCCGCTACACCTTTTTTGCTCGACGGCTGCCTTCTCTACCTCTGCCTGCGTTAGAAACGACGTATTCGGCACTGAAAACCTTGACCTCGAAACGGCAAAACAAAAGAAAAGAGCATCGATGATGTCTAGGCAGTTTCGGGGAAGATATCATGTTGGCGATGGAGGCGGAACTAAGGTAAACATCACGAGAGGACGATAGGGAGCAAACAACTAATGAACGAGCTGCAGACATTCAGGAATCTACTCAGGAACTGTTTCGCGGCCGAGTTGGTGCCTGAGTTTTCTGAACGTGTTCATTTCGCGCAAGGCTAAAAATGTAAAAAAGCACAGAGGAAAAAATACAGAGAAGCGCCAAACTTCCAAGTGTTAAGTGCCGGCGAAAGTGGCAACTCAAGAAAACTTCCACGCGTTCGCAGTGGCGTTAAAGTGTGTAATCAACAAGTCAATGGGCAATCTGTCAATTTAGCAGGATTTTTTGAATTGGTACAATACAAGAGAGGTTTGACCCACACCGGCGGACCCATTTTTTTATTATAAAGCGCTTTTTAAGTTTACTCACCGTTCGGACAAATATTTGCCATAGTTTTAAGCTGGCTTGACATCTGGCGCACATGGACATGCCTTAACCTGCACCGGCAGACGCACACCATCACTTTTAGCAATGCTATTGACCTCCTCCCTCAGGCAGTCATTAATTAAATTTTTTATTCGACAGCTTACGTTTGGTATGTTGATGTCGCAATTTCATGCCACTGGGTATGCGTGAACAATTTCTTGATATCCGGCCTTTGCAGACAATTATTAGTCGGCAACTAGATGCTCCTCTGTGTCTTTCCAGTATCTTTTTTTGAAATTTCAAATGAGAATGCAATTCTTAGTTGGGCTATGTCAGGCATCCGTCGGCATCTGTCCACTGCCTTCTCCCTTAGAAACAGCTGCGGGCGCATGCGTCAACCGGAGCCCCCATCTCCTTGATTTAACGTTACTTGCCATCGCCTTAATGCAGTGCGTTCGAAACGCGTTTATAGCGTTGGTGCCACCAGCGTTTGTGTAGCGAGTTTTAACCGTGAACGCTGGCTACTGGAGCTGGAAACGCATACAGCGTTTCTCACGAGAGAAAAATGCCACGTGTGGCGATTGGCGCAATTTGCTGCACCGTGTAAGAGAAATAAATAACGCACTATAATTCTCACGCTAGGTGCTCACGTGTGAAACTCCGTTATGTACGCTACGCAATCCATTTGAATTTTTTCACAATTTTCTTCGGGGAGGTGCGGGAATGTTTTTCGCGCTGCGTCAGAATTAACGCGTTAAGAAAATTCAGAAGTGTCTTAGACATACGCAATCAAAACAAACGGAACGAAAGGAAGATTAAAGCTCAAGATAAAAAAATCTCCACACAGAGGTTGCTTGCTCCAACCGATGTTTCGAAAAGCGGACATAAAGGGTAGAGCAGACCTTTTCATCAGCGCAATAAAGAATAAAAAAATAGTGCCGATCAACCTCCGTACAGGCAGCCATTGTTCTTTAGAACCTTGTCGTTCAATAGCGCAATTGCTTCGTGTGTTTGTCTATTTATTTATCAATACAGCTCGCAAATATTCTGGCCCATGCAGGAGCGGCAATACAAAGACAAAGTATTCACAACAGACTGACAATGCGAGTACAAAAGCGAACTGTACGTAAAATGAATAGAATCTGTAGTATAAGATATCAAAAAACGCCTAATATTATAAGCCATCAAAGAAAGAAACACTAGCTCTGCGCAACACCTACACAGGTAAAAACTACGCCACAAAACTCTTCAGAAGAGATAAGTGAACTGCATACAGCATAGAATTTATAACAAATTAAAAAAAAAGTTTGAAACACAACTCAACTTTATGCTGAATTTTCAGAAAAAAAGGTTTCCTAACTCCCCTGTAAAGTTCCTTGGTTGTATGACAAGAAAATATAAAAAAATCACGTTATGTTATGGTTCGCCGAAAAAAAAAAACTCATGTGGGATTCGGTTTTGACAAATATTGGCGTAAAAAAAGAATTTTATGTGTGTGTGTCTAGCAGACCATGTTTTTAAGGGAGCTGAAAGCTGGGCAAATGAAGGCCAGTTTCTCCTCCTGTTATGTTTTGTATAGGAACTGTAGATAACTGAGATTACGGCAATGTTAGATTCAACTTAATCTATTGGTGAGCGTTGGTACTGACTGGGAATCTTCAATATTTTTCGAAAACAAATACTTTGCACAGGCTCCAATTATTAGTGTTGTTTTTAGTGTGACGATTTCATAAATATTGTAAACGACTTGTGTTAATGTTTTGTGTGCTTGTTAGTTGGTTTCGTGGTTGAATGAGTCGTTGTGTGGGGATCTTTTTCAAACAATTGGCGCGGTATTAGGGTAAGAAAAGCACAAAGGTGATTAATTCGATTCTTCATGGCAAAAAGCTAACGTTTTGGTTGAATAGAAATCATTAGCAGTTTGATTTGTAACCGGTGTGTCGACAGATCCGAGTCGCCACCCATTCCATGACCATTTTCACGTCCAGCCTGCCACGGTGGTCTAGTGGCTAAGGCACTCGACTGCTGTCCCGCAGGTCGCAGGATCGAATTTCGGGACCTGCGGCCCCTGCGAGATTCAAATGCTTGAGGCCAGAACCCCAGGTGGTCGAAATTAGCAGAGCCCTTCACAAGGGCATCTCTGATATTCATAGGTCAGTTTCGGGACGTTCAACCCCAATAAATATTGTTCCTATTATTCCCATGCCCTGACCACCAGACGAGCCTCAACAAATCTACTGCTGCTCCTTATTATGATCTCTCTCTAGCGCCGTCTTCAGTGTGCGACGAAACGCTTATGAAAAAGCCCTCCGAAGTTCCTGCTTCCCTCCAGCAGCGTTTCTAGATGAAACGGCAGAAAATACTTTGAGGTTGAACAGCCTAATACGCCTAACTTATAGCGCACCAAACAGTGCCTGGTTTACCTCTTTCGGCAACTCCGTGAACTCGATGTCACGCTCCAAAGCTACCAAAATTTGCGTCATCCCCAGGTAGGTTATGCAGAGCATGGACATAGTCGTTGGAATCTGTTGAAAAAAGAAGCAATGCATTTGCCCTATTGTCCAAACCATTTTAAAAGTGAAGCATTTCTAAGCAAACTTAGGTGACTTTGAGCATATCTATCTATCTATCTATCTATCTATCTATCTATCTATCTATCTATCTATCTATCTATCGATCTATCTATCTATCTATCTATCTATCTATCTATCTATCTATCTATCTATCTATCTATCTATCTATCTATCTATCTATCTATCTATCTATCTATCTATCTATCTTTCTATCTATCTATCTATCTATCTATCTCTCAAGGCACTTAAATCTTTAACTCTCCAGGCTGTTTTGATAATCGGTTCTATATCAAACTTGCTATGGAATAACATGACTGTATGAACTATATGACGAGTACAAGTTACTTGTCGTAACATGAAAAGAATGACGTGTATGCCATGAATGGGATAACTTACATGATATGACTTTGCTGCTCTTACGATGGTTTCGTTCACATTACATTTTGCAAAACTAGTATGGTATGACATGACTGCATGCCGAAAATGAGTGACAGGCCATAACCTGAAATTTATGACATGTTTGCCGCGTAACACATGACTACACGCCACGCTCACGTTGCACTCTCGCTCGCTTCGCGCTCTCACTACCTTCAAAAGTACCACATGTGGTATTACGTGACGTGAATGGATCACGAAGGTATTCGACTAGTGCAAGCATGATAATAATGACATGCGTTTCATGTAAGGGCATGACATCGTGCTACACTAAAGATGAGCTCGCAGCCGTTTCGCTAGCTTCACTTATGCCAAATTTAGTATTTCGTGACGTGAATGGACAGCGAAGGTATGTGACATGTAAAAAATGATAACTATGACATGTGTGTCACTTAAGAACGTGGCTACATGCCGGGCTAACGATGCGCTCACGGCCATTGCGCTTTCTTCAGTATACCAATTTTTGTATTATGTGACGTGAATGGACGACGAAGGTCAATGGCATATCGAAACATGATAATCATTTATGATATGCGTATCATGCACAAGATGACTACATGCTACGCTAGTAGCACGCTCATGAACGTTTCGCCAGATTAACAGGTACGAAAAGTGATACACGTCACGTGAATAGATTAGGAAGACAAATGACACGTTCAAACATGATAATCATGACAAGCGTGTCATGTGAGAACAAGACTACATGCTACGCTCATGATGTGCTCTCGGCTGTTTCGCTAGTTTCACACATACCAAAGTAGAAACTAAGTGACGTGAATGAACAATCAAGGTAAATGAAACGTCTAAAAATGATAATCTAGACATGTGTGTCATGTAAATAATGACTACATGCTACGCTCATAGCACGTTCAAGGAACTTTTGCTAGCTTCACATTTACAAAATTCAGTATTACGGGCGTGAATGGACGATGAACACAAAGGCTTGGTGCAAACTTGAGAATCATGATATTGAAGTCATTTACGGCACAATTTACGAGCGCCTAGAAACGTTGTGCTGAATTTAAACTGACATATCAACTTTCATCATTTCGGGCTTCGTATATCATTGATACCAACTACACGTGAATTGTACCATTTTGTTTCATGAAATTTGGTGTAGTCGTGCCGGCATATAATCATTCAATCAACCAGTTTGTATTATTACGAGGAAAGCATTATTTGATAAAGAATTTAAAACATTCTTACGGAGTCCTGACGTGAACGAAGGGAGCAGATTTCAGGTAGAAGATGAAACTGTTTATTTCGGTCGAAGTTGTGGCCACGCGAAAGGAAAGTAAGTTTAGAGCAAGACACTGGCACTGATAACGGCGTACACAGCGTGAGTCGTTCATCAACTGACAAACATCGAAACGTATTGGCATTTTGGACCTTGCCATCAAGTTTTCTAGCGTTATTGCTAGCAGCGACGTGGGTTATTAAAATACGATGTTCACCAAGTGGGCTTAACAAAATGATCTACAATAATCATGAATTTTCCAGAGAAGTGTAGCACAGTTTGGCTCGATGTGGAGAGAAGTTTTTTCTTGAAGAGGGTGTCATTATACCACAACAAAGACAATAATTCACGCTTGAATACCTTTGGAAAATTGGCAGCCTTGCCCTTGAGGTATTCCACAAGGCCCTTGATCTCAGGGTGGGCATGCTGTCACTCTGCAAAATCATTGAAGTTGATGGTTCACAGGAAGCAGTCGCAGTTCTCGTTGTCCTGCGGCGGTGGGTCAACGGGGACGCGGAACAGGCAATCGGTGTCAGAAAGCCTTCGCCCTGACTTGTAGACGACGGTGATGTCGAATTCCTGAAGTCACAGACCCCATCGTGCAAGGCCACCTGAAGGGTCCATGAAGTTAGTCAGCCAACAGAGTGCATGGTGGTCGCTCAAAACTTTGAAAGTTCTGCCATAGAGGTAGCGGCAAAGCTTGGAGGTAGCCAAGATGATGGCAAGAGACTCCTTTTTTGTTGTGGAATAGTTGACTTCCATCTTAGATAGCAACCTGCTCGCATAATAAATGAGCCTTTTGAGCCCACACTCTAAGGCAGAGTTACCCGAAAAAGGAGCAACGGAGCCCACTAGGCGCTCGCGATGAACGTATAGACTGGACAACCACAGGGGGAAGCGCGCGCGATGAACGGATGAACGGAGCAACCACAGGGGGAAGCGTGCCGCGCGATACCACTTAGTCTCCAAACACGCTCCACTGGGGATGAACCGCCCGGTAATTGCAGGCAGTGCAAAAACGTTGCCAAGGTGACCACCCTCCTTCTTCACAGAACACAAGTCCTCCTCCTCTGCTGGCTCAGTTCTTCCACGTATTTCGCTGGTGACGGTTCACGTTGCGTCGCACTCAGAGTGCTCGAAAACAGCCGCATGGTTCGACAATATAAGAATTACGACGTGGTTCTTGTGTGTACACTTGGATGAGCGTGGGATCCTGTTTTTGCGTTTCGCTGCATCCCTGAAGTCTGGAGCAAGCATCGACACATCACCATGCCACGCTGTATATCTTCAAAATAGTCACGTTCAAGATAGTCACGTTCAAGAGGCTGATTGATTGATATGTGGGGTTTAACGTCCCAAAACCACTTATGATTATGAGAGACGCCATAGTAGAGGGCTCCGGAAATTTCGACCACCTGGGGTTCTTTAACGTGCACCCAAATCTGAGTACACGGGCCTACAACATTTCCGCCTCCATCGGAAATACAGCCGCCGCAGCCGGGATTCGAACCCGTGACCTGCGGGTCAGCAGCAGAGTACCTTAGCCACTAGACCACCACGGCGGCGCACATTCAAGAGGCTTCACGTTCAATCACGTTCAAGAGGGTTCAAGATAGTCACGTTCAAATCACGACAGCAACAGTTAGAAAGGCTAATATGGCGGCCGAGAAGACAACAGAACTAACGCATATATACTTCATCCCGACTCAGGGCAGAAAACAGCACTGGATTCTAAGGGAAGCAGGTTAATATTCTTTATTCTACTCTACTTGTCATGTGTGCGATACGAATCACGCTTGCCGGCAACGGGCTCGGTCGTATTGTATATCGCACGCACGAAACTCTTCACAAAGGTCAGCTTCGGCGTCTGCAGTTCGCCTGTGCTTTGCGACCACCTGGAAATTGGCCGCCATTGCCGTCGGCATCCCGTACGCTCGCTCGAGTGCTCGCTTGTCTTCGCCGACGCGATGAGCTCCGAGCTGACGATTTTAAGCTGAGATCTCGTCGCTGTGTTGGGAGTCGTCGAAAACACGTTGCAGGTTCTCGTAAAGAGCTTGGTTGTAGTATGTCGCGCGCTGTAAGTGCACCAGCTCGGGTTTGCGGGACTTTCGCTAGCGTCGGAACTCACTGATAATTAGTCGCCATTACATTTGACTTTCCCGTCAGTCAGTCGCAAGCATCTCGGCGCCGTCCGCTAGCCATTGCGGCAGGCTTGCGTTTGCGCGCTGCACTCGCTCGAGTTAGTGGAAAAGGGCCGCATTACCGTCGATTTTTTTGGTGTTATCTCCAAACTAGCTCGGCACTGTTCGTGGCGGTGGCCAAGCGTACGCTCGCTCTCCTGTTCGAAGTTCTCTGGCGGCAGACACTCCACGCGCAGCATCGTGTTTGGTCTCGCCTTCGCTTGCTCGAGCTGAATGACGTCGCCTAGGACTCGCCGACTTGTTAGCGGCACGGTGTTCGCGGAGTTGTGGCTGCGGCCACCGCTGCAAACGGTTACGCTATGGGGATCGAAATGAGTATTTGGCGATGTGTGACATCACGGTGAAATTATTAGCATGTCATATCTCACGTAAGTCTCTATTTCACCTTGCACTTATTTCTCATATGCAATTGTATTCATCCTCCGTCACGCGTGACTCACTATTTTACATGCTTATTGTGCAGCCGTGGGCACACACCGTGCTGAAGACTGTGTGCGCTGGTGTCTGCGATGCCTGCCATCCATCTCTTATGTCAGAGCAGCTTCAGAAGGGCTGTGTGGGATGTGAAAGTAAGGTTATTTTTGTGCCTTATTTTACCGCTTGTTTTCATATGAACGTGCATGTATTTGTCATATGCGTGCATCTTCATCTTATGTCACGTGTGTCTAACTATTTTTATTATATTATTGAACGGGCAGCCGTGGGAACACAACAGGCAGAAGGCTGCGTGAGCTGGCGTCTTCAATGCCTGTCATATATCGCTTCCGCCGGAGGAGCTCCCCAAGGAGTGAACAATATTTGACAACGAGACTGGACTTGTACACTTCACCATGAATTCACTTTAAAAATGCAGAAACTTCATGGGTATGTAGAAAAATAAAAGATTTCGGTGTCTCTCTTTTGTCTTTCGTTGTTGCCGTGACTGCGAAAGCAGATACACATAGGTGCCTAACTACTTTTTTGCGTGTCCTTTTGTGCACAATTTGTTGCCCACTGCGCAGAAAAACAGGCGAAAAAAGTATTAGGCCTGGCGGAAAATAAAGAAAAAAACATTGTTTGAACTGGGGACAAATAGTTCATCCGATTGGAATATTTGAGTGGATCAACCGTTCGTCCAGCGAGGTACAACTGTGAGGACTAACGGTTGCCCGGTAAGGTGTATTTGTGTGGATTAACAGTTGCTCTAAAATGTGCAAAAATGAGGACTAAATGTTATTCCTTTGAGGTATATTGTGGGAGTAACAGTTACTCAATAAGGTGTAATAGTGAGGACTAAATGTATGTCCCTAGAGATCATCTGAGGGGACTAACTGTTAGACCCAGTGTTGTTAGTCCTTAATGAAATTACTGGTTGTGGCTGCCCCACTAGTCCTCAAAAGGACGAACAACACACTTTTTTAACACCTTTTCGCCTTAGAGCGCATCAATCTTCTGAACCATAACGGCTCATAGCCCTAAACTGCTTGCGTCAGTAAGAATTTTCGTGTTGGCGTCTTCATGAAAATGCGAAAGTATCGACAGTGTCTGCATGTGTCGTTTTAGATCTCGAAATGCATTTCCATGTGGTGTTTCTCAATTGAAGTCGTCGTCGGTACTTGTAAGATAAGTGAGTGGCTCGGCGATATGGCCAAAATTTTTGACGTTACACCTGTAATAGGCGCACAGGCCGAGCAACCGGCGCAAGGCCTTTCTGTCAGCTGGTGGCGACAATTCAGTGATAACTGTTGTCTTCTGCAGGTCGAGACATCCTCCGGACTTTCTTATAACACGTCCCAAGCACAAGAGTTCCTCATATGCAAAGCGGTACTTTTCTAGCTTCAGAGTGAGTCTGTAGGTCTTGAGTACTCGAAGTGCAGCTTCGAGGCACCTGAGATGCTTGTCAAAGCTTGAGCAAAACACGACGACATCGTGCAAGTACCCGAAGCAAGTCTGCCACTTCAAATCTGTCTGAACGGAGTGCATAACAGGCTCAAACGTCACGGATGCCAAGCAAAGACCAAAGGGCTTGACTTTGAACTCAATAACACCGTTTGGCCTAATCGGGGTGTAGAGCTACGCTAAATATGGGCAGCTGGTCACGTCGAAAAAGAAGCAACCCGCGTGACTTGTGTGTCGCGAGCCACGGAGAACTTCAGATTGGTCGAGCTCCTGGCCTGGCTTCACGCTGCAGCTGCGACTCCGCCTACGCCTGTGCCTCAAATAAAAGCTGTGACCTCAGCACGGGCCGCCGTCTAGTCTCTCCTTCTTCAAGGTGACCCGAACCAACGAACAAGGACCGGCACTGCACCGCAGCCCTTTGAGTTTCGCGGCCCTGTTCCAACCGGCTCAAGCGTTGTAGCCACACTTTGACCCACCTCTACTACCGTTGTGTACCTGAAGCACCTGGTGATCTCAAGGACGCACCTTTCGACGAGCCATCGGCTGCCACGTTTCCACTACTCTGCCAGCCAGTTCCGCGCTTTTCATTGACCTACTCAAGGTATGGTTTATGCAGCTCAAGGTCGTTCTTGCGGTGAATGGCGTCACACGCCATGCGCTGATGCACGCCATTCTTCTCGACGCCCTTCCGGTAGAACTGCGTCAACTCGCTGCCATTTCAAGCTCCAGCCCACAGCCTTATGGTAATCTCTGTTCTTGTGGTGCTGGCCGCCCACGGCCTCATTTACCTTCCGCTTCCGTTGACCAACTACTTCCCGGTTTCCCGTGAGTCACAGCAAGTGGTATCAACCGGTCATCATCTCTGCATCGACCAATACTTCGTTTCCCTAGCTAAGCCTCTTAAAACCTCTCGTACAGTTACTAGCGACCAATTTTCTCGTCTGATTGCTCATCCGACGAAATTCAGGGCAATCATGCTGCATGCGACCAGTCAGCGACGAGGCGCATTTTAGGGGCGAAGTTCCTTAAAGCGATACTTGTTCGTCCCTCGTAGTAGTAGTAGTATTAGACGTAGTGTGTACCCTGTCTTAGATTTCGACCTCAAAGATGGTGGTGGTGGGAGATTTCTTCTCTGTGCTGCTGAACATTAAAAAACCGCAGCGTGTGCGTTAACTAAAAGCTGAATTCTCCTGTCTCTCATTACCCCTTAGCAGTCATTGGCATGTACATTCAGCACTATCTGACAAGAAAGGGTTGCTTCGTTATACTCGCTGGGTGTAACCTCCTTGGTTTTAGAAAGGTTTAGCGAGGATTGGGCCACAGTGCCACGAATACAGTGAGCTAGTATATAGCATGAACTCGAGGTGGTTAAAGGTGGGAAGTAGACACGAATCGCAAGCCGTAAGAAAGTGTGCGTGTGCCTCTTCTCGTTCAGTCCTTCGAATTTCCGCTGGTTGACAATGCTTGTATATGAGGAATATATGACGAAAAGATATGAGGTGGTAGTACTTGGTTTGTTGATTAGGTGGACGAACGGACACACAAACACATGCATAGACGTACGCACGGATGGCTGCACGGACGAATGAACGCAAGGACGGACGCAAGAGCGGAAGCATGGACGAACGCAGGGACGAACGCACAAATGGACGTGTGGACTCACGAACAGACGCACGCACGGACGGGCGGATGGACGCACGGGTGGCCATACAGGCGAACGCATGAACGGACAGAAGCAAAACTAATGGACGGATGGATGCTTCGTCCCACTCTCCATCATTCACTCCGTGGATATACTGCCATTTTTTTCTCAAACTCCTTGGCCGAGGATACAGTAGGCATGCTCGCCCCCCACTGGTCTTGGCCGACCTCCACAGCTCACATTACTTCTGAAGAATGAGGCTCCACGATGACAATCTCACCGCGCGCCCTGGAGCCTACAAAGTACTCTGTCACCGACCGACCCGACTTTTTATCCAACTCGACGCTCCGTCCGAGTTGTTAGCAGCGACCAGCCTCGCCCTCTCAGTTATCTGCAGCGGATGTTAAAGTTTATATTGAACTACGGCCGTCCTTTAGTGACGCTGCGCCTATGACTGACGCGCTTGAGAACAACGTGGCTCGTCCGCTTCCGACAATGATTCTCACACATGCCACGACTGCCTTGAAAGTGCGATTCTGCAGACCTTCAAGCCAACGCCCTTGCGCAGACAACCAATTGTCGTTTCCCAAGCTCAGGTATGCCACCAACCCCTCTGGCAGAGCCCGCGCTCACTGGGTTCCACAAACACCATCTACCGGAGCCTCTTACACCAAACTACAACCACGAGAAAGCGTGTCCACAACGCAGGCTCATTTGTCACAACGGTGACGATGCCCATTCCTCCTGCATGCTTACCATCCATGACCGCAGGTTGACGAAGCAACGCGCATGGCTTAAAACATCGCGACCTTTTTATAGCCGTCCTGCTAAACAGCCACGCTGTCCTGTGAATGCCCAGAAGATGGCGAAAGCGCTCACTCGGTCTGCCAGACGTAATCCCCAACCTCTTGTCGTTTGCCCGATTACCTGCAGTACGTGGCACAATTACACGAACACGTTCCCGCGTCTATCGGCATGCATCTCTCTGTCAGACCGATGGACGCAGCCCAACTATAAGGTCTATGTTACACCGAAACTCTCTTCTACACAATCGCTGTCAATCCATTGCCAACGTTAGCAGCCGAACCTTATGCCACGTGGTTCGCACTCAATTCAGCCTACCGCGTCGACGTGAGACACGCTTGTGTACGGCCGCAACGTCCCGACGTCTACTTCTTCAACCGCAGCGTTTTAAATGCGAAGCATTTGTTAGCAATTTTCGGCGACGTTGAGCGTGTCTATCTATCTATCTATCTATCTATCTATCTATCTATCTATCTATCTATCTATCTATCTATCTATCTATCTATCTATCTATCTATCTATCTATCTATCTATCTATATCTATCTATCAAGCCACCTATGGCTTGAAGCTCTCTTGGCTGCTCCGTTAATGGTATCAATACTAAATTCGGTACGGCATCACCTGACTGTATGACGAACATAACTGCCTAGTCATAACATGGCTATCAAGACGTGTGTCATGAATGTCATGATCTACTTCTCAAAGTGTTGTTGCTCTCTTGGTGGTTTTGTGAAATGTTCCAAAATTGGCATGATATGACATGACGATGGCGAACACAAGTGACGGACCCTAGCATGACATATGTAGTCACGACATGCATGCCATGCAAGTCATGAGTCATGGCTACACGCCATACTCATTGAACGCTTGCAAACGTTTCACTTGCTTCACATGAACAAAATAAGGCGTTATGGCACGTGAATCTATGACGAAGGTATATGACTAGTGCAAACAGAGTAGTCGTGAGATGCGTCTCATATTAAAGCATGACTACATGCCACGCTCATGATGCGCTCGCGACCGTCTAGCTAACTTCACATGTACTGAATTCGGTATTACGTGACGCGAATGGACGACTTATATAAATGACACGTCCAAACATGATATTCATGACATGCGTGTCATGTAACAATATGACTACATGCTACGCTCATGACGCGCTCGGAGCCGTTTCTCTAGCTTCACGTATGCTAAAATTGGTATTACGTCGCGTAAACAAATGGCGAAGGTATGGAACTGGTGCAAAAATGGTAATCATGAGTTGCGTGTCATGTAACAACACGACTACATGTCATGCTTAAGGCGCCAATACACTTCGACTAGACCTGGAGCACGTGGGCGCCGGCGTTGGTTTCAGCGCGTCACGCCGGCGGTGCGACGCCAGGCGCCTATCTGTGTGATTTGAGAGGTTTAACGTCCAAAAATAACCATATTATTATGAGAGATGCAGTAGTAGAAGGCTCCAGAAATTTCGATCACCTGGGGTTCTTCAATGTACACGCAAAACAGAACACACCTGCCCGCAACATTTCCCGCTCCATCGGAAATGCAGCCACCGCAGCCGGGGTTCGATCCCGCGACCTCCGGGTCAGCAGCCGAGTATCTTATCCATAAGATTACCGCGCCGGGGCAGGTGCCGATCTGCCTGGCATATACTCACAGGCGCTGCGTCGCTTTGACGCTTGAGCGTTTGAGCGCGACCGGCATCCCTCCGCCACGAAGCTAAGCACACGAGGTTCTGTCTGGGGTATGTTGTCGGCGCGAAATGTGACTGTCAGCGTGAAATGAAGCATGTCGCATTTCGCACCGGTTGCCGCAGGGCCACATCAACAGACGCTGGTCGCGCCTGGCGTCAGTTCGTAGAGCGCTCACGTTTTGCTAGCGTAGCGTCCCTGCGTCTGGCGTGCGCGCGCGTAAACGTTATGTCGGAGTATATTGATTCATTCATGATGCGCCCACCGCCGTTTCGCTAGCGTGACATATACCATGGTACTATGGGACATCAATGGAGAACGAAGGTCTGTGATAGGTGCAAACACGATAATCATGAGATGCGTATCATGTAACAACGTGAGCACGTGCTGTGCTCATGATGCGCTCGCAGCTGTTTCGCTGGCTCCACATATACCAAAGTTCGTATTGCATGACTTGAATAGACGCGAAGGTAACTAACACGTCCAAACATGATAATGATGATTTGCGTATCAAGTAAATCATGACAGCATGCAGAGCTCATAGCGTGCTCGTGGCCGTTTCACTAGTTTCTCATTTAACAAATTCGGTATAACGTGACGTAAATGGGCGACAAATGTCAATGACACGTCCAAACTTGATAATATTGGCATGTATGTCATGTAAAACTGAACTACATGCTACGGTCATAGCACGCTCGCGGCCGTTTAGCTAGCTCCACGTATACCAATTTCGGTACCAGGAGACGTGGATAGATGGTGAAATTAAATAAGACGTCCAAACATAAGTCATGACATGGAAGTCAGGCAGGACCTAATTTAACTCCGCCTCGTAACGTTGTGCTGATTTTGAAGTTACATAACAACCTTCCTTATTCGTGCTGCGCATATAATCGATTCCCACTGTCGTCCGACCGAAACCCGCTGCTTACGGATGGCTCATACACGTTCACATCCCGGGTTTCTCAAATGGACACTACGCATTCTCGTCTATGTACATATTATCTGTTCCTCTCTTGTTTGTTCATATTGCTCGTGGCTCGAGCTACACTAGCGTTGCTAGTGTAGCTCGAGCCACGAAGAATTTCAGAATGACTGAGCTCCTGGCCTGGCTTGACGCTGAAGGTGCGACTCCGCCAGCACCTGCGTCCCAAATAAAAGCTGTGACCTCGGCACGGGATCATCGATGCCGTTTTCGTCTCTCCTTTCTCAACAAGGGCAGTCTTTTCTCACTCTCGCTCATCTACTTCGATTTGCCAGTAGCCTGTCTTAAGGACCATCAATGAAAAGTTTTTCGCATTGTAGAGTCGGTCAAGGCCGTCATATATTCGGGGTTGAGAGTATACGTCCTTCATCGTAATCTTGTTGCCGTGCGGATAGTCAAAGCAGAAGCGTAGTGTTCCATCATTTTTTTTCAATAACACTACCGGTGATGCCATTGTGCTTTTTTAAAGGCTGTATATTGTCCTATTGTATTTCATCCACTTGTTTCGTTGTGGCCTCGCGTTCTCGCGTTCTCGCGTCGAAACTCTTACGGGCTCTGACAGGGTGGTCTGGCATTTTCTTCTGTTACTATTCGATGTTTCGCGACAGGGGTCGGTCAAATTTTGACGATGACGAAAAGTAGTTTTTGTGTTTCAGGAGGAATATTCTGAACTGTTCTTCTTTATGCGTCGGAAGGCTCGAACTAACGTGGAAAGCGGGTTGAAAGGCTCGAGTTGTTGGAGCAGACTCGACAGCGTCAGCGATTGTGAAAGCGTTGTTGGCTTCTAGTATTCCTCCGATGTACGCAACCGTCATGCCTTTGCCCATGTGCTTTCACTCACTGCTGCAGTTCGTGAGCATCACTTTTGCGTTCCCTCCTCGCAGCTCGACTATTCGTCAGGGGACACCAATTTTAAGGCCGATTCACAGGTACTGCTCGCCTTCAACGACAGCTTGCATGTCTGTTAATTCTTTGTGGTGTTGGAATGCTGAAATTGCAGTGAGGAGAAATGATGACATGATCTTCCAGCATATTTAGCGCGTACCCTCCTGACGGCGAGGGTGGCGAAGTGCTTTTTCGGTGGCTGGTGTTGTCAACTTTTTTCGCAGGTCAATGACAGTACCACGAAAGCTTAAAAAGTCCATGCAAAGGATGGCATCTCTTGAGCAATGCTGTAGTATGACGAAGCTTGCTGAATAAATTTTACTCTAATTGTAGCTCTGGCTGTGGAGATTCCTTCTGGCGCAACTAGGTGACATCCAGCTGTACGAGTTCGAGGCTTTCCCATGCTGCCTTAACTCATTTAGCTTCCCGGCAAGCGTCCAAGTGATGACAGAACAGTGGGCACTGGTTAGATGAGAACTCTGATGCTGTGGCCGTCGATGAAAACGTCGTGATCGCTAGTTTGTCGCTGCGCGTTGCAGTTGAGTCGTGACGTTGGATCAGAGCTACAATGGTTTGTACTGCTGCTTCTACGTTGCGTCATGACTCGTCTTCTGGCCGTGACGTTTCGACATCGGGATTATGTTGATGTTGCGGCGGGTTCGCGAGGTTTTGTCGAGGTATATCATCGTCGGCAACGAAGGATATTCGGCAGTTTGTCGTTCATCAACCAAACCTCCATTGGTTTCTGCCTTTAGGTTTTGGAGTCCGGCCTAGGCGACCGGCCCCGGATTGGGCCAGTGGACGACCGCCGGTGAGGTGACCTGTAGCGTCTGAGTGACGGTGAAAGGGTGGCCAGGGGGGTCCATTTTGCTGCTGTTAGGTACTCGGCAATATTGCGTGGCCATTCAGTCCGCTGTAGACGTGGCTTGTCGGTAGCGGAATCACGCAGTCCCATTTGCGGTACTGGCAGCCGTGGCAGGTTTAGGCAGCGTCTTCGCAGTGCTGGAAAAATGGTCGGTGATCGGAGGCGCGCTAGACGTTGGTATTTCTCGGAGCGTTGTGGAATCTGGTGGGTGAACGGTATGGCGTCGGCGGTGGAGGTGGTGGTGCCTTGCTACAAAAATGTGGCGTCGTGGCCTCTTGAGGTGGAAGCGGCGGATAACGTTGCGTCAAGCTATAGCGGCGTAGCATGACTTGCTGCTCAGGCTGCTCAGGTCCGGGTGTCCAGAGGACACCGGACCTCCTGGCATACGACATTGGCGATCGGGTCCACTGGGTGCTGTGAGGCTGGCAACAATTTACGCAGGTCGTTCCGCGCGATCTCTCGTATCATTTCGCGAACGTATTCAAAGCCGAGGCTATGATTGACTGGGCTGTCTTCTAATGTTTGCCGATTTACTAGCAGATTAACATCCCTTGTATCTTCTCGATTGATGTTGCTTCGAACAAGAGTTTTTGGACCACCTTCGGGGGGTTTCGCATCAGTCCAGCAAACCTTTCTTGCTTGACCCCTCGCATAAGGAAACAAACTTTCTTCTTTCGAGCATGTCAGGGTGAAAACAGCGAAACAGTCACGTCGTTTTTTTTTTCAAAATATGATCGCATTTTTATTCTGAAGTTGTAACCTCGTCTCCAGCAACGTCATGGTCCTTTTACTGAGGGCAATGCTTCTGAACGTGTCCACGAATGTGCTGCGGAAAAGAACCTAGGTTGGAAGGGCAGACTCCCGAATTTGAAACCAGATACTTGTCGCGTCTTTCTGATAAACGTAGATGCGGCGGAGCTTCTCCTACGTGTCCCAGTGGTTGAGAGCGGCCACTCTGTCGTAGGTCTCTAGCCAGGTCTCCGCGTCTTCAAACGATGACTCACAAAAAAGTGGTGGATCTCATGGCTGCTACATCCCGATGACGGGTTGGGGCACTGCAGTTGTCATTGTTGCCGCAGTCGAGGTCATAGCCTTGGTCTTCCGTAAAGGCCCGTACTCCGGTGGCAAACGGCACTGCCTGCGGCTGGTGCGGTGCTCGTCGCTGGCGTTAGAGTCTTCTTCGTGATGTGGGCTCGGTTTATGGCTTGACGAGTGTGTCCACTATACATGAACAAAGCAACACCCACATCAAATGTCACGGGGTCATAATATATTAGAAGAGGACAGAGTTCAGGCCGACGTGAAACTGGTAATTTGGGCCGAATCTTTGACCACGCAAAGGGAAAGTCGAATTGCAGCACGACACTGCCCTTTATTGCGACAAACAGAGCTTCGGCGGTCCATTAACTCACAAGCCATAGATAAACACACTAAATAAAGAGCGTACACTACCGTAGGGCCCTGCAGCCGAGCTACTGCACTGAAAGCAGTTCCAAGAGTGGCTGACCGGACCCAATTTCCGCAGAAATAAAATAACAAAGCGTGTTTATTTCCAATGCTGACATTTGAACCCATACCGTCATGCTCCGAAGGCGATTGTCTTTACCACTAAGCTACACGCCCATGCTCCTGCAACGGTAATACATGTGCTGCACGTCTTAACCTCATGAATGTGTATGTTTTGTGCAAAACAAATGCAGATAAAGAACACTTTTGAATCATACTTTACTGATTTTTGTGATAGAGCATTGAACGTCCTCAGCGGGACAGGTTGTAGAGCAGATATGAAAAATACACCCATCAATAATTTTTTTATTTGTTGCAATATAATACCAAGCTTCGGTTTTCATTGTCCTCCTGAGTTGGATGTTACATGTCATGACGGAAGAGTAGAAATGAGCACGGGTATGCCATCTAGCAGCTGGTCAGAGCCTTTCTTGATGGGGCACGAAAAGGCTCGAGCGAAAGTCTTGAGCAGCCACTTATTATATACTATATTTCTGCGTGTACAAGCGGTGAAGCGTTTCGACATCATACCCTGGCCGCCAATTATTCAAGCGGTGAAGCGTTTCGACAACATACCCTGGCCACCAATTATTCTATCATTATTGCTACCAGCGACCAAGGTTGCAGAATATTCCGGTATATTCTCTAACTTGGCATATTGGTAATGAAATGATCTACAATAACTTTAAACCTTCCAGAAAAGTGAGGCGCAGTTAGCGCTGACCATTCGGCAGCATTTGTGAGCAAAAACCGATTGAAACCTCAGTGTAAATTAGATGCGCGCGTGGCGCTGTACAGATGAGGGTCCCTAGAGTGCTGAACAGCTGAAGAGATCCTCGCTTAGGAGTAAAATAAATGAAAAGTATTAGCAGCAGCTTGAATGTTAAAAACACAACTAACAACACACCAACCAGATAGAAAAGAAAATTTCGTGAAAGCAAACTGTGCAAAATATGATAAGTACAATACACAGCCTATAATTTCTAGTACAACTAAATGAAAAAAGGCAATATAACCTTCACAGGTATTTTTTTCAGTGAGGTTTTTCAAATATAAGTCAACAAAATTCTACATTTGATTGATGAGGACAAAGCATTCTAATTTAAGATGACACAAAATTGTGACAATATTTTGGCCTAGTTAGTATGAACGTTAGTAACGTAAAGCAATGGTTAGCAGTGAGCCTGGACGTGTCAGTTTTGAAAGCACAGGCTCAAGTCAAATAGTGGAAAGTGTAATTGATATTTTTTATGCAGAGAAATATTTAGATTGAGCCTAAATAGTTTGCTTACAATTAAGGTGTTGTTTCCGTGAAAAAATTTGAGTGGTGTTACTGTCTTGACCATGGTTAAAAAATCGAAGGGTTTCATTTTTATATGCTGCACGCATGAGAATTGACACTGATAAGTATTCCCCCATCAAGTGATGCAAGAATGAAGGCGAAGTACATAGTACGTAATGCATTATTTGAAAATATAGGCAAGCTTTAGGTAATGGGCGAATATCAAACGCTCTCATTTTCTTAGGTGAGCATTACGGGGACCAAATTTAGGGTTAGCATCGAGGTGAACGCCAAGAAGTGATACCCTGTCACGGGTACTAGTGAAATGAGAGTCAATTGAGATCACTGCTGAAGGGGTTACCTAACGTTGAAGTGATCTAAAAAGGAAAAGCATAAGCTTAGTTGGAATGATTATTAGATGGTTTTTGGACACCACTTGGATACACTACAAAGTGCGTCACTTGATTTATTATTGAGAGTAACATCACTTCTAGTAGCAAAATAATGGTAGTATTGTCTATATAGGGCACGGCAGCATCACTGGCATGACGTCTAATCCGTTTGTTTTCATCGTCCAGCTCGTCGCTACCCTTCTGCTAATACCGGCAGAGTGCGATGTACTGGGCTGGCAAGCTGCGATCAACGCCTTGCAACCGGCTATCCTCCTGCCTGTCAACGTGTCAACTGCACATGCGCACCTGAGCAATATCTGGACTACGCCCCCCTCATCGACAGCAGTTGGTGCTCTGGCGGGCCTCGACGGAGGAGCGACGGCGCTACAAGCAATTCACTGGAGTATAAAGCCGGATCGCAACCATCCAGACGTCATAGGGCACGGCAGCATCACTGGCATGACGTCTAATCCGTTTGTTTTCATCGTCCAGGTGAGAAAACATTACGGCAAATGCTTTCGCTCAAATAACCTTTGTCTAGTTGTGCTGTCGTGCCCAGGGCTGCTCTGCTTAATATTGACTGAAATGCTGTCTCATATTAAGAAATTACTGTTACTTTGTGGAGACGTTGAAACTAACCCTGGACCTGGACCAGACCTAACCCTCCTCCTTAAACAGATTCAACAAATTGCTGATGATGTCAAGGAAATTAAGAATGACCGGCTCACTGCCATAGAATCCAAACTGGAAAAAGTAGCAGCTCTTGATGAGAAGGTTTCCTCATGTGTAACTGCGGTAAACAAATTACAGCAATCACTTTCAGCTTTGGAAAACAGGCTAGATGACCTTGAAAACCGTTCGCGACGGTCTAATCAAATCTGTATGGAATTCCAGAGAACGGCAAAGAAAATGACAGGGACCTTGCTGAAATGGTTAATGAAGATGTAATAAAAAAGGTACCCGAATTAGAACCCGTGGCTATCGAACGGATACATAGACTAGGAAGACCTTCTGCCAACAAAGCATGGCCGATAATACTAAAGCTTTTAGATTTCCGGGAAAAGACTACCATACTGAAGAATTGCTATAAATTAAAGGGATTAAAGATCGCGGTGGCGGAAGATTTCACTCCGCGTGTACGCGACATCAGAAAGAAACTGTGGCAAGCAGCTAAGGCAAGGAAACTAGAAGGTGACAAGATAAATCTTGTGTTTGACAAATTAAAAATCAACAATGAAGTGTTTGAATGGGACGATGATGTAAACTGCATTCGGCCTGTTAAGCGCAACCCTCAGCAAAAAAATTGCCCGCAGCTTCCCTCGGGGGAACACTGAGGAGGATGCGGAGCATATAATTGGTTAACGGGGTGTTAAAGTGCGACTTACTTGGGTCGATGGCTAAATTGGTTAACGTGGTTGTGAAATGGGGTGTTAAATTGCGACTTACTTGGGTCGATGGCTAAATTGGTTAACGTGGTTGTAGGAGGGGGTGTTAAATGAGTGAACACGTACACACGTATGCGAAAGGGCGGCGCTGGTCGAAGGGACGTCGATCATTGTGTTTGTGGATTCGTTGGAATTTATTTCGCCGCGACCTTGGACCTCGACGCGCCGTACAAACCGACCGACGAGCGGCAACTGAGCGAGCGAGCGCCGACCTTGAGTATATATACAGCGCGACGGCGCATGCACTGTCAGCTGTCGAATGTTCGAGAAGGGGGAGAAGCGCAACGGCGCATGCGCGCGCGGCAGCTGCCGATGTTTTCGAAGCGCGACGGCGCATGCGCGCGCGTCAGCTGCCGATGTTCTCGAAGCGTGACGGCGCGTGCGCGCTACATTATACAGCTAGCGAATGTTCGTGAAGAGGAGAAGCGCACGCGGTGTGTAGAGGAGGAAGGGTGCACAGATGGTGGAGGAGTGAAGCGCGCGCGGTGTGTAGAGGAGGAAGGGATGCACAGATGGTGGAAGAAGGAGGAGGAAGCTTGCGGACAGCGCCGCACTACAAGCCTCGAGTATTAGATGCTCCGCATCTAAAAAACGAAGAATCCCATGTGCGCGCGTTGCGACCACGCAACACTCAGTCACGCACCAAGTAAAGTTCGCAAACATAAACGTTCGCAGCATTCTTCTAAAGACAACCTGCCTAGAATCATTTCTACTCAGCACAGATCCCGACTTTGTCGCACTCACCGAAACGTGGCTGTCAAGTGACGTCAGGGACTTCGAAATAACGCCACCCAACTATGTAATTTTACGTAAAGACAGAGCTACACGGGGGGGAGGTGTGGCCATCCTAATAAGAAAAGATATCGCCTTCACGGCCCTCCCTGATGTCGATGGGGTGGAAGCAGTTTTTTGTAGAATGCACTTGACTGCCTGTCCAATGGTAATTGGTTGCGTTTATCGGAGCCCCTCGTCACACTCGGAAGCAATGCATTTCCTGTATAAATACCTGCACATTCACGCTCTTGCATGTAGGCTTATACTTGTTGGCGATTTTAACCTCCCTGATATCGACTGGCTCACCATGAACCATCAATCATCTTCGTCTGACATTATTATTGATACTATGCTGATATTCAACCTCTCCCAAATTGTTAAAGAGCCCACTCGTGTACAAGGGTGTTCCTCAAATATACTAGACCTAGTTTTTATTAGTGACCACTTTCCTGCAGATGAGGCCACCATTGAGCTAACTGATGGTATATCAGATCACAAGATAGTATTGTGTTCGATTCCCTTGCATGAACGTATCAAGAATCCAAATTCAGTTTTGTCATTTCTTGATTTCAGCAACGCTGATGACACTAGTGTACTGGACCACTTATCATACGAATTTAGCTCATTCGAGCAGCTTGCTGATAATCCGGATGTTGATATCGAAACGTTGTGGCAGAAATTTAAAGAAATTGTTTCGTATTGCGTCTCTCACTATATACCTTCTAAAACAAAGAAAGAAAGACAATTTAATCCATGGATAAACCGCGACATTATTCATGCTAAACGTAAAGTAAAGCGCCTAAGAAAGTCTTTCAAACTAACATCGAATCCCATAACTGGTAAAAACCTTGCGGAAGCCATCAGTTCAATGAAGTCTCAAAATAAAGCAGCTAAGAATCACTACTTTTCTTATACTCTACCTAATTTTCTTAATGATGCACCTCAAAAATTCTGGAACTACCTAAATCCAAAAAATAAAAAATATAGTACAATGTCTCCAGAAGAAAGTAGAGACCGAGCTAATCTGTTCAATAACTACTTCCACTCAGTTTTCACTACAGATAACGATATCCCACCGCCTCTCGAAATTCATGGAGTAGACCCCATTGAACCTCTCGGTATAAACGAAGCAGGTATATTTGACCTTTTGCTAAAAACGAAGATCAAGAAACAACCAGGGCCTGATAATATACCTAATGAGTTTCTCACACGTTACGCCGAATGGGTAACTAAATATCTGTTTATTATATTTAACATGTCCCTAACAAAATCTTCACTGCCCAATCACTGGAAAATAGCACAGGTCATACCAATTCACAAATCGGGTAGTGAAGCTGACGTCGCTAATTATCGCCCGATATCCTTAACTAACACAATCTGTAAAATATTTGAGCATATTATTCTTAAACATATAACTACCTACCTTGAAAACGAGAACATTTTGACACCATCTCAGCACGGGTTTCGTATAGGTCTTTCCACCGTTACGCAGCTTACCGAATTGATACATGAATGGTCATCGGCCATTGACCATCAAAAGCAGATCGACCTCATCTCACTCGACTTTTCTAAAGCATTTGACCGGGTTTCGCATCAAAAGCTCATGGAAAAATTGCAGGTGACAATAGGTAAAGGACCAATCACAAACTGGATTAGAGCATATCTAACCAAGCGGACGCAGTTTGTGAAAATAGACCAGCAAACATCGGAACTAACGGAAGTTACCTCAGGTGTACCACAGGGCGGCGTCCTAGCTCCTATTCTATTTCTGATTTTTATCAACGATTTGCCTCAATCCATCGGGACGAACATAAAGCTTTTCGCAGACGATTGTATTATTTACAAAGAAATTAACTCACCATCAGATCATATGGTCCTCAGCAATGCTCTACTATCAATATCAGATTGGTGCCCGAAATGGTAGATGAAATTAAACGTAAAAAATCAGCCTTGTTAAGAATAACCCGTAGACAAAACGTTTCAAATTTTGCCTACACTATTGGCGGCACGCAACTGACTTCCCTGAAACAGCATAAATATCTTGGACTAGTCATTTCTAGTGACCTTAGATGGGAGGCACATGTTAATTACGTTACATCCTCAGCCTTAAAAAGATTATTTTTTCTTAAAAGACGACTACAATCCGCACCACCTCAAACAAAACTCTTAGCCTATAAAACCTTCATTCGGCCTACAATAGAATACGCTAACTTAGTCTGGTTCCCGGCCACAAATAACTTAATTAAAAAGCAAGAAAGTGTACAAAGAAAGGCGGTTAGATTTATTTACAACAAATACAGTCTGCTCGATTCACCTACTGAATTAATCGCAAAAGCTGGGTTACTAACATTGCGAAATTGCGCTCAACTCTCACGTTTAAAATGCTCTTCCAACTCATTCATAAACAGCTAAACATCGACAGCTCTAGGTTCATATCAATTTTGGAAACTAGACAGTCACGCCATAAACATCCATTAACTTTACAAGAATACCGTTTCAACAGCAACTGCTTCAGGTATTCTTTCTTCCCACAGTCAATTAGAGAATGGAATAGATTACCCGGCTGTATAATCAATAGTAAAGATTTGAAGACATTTTTGATGTTGCTTATTAATCATATTCGTGCCACCCATAGTTGAATTGATGTTTTTTTTCTCAATTCTTGAGTGCCTTTTGATCATGATAAGTATATCAGTGTCGTACGCATGGAAAAGTCTTTCATGTTTATTAGTGATATTTCTTGCATGTTATTAATAACCGTATATTATGTACAAAATCTGTGTTCTAAATGTTTTTTCACCACATTGTTTATGCTCCCATATAATCCATGTAATATCGTATAAGATCTGTAGTCATACATTTTCACTTTTTCAATGTAAGTGCATCTATAGTATCTTTTGGTTGCCCTCCTGCAATAGTACCCATTGGGACTGGCAGTATGTATAAATAAATAAATAAATATAAAACCCAGTAAGCCTTTGCAAATTGTCAGATATCTCGTTAATAAAAAGTAGAAAAAATGATGGAACAACTAAGGAACCTTGAGCAATACTTTGATTTATTGCTTGAGTAGAAAGAAATAAACCTGATATGTACATGGTGTGTTTTCTGTTAACGAGATAACTGCCTAAATACCTGAGGGTTGTATCAGTGACGCCATATGCCTGGGCTTTCTTGGACAAAGTGTGATGATCAGTTGTGTCGAATACCTTTGGTAGAAAAAAAACTGCCCACCAATAAATGCTGATTCAATAAAAGTGATCAAGAAAATCGTGGACTAGGTTATTTGACGCGAAATCCAAATATACAAGGTTTCAACAGATTGATATTATACAGGTATTCGTTTATTTGAACTAAAATAGCTTTTCGACAACTTTGATAAAGAAACAAACAAAGTGCTGATTAGACAAACGTTGAAAACACAATATTTATCACTTTTTCAAACACCGGAACTACTTTAGCTCTCTTGACAGAAGTGGGAAAAGTGTAATGTTTGAACGCGTGATTTAAAAAACAGCTAGTGACTCAGAAATTACATCTGCTACAAGTTTTAAGTGGCGTGCTGAGACGTTCTTTATACCGGGGCTGGTCTGAAAGACTTTTGATTGCTTATGCCACTACATTAGGGCTCATCAAAACAGGAAATCTTTTTTATTAGAAAACTATCCGTTCCACTGAAAAAATGACGCATATGCTACTCTGCTTCGGTGATTAATATATGAATGATATAAGTATATCTAACCTAGCCAGAAGTAATGTCTCTTTGTAAAACTTAGCATGTTGCCGCAAAATTAAATTACTGTCGCCTCAGGTGTGTGTGACCAAATAGCATCTATATCACTCATACAAACAAAATTCGGTAGCATGGTTAGCTTGGGCTGCTCCTGGCGCACGGGTTCTCACTGTATATATGACATGTTGATGCTGACGGATGCATTGAACGTTTGATGGTTTGAACTCCATCAAGCAGTGAAGAAGATGAAGTTCATACGCGTGACGAGTGATAAAGGAATAATTAAAAAAGAGCACTGGGTTGCGGCGTCATTGCCAACCCGCTGCCGGTAATGCACTCCCTCACCAGAGCAGGATTGACCCCCCTGGTGCAGTACTGGCATCATCCTCGCATCGCTACAACAATGCGTCCCTGTCCCTAAGCCTCACAGGTGGGGAAGAAACTTTTCAAAACGGTGGTGAGACTTGTGACGTAATGAAGGGTGCTAAGAATCTCTGGGTCGGGACAGGCCGCCTATGGTATCGGAGCTTGGCTACCTTCAACGCTAGAACACCATATAGTGAGGCAAGTCTAGCCATGCTATTTGAGATATTTGAGTGTGTTAAACGAGATCTGACAGGGCTCAGCGAAATTAAGAGGACACGTGAGGCTTATATACAGTGCTGAAGAACGGACACAACCTATTCTAGTGGGGATTAGTTTACAAAAAGAGCCAGAGGTAGGGATTCTTATAGACAAAAATATTTCTGGCAACATAGAGTAATGCTATGGCATAAGTGAGAGAATGGTAGTATTTAATTTGGTTTAACAAGAGGTATAAGATGAAGGTGGTACAGGCCTATGCGCCCACATCGAGCCGTAATGATCATTTTGGTAAACGCTTCTATGAAGTTCATTGCTAGCCATTGTCAGCCATTGCTAAATTGTCAAAGAAGGCAAGAAAGCGCCATTGCTAAATGCCAAACGAGGCAAGAAAGAGGCCGGAGACTATGAATTCGGGAATTGAGGCAACGGCTCTGGAAATTTCAGAGGCGAGTTATTAGGAGAGTTCGCAGAACGCAATCATTGACGGATTATGAATACCTTGTTTCAAAAACGCACTAACCGTAAGAGGGCGTGGCGAATTACTAATGGCAAAACTAAAAAACCACAAAGATTTTTTCGGTGTGCACACCCAGGCATTTTAAAGGGTGTAGAAGTAGCTGGAAATAACCGATGCAGTGACCACAGAATGGTAAGAGCATGTACCTACTTAGTTTTAAAACAAGCAAAGACAATATCTGATACACATGAAGCCAATTATTCAACTAGCGGTGAGAGGGAAAGCACAGGATTCAGAGTTTCACTTCAGAATTGATTTGAGGTAACGAGGTAACCAGTGTTAGCGTTTATACAATGAACAATAAACTTACTGGTATCATCGAACAGAGTGCAATGAATGTCAGAGGTACATTCACTAGACAGGACACTGGTAAACTATCTCAGGAGACAAAATATGTTATTAGAAGACGACTAACCATGAAAGCCTCAAATGCACCTAACGGAATAGAGCTAGTACAGCTTTGAAAGTTAATCAATCGGCGTAAGGTAGCCGATATCCGAACGTATAACGCAGGGAGAATTGAGCATGATTTAAAAAGCCGCAAAAGTCTTAAAGCTGCGAAGGCAGACTTGTGCACAGGCAATCAGATGTTGCATAGAGGAATAAGGAAGACAATGTCATAACCACCATGGTTAAAATAGTCTAGGTGGCGGAGGATTTTCACAAAGAGCTGTACAGACGCCAAAACAACCAGGATGATGTCGTGAGAAGCAACAATACCTCAGAGAAAAGCCACCTTTTACCAGTAATTACCGGAAGAGTAAGAAAATACCTTAAAGGAATGCAAAGAGGTAAAGCCACTGGTGAGTTTAAAATAACAATAAACCTCCTATATTGGGACAAAATATTGTAACAGAATCCCAATAAAAATGGAGCTAGACAGAGAGACATAATCTGTCTAATGCTATTCGCCGCGTTTTCATAAGAGGTTTACGGGGCCGCAGATTGGGAAGAGTTAGGGAGAATATCTAATGAAGGGTATCTTACTAAGCTGCAATTCATTGATGACATTGCCTTGGTGAGTAACTCAGGGGACGAATTATAGCTCATAATTACCGAACAGGACTCGGAAAGTAGAAGAGCAGGCTTGAAAATGAATATGCACATAAGTAAAGTAATGAGCCACAGTGTAGGCATAAAACAAAGTTCACGATAGGTGAAGATATGCTGGAATTCGTAAAGTATTATATCTACTTAGGAAAAGAAGCAACCACGGTGCCGAACAATGAGAGTGAAATAGCTAGAAGTTTAGAATTGGGTGAATCTCATTTGGCAAATATTTTGTAGTTAGGAATGATAATTTGCCATTAACACTTAAGAGACTGGTTTATAACAGCTGTATCTTGCCAGTACTTACCTACGGAGCAAAAACCAGGAGCTTGCAAAAAGGGTTGAGTTCAAGTTTACGACAACGCAGCGAGCGATGAAACAAAAATAGTAGATGTAACTTCAAGAGTCAAGAAGGATATATTGATTAATGCGTAGGGTTTAACGTCCCGAAACCACTATATGATCATGAGAGACGCCGTAGTGGAGGACTCCGGAAATTTCGAGCACCTAGGGTTCTTTAACATGCACCCATGTCTGAGCACACGGGCCACAACATTTCCACCTGCATCACAAGAAGCGAAGAGTAGGTTACACAACGAGTAAAAGTAAAGGATATCATAGTTGAAGTTGAGAACAGGAAATGGACATGGGCTGGGCACGTAGCGCGTAGGCAGGATAACCGCTGGTCACAAAGGGTAACCGACTAGGTTTATAGAGAAGGCAAACGCACGAAGGGGAGACAAAATGTTAGGCGGGTTGATGAGATCAAGAGGTTTGCAGGTATAACGCGGCAAAAGAAAGCACAAGACCGCGTTGATTTGCGGATCATAGGACAGCCCTTTGCCCTCCATGCAACGTAGTCAGGCTGATGATGATCGTAAGTTTGAACTGATGTGTTTTAAGCGTATTTCATTGTACTGTCCTTTCTGCGCTTCTTATAAAGTTTGCGTAAGAAATGCTTAACATATTTAACAAACTAGCGCATTGTCAAGCTTTCTTTAAGCACCCGAGTTCAAGTTAGTGCTACGTCGTTCCCAATCTCGGCCTCTCGCCATCGGCTGTGCATTTTTCTACTAATATGTGCCTTTAAAGTGGCGTATGGTTGCGCCAACTTGTAAAACAAAGCTCACAATGTCTGTCATAAATGATCAGCGGAAACAGCGCCTCGTTGTTCATAAAGTTCGTGATAGTCTAGATCGTTCTGGTAAAACTACGCGCAAGACGTGAACACTAGAGATTACTCCAGAACTTGCGCAACAACCAGTGATAAGGCTGAAATATTCGACAGCACATGAATTATTGCTGACGTGCTTAACCGCTTGTCAGTTGATCGCCGGTCGTTGATTCGTATACCGCTATCAGTTCCAGAGCGCGTTGCTGTAATCTGACTTTACGTTTATCGGCCACAACTTTGGCCAAACAGTTTGATCTCAGACCTCCAGTCTGCTCTCTTCGTCGACACCGCGATACCATGACATTGATTGATATGTGGGGTTTAACGTCCCAAAACCACTATATGATTATGAGAGACGCCGTAGTGGAGGGCTCCGGAAATTTAGACCACCTGGGGTTCTTTAACGTGCACCCAAATCTGAGCACACGGGCCTACAACATTTCCGCCTCCATCGGAAATGCAGCCGCCGCAGCCGGGATTCGAACCCGCGCCCTGCGGGTCAGCAGCCGAGTACCTTAGCCACTAGACCACCGCGGCGGGGCGATACCATGACATACGGGGCAGGTTCTGCTTCCTTCATGTAGCGGACGCCCTGGTAAAATCATGTAGCGGATGACCTGGTCAGAACAATACCCCGATCAGGACCGCAGAAATGACGACAAACCCTGCTCCGCATGCTTCTATCCGGCTTCGGCAACACAGGGAGCCGCCAACATTCCGCGGTTTATCACTCGAAGACCCGGAAACCTGTCTTGAGAAATACGAACATGCCGCCACATACATCAGGAGCAATGAGGACAATTTTCTGTATGTTTATTTTTCTTTAGAAGACGCCGTTCAGACATGGTTCAAGAATCAAGAGCGAACATTACAACTTGGGATGCTTTTAGGGCCAGCTTTCTTGCTACTTTTGCAAGTGTGGTGAGCAAGCAGGAGGCTTTTAGTCCACTAGAAAATTTGGGCAGCTGGCAAAACGAAAACGTGGCACTCTTTACAGAAGAGATGACTGGACTCTTCCTTCACGTCAACCTCGACATGTCTGAGGACAATAAAGTTCGCCTGCTCATGCGATGAGTTAAGCAGAAGCTTTTCGCGCGACTGATGCCGAAGCCAGCGATTCCTGTTCATTAATTCATCTTCAATGTACCCCTGATTTAAACGACACTAAATACGCACAAAAAATTCAATCACCGCTTGACGCCAAGGCTCGCAAATGCTCATCCACTCTTCTCTGGGGGCCTGCGCGAGACCATCCGAGTGATCGTGTGGGATAAGTTGCACAAGCTGCTACCTTCGGCCTAACCTCAAGTGGGTTTCGTCGCCGACATTGTCCGCAAGGAAGTTAGGCAATCGCTTGAAAATCGCCATGCACCATTGCCTCAGCCAGGAGCTATGAGCTACGCTGCCGTACGCCGCAACATTCCTCCACGCTGGTGTCAGGACGCTGCCCAAGCACAGTTACGCCTCCAGACAATGGCACCACCACAACCATAAACGATGCCCTATGGCCAACCTGCAGACCAGCGCTATACGCAATGGGAAACCGACGTTTGACTCACCCTTTACAACCAACCGCTTTGGTGCCCTGTGGCGACCCCCCCCCCCTCCAACGTTGTCACCAGTACCAAAAGGTTGGTATACGACGCGTAGCCGATTATCCTCCCCCGCCGGCGACTATGCCCCGGCGAAGTCTTAAGAGCAAGCCGAAAGCCGAAGGGCCCCCATGCGAAGAAACTTCGCCACGGGAAAACGACGTGACGACACCACGCAGAAACATTGCAGCAAGCCGAAGTCTTCATCCAAAGTCGCAACCCAACCGCTATGTAAAAACGATGAACAAGCAACCTCGATGTTCCCATCAATGGCCTCAATGTCTCCGCTCTTGACGACACTGGGGCCTGCTATTCCGTCACCACAGCGCCGTTCGCTGCCAAGTTGAAGAAAGTTATGACGGCTTCGAATGGACCCTACATCCACACAGCCGGAGGCCCCCTGAAACACTAGTTGGAGCTTGCACTGTAAAAGTCGTTCTCAATAACCAGTTATCCTTCGCGCTTATTCATCCTACAACATTGCTCCAGGAATGTGAATCTCGCAATGTTTTTCCCAAGTCACCACGGTGCCATTATTGACCTCAGGTCTGTGTTCATAACGATATCCGCAGAAAAAGCACTGCCGCCGCACCCGTTCTCAGGAAGGCGCACCTTGAATTTTTCAGAAGACCAAGCCACGATTCTTCCTTGCTCCTGCGTCAGAATTTCCATCAGCACTAAGAAATCAACAGATATGCAAGGCGTCGTTGAAGGCTACCAGCCCTTGTTTATCAACCGTGAAAGTTGCATCGCCAGAATGATTGGCGAGCTGCGGAGAGAAAACGCACGAGTGATGCTCAAGAACTACAGCAACGTGTAGAAAAACATGAGCTATGGCACGACGGTTGCCTACATCAAAAAGATACTGAAAGCCAGCAAAGCTTTGACCTTCATCAATTCTATCTAATCTACTCTAATGATTCAAGCCCTTCAACCAGCTTTCAATGTTAATCCGAGACTTCCTTCACATAAAGAAGAGCAGTTCAGAATGCTGCTCCTGAAATACAAAAACTGCTTTTTATGGTCGTCAAGAATTCTCAAACGCCTGTCACGAAACATTGAATCGTAACAGGAAAAGTTCCAGGCAACTCCGTCAGAGCCCATACATAGTTAAGACGCGAGAACATCAGGCCACAAAGAAGCAATTCACCGAAATGCTACATGATGACATCATTTAGCCTTCAAAGATTCCATGGGCATCTCCAGCGATGTAAGTTAAGATAAATTTTTATTATTAATAATATTAGTGCACTTTTGTGGCGCCAGAGCCAAGTGTGGCCAAAGAGTGCCATGTCTTTAATGAGATGTAAGCAATTACCAGTATTGCGGTGACTGGGTCTATAACGGCAGTGTAGAGGGATAAAATCACGTGCTTTATAAAAGTGAGAGATATATCTCAGTATCAAACTCATGACAGTGATAAACAATTTGATGTATGGTTGTGGAATTAATTACAAGTGATCTTGGTGTCTACAAGTGAGCAATTGTAGAATAGAACGAATGCCTTCTCAATCCTTTTGAAGCTAAAAGTTTAGTTGCAGGTGCTTCTCAGCGCGGCTACCGCAGAAAAGGGTTCTTCCAAGAGGTTACGCTACGAATTTCCCATATACGTGATGCGGAACCTTTGATATAAATTTGATCTAAAAATTAGCAGATCCTTGGTACTGTGGCAATCGATGATATGCGAAGCACGAATGAGGAAGGTTGATGTGTCATTTTAACTGAGCAGAATGTTACGAGGTGGAGGTAAATTATCGTCTCCATAACTTTCAGGTCATGTATAATGTGTTTGGACGTCCGATTAGCCTTCATCTATTCACGTCACCTGATACCGAATTTGATATATGTGGAGCTAACCATGAGCACGCCATGGTCAGCTCCACATATACGGCCATGAGCAAGCTATTAGCGTGGTATGTAGTCTAGTTATACCTGAAACACATGCTTGTCTTGATTATGATGTTTAGTCATGTCCTTCTCTTATTTATCCGTTCATGCCCTGTAATACCAAATTTCGTATATGTGGAGCTGGCGACACGGCCATGAGCGCATCATAAGGGTGGCATGTAGTTACAAGACACGCATTTGATGATTATCATGTTTGCACCAGTCACAAACCTTCGTCGTTATTCACGTTCCTTAATTCCGAATTTGGTATATGTGAAGCTAGCGAAACAGCGGTGAGCACGTCATGAAGGGCCCAATATATTCCGACTATGACGTTGCCGCGCGGACACCCTGGCCACAGCGATGCTACGCTGACGAAACGCGAACACTGTTAGGGAACCGAAGCTCAAGCTTCCGGAGCGATGACAACGCCGTGCTTGGTCCTGGCGGCGAGCTCCGGAACATTTGAGGGAAGACGTGGGAGAGGTCGCAGGCGAGTGAGTGCGTTTATCCGAAACGTGAGCACGTGCGACACCCGCACAACGCGTTCTGCAGTCGCTGCGCAGAACTAAATTACCAACCACTGGCACGCGTATGGTCGGTCTACGCGTCAAAAGCGTCAAATGCGCCTCTCGGCATCGGCGTAGGAGGGGCGTACGTGAGGAAACGCGAGGGATCAACCGGGCTTGATATTTTTGAGACGCGTACGCTACGTCACCACGCGTACAGCGGCGCCAACCAACCAGAGCCGCGCGCCAACCAGCCAGAGGCCGCGATGCCTCAGAACATTATGCCTATTGTCGCCGCTTCGAAGGCACAGCCGAGTGCTAGAAGCAAGCACGGAAACTACTCCAAACGTTCCTTAATGGCCGCTTCGTAATCTAGAATGACAACGACACGACGAACGACTGCAAGTGCTACCAAAGTGGCGCGGTTTCGTGCCGAGTTCGAGCGAGGCCGACAAAACCAGCGAATGCCGGCCGGCTAGGCTAGCGCCGGTCCCAAGTGCGAGCGTCGGCCGAGTGAAAGGAGCATGTCGGTGTTCTTGTGCTTTAATCTGTGACTTTCTGTGCTAAAAACGAGTGTGAACAGACTTCGGAGGTTCGAAGGTTTTAGCGTGAGCCCTCGCCTACCACGGAGGCAATTCAGAGTGGTGTCATCTGCATCCAGCGCAGGCCTCTACCGTCTAGTTCGTATGAACAAGCACAAGCAAGGAACATCGGCTGAAAAAACTGTGCGGTAGTTTTATTCGCAACAAAGACACCTTATACAACGCCCAAAACATCACGTAGTTCATAAGGAGGATTTTTTATCTGCACTGTGTTTGTTTTCAATATCGGTATTCATCATCGCTAAAAAGCGAACCTCGGACTAGCCAACACATTTCGGTAATGTGAAAACCTACCTACTTATAGAAGTGTATTCGCGGATTGTACGATGCTGAAACTTTCGTTGGCTTCGGTGCAAATCGTTTTCGTGCGTTGCCAAGATAATAACAAGCGTGCGCTGGTTTGTAGCAGAGTGAGGTGACTTCGTGTCGGGTACCACCAACGCAGAAACATTCAGCTGTCAGCGGTCTCATTTCCATTCACGTACAAGACAGAAAGTCGTGCGTGCGTTACTGTGGTGATCGAAAAAGCAAGTTGCATGATTAAGTGCTGCTGGTATTGCCCGCTATTTCACTTCACGCTTCTGCTTCTCTGCCACGCTCAGTAGCACATACGTTGTTTGGAGGCGTTCTAACACACACATTCATAATTTATAGTTCATTGTCATACCTATAGCTATAAACATACAATGGCGCTTTTCCGTCGTTTTACAGTTTACTATACTATAACGCGCGTTTTGTTTACAGCTGGACAGATAACTGAAAACCTTGTAAGAAGCAGCTGATTTTAAATCACCTGCTCAATGACACAATAGTTGGAAGAGAAGATCACCACATGTATGCACAGAATGAATGAAGGTGCACTATTATGGTACTGCACTTTGTATAGAAGAAATGCAAAAAGTACCTCATGTGCCTTATGAGACCTTTTAGAACTGTGCATGTATTTATCTGTTCCTCCAGACTGTAATGATCCAAAGATATTATTCGATGGTTTCGTACATTGAAACTTTGTATGTGTTTCCAAGGAGTCCTTCAATTCTGTTCATTTTCTTAGTATGTGCATTAACTTGGATTATATATATGCATGCCCTTAAGCATATTCAGTTTAGCTCTGTTCGATAACTTGCGAAAACTTCTGTACGGTGCTCTGGTGCAATCTTACGACCAGTGTCTGTGGCATAAAAAAATTTTGGGCATCCTTTATTTCACTATAGGGTATTGTGACTATTGATGACATGTAAAAGCCACAGTGCTTGGCTGTAATCTCAATACTAATGTCTGTCTCATCAAGAAGCCCCACCACGGTGGTCTAGTGGCTAAGGTACTCGGCTGCTGACCCGCAGGTCACGGGTTCTAATCCCGGCTGCGGCGGCTACATTTCCGATGGAGGCAGAAATGTCGTAGGCCCGTGTGCTCAGATTTGGGTGCACGTTAAAGAACCCCAGGTGGTCAAAATTTCCGGAGACCTTCACAACGGCGTCTATCATAATCATATGGTGGTTTTGGGACGTGAAAACCCCATAAATCAATCAATCATGTCTCATCAAAAAGTGTGAGATGCATTTTGTAGATGTTAAAGAATAATTATTCTACCAGCAAAGTGCTAAAGCCTCAACACAGCACTGATCCGCAATCCCCATCCAGCTTAGAAGTCATTTGTAGTGCTCTCTAACACGTTCAAATATAGTTATCAAACACTAGATTGATCTACTAGGTTTGATTCCTGATACCAGTGTGTCTGACTTTTTGGAGGCACTTGTATTATAATAATGTTCTCTTTCTCTCATTTCTCACTGGGGTGCACTCAAGGATAGTGACATTTGTTTACGTTGGCACACTTATTGTGATATTACTGTTTAAATCCTTTCATTTTGTACATATGTACGCCACTTTTGCAGTAGTTTCACATTGGGCTGCCGTATTTGTAAATAAATAAATATATCATCCGAAAGTGTTCCACGCTGTGCTCGGTTCTGATCTGATCACCAATATCTGTTGCATCATTAAGTGTCGGGTGTGTGTTTCATTGCATTGGAGAACATTTTGGCTGCCTTCCAAGAAAGGTTCAGTTCCAGTATTATGACCGATATCTGTGACTTCATGAAGAGTTAGGTGCGGTTTGTCGTTTTAGAGAATGCTTTAACTACAGACAAAGTCCAGAAGTCATCCATACAGGGTTCAGTTGCAGTTCTATGACCAATATCTGTCTTATCATGAAAGTTTCAGGTACAGTTGGTTGCAGTAGAGCTTACTTTGACTACAAAGATGCCCATAAGTATTCTACGTAGTGCTTCGTTTCATTCTTAAGACCCGTATTTCTTCTATCATTAAGATCCAGATGCGTTTTCTTGCATTAGAGGATATTTCCAATACGCTTATCATTCAAAAGCCCTTCGCACAGGGCACAATTACAGCCTCATGACCTAAATTGATCACATCGTGAAGAATAGGATGCGGGTTGTTGCATTGGAGAACGTTTCGGCTGCAATCAACGTTCATAAGCCTTCTATACAGGGTTCATTTCTAATATCATGATCAATATCTGTGACTTCAAGAACAGTTAGGTGTCGTTTGTCACTTCAGAGAATACTTTGACTAAAGACAACGTCAAGAAGTCTTTCATACAGGGTTCAGTTCCAATATCTCGACCGATATCTGTGACTTCATGAACAGTTGGGTGTCGTTTGTCGTTTTAGGGAATACTTTGACTAAAGACAACGTCAAGAAGACTTCCATACAGGGTTCAGTTCCAATACTATTACCGATATCTGTGATTTCATGAACAGTTGGGTGTCGTTTGTCGTTTTAGAGAATAGTTTGACTAAAGACGACGTTCGGAAGTCTTTCATACAGTGTTCAATTGCAATATTATCACTGATATCTGTCACATCATGAATTGTCAGGCACATTTCGTTACATTAGAGCACATTATGACTATGGAAAATGCCCGAAGGCATTCTACGCAATATTTGGTTCCTATCTTATGACAAATATTTGTTGTATCAATAAGAACCAGGTGTGCTTTGTTGCATTAGAGCATATTTCGAACACACACACATCAGCCGAAAGTCTGCTACTCTGGCCTCAATTGCAGGCTTATGACTGACCTAAATCTGTCAGATCATGAAGTTTCAGGCGTGATTATTAAGTTGAGTGCTATAAAGCATGATGTGTAAATACACTGAAGGTAGCAGCATGTTAAAAATATTGTTAATAAGTTTGGTAGCCGAGGTATAGAAACCCGGTGGTTTGTAAACCTGATCAGGAGGGCAGCCGCCACCTCATTCACCGAAGAGAGGAGGGGGAGCTCAATGTCAACTCCATATATTAGAATAATAAGGAGAGGGTGCTAAGTCAGCCGCTACATGGACATATTAGGATAGGGGGCACTGTGACAAAACTTTGCCCCCCTTCTTAATGAGAACCCTGCACACGCCTATGATAGACGTACAGTATCCTAAACGCGAATGTTCATTCGGGGAAGCGGCGCATGCACCAATCTTTATTTCTGGTGAATACTGTAGTTACTTTGGGCACTTTAGTTACTTTGGGCACTGGAATGTCAATTACTTCTAAAATGGTCTAAACTAAGGTGGGTGACGCACTATCAATTTTTTTAACGTGTTCTCATATTCTCTAAAACATACGAACCCGCTCCAGTAAAAAACGTGCTGTTCTCTGCTGAGCTTGGACAGTTCTAAGCCAAAAGATACATTATTGTGCATTGGCCTTGGACGCGTGGGCATTAACGCGGTTGACGGGTGGCAGTGGTTGCGCGCCCTTTTCCTCCACAGACGCGACAGACGCTTTTGACGCGTAGACGCATGCAGACGCGTGCCAGTGGTCGGCACTTTAGACGCCGTGGAGGCAGCTGGGTGTGCTAAAACGAGATGTTAGCTGTGGCACGTTGCCTTTCTACGATGGAAGAAGTGGCCCCAAGGAAGCGTCGGCGAGGTCCGAAGTACCGTGTCGTGGGCTGCCACAACTATGCAGAAAACACCAAGGGACGCTCTCCACGTGTAAAGCTGTATCAGTTTTCAATGTAGTCACAACCAGCGAACACAGCTACGTTCACAAAAGATATAGCAAGCATGACACGAGAGGCAGGAAAAAAGGTGAACCGTTCAACTTGACTCGCTGCGGTTAACCTTGACTTGCTGCTTCGCGGCGACGTGAGCGGGTCATGCGCGGCTCAGACGACATGACTCTAAATCTTCTCGGACGTTTTAATGCCATGAACGTATAACTTCACTTTTGATTTATTTTTCAGCACGCCACAAACGTTTGCACATCACAGTGAACGGCTGCTACTGCTGAATGCCCCATCACAACAACACCTATATGGTTTCCATAAACGTCAATACAGCACATCGATAGAGTACAGGACTTCATGTCGGCAAAATGAGACTTACATGGAGCCATACGTCGAGCACAGTACTATTAGTGAGGACCCGAGAAATGCATTTCGCAGTGATTCTAGCGTCCTCCTCTTCTGTCGTCTGCTCCATATCATAAACTTGATAACGAGCTTCACTCATTTTGTTCGATTCGCTTCTTGGAAGTGCTTTTCCAGCTCAGGAATCTTTGTGAAGGCACACAGATGGCGATACATTGGGAGGTGACTCAAACGCCGCCCACGCTTTCTGCACGAGCACGTAAGCGAGTGGGGGCACATTCGAGCGAAGGTAAAACACGCCATCTTCATCCTCGATTTCTACTTTTACACTAAAGATGGCGCTGCCAGTCCGGAGTCACAGGGCAACCATGCGTTGCTTTCGCTTTCTATAGTCTGACGCCAAGCACTACCGGCGCGGCCAGCATCCATTGGCGCTACTCGGCAGCAACCGGCGAGAAATGTTACATGCTGTAATCCCCGCTGACGACGTAGCCCGTCTTCGTGACGGAGGGACGCCCGGCGGCGTGTTTCCGTATCGTATATCCCAGTAGATGTATGGCAAAAATGCGGCGCTGCTGTTGGCATAAGGCAATCGCATTATCTAAACGCACTTCCGGTCTTTTTTGTTTGATTGTTTTTTGTCGTGCAATATGGCGGCGCGCATAGACGCTAACATAACGCTAGTTTTGCAGTGTGGCAGTTTGGGTTGGTTCGTAGGACATGACAATAGTTATAGCGTGAGACTAGAACGACGACAAAAAGACTAGAAGGACATGAGCACTCTTGTCCTTCTTGTCTCTTTTTCGTCGTTCTGTTCTCGCGCTATAACTATCGGCTGGTTTTGCAATACGCCAGTGAAGCTTGTTGAAGTCGTACGCCGTAGAAATTACGCCGAAACGTGTGGGCTTTTCCCTGATGGTGTCGCTGAAACAAGTTGTGTTCTTACACAGCTGGTGTGCTCTGATTTTTTTTATTTATTACGCGTTCGTTTGGGCTACCAGCTGGCGAACAAGACGTGTCACTTGAGCAATTCTGAGTATCAGCTGTTTTAAGGTAAATGGGTTGTATCACATGTGAAATTTACGCTGTGGTCTTCTGTGTTCCTTGCGTAAACTAAGACGGGGTGAACTTGTTTCAATGTTACTCGTTTGTGATGGTGCGCTGCGCGTACGACCAAGGGTCCTTCGCCATCTTACTTCTCTTTGTACCACGCGACGCACTGCCCCATTGCGCGCTGGTAACGCGCACAGCGCTCATGAAACTCATGTAATAGAGTAGAGCGGTTGGATTGTAGGCGTTCCCCAGATGCAACTCCAAAAGGAGACTGAAAGCATAACATGGGCCTTACTACAAATAGATGTAGATAGCGCAGTTGTACTTCTCAGACTGGTGGGTAATCTAACTTAAAAAATTGTTTTGGGTTGTTTTGAAAAAAATTAATTATGAAGCAGGAAACGGTGCGTGTAGCTTAATGCATATCTCTGTCATTTTGAATAAAACACGTAGTGCAAGTAGTAGTGTCCACTGTTGTCCATGCAACCTGAATATTTAAAAAGTTTTATTGTGAAAAAAAAATCATGGCTACTGAATTCAGAAGCACAATTGTACAGTAGAGACACGCGTGCTATTTGCGGGCACAGTTATTGGGAATAATGTACGTACTTTATCACTGTCATGCACTGACAATATAATGAATACAAGTGTTTTTGATGCAAATATTGACAAATGAACTTCTAAAAAATTCCTTTGCAAAAAAACGAGCAAAAACTAGGGAAATAATACACAGTATATAACACAGACAAAAGGAGACAGACACGTTCACTTCTTAAAAAAATAGCTGCTTTATATTCCATGCACTTCTGAAAATAAAATAATTTGTGATTCGCTGCACATATATGTGTCTTTTCTTGCTATTTCCTTCTGCACTGTGTTTAAAAACGAATAAGTTCACAAAATCATTACTGCAAATAGGTTCCTAGACCCTGACTTGCTTTGAAAGAAATGCTCATGTGAAACAAGAATACCTTACATTGCATCTAAGAAAGGCATAATGTCGTGATCACATTAAACTGGCACTTCTCAATTTAGCTTATCATGCGGCAGCCAAACTTAGATTACCTTTTACAGGAAGCAGGATTAAAACATCGCATTATGTGAAGCGTTGTTAAACTTTGGAGCTAATTGTATGTTCTAATACCTTGCACATATGCCATGAAATCGCACTAAAACGCCATTAACAAAAAGGTATGTCTTCGTGTCCTCTGCTGAAGCCTCACCGTGGTAGTTCTAGTGGCTAAGACACTCAGCTGCTGACCCACTGGTCGCGGTATTTAATCTCGGCGGCGGCAGCTGCGCTGTCGCTAAAGGCGAAAACGCTGTAGTCACGTGTGCCCAGATTTGGGTGTACGTTCAAGAACTCCTGGTGGTCGCAATTTCTGTAGCCCTCCACTACGGCGTCTCTCAATATCATATGGTAGTTTTAGGACGTAAAACCCCAGATATCAATCAATCAATCAATACCTTTTGCTGAAATGGCCTCCTTTTTTGCCCAGTCCATGCGAATGCACAGTTCACCAAATGTTGCTTTATTTACAGTTCGGCCACATCTTAGTTTTATTCTTTGTTCTAGTGATTTTTGAATGATATTATGCCATTCAGCAAGCGTGAACTGCCCTTAGAAATTATTCGTGAACATCAGTGTTGCCTTAAACATTAGTGTTGCACTAGGCTTATGATAAAACTTGGTAAGCACATCTGATTTACTTATTGATTCATTTGTTTTTTGTTTTTTATTTTATCTCGTACATATTATCGGTAGTGAGCAGGAGTGATTTTAAAACAATTTAAAAATAAGTGAAGCAACTTGAGAATACATCTGAGAAATTACTGTATAAAGAATTTTAGTGCTGCTTGTGACAGCAGTCGGCAATGAACGTGGCAAAGTAAATATTGAATTACATATCTAGATGATGAACAGCAAGCGAAGAATACAATTATGCAGCTAATTGATCATAAACAAGGTAAAATATGTGACCAGAGAAATCACAGCAAGCAACACGAGATTGCATGTCAAAAATTGACATATACAACATCCTAATGTCCAAGCGTGTGACAAGTAAGGACTAAAAACCAAGGATGGTTAAAGCAAACAGAAAATAACTACTCTTTATTGAAAATGCATAAAAAGTGTACAAAAGGCCCAAAAACAATTAATACGAACAGACATTATTGAGTGCACTTTAGAGACAAGTGCACTCAATAAAAACGAACTAGTCTGGTATTTAACACTATCAATAGGCGGATATTTTACAATATGAGAACTGCTGCTGGTGAACAACTTTTTTGCTAATATTCGCTAACCTCCATAGAAGAAAAGGTCCAGATTCGCTTCTTCTGTACTGGTAAAAAGCATTGTTTCTGATCTGCTCGGAGCTCTGGTTCTTATCTACTACGACTATATGCTTCAACCATCGCAACTCTGAATTTCGGTGTGTTGGTGACTAAAATTTTAAAAAGGTTGGGCAAAACCTGCAGTACAATAAAATTCACTTTCATTGCTTGTCCTTAAAAAAAGTAAATAACAATCGGCACACGCTAAGCATAGGGTTATTTTAAATTGTAGGGTTTATTGCTTACTTACTAATGCAATCGATCCTAAGCAATTTTGTGTACAATCTGGAGCCCCTCAAACATCAGTTTTGAGCAGTACATCAGCCTTTTTTAGCACTTGACAGTCACACATTTTCAAACATACATTTTAGGCCTCTAAGCGCGAGTAGATTACTGGGTTTAACAAAACAAACATATGGATGCACACTTCTATATGATGCCACAAAAAGTGCAGTTAACCAACAGCTTCTTCGTTTTCGGCTGACAGGCCTATTTTCTTTATATTCTTGGCATATGGCTTTTTGGTATTTCCTTGTGATACACAATTCGTTTGATAATCCGTACGACTTTCCTTGATGCTTTCAGATACATGAACTTTCTACGCATATTACGTTTACTTTCAGAAAGAACTAGCCATGTGATGACGTCTGTGGTTTTTAAACAACCTAAGGATACGAGTCACACAGTGAAGTACGTGCTGTTTCACTTTGTGGAGAGGCTCATTAGGCTCTTGGCTTTTTTGCACTTAGTAAAGAATGAGTAGATTGTAGATCCTACAATATGTAACAAGAAATTCGCTAGAATAAAATGCTAGGCTTTCCATCTTATTTAGACATGCTTTTTTTAACTTGTAATTATGCCAAAAAAGTAGCACAGATATTAAAGGCTAGTATTTCACAGTGCTACAGCAGCAAACTTTTCTGGTCACTGTAATTGCCGACATCGTGTATATAAGCGGTTCATATAGTATGATAAATAAAACTTCAGTGACCTGCATAAATGTCGTAGATGTCAGAAGAAATACAAATATAAAATTTTCTAAAATATCTGAACTCTTGCAACATAGTAGTAGTAGTAGTAGTAGTACAAAACTTCATTATGAACATAATCCAGACAGGCTTGAACTCCAGTTCCCCGAGGAATATACGGGGTGGAGAGCGAAGTCTGTCGCGACTAACAAAGAACCATAAAGGCACGAGAGAACAAGATACCCTAAAATTGGTCAAAAGCCTTGTCATCAGTCGCATTACATACTCGCTTCCGTATCAAATTATGAACAGGGAAGAGAAGGAAAAAAATTGCCCGCAGCTTCCCTCGCGGGAACACTGAGGAGGATGCGGAGCATATAATTGGTTAACGGCGTGTTAAAGTGCGACTTACTTGGGTCGATGGCTGAATTGGTTAACGTGGTTGTGAAATGGGGTGTTAAATTGCGACTTACTTGGGTTGATGGCTAAATTGGTTAACGTGGTTGTAGGAGGGGGTGTTAAATGAGTGAACACGTACACACGTAGGCGAAAGGGCGGCGCCGGTCGAAGGGACGTCGATCATTGTGTTTGTGGATTCGTTGGAATTCATTTCACCGCGACCTTGGACGTCGACGCGCCGTACAAACCAACGGACGAGCGGCAACTGAGCGAGCGAGCGCCAACCTTGAGTATATATACAGCGCGACGGCGCATGCGCTGTCAGCTGTCGAATGTTCTCGAAGGAGAAGCGCGCGCGGCACAGATGGTGGGCGACGGCGCGACGGCGCATGCGCGCGCGTCAGCTGTCGAATGTTCGAGAAGCGGTGCGGACGGCGCGGACGGCGCACTACAAGGCGCGAGTATAAGATGCTTCCGCATCTAAAAGCAAACCAAATAATTAGATTGGCCTAGAAGACAGCCCTGATATTACCGCTGAATACTTCAAACGACAAGCTGCCGGCTCTTGGTTTTCATAACACAATTGAAGAATTATCCGAGGCCCATTTACTAGCGCAAGAACATCGCCTTCCCCAGACCCCAACGGGCAGAGCAGTCGTAACAAAACTAGGGCGCGATACTTTATTACAAACACACCAAGAAACTAAAGAAGTACCAAGAGAATTTAGAGAATGGCACACCGTATTGCCAATACCAAGCAACACGGATCCTACTCTGCATGCTGGAAGAAGAAAGGCAAGGGCTGACTAAAGAGACAAAAAGACAAGATTTTCCGAACACGGCCAGATTCACTGACGTCGCGCCTTATCAGACCAATGCAAAGAGATATGTGTGTGTAGCCACCAGCCATAGAGGAAAAATTACAGCCTGCGCTTCAACAGATCAGGCGTAGACAACACAAGTAGAAGAGGTTGCCGTAGCACTCACAATAAAAGAGGGATGGACGCGTAACGCTCCATTAACTCATGCAACATGTTCTAATTACATATGAGCACTTATTTCTGTAGTTAATGCTGTTGCTCCTCAAATAGAAAAATGGCTTTCATAAAACTTGCAATTCTGCACTTGTTTTTCTCACTTCTTTTTAACTTCCTGTTCCAACATGCAGCTTGACCAAGATCAACGCACACCAACTAGCCAAAATTTCTACACTGCTCTACACTATGGTAAACTACGCTAAATTTTGTGCTCTTCTGTGCACAGGTTGGTGCAAAATATCATTATGCAAAGTGTCTTAGGAGAAGCCGTGCGTGACTTGTGGTTTCGCCGAGCCCTGTCTGGTGTATTGCATAATCCTCTTGTTGTATTTATGAAGGGTGATGAAGAAAACGCAGGGCCTAATAGGAATATTTCATAGAAGATCTTAAATACTGCTACAGACAGAAGGCTTTAGAGAAAATGCCGATTTAAAAACGGAATGCAGAGTTTACAGATGCACATGTCTTTCATCAGAATACCTTGCGTCACTTAACGACTGTAAAGGAAAGGGTGAGAAGTGTGCCGCAGTAGGGAACACGGTGCAAGAACGAGTTGAAAAAGTAACCAGTAAGATGTTGGGCGACTCAAAGAAACATCCAAGTCACGTCCCTCAACGACGTTTTTAAAAAAGTTAGGACTTTTAAACTTTTTATTATATTTCAATTTTTAATTTAAACACTTTATAATTTAAACGGCTTTATATCTAAAGAGTACCTCCAAATTGATGAGGGTATCCAGCTGAGATGAACTGAAATCGACATGCGCTCATCGTGGGCCATGAAAAAAGTGTTGAATGCGTGTACTGAGCATGTTTTTAAAGACAGCAATTAGCTCTAATTCTGTCAAGTCTTGTCAGATTCTCCTCGTCATCCAGCAAACCTCTTAAACTTACTGCTCTGTCTTGGTCGTGAGGAAGTTGTCACTTTAAACTCGTGCATGAAAGTCATGGCGTACAATGTCAAGGCTCATTATTGCTCAAAAGTACAAAACTTTATAATGGCTAGTCCTGGTTCCAGCAAATGACTAATTTGGCCAAAGATTATGCGCTTTTGCTGGAAAACGTGCTGTAATCTTTGTCCAAGTACTTGATTCATTTCATGATAAGCGTACAATCGTATCACACAGCTGTTCTTCATTAGTGGGGCCATATGATTTCTGTATACAACAAAAAACTTCTTGTAGTATAAGTTAGGAGCCCACAATAGCCAGACTTAGTGGAAATATTGTCTGCAGCTGTCATATCTACTAAAAAAAAGCTCAGTGTATGAGCATTCCAACCGAGACCCAGATGGGGTTCATTCATCCTGCCATAAAGTCAGAGAAGCGCTTGAATATTCTTCGCAAAAACACCTTTTGCAGGCAACATGTAAGGTGATGAATCATATTATTGCTTGGAAGAAGAGTACATTCGCACAAGATATAGCGTCGTGTGAACTGCTTAATGAGTGAATGGTCGAAATCTTCCCACTCGTTATGAAGGCTCGAAGCGTTATTCGCAATCCTCATCATTATCGGCCACAGCATCAACAAAGTGTGCAAGCTCCCTGAAAACCCTACAAATGCACACTGGGTAATTTGTTAATATGCAAAATGAAGCCGATGGGTGTAGTGGTTACCAAGCTAGTGTACCTGCAGTAAGGACTTCATGAGAGTTTACTGAAGGCTCTATGGAAGACTGTGTTCCAGCTTACGCTGTGATTGTGCTACGTCGTCCACACAGGCATGACATCTTTAGCCCATTTGTTCTTGTGCCTGTGATTTCTTTCACGGTGATTCCTTCAACCTCATTTTCAGTCAACAAATAGTACATATAAAAAGACTCCTCTCAAGGGCTGTCAGTTCAACAAATAGTACATATAAAAAGAGACCTCTTAAGAGCTTTTATATTGTTGATGTTACCATAGCTCACTGCCTGCTGTTATGTATAGGCTCATTACACAGTTGGTTCGAACCTGTTGCTTTCTGTTAACCAACATGAAGGGTCCTATGCTGTGTGTGACTGTAGTGCACTAGTTATGTATAAAAAAATGCACAGTCAAAGTGAACACTTGTTTATAAAATAATGGCATAATTTACAGCCTGCATTGAGAGTTTGATAAAGTGATAAATGGTCGGGTATTGATTATCAACACTAGTATAATTTCTACCGTAAGCCCTGCCTGATGAAATTTTGGAAACTGCAAGTTGTGATTTGCTCCTATTTGCGTGGAGGGAAATACTTGTTAATCAAAATAGTTCAGGAGAAAACATGTTTCTTTTTGCTCGGTAGATGTGGAAGTTACTGCAGCAACGACATGAAAAAGAAATTTGCTTGTGTTTAAAGATGCTCAAAGAGAAATATTTTAACAAGTTCTTGGTGCTGTGACAGAATAGAAAGACACTGCAGTCTGCTGCTTTCTTTTATTTGCCTTCGTCTGCCTCCTATTTTCATTTTCATAGCAGAGCCAGGACACTCCAGCGGAAATTCCAAATAACATTAGATTTCAGAACATACTGTATTGTACCACCAAGCCCCTCCCCCTTCCTCAAGTGTCTCGTGATGCTTTTCCCCCTACTGCAATAAAGGATGACGTCAAACTGAACTGTTTCCTCCTACTGCAACAAAAGATGCGTCAAAATAAACATACAGCAAATAAACTTGTTCAAAATCTTATTTGCAAGATTGTTTCAGCACGCGAACAAAGGTAAAAGGACAGGGTAGACAGAAAGACACGTTCTGTCTACCCTTTCTTTTTTCTTTTGTCCGCGCGCTGAAACAACCTTGCAAATATGACTACGCACCAACTAGCCCAAGCTTCCACTCTTGTTTTTCAATATCTAGTTTGTTTCGGGACTCATTTATTTTGCTTTGCTCAACTTTCACCATTATTCCCAACAATAATACTACCAGAAAAACTGGTCACATCTATTAAATGTCTCAGTTATTTAACAAATGCAGCAGATACACTTTTTAATAAGAGCCGAGGGTTCAAAAAAAGCACTCTACTGTGCACGTGCAAATACGCAACCTCACCTTAGAGTCACTGATATCTAAGACAACTATGGACAATATCTATCAGGACACAGGACAACTTAGAAAGACAGTTATTACGTAAATTTATGTTTGTATGGTAACCTGGCAGTATAATTGAGACTTATGAAAGCTGGATTTTTTTTATTAAAATGCACTTAGAATATTGCTTAACATTTTTTTTTCTGGTTAGGGTTCCCAATAAATGTAAGAAGCCATGGATTGCTTGCAGTATGCTCACGAATGTTTCATAAGAAATGTTTTCAGATTCCAAAGCTCTTAGGTAAAAAGACTTGAGCAGCATTTTAGTACTGAAGCAGTAGAGATATGACTAAGTGCTTGAACTGAACTGAAAATGTGTAGGTTAGAATCTTTACCACTGGTTTATAGTTATCACAAGCGCAAAGTTAAAATGCGCGACACGTACGCACGGACACATGAGGTATGCGCAGGCATGTTCGCATGTCTGCTTTCATTTCTGCTGCTGTGCATCTATTCAGTTGTTAGTCGGCATTTGTTAGCACCTTTATTGCTCTCTGGCGTCCATGTTTGTATGCCGCGCCTCATAACAAGAAGACAGACCAACTAGCTCCGCTCTGTTATTGAAGTGCCCATGCCGACATGTCACACCTTAAATTATATTGTCCAATTCATCAAAAGTAACATATTTACATAAAGTATGGAAGCATTCTTAATGCATACAGATTGTTCATCATGCCATGACAAATATAGAGCACCTTGTTATCTGCGTAAGATATAAATGCCTTTTAAATAGTATGACAAGATTAATGCATACTCAGACCCCCACCCCTTCGTATACATCGGTCTCTTAAGTACACTGGTAAAAGACAGTAATGCTTAGTGCCAAGTATAATAATTTATTCAATGAAAAGCTTACCTGACCTGTTGTTCATCGTGGTTCATTTTGTTCAAAATTTGGGAACATTTTACGGAAAAAAGCATTAGAGCATCTATATAAAGCATTACCTACATTAAAATAGATAGCTTCTTCTGCAATAACAGATGCTAAAGCTTACTGAAGCAACTTCAATGATCTTTCAGCCTGCATCAAAAAATTGTTAGATGTTATACGTTAAACAGCCCACTTTAATTAACCATTGAGCCTTTAGTAAACAATATTGAACTAGCAATCTACATAGTGAAGTATCAAGCTAGCCTGATGAAGAACTAAGAACAATATGCGATTGAATAGAAAATGTAATATGAAGGAATATTGCAGAAAGTTTACTTGGCCAAGAAACTCTAGGTGGTGTTGGTTTGGCGTTGCGAAATGTATGTGCTGTCATTGGTTTCTAGTAAGAAATACGTCCTGTTGGGCAAGTAATAACCACATGTTAATAAAAAGTGTACTTTTCTGTTAGACACGTGTAAATGAAAAACAAACGCTTCTTTCAGAGGGCATGAACATTTGCATTGTTATAATAATGTCGTTAGTGAACCTCGCGCATTGCAATTATAACGAAGATCCTATGCTCAAATACTGTAACATGTCTTTATTTCGGCACTGTGAGTTCATGTGCTATGTGCATCATTCACCTGTGTAATTCCTGAAAGTTTCTGGGGTAGTTGTAGGAGCAGTGCATATCCATATATTTCTTACAGAAAACATGCTCCTACCACAGTGTATCGCACTCGAAATTGCAGGTCTTTACAAAATATCTCCAGGCACATGTCCTGAATTGACGTCTGCTACTGTTCCCCAGGCACCCATGTTTTTTTTTCACAGATTTTTTTCTCACTCTTTTAACCAGCAAGCTACCTCCATCAACACTTCGACACCCCGGGAATACCGAAGAGCACCGAACGAAGCGCTAGACGAGCCCTTCACGCAGACAGAGCTACAGGCGGCCCTCGCAAAGCTTACACCCTACACGAGCCCAGGAAAAGACAGATTGACCAATGAGCACCTACGACAGCTACCGCCCCGGGCGTTGACGGTGATCCTTAGGCACTATAACGACTGCTGGAGGAAGGGTGAGCTATCACATGCCTGGAAGCACTCGGAGGTGACCGTGGTACCCAAGCCAATTAAAGCAATCTCGATTGCGAAGCTTTGTCCCATTTCCCTTACATCTTGCACTGGGAAAATCTTTCAGCACATGGTCAACGAGCGGCTCACCATACACCTCGAGGAAAATGGTCACTAACCGAACAGCATGTTCCGCTTCCGCCAAATGCTCAGCACACAAGACGTCCTCTTGCAGATAATGGAAAATATTCTTCTCCGCTTGAGCAAGCACAGTAAGTCATCTGCTCTAGCTCTGGACGTAAAGGGCGCAATTGACAATGAGAGCCACGAAGCTATTTTGCGTAGCCTGGAAGATGTCGGCTGCGGAGCCCTAACATACGCCTGCATGCTGGCTTTTTTCACCACCCGCACAGCCCCTGTAGGGATTGCCGATTTCCGGAGTAAACTTTTTCAACTACCTAATAAAAGCACGCAGCAAGGCTTTGTGATATCACCACTGCCTTTCAACTTGGCCCTCCTTCAGCTCCCACGTCTTTTGAACGCTGTCCATGGGGTACATCACGCATTTTACGCCGATGATATCACCATACACTATAAAAAATGTCGAGTAAAAGGGTGTCTTTTTGTCCCAGAACAATAATCATCAGGCTTGCGTGCGCTTCCTTTCTTGAAAACTCGGTGCTGGCCACTTTCATATCGAGAATGCAATGTAACCTTGATAATGAGCATCTCGATCGTGTCTGGAATGTACCGGGCGCGGGGCGATAGCGCAAGGATGGAACGCAATACAGATGACGATTATTGTTGTGGGACAATAAGACACCCTTTTTACTCGCTCGTTTTTTAGAGTGTATGTGGACAACAGGTGAACGCACGGGCGAACAGGAGGACCGACTTCAAGAGGCGGTTAACATCACTGAAGAACATCTCAAGACTTGCGGCCTCCAATGTGCTCCGGAGAAGTCGGAACTGTTAGTACTTGCGGCAGGCACCCGGGGTAGACCACCAAGCTACGACGCTCCTAACCCACAAGTGTTTCTACAGGGAGTTTAAATACCACAAGTTAACACGCTTCGAGTCCTTGGACTACATATACATAAAGATGGGTCTGGCTCCGCCACCCTACCCCAGCTGCAAAACACTGTGACCCAGCTCACTCACCTAATGCGAAGGGTGGCTAACCGCCGCAGTGGCTTCAAAGAGCACCCCACGCTACAAATGGTACAAGCTCTCCTTTACATCCGCATAACGTACAGAACTCCCTACCTCAACCTGAAGCCAGCGGAGAAACAAAATTGTAATCAGCTGATACGAAAGCCTACAAAGCTTTCCCTAGGACTGCCTCCAGCCACCTCCACTGACCGACTGCTTCACATGGGAGTTCAAAACACGTGGGGAAAACTCACCGAAGCACACCTCATCAACCAGGTCGAGTCGCTCAAGCTGTCACCCACAGAGCAAGCCGTCCTTCGACGCACAAGATACGAGACCAGCCTGGAATTCAACGAAGAACGCAAAAACAACATACCGTCACAGCTCCGAGAACGTGCATCCTCAACATCGCCGAGCAAGGCGGCTCGCCAGGATTACTATGATCGGGAAAAAGCATGGCAATGACCCGCAGGCGCGATACGTTGACGCAGCCAAATATCCGGGACGTAACGCCTTCGCGATTACCGTCACGGGATACAAGGGCGCGGTACTGGCATCAGCGACTATCCTCACCAAACATGCGGCAATAGCTAAAGAGGCTGCTATAGCACTCGCCACCCATACAAGTGTGGATCCTATCGTGGTATTTACAGACTCACAAACAGCGGCACGGAACTACCTGAAAGGCAGGTTGTCCACAGTGGCGATTAGGCTACTAAAGCGCGTTGACAATCCTCCTCCCTACACATGCATCGTGTGAATTCCGGGTCGTGAAGATCTCGAGGGAAATGAAGCGGCGCACACTGCAGCCCGGGAATGAGTCAACAGGGCATTTGCGTACGATATCCGAGGCACCTCCCGCTTAACATCAGAATCAGAGGCAAGAGAACCCGTACCACAAACTTATTATGCATTGTTGCAACATTATCGGCTAGAACGCAGTTCATACCCTCCGCCACATCCAAAACTCACAAGAGACGAAGGCACTGACTGCAGGCGTCTTCGAAGAAACGCGTTTTTCCACGGCGTACTATTGCATCATATGAGACCAACGTTGCACAGCTACATCGGTCCTCACTGTGGTGTGGCAGACACTCTAGCGCACCTCCTACTGCAGTGCAAAGTAAGCGTCCCAAGACTACAAACATCAGCACCAGATGCGGACTAAGACCTCCTCAGTGAAGCGTGGGAGGCTGCGATCTCCCAACAAGATCTATTCGAGCAGCGTGAACTCGTCACTTGAGCCCGGCGGGCTGTCCAAGCCAGACGGTTCCTGGAATAAGGGACCGTCCCACCTTTACTCACAAGCTTCATTCAATAAATGCTTTTCTCTCTCTCTCCTCACGTTGCTATGGTTGTTAAAAGTCTTTCGTTTCCCACTATGTCCTGTTTTTTTGTATTGTATATGTGAACAAAGAAAATTGGGCAAAAAGATAACTTGCCACGGGCAGAGACCAAATTCACACCCTTTGAATAACACGTTCGATACTCTACCAACTGAGCTACCATGGTGACCATCCTTCCGTCCACTTAATGGGGTACATGTAAAATAAATGTGGAAGCGTGGCCAGTAGCCATGACGGTGAGTTTGGAACACTATTTTGTGTCTGTTTGGCATCGCGTAGTATGTAAGTTTATTATGAGTTTACATTCGACCAATAATTCTTCGTATGCCACATGAAGGCACGAAGTTCATCAAAACGAGACACTGACTATCAATGAACGAAAGAAGTAAATTTAAGGGCTTTTTTGTTAGACACAATGTTAATGAGATCTAACAGATTATCATGCCATTTGACATGATTGTCCTAAGATCTCATTATTATTGTGTCCAACAAAAAAAAAACAAGCCATTAAGTGTACCTCTTTTGTTTGGCATGACCGTTCGATATCGTAATATTTGTGTCTAACAAAAAAAGAAGCCTTTCAATATACTTTTTTTGTTTTTGTTTTAGACACTAGTGTCCTGATGGGCAGTTTGTTGATATTACGGATGCATTGCTCACTGACATGTGAGTTGTTCTTTAACATGCAAAAGTCATAGCATCAATTCACATTAAATGAGTTCTCATGAAAGGCTGGGAGATAAGTGCTCCCTGCGCTTTGCAAATTGAGGTGCACTTACCAGAACAAGCTTAGAAGAATATATGTGCAGTTGTCCCGCATCACATTTCTTTTTTACATTTCTATTGCATTGAGTTTAATTGCAATGGCATTGAACCGAGTTGTCACGAATGAACATATACACACGATTCTCCGGTCGTCTTTATTCACCATGTTTTTATAATATTGAACTCATACGCAAGCAAAATCAGGTTCTATAATTTCTTGCAGCATGACAAACAGACAATCCTATGATAAATATTAGGTTAAAGGGGCATGCACACGCTCCCGGATATACGTAGTGAACCACTTCACCCATCGCAACAAACTCCGCGCATACACCACGTCACCCTTCGTAAAATGATCCGCGTATACATTGCCAGCATACGCGAAAACATTTGGCAGCAAAAAGTTCTGGCATTCCGGCCTCTGTCATGCCTGCGACGCACGGACGGTTCAATCTGCACGAAGCGGGGCTTCAGCGCGGCAGCGCAAACAAAAGTTTCTCGCGTCTTGTCAAACACATGATCGCACGCCGAAGGGGCATGCACTACACACTCGCGGATTAATGTTTACCACTACTGCATTCACCGTCAAATGATCTGCACAGACGCGCGTTACCTGTGTCAGCGAAAAACCCAAATTTCTTCCGCGTACGGCTTCAACCAGCTTCGCAAAACCACTCTAGCGTGTTTCTGTATCCCGGATCAATGTTAACAACCACTGCGTGCATCGTAAAGCAATCCGCGCAGCCGCGCGTACTGCACGTCAGCGAAAACGCCAAATTTTTACGGCGTACGGCTTCAACCAGCTTTGCAACAACCGTTCTGTGGGTGCCGTCATTTCGCATAAAAAGAAACAAAAATAAACACAACAAAGAGGAAGTGCGTTTAGATCACGTTTTTTCTTCAGCCAATAGCGACGCTGCATTTCTTCCTTACATCTCTTGGGATATCATAGGGAAACACGCCGCTGGGCGAGCTCAAACGCGCATACGTCAAAGCGACGCGGCGCGCCGCGCGCTTGCAAGTATATAGCAGGCAGAACGGCGCCTAGCGTGGCATTGCCAGCGTGACGTGACAAAACGAATGCCAGCGCACACGCGCGCCGGGTCACGTCGAAGAATATTGGTGCCTTGACTGTGGCATGTAGTCATGTTCTCACATGACAGGCATCTCATGATTAGCCCCGCCATGGTGGTCTAGTGGCTAAGGTACTCCGCTGCTGACCCGCAGGTCGCGGGTTCAAAACCCGGCTGTGGCGGCTGCATTTCCGATAGAAGCGGAAATGTTGTAGACACGTGTGCTCAGATTTGGGTGCACGTTAAAGAACCCCAGGTGGTCGAAATCTCCGGAGCCCTTTACTACGGCGTCTCTCATAATCATATGGTGGTTTTGGGACGTTAAACCACACATACCAATCAATAATCTTATTATTACCATCTCTGCATCAGTCACATGCCTTCGTCATCCATTCACGGGACGTAATACCAACTTTGGCATACGTAAATCTAGCGAAAAAGCCATGAGCGCATCATAAGTGTGGCATGTAGTTTGGTTACACGATACCCACGTCATGCTTATCACGTTTGGACGTGTCACTTACCTATATCATCTGCTCGCGTCACGTAATGCTGAATTTGATACATGTGAAACTATGGAAACGGCTGCGAGCGCATCATGAGCGTAGCATGCAGTCATGTTGTTACATGACGCGCATCTCACGCTTATCATGTTCGCACCCGTCACACATCTTCTCTATACACTCAAGTCCCGTAATGCCGAACTTGGTATATGTGAAGCTTGCAAAACGGCTTCGAGTGCATCTTGAGCGTGGTATGTAGTCGTGTTGTTATATGACATGCGCGTGATAACTATTATGTTTGAACCAGTCACACAGTTTCTCTATTCATTATTGTCCATCAACACGAAACTTGCTATATGCGAAGCTAGCAAACCGGCCGCGAGTGCATCATGAGTGTCGCATGTAGTCATGTTGTAAGATGACACGCATGCCATGATTTTCATGTGAGGGTCTGTCGCTTTTGTTCGCCATGCAGTCATGTCATATACCAGTTTTGCAACATATCATGTAAACTTAACCACCTGAAGAAGAGCAGCAAGATCATGAATAGTAAATCATGACGTTCATGACATACATATCATCATTTTCATGTTTCAAATGAGGCTGACACGGCGAGCTTCATGTCCAGAAAGAGCTATTATGCTCTGAACGTCATTCGAGCCAAGGGAAACCCATACATATGCTCACACCACGCAACGTGCTGCTCAGAGACGGCAGCAACGCTCCGCATAAACTATCGCATGATACTGCATCATAACCGTGGAGTGGTCAGTTCTAAAGCTGATAATAACACCTCTTTCTGGGACAACTACAACATCTGACGAATACTGGCGGTTCGTGGAGCCACCGGTATATATATATATATATATATATATATATATATATATATATATATATATATATATATATATATATATATATATATATATAGGCAAAAAAAGGGGCGACGAAACTTTCGTGGAAGCGTCTTTACTAAACGTTTTCAGCTGGTGGACCAGCCTTCGTCAGAGTGATATATATATATATATATATATATATATATATATATATATATATATATATATATATATATATATATATATATATATTTACGGGCAGAAGGCGTATGAAAAATGCCATTACTTTTGGTAAACAGGCAGGCATACAATGTGGAGCCCGGTCTGCATGACCTCGCGCTAAACATCGTCCTCTTTTCTAGAATGTTCATTTGTGGCGCCCCGTAGCATCACCCCCGGCGGCGAAGGCACCGTCTCGGTGCTTGGTTGGTCTGAGTAAAATTGTTTCAGCCGAGTGACGTGAACAACGTCAGAACACGATCGCGCGCTGGTGGCGTTAAGAGGTTCAATTTCATATGTCACGTCGGTGACTTGGCGCACCACACGGTACGGACCCGAGTACGGTGAAGTCAGCTTTTCGCACAGGCCAACTCACCGCGACGGCGTCCAGAGAAGGAATGTGTCACCTTGACTGAAGTGGACATCACGATGGCACGCGTTGTAGACCTGTCGTTGTCGTTCCTGCGAATCGCTCAGACGCCGGCGAGCAATCTCACATGTCTCTAGAGCTCTAGAAATCACATCGCGGGCATATTCTGACGTGTGGCCAACGGCAGGAAGGAGCGTGTCGAAAGGCAACGTAGGATCTCGTCCGTACAGGAGGAAAAATGGCGAGAAACCTGCAGTGTCATGCCGAGACGTATTATAGGCAAATGTTACAAATGGAAGGGCGAAGTCCCAGTCACGATGGTCGGGAGAAACGTACATGGCGAGCATGTCCGTGATGGTTCTATTTAGCCGCTCCGTGAGCCCGTTGGTTTGAGGATGATACGCCGTTGTGAACTTGTGCTTTGTAGCGCAAGAGTGCAATATGTCTTGGATAACTTGTGATAAAAAGATTGCCCGCAGCTTCCCTCGAGGGAACAATGAGGAGGATGCGGAGCATATAATTGGTTAACGGAGTGTTAAATTGCGACTTACTTGGGTCGATGGCTAAATTGGTTAACGTGGTTGTGAAATGGGGTGTTAAATTGCGACTTACTTGGGTCGATGGCTAATTTGGTTAACGTGGTTGTAGGAGGGGGTGTTAAATGAGTGAACACGTATGCGAAAGGGCGGCGCTGGTCGAAGGGACGTCAATCATTGTGTTTGTGGATTCGTTGGCATTCATTTCACCGCGACCTCGGATGTCGACGCGCCGTACAAACCAACCGTCAAGCCGCAACTGAGCGAGCGCGCGCCGACCTTGAGTATATATACAGCGCGACTGCCCATGCGCTGTCAGCTGTTCAATGCTCTCGAAGCGCGACGGCGCATGCGTGCGTCAGCTGTCGAATGTTCGCGAAGCGCGACGGCGCATGCGCGTCCGCTGGAGAATCTGGAGAATTGTAGATTGTTCTCGAAGGGGAGAAGCGCGCGCGGCACAGATGGTGGGCGACGGCGCGACGGCGCATTCGCGCGTCAGCTGTCAAATGTTCGAGAAGGGGGAGAAGTGCAACGGTGCATGCGCGCGCGTCAGCTGCCGATGTTCTCGAAGCGCGACAGCGCATGCGCGCGCGTAAGATGGAGAATGTACTCGAAGGTTATCGAAGGGGAGAAGCGCGATGGCGCATGCGCGCGCGTCAGCTGCCGATGTTCTCGAAGCGCGACGGCGCATGCGCGCATCATCATACAGCTGGCGAATGTTCGTGAAGAGGAGAAGCACACGTGGTGTGTAGAGGAGGAAGGATGCACAGATGGTGGAGGAGAGAAGCGCGCGCGGTGTGGAGAGGAGGAAGGGATGCACAGATGGTGGAAGGAGGAGGAAGCTTGCGGACGGCGCCGCACTACATGCCTCGTGTATTAGATGCTCCGCATCTAAAAGTAGCGACCCCGATCGGTAAGCAGTTGCCGAGGAGCGCCGTGGTGTAATATGACGTCTTCTAGAAGAAAGTCAGCGACGTCGGTCGCACAACTGGTAGGAAGGGCCCGTGTGATTGCATACCGAGTGGTGTAATGCGTGGCGACTGCTATCCACTTGTTTCCGTTCGCCGATAAAGGAAACGGTCCTAGTAAGTCAACACCTACCCTATAAAATGGTTCGGATGGGATCTGAATGGGTTGAAGGCGTCCCGCTTTAAGGGTTGCTGGTTTTTTGCGGTGTTGACAGGATTTGCATGAGGCGACGTAACGGCAGACGGATCGGTAAATACCGGGCCAAAATAAGCGACGTCGAACGCGGTCATAAGTTCTTGAAACTCTCAGGTGACCAGCTGTCGGAATATCATGCAACTGTGCAAGGACAGTCTGACGCATATGTTGTGGTATGACCAACAGCAGCTCAGGTCCGTCAGGATGCATGCTGTAGCGATATAAGACGCCATCTTGGAGCAGGAACATACGGAGAGACGGAGGAGTTGTGGGACCACTAAGCCGAAGGATTATATCTCTGAGGTGAGGATCACGGCGTTGCCGATCTCCGATGTTGCTAAACGCGGAAAGTGCCAAAACGCAAGTAGACTCATCGCTCTCAGAAAGGTCTGCTGGGTCTACTGGATGACGCGACAAGCAATCAGCATCCTCATGGTGACGACCTGATTTGTAGACAACCGTGTAGGAATATTCCTGTAGCCGTAGAGCCCACCGGCCGAGACGTCCACTAGGATCTTTTAAGGACGACAACCAGCATAAGGCGTGGTGATCAGTGACAACCGTGAACGGGCGTCCATACAAATAAGGCCGAAATTTAGCTACTGCCCAGATGAGTGCGAGGCATTCGCGTTCTGTGATGGAGTAATTTCGCTCTGCTGGCGATAAAAGGCGGCTAGCGTATGCAATTACGCGCTCGCAGCCATGCTGTCGTTGTGCCAAAACGGCTCCGATGCCGTGGCCGCTGGCGTCGGTACGCACTTCCGTTAGAGCGCATATATCAAAGTGGCCGAGAATCGGTGGCGTCGTAAATCTACTCGTCAGTTCAAGGAATGCTCTGCTTTGTTCAGGTCCCCACACAAAAGTCACATTTTTTTAGTAGTTCCGTGAGCGGTCGTGCGACGTCAGCGAAATTCCGCACAAATCTACGAAAGTAAGAACAAAGGCCCACAAAGCTTCGAACATCGTTCGCAGAGGTCGGCAGAGGGAAATCTTTGACGGCACGGATTTTCTCAGGATCGGGACGAACACCAGAAGAATCGATCAGGTGTCCAAGGACAGTGAGCTGCCGGCGGCCGAAGTGACATTTCGATGAGTTTAGTTGGAGCCCTGCTTTGCGGAAAGCCGAAAGAATTGTTGAGAGACGCTCGAGGTGAGTTTCGAAAGTTGGCGAAAAAACAATGACGTCATCAATGTAGCATAAGCAGATTAACCACTTGAAACCGTGAAGAAGAGCGTCCATCAATCGTTCGAATGTAGCCGGGGCATTGCATAAACCGAACGGCATTACTTTGAACTGATAGAGCCCGTCGGGAGTTATAAATGCCGTCTTTTCACGGTCCAGATCATCACTGATATCTGCCAGTACCCGGAACGAAGGTCGATGGAAGAGAAATAATTTGCGCCACTAAGGCAGTCAAGAGCGTCGTCTATCCGCGGCAGAGGATAGACGTCTTTTTTGTAACCTTGTTAAGATTTCTGTAGTCGACACAGAAGCGCCAGCTGCTATCCTTCTTTCTCACAAGCACAACGGGCGAAGCCCAAGGACTTGAAGAAGGTTCAATGATGTCTCGGGCAAGCATCTTGTCGACTTCTTGCTGGATCACGTGGCGCTCGGTGGAGGAAACTCGATAGGGTCGCCGGTGTACTGGATTTGCATCACCGGTGTTGATCCGATGTTTTACCACGGTCGTTTGACCTAGGGGTCGGTCGCAGAAATCAAAGACGTCTTGATACGACGCAAGAAGGCCACGAAGCGCAGACACATGCTCGGCTGGGAGATCAGAGGCAATCATTCCAGTTATGCAGTCTAGTGTACTGCGCGACTGAATACTTGTAGATGACGGTGTATCCTCTGTTAAGGCCGATATGTGGTAGTCGAGGGCCGGGGCAAGGGTTGCAAGGGATATTCCTCGTGGCAGCACTTCAGAGCAAAGTCCAAAATTCACAATAGGGAGACATGCCACGTTGTTCTTCATTGTGATGATGGTGTGGGGGAACGCAACATTGAGCGAACAGAGTACTGTAGGATTAGGTGAAATGACATAATCGCTGTCAGCCACAGGTGGATCAGGAGAGACGTCGATATACGTCACAGCTCGACAAGATAGGCGAACAAAGTCGGCGGAGCATAGCTTTGGCGGCGCAGGATCAGGAGGGTCAACGGCGTGTGGTAGGACGAGCTGAACAACACCAGCAGAACAGTCAATTAGGGCGGAATGTTCCGACAGAAAATCGAGTCCCAATATGATGACATGTGGACAGTGGTCCAGTACGTAAAACAGAACAGTGGTATGACGTCCAGCAACAGTGACACGGGCGGCACACATCCCGGTGACCGCTGGTGTTGCACCACCAGCTACTCGGACAAGAGTGATCGGAGCAGGAGTGAGCACTTTCTTATTATTATTACGTTAGGTTTTATTGGCGCAAGGGCATCTAAGGCCAAAGAGCGCCAGTACAAGTGTTCTTTCAATTCGGTTATTAGTTTAAAAATTAAAACAAATGATTAAAACATGACTAAATATTAAAACAAATATCTACGAACCATTTAAAATGCAGTATATTTAAAAGAATGTCATTTTGTTTAAAAAGGAATGTCACTTTGCTAAAACCTTCATTTTGTTGGCTGAAATCTGTGCTAATAAACTAGTCTGCAAGGCCCAAGACCCTCGCAGCTGAAGTCCTTGCCTGAGCAAGAACTGCGAAGGCTAAGACATACTTTTTATGCCCCAGGCAGTACCTCACACTTGAGGCGCAGCTGGTGCCTAGGATGGAATGATATTATTGTTAAAAATTGCACTTTCGCAAGATAATGGAGAAGTCTCTTAAGGTCAACCACTGCATCAAGTGATAAAAACAACGCTGGATGAAGTGGGACATGATGTCGATAGAGCTCCCTGAAATGGGTCAGTCGTGCTTGGTGAAGAACAGGACATTGTATGAGAACATGCACAACAGTTAGACTCTCTCCACAGTGTATACATGTAGGTGGATCAGTGCCTGTCAAAAGGTGTTTATGTGTGGCATAAGTGTGGCCTATTCTGAGCCGTGTTAGAGTGACTTCAGCGAACCTGTTGAGTTTTTGGGGGATAACTTTTCTCAGCTGGGGTTTTACTAGGTGGAGTTTGTTGTCGACTTCTCTGTCCCATTCAGCTTGCCAGTGGTTGCGTAGACCTCTACGTACAACAGGTTTTAGATCTACACCCGGAACAGAGGTTATATCTATGGTTTGCCGACCAGCGGCTTCTCGTGCATTCTTGTCCACTATTTCATTGCCCGCAATTCCAGAATGACCTGGAACCCAGCAAATAACAATAGAAAGTTTTAGGTTGTAGGCTGCATAGATTTCGTTAAGGAGCTTATTAAAAGTAGGGTTCTTGCTGTACTTGCCACAAGACAGGGCCCTGACAACACTTAATGAATCTGTGTACACTATAGACTTTTGTATCTTGTGTTGTTTAATATGTTGTATAATGAGCAGGATACCATAGGCTTCCGCTGTGAAAATGCTGGTATGTGTATGCATGGTTCTGGTGTCCGAGAGCTTTTGTCCATAGGCTGCACAAGATACAGATGTTTGAGATTTTGAGCCATCAGAGAAGAACGCGGTTGAACGATATTTGTGTTCAAGGGCTAAGAAATGTTGCTCAATGAGTGCACTTGGACAGTTTTCCTTCATGATGTCTTTGAAAGACCAGTCACAAGTGACTGGACTTTGCTGCCAGGGAGGGATGTGTTCGACAAGGTCACTTTCCTCCAAGTCATTGAAAAAAATTGCAAGTTGTTTTAATGCAGGTCGTATTGCCAATGGAAACGGTGGGGCGATAGAAGGACGGTTTATGTATAACTGGGTAGTAGACACATCGTTCATAAGTGTTTTACATGGGTGCTGCTTCAAAGACATGATCTTAACTGCATAGTTGACTCCTAGATACGTGCGCTGATAGTCTAGTGGCCACTGATCTGACTCTGCATAAAGGCTTTGAATAGGGCTGGTACGAAAGGCACCAAGTGCCAACCGGATACCTAGGTGGTATACAGGGTCCAACATTTTCAGTGCTGTTCTTGAAGCTGACTGATATACTATGCATCCATAGTCTATGCGTGACAGAACCAGGCTTCGAAACAGAGATATGAGGCAGTGCCTGTCTGTCCCCCACGACTGATGCGATAAAATCTTTAAAAGGTTCATGGTCTTGAGACATTTTAACTTCAGCTGTTTTATGTGCTGGATGAAGGTGAGTTTGGAATCGAAAATTACACCGAGGAATTTTTGTTCTTTCGCGATGACTATGTTTTGTCCATTCATTAGTATGCAGGGGTCAGGATGCACACCTCGTCGTCTCGAGAACAGCACACTAGTAGTCTTGTCAGTGTTAAACTTAAAACCATTCTTGTCAGCCCATTTTGCAAGTCGGTTAACACCTAACTGTATCTGGCGTTCACATACAGTCAAGTTACACGATTTGAAACTGATTTGAATGTCGTCCACGTATAGAGAGTACGATATCGCAGGTGGAATAACAGAGCCAAGAGAGTTCATTTTGACTATAAACAGTGTGCAGCTTAATACTCCTCCCTGCGGCACTCCATTTTCTTGAAGAAATGTGCGCGATAACACAGTACCTATTCTTACACGGAACTTCCTTTCAGACAGGTAATCTTTTAAGATGGTAAACAACCTGCCACATATTCCGAAAGACAGTAGATCTTGCAAGATTCCATATCGCCAGGCAGTATCATATGCCTTCTCAAGATCGAAAAAAACAGACAGACAGTATTGATTGTGTACAAACGCGTCACGTATATACGACTCGAGGAGGACAAGATTGTCGGTTGTGGATCTAGCTGTACGGAAACCAGACTGGCACGGGTCCAATATGCCATTGTACTCCAAGTAATAGACCAAGCGGCGGTTAATCATTTTTTCAAACACTTTGAGTAGGCAGCTCGTGAGGGCAATAGGCCTGTAACTATTTACCGAAGAGGGATCTTTGCCCTGTTTAAGGATTGGTAGTACTATTGCCTCTTTCCAAGCAGAGGGTATTTTGCCGGTACTGAAAATCTTGTTGTAAAGAGCTAAAAGGCAGTTTAGGGTTTCATCAGGGAGATTTCCGATCATTTCATAAGTAATTGCATCAGAACCAGGAGCAGAACTCCCACAGGAACCAAGGGCGAGCTTCAGTTCATATACTGTTAGTGGTTTATTGTATCCGTCTGATCGAGGCTTGTTCCGGCACAGAGGTACACTTTCAGCTATGCTTTTGTGGCGTAAGAACTTAGTGGTATAGTTTTCTGAGCTTGACATTTTCTCGAAGTGTACGCCAAGAGCGTTTGCCTGTTCTTCTATTGTATCACCGCAGTCATTCACCAAAGGGAAGGGATTTGGGCCTTGTACTTTGAGTTTATACACCCTATTATAAACCTTGCTGGCGTCTGTGTAGGAGTTTATTGAGGATATATAGCGTGTCCAGCTTTCCCGTTTGGCTATACGGCGAACACGCCTGCCATTCGCTTTGCAACGTTTAAAGGTTATCAAGTTTTCTGCTGTTGGGTAGCGAGAAAAAACCCTCCATGCTTTGTTTTGCCGTTTTTTAGCAATTTCACACTCCCGATTCCACCATGGCTTTGCGTTAACCTTATCATTCCTGGACTGCGGTATGCACTTTTTTGCACAAGTAAGAACATATTCCGAAATATAGTTGGCCATCTCTTCTACTTCCAAATGGTCTACCTCTTCGAGGCGTAGTGTACATAGCTCTCTGAATTTGACCCAGTTTGCAACATGAAAGTTCCACTTTTTGGGATAAGACGGCCGGTCATCCCATTGTTTTGTTGCTAAAAGAGTTGGAAAATGGTCACTTCCGTATGGATTATTAATAACTTTCCAATCTAAGTAAGGTAGGAGTGACGGTGATCCAATGGCTAAATCTATGCAAGAATATGTATTGTGTGTGGTACTGAAGTAGGTTGGCTCTGCCTTATTGAGCAGGCAGGCTCCGGATGCGAGAAGAAAGTTTTCTATTGCACGACCTCTCGCATCACATTTGGTATCACCCCATAGCGAACTGTGAGCATTAAAATCTCCAATTAACACATATGGTTCTGGAAGCTGATCAATAAGCTTTTCGAACTCTGTTTTATTGAATGGTTCGTCAGGGGCTATGTAGATCGAGCAGATAGATATAAGACGGTTGAATAGAATAGCGCGAACAGCCACAACCTCAAGAGAGCTTTGTAGCACAATGTGCTGGCATGCTACGCTTCTTTGTGCAATGATGGCCACACCTCCAGAAGAGAAATTGCCACCATTTCGATCTTTACGAAAAACCACATATTGATTCAAGAAATTCACATGAGTCGACTTTAAATGAGTTTCTTGAACACAGAACACTTTTGGCTGATAGTCATTAAGCAAGTCCTTGATATCATCTAGGTTTTTAAATAGGCCTCTGGCATTCCACTGTAGTATTTGTGTGTCCATTTAAGGTGTATTTTGTGTTCTGTGCTCAAGGGTGGAAAGTAAGCTCACAGACCCTTTCCAGGGGCCGTGACACGAGATTTTTCTTTTTTGGATCGGTCGACAGAGTCGCGCCGATCCCTAGGCGCTGGCTGCGCCCTCACGCTCGGTGTTGTGTCCATTGCCTCTTGCGAGGCGCTAGACACGCGCTCTTGCGAGCGCTGCATTTGTTTTGAGGGCCTCGCCTCTAAAGACAAGGCCTTCGCGGCCCCCAGCCCGGAGGCTGGTGGGTCCTTCTTCAATGGCGGAGCAGCACTGGCTGCAACCGCCGAGGGGGCAGAAGGCGTCACCGCCGGCGCACTACGCGTGTGCCAGACAGGCGCCGGGGGCCGTCGTGGCGCTGCCCCCTGACGCGCCACTTCGGCAAAGCTGGTTTCTGGCAGGTAGGACACCTGCCTTCGTGCCTCTCTAAATGAAATGTTTTGTGTTACCTTAATCGTGACAATTTCTTTTTCTTTCTTCCAGCTTGGGCATGACCGTGAGTATGCGGCATGTTCCCCGTTACAATTTGCACAGTGAGGAGAGTTTTCACAGGCATCAGATGTGTGTTCGTCAGCACTGCATTTCGCACAAGTTAGGCGGCCTCGGCAGTTCTGAGAACTGTGGCCGAATCGCTGGCATTTAAAACATCGGAGAGGGTTCGGTATATATGGCCTCACTCGGAGCTTGATGTACCCAGCCTCAACGGAGTCGGGCAGTACACTTGAATTAAAAGTAAGTATCAGGTGCTTAGTCTGGATTTCTTTGCCATCACGCCTCATCCTAATTCGTTTCACGTTGATGACATTCTGTTCGCTGAAACCCTCTAGGAGTTCAGCCTCAGTCAGCCCTAATAGGTCATCATCTGAAACAACACCACGGGTGGTGTTCATGGTTCGGTGCGGGGTTACTATTATTTTGGTATCTCCAAATTTTACTAGATTAGGCAGTTTCTCATATTGTTTCCGGTCGCGGAGCTCCAACAGGAGGTCACCACTTGCCATTCTCGTTGCTTTATACCCTGGGCCGAAGATTTCCATCAAAGACTTTGATACTAGAAAAGGTGAAAGTGTTCGCACTGATTTGCCGGGTGTGTCAGCGTGGACAACGTGAAATCGAGGAAAAGATACTCTCTGGTGACCATAAAACTGGAAGACTTCATCGGTGCGCCCTCTTTTCTGAGGGCGATCAGGGAGTGGGGGGAAGGAACTAGCCATAAGAAAAGGTTTCTTTTCGGCAGCGGTGCCAGCCACCCACCATGGAGTCCTACAAGGGGACGCTGCAGAGTCTGGAAGCACAGGCCCTACAGACGCCAGCTGTACACCACCACTATAACCGAATATGGTGTATCCAAGGTAGGATAGCCACACAGGGTTAACCCTTGCCGCCAGGAAACACGGAAGTCAACGGAAGAGAGTAGAGGACAGGAAAGATTTAAAGTAAGAGAAAAGACGAAGATGTGAGGGGGAGACAGGAAAAGGCGACTGCCGATTTCCCCTGGGTGGGTCAGCCCAGGGGTGCCGTCTACGTGAAGCCGGGGCCAAAGGGGTGTGTTGCCTCTGCCGGGGGGCCTTAAAGGTCCAATCACCCAGCGTCGGCTCAACCCCCAGGATCCCCTTTTCCCCGGACACGGCAAAGCCACGCACGGCTAGGCGTGGGAGGGAGCCAAAACTGCCCCGTTAGCTCGGGTCCGTGGTGTCGCTACACACCAAACGCCTACTTCAGCAGGCGCCCCTGCGGGGGTGAGCACTTTCTTGAGTCGAGCACAAAGGCTGGAGTTCATGACTGATATGTGAGCGCCGGTGTCAATGAGTGCTGCCACAGAAGTACCGTCAACATTTACTTTAACCAAGTTGTGTCCGGGTATCGTGTGTAGAGGAATTTTGGGTCGGGTCGTCGAAGCAGGCTCACCTCTAGGAGCTGCGCCCGTCAGTTTTCCGAGGACTGGTGGTAGGAGGGCGAGGGGGAGCAACGTCGGTTAGTTGAGCGGGACATGCGTCCAGAGGGCGACGGAGAGCGGCTTGGTTGGGCGGGCCTGGATGGCGAAGCATCATCTTGTGCCGTGTAGATCGGCATCCGAGAGCCAGCAGGTGGGCGTCGGGTGTTGGCATAATGCGACCATGGCTGCCGACCCCAGGAAGTGCGGCAATGACGTAAAATATGGCCCACTCGTCCACAGTTGAAGCAGATCGGCCTGTCATCGGAAGTTCGCCATTCTGCCGGGTTCCGGTAACGTGGGCGGTTGTTCGGTCCGCGGGACATATTAGGTGTATCGGGCAGTCGGTAGTCAGGTCGGTTATCGGGGCATAGCGTCTGAAGTCCGGCGTTGGCCAGTTCCTGGCGTACGACACTCTTGATTAAGGAAATCGTGGCGCGAGAGTCGTCAGGGGCCTGGACTTGGTCAGACAGAGGAGGTGCTGCTTCGATTTCGTGGCGCACGATGCGCACGATATTGTGGGAAGCAGCAGGGGCTGGTGCGAAACGGGCGTCCTCGCAGGTTGATGTTGCAGCCGTGTTGGGAAGACGCGAAAAGCGTGGAGTGATGCGGCGACTTTTCGCGTCTTCGAAGCGTCGGCATTCATTAATAACGTCATCTACGGTCGATGAGTTTCGATATACGAGGAGATTGAAAGCGTCATCGGCAATTCCTTCGAGGATGTGCGCGACCTTTTCAGATTCCGGCATCTTGTCATCAACCTTCCGGCAGAGGGCGAGCACATGCTGTATGTATGTGACGTACGACTCGGTGCCGGACTGGAGTCGGGACGCTAGTTCTTTCTGCGCAGCACGACGACGCCCGATGGGCTTGCCGAAGAGATCGATGAGTTTCTGCTTACAGATGTCCCAACTCGTGATATCTTCCTCGTGGTTGGAAAACCAAAGTTTAGCTGTACCATCAAAGTAGAAAATAATATTGGCCAACATGAGCGTCAGATCCCAGTTGTAAAGTGCGCTCACCCTTTCGTACAGCTGAAGCCATTCCTCAACGTCAGTACTGTCACTGCCCGAAAATGTGCCTGGGTCACGCGGTTCAGTCAGGACGATGGTGCGGTTAGTAGCAGCTGGATGCGGTGCTGTTGGTTGCTGCGTAGTTGGACGAAGCACGCTTGGGGTAGTCTCCGAAGAATCCTCGTGTTCGTGTTGATCAGGCATCGCACAGGCAGCCAAGGAACGTCCGCTGCGTAGAATCGTCGTGGTGTTGACTGTGGGAAGACCCGCACTCTCCACCAAAATGTTACGGGGAGAAGGCGTCTGAAAAATGCCTTTACTTTTGGTACACAGGCAGGCATACAATATGGAGCCCGGTCTGCACGAGCTCGCGCTTAACATCGTCCTCTTTTCTAGAATCTTAATTTGTGGCGCCCCGTAGCAATATATATATATATATATATATATATATATATATATATATATATATATATATATATATATATGGTGGCCCGACACACGTCAAGAACTGAACAGCACGTGATATGAACCGTATGTGGATGTAGACGGACAGTTGGCTTCGTTCTCAGTGTTGACAGAGGTTCTTCCTCTTTTTTACTTTCTTTCTTTTATTTCTTTTTTCGTCTTTTTTCTCCCCCTTTTTGTTTTTTTTTCCTTTTTTTTTCTTTTTCCAGTTCCCTCTCACTCTCGCAAACGTCTTTCAAGGCGAGAGGGACGCGGCAGCAAGGAAGTTTGGAAGCTCATGTCAGTATAACTCATCCCCTGATGAAGGGAGGACCCCTCCCGAAACTGTTGGGAAAAAAATATATTTATCCTTGTTGACAACGCTCCCGTTGTGCCATATCCCATACCTTCACGAAGACTAACTATTACTCCTACTATATATATATATATATATATATATATATATATATATATATATATATATATATATATATATATATATATATATATAAGGGAAAGAAGTATATACCTAAGGGCTCGTTTTTCCGTGTTTTGACACAATATTAATGAGATCTAACAGACAGTAATGCAAAGAAATGTACAGAGGAAGTTATTAGAAAGCCGTGAGCAGGATATTTGATATATAATATGTCGCGACATATATATATATATATATATATATATATATCTATATATCTTGTGATGTAACGGTGAAGGCAACCTTTATTAGCCCCAGAAGACACGATGAAGCGACCACGCCCAAGGCACAGAACTCACACAAACGAAGTCCCCACAGCACATAAAGATGATGACCACTCATGATGATGAAAATGTGTAAAGATAGTAGATGTGCTTAATGAATGCCTACACTAACTCCCCCCCCACGTGAAAGCGGTCATCCTGACCACAGTTCTTGGCCGCAGTTTAAAGCGAAGATGAACGCCGTATGAAAGGCTTCATGCGGGATACGTGGACTATTTCTGCTGCCCTGTAGCGGCGGTTCGTCGGAAGAAGAACGAATGCCACGCGATAATCCACAAGAGACGTTTGCTCCAAGAACGTGTAGGGGCCAATAAAACGTAATTGAAACTTCTCGCACAGTCCGGGAGTGCGAATGGGTGTAAAAAGGAGGACTTGGTCGCCAGGGCTGAAAGACACGGCACGATGAGAGGCATCATATTCAAGCTTGCGATCCTGTTGCTTGGCTTCAGTGTTGACACAAGCCAGCTGGCAGCGATGAAGTAGACGAGACACGTATTCTTCATTTGAGGGCTGTCTTTTTCACTTAATGTTAGTAAATCTGCTCTGCTTGTATTCCCTCTATCCGTTCCCGTATTTCTTTCACTGCATTATCGAAAGGATCCGATTCCACAAGTAACAGCGCTAAAATATCTTGGTATTGTTTACGTGGACAATTTAAATTGGCAGCAACGAATAGAATCAAACACCCGTAAAGCAGAAAGCGCCGTAGGATTGCTCCGCCGGTTTTGCAATAGGAAGTCAGGGATGCGCAGGGATACGTTACTTATGATATACAAACTTTACGTACGCCCAATTCTGGAGTTTGGCTGCGTTCTGTTTTCTGGAAGTGCTGAGTACAAATTAAGACCACTTATATTGCTAGAAAGGCAAGCTCTGCGGCTGTGTCTCGGGTTACCTAGGTGTGTAGCGAATAGCGTGCTTTATTTGGAAGCTAGAATCATTCCACTTGAAGCTAGATTTCGACAGCTTACTGTGCAAACATTTTTAAAACTTTACGATGCACCCCTCTTCTGTTCTCAGACAGTTTTCATCAAACATCCAGTTTCTTTCTTTCAGCGTCCGTGGTCTCGTTATCAAAGACCCCAAGTCATTTTCGTCGAGTCTCTGTTATCAAACCTTCACGTTTCCCTCCGGCATTTAACTCCCCAAACCCAATGCTCAGTGCCAGTTGACTTAATTTTCGATGATAATTTTCCAAAAAATGCCAAGTTACTTCCAAAGCATGTTCTGGGGGGCCTCCTTCAAGACCATCTAAGTCATTTTTCTAAATACGTAGTAATTTCGACGGACGCAACGCGAAATCTTCAGAAGGCTGGAGTAGGTATTTTTTCTCATAAGCTTAATTGGTCTTTTGCGCTCCGATTGCCTGACTTCACACCAATTTATCTCGCTGAATTCCTGGCTATTACATTGGCTCTTCGAAAACTAAATTATCAGCAATCAAAAGCTATTATTATTTCGGATGCTTTGTCTGAATGTACACATCTAACGTCCGCAAAGAAGTCTCCTCTTCTCAAGATATTTTGGTCTCTCATACCGCATAGCCTATCAGAAGTTCGGTTTATTTGGGTCCCCGGGCATGCTAGAATTGAACTAAATGAAATTGCTGATTCGCTCACTTCGGCATCTTTAAATTTCCCGGTGGTGCTAGTAGCTCCACAGTTTCCTTTTCTAACTGCCGAACGATTCAAACGCCTGTTAATCTTAAAAATGAACGAAACGTCGCTTCTACAATCTGAAGAATTTCGGCACTTGCAATTCACATGGAACACCGCAAAATGCCTTTCCCGTCAATGTGAGGTGACCCTCACAAGCTTTCGCTGTAGAGTTCCTCTGTTAAATTTTTATCTCAACAAATCAGGATTTTCATTAACTAACCTATGTGTAGTTTGCAATGAACCGGAAACAATAGATCACTTTCTTCTCACATGCCGCCGCTTCGCTTCACTGCGCCGTATAATTCTTCAAAGACCGATTGGTATACTCGGATTGCCAGTCAATACATCCACCCTATTATCGTTTGGAGCCAGTAAGTTGGGTGTGGGCCACAGTGCTATTCTGTCAGCGCTACATAAATTCATTCAGGCAACCGGAAGGATACGCTGCTAGTGGTACTGCCAGATACATCCAATTCTTTCTTCCCCTTCCTCATTCTTGTTAATTTGTTTTATATATTCTGGTTTATCGTATTCTTCTGCAGTTTTTCACGATTTTTCAAAGAAACATTATTATTGTTTCTATCTAATTTCTCTTTATGTTTTTTAGCAAGCGTTATAAAAAATGATCTATCAAGAGGTACAGTGTGGCCAATCCCCCATGTGGGTATGAGCCAAAATCTCCTAGGAGACAAGACAAGACAAGACAAGATGAACATGGTTTGACAGGCGCAGAGAAGAACGAAACATCGAGGAAGAAGAAGGGAAGCGACCGTGGACAAGGCAGAACGGTGAGTAACTGGTTGTGCGCTGTACAGAGGTATTATACTCAAAAGTGACAAATGACAAAATGGTGTCCCAGTTACTGTGGTCGGGTTCGATATACATCGCTATCATATCTGACAATGTACGATGAAAGCGCTCAGTCAGGCCGTTCGTCTGAGGATGGTAACTGGAGCTTGTTTTGTGTGTAGTGCCGGATGCCTTGAGCACTTCTTCGACGAGTTCTGAGAAAAATACTCTTCCACGGTCACTCAGGATTACACGAGGAGCTCCGTGTCGAAGGATTATTGCTCGAAGGATGAAGTCGGCCACTTCCGAAGCTGATGTAGAAGGCACGGCAGCTGTTTCGGCGTAGCGGGTCAGGTGGTCGACAGCTGTAACTATCCATCGATTGCCCGTGACAGTCATAGGAAGCGGACAACAGGTCAATGCCAACTAGCTCGAATAGTTGTAGGGGACACGGGAGCGGTTGTATTTGTCCACTTCGAGTGGATGCTGGTAGCTTGCGACGCTGACAAAGGGCGCATGAGGCAACGTACTTTGCGACACAGGTGGACAAGCCCGGCCAGTAGTAGCGACATCTTATGCGGTCATACGTTTTGTGGAAGCCCATGTGTCCAGCAAACATGTCGTCGTGATATGTCTTGAGGACTTGAGCCCGAAAAGAGCGAGGTAGAACGGGCACCCAGTGTTGCCAGTCAGGGTGGTAGATATGACGGTACGGGACGTGGTTGTTGAGCTTGAATTGCGTGATCTGTCGGCGAAGACAGGCGTTAGGGGGCTGACAAGTCCCGTCAAAACGGTCCATGATGCGGCGACAGTAAGGGTCAGCACGTTGGTGAGATAAGAACAAACCACACTCGCTTGGAGAAGTTGGGTCCACAGTAGATAATGACTAAACATGTAGGGAAGAAACGGCTGAAAGCTTCTCGAATGCGGCAGTGGCGGGTGTGTTTAGTGGCTCTGAAGAGAGCGGGCAACGCGAAAGTGCGTCGGCGTCTTGATGCTTGTTTCCCAACTTGTATGTGATCATGAAGTCGTATTCTTGTAAGCGAAGAATCCAGCGACCAAGGCGGCCGGACAAGTTCTTGATTGCCGAGAGCCAGTACAAGGCGTGATGGTCCGTAACGACAGTAAAGTGGCGGCCGTGGAGATAAGGTCGAAACTTTTGTATCGACCATACGACCGCTAGGCACTCCTGTTCGGCGATGGCATAATTCTTTTCGGCAGGGGTCACTGCACGGCTCTCGTATGCGACGACTTTCTCACATGAAGATTTGTCTCGCTGTAGGAAAATTCCACCAATGCCTCGACCACTAGCGTCTGTATGCAGGAGCGTAGGCGCGGTTTCGTCGAAATGGCAGAGGACTGGTTCGGATGTGAGTGCACACTTCAGTTGGGCAAACGCCGCTTCACATTCAGGAGACCACATAAAGGTGACGCCTGATCCGAGCAACTTGTGCAATGAAGCTATTGAGGCGAAGTCTCGAATGAATCGGCGAAAATAAGAAGCGAGGCCTAGGAAACTGCACAAATCTTTGGCTTTTTCAGGACGCGGGAAGTGTTGGACAGCGGAAATCTTGTCAGGATCGGGATGAATACCGTCCTTGTTTACGATGTGGCCTAACACTTTAATCGTCTTGCTCGCAAAATGGCACTTCTTGGTGTTCCGCTGAATTCCTGCGTTCGCAAGGCACGTGAGAGCTTCGTCCAGCCGTTGCAACTGCTGAGGGAAGGTTGACGAGAAAATAACGATATCGTCTAAATAGCACAAGCAAGTCTTCCACTTCAAGCCTTATAAAACAGTGTCGATCATCCGCTCGATTGTTGCTGGAGCATAGCAAAGGCCGAATGGCATGACGTTGAATTCGTACAGCAAGTCTGGTGTTGAAAACGCTGTCTTTTTTTTGTCATCCTCGTGCATGGGTATTTGCCAGTAACCTGAACGTAGGTCTTGGCTTAAGAAGTACTCAGCACCTTGCAGTGAATCCAAAGCATCGTCTATGCGCAGCATGGGGTAAATAAACATCCTTGTGGGTAATCTTAATAAGTGCTCTGTAGTCCACGCAAAATCGCACGGAGCCATCTTTTTTCCTTACTAAAACAACAGGGGATGACCAAGGGCTCGCGGAGGGACGTATAATGTTTCGTTGCAGCATATCGGCTACATTTTGTTCAATGATCTCACGCTCGGACGAAGAGACGCAATATGGTCGACGGCGTACGATGGAAGTGCCATCGGTCTGATGATGATGATGATGATGTTTGATATTTTGTGGCGCAAGGGTCATTTCACGGCCAAAGAGCGCCAGTTCATCTTACCAAAAATATTGACAATGATTGTGATAAGCGGCTGTATAAGGGCCATAAATGTTCTCGCGGTAAGGCGGGTAAGAACATACAAGTAATAAAATCATGACCATGCCGTGTAAGGTGTGTGTGGTGTGAATAGATAACAAAAGTTGCTGATAATAAGAACGATGGTGGATATGTATGACATTAGCACAAGTGCCTCACTCGTTCATACCCTTGCGTCCAAGGGCCGTGAGGCATGTGCTTTCTTGTGTAGCCACCGCAGCAAAAACCTCTCTGGAGAGGTCGTGCTACAGTATGCCCGGGTATATGACATGAAAGCTATGAATTTCTTTTAAAAACGCTAACAATGATTTATGACTAAAAAGCAGTTCCCTACCGACAAACATTGCAGGGTGTAAAGGTATATGTTGTCGGTAGAGTAATGGAAAATGTTGTTTTCTTAGAGTTTCTAAGTGTTTACACTAAATTACCATGTGAAGGACAGTTAAGGGTTCACCACATCTGTAACATAAAGGTGGATCGCCACCAGACAACAGATATGTGTGTGTCGTGTATGTGTGTCCTATCCTGAGTCTCGTTAGTGTTACCTCTGTATGACGCGATTTTGATACGGGCAGCCAATGACCAAGGTGTGGCTTAATAATGTGTAGTTTGTTTTGTGTGTGTGTATTCCACTTGCTCTGCCAGTAGTCTCTGAGGTTTCGTTTGAGAGACGGCTTAAGATCGAGGGCCGGGATTGATATGGTTGTAGGGGCGGTGCTTTTGTGGAATGATGCAGCGAGCTGATCCGCCCTCACGTTGCCTTGAATCTCATGGTGCCCTGGCACCCAACACACTACAACATGTTGTTTGAATGTGTAGAGTGTGCACAAAATGGAGTAAAGTGAGATGAGGACCGCGTTTTTGTGTTTTTTAAGACTGTGCAGAGGCGTTACCACACTGAGGGAGTCTGTATAAATTACTGCTTTTTGTATGTGTAATTGTTTGATGTGTTTAGCTGCCACAAGTATCGCGTAAGCTTCCGCTGTGAAGATACTTGTGCCTGGATGTAGAGGGCCAGCATCCGAAAAGGATGGGCCGACAACAGCGTAGGACACAGAGGAGTTGGACTTGGAGGCATCTGTAAAGAACTCAGGACGTGTGTATTTGTGTTGATGTTCCAGGAAGTATGTTTGGATATGGGCAATAGGCGCATGTTTTGTAACTTCAAGAAAGGACACATCATAGTCTGTAGTCTGCCATTGCCACGGTGGCAGATATGCTACAGGAGCCATTAAACTGTGTTCAAGTGAGACTCCAGTTTCCTCAGCTAGACTTTTCGGGGGAACTGAGAAGGGCTGCCTCATCGAAGGCCTGTTTTGAAACAGAATTGAGCTTGACAAATCATTATTAGTAGAGTATGAGGGGTGCTTTTTGTCTGCTTTCACTTTAAGGAAATACACAAAAGACATGTAAGTTCTCTGCAGATGAAGCAACCACTCATTCGACTCAAAGTAAAGGCTTTCTACGGGGCTGGTGCGAAAAGCAGCCGTAGAAAGGCGGATGCCCAAATGGTGCACGGGGTCCAGCATCTTCAAAGCACTTTGAGTTGCAGACTGATAAACAACGGCCCCATGATCTAAGCGGGTGCGAAGGAGGCTTCGATACAGATTCATGAGGCATTGCCTATCACTACCCCAACTAGTACGTGACAATACTTTCATAACATTCATGGCTTTTAAACATTTTGTTTTTAAATACTTTATGTGTGGTACGAAGGTCAACTTGTTGTCCAAGATTACGCCTAGGGATTTATGCTCCGCATTCACAGACAGACGTTGGCCGTTCAGTTCAAAGTCGGGTTCTGAGTGCATGCCTCTCTTTCGGGAGAACAAGACACACGTGATTTTTCCTGGGTTCAGCCGGAATCCGTTTTTCTCTGCCCATTTGGAAACCTTGTTTAAACCTAACTGAACCTGCCGCTCACACATTGCCAGATTGCAAGACCTAAAGCCAAGCTGGACGTCATCGACAAATGTACAATAAAACATATTGAGAGGGATGGTCAAGCGCAAGGAATTCATTTTTATGAGAAAAAGTGGGCAGCTAAGTACACCACCTTGTGGCACGCCTGTTTCCTGGACAAATGTTTGGGAAAGAACCGTGCCCACTCGGACACCGAATGTCCGGTTTGACAGGTAACTTTTCATTATGTGAAACATTCTTCCGCGCACGCCAAGGTGGGACAGGTCTCTTAGAATTCCAAAGTGCCATGTTGTATCATAAGCCTTTTTGATATCGAGGAACACAGAGAGAAAATATTGTTTATGGACGAAGGCGTCTCTGATCTGTGCCTCGATACGAACAAGGTGGTCTGTTGTGGATCTACTCTCTCGAAACCCACACAGAAACGGGTCGAGCAAATTGTTTGTTTCAAGAAAGTGTACAAGTCGGCAGTTTATCATTTTTTCGAAGACTTTGCACAAGCAGCTTGTAAGTGCAATAGGCCTATGACTCGAAACTAAAGAAGGGTCCTTGCCCTCTTTCAAAATGGGAATAACAATAGCCTCTTTCCAGGAGGTAGGAATAGTGCCGGAAGACCAAATAGCATTGTACAAACAAAGCAAGGTTTTTCGGGTTTCGTTTGGTAGGTTTTTAACATTTCATACATCACACGGTCAGAACCTGGGGCAGAAGTACTGCAGGAGTTTAGAGATGTTCGGAGCTCAGCTAGACTGAAAGCTTGGTTATATGCCTCGTATCTAGTGGATTTGTGTTCGAGTTTCTGCTTTTCTATTCTTGTTCTGTATTTTTGGAAAGTGTCAGTATAGTGGGACGAGCTGGATATTTGTTCGAAGTGTGCACCGAGGAAGTTTGCCTGATCATCCAAGGTATCATCCTGAGTGTTTACGAGTGGAAGTGTGTGTACTTGTTTTCCTGCTATCCTACCGACCATGTTCCAGACTTTAGCCTCCTGTGTGTATGAATTAACCCCTGATAAAAACTTCTGCCAGCTTTCTCTTCTGGCCTGCCGACGCGTTCTCCTGCCTTGAGACTTTATTTTCTTGAAGGTTTCAAGATTTTCGGCTGTCGGTGAGTTCCGAAGCAGCCTCCAAGCTCTGTTTTGCTGTTTGCGTATGTTTCGGCATTCGGAGTTCCACCATGGCACATGTCGTTTTCCAGGGTGTCCATTTGTTTGTGGGATGCATTTTGTTGCAATCAATCAAAAACGCTGTGAAGTAGCTCACAGCAACATCAATGTTCAAAGTACAGATGTCATTCCAACCTAGACAAGTGATAGTATAAAACTGTTCACCGTCGGCTCTGTTTATGAGCCACTTGGGTACACGTGGTGGACACTCAGTTAGTGTCGTTGTGCTCAAAACTACGGGGAAGTGGTCACTTCCGTACAGATTACTGACGACTTTCCACTGGAGTAGAGGCACAAGAGATGGAGAAACTATGCTCAGGTCTATGGAGGAGTAGGTGTTATTAGCGAGGTTATAATAGGTTGGTTCTTTTCGATTTAGGAGACACGCGCTTGACGAGAGAAGGAACTGTTCGATCAGTCGACCTCGCGCGTCATACCGAGAGTCACCCCATAGCCTGCTATGCGCATTAAATTCTCCAAGGAGAACATAAGGCTCCGGAAGTTCATCAATTAGAGAGTGTAAATCGCGGTTTTGCAGCTGATAGCTAGGAGAAATGTAAATAGTGCAGATTGTGATCAGTTTCTTAAAAAGAACCGCTCGAACAGCCACTGCCTCAAGGGATGTGTGGAGTTGTAAGTGTGTGCATGCTATTCCTTGATTCACTATGATGGCAACACCTCCGGATGATGTCATGGCATCAACACGGTCTTTTAGGAAAATAACGTATCTACGAAGAAAATTTGTGTGTTTTAAACTAAGGTGTGTTTCATGTACACACAGCACTTTTGGTGAGTGTTCATGTAAGAGTTTTTGGATGTCGTCAAGGTTTCTGAGAAGGCCCCTGACGTTCCATTGTATAATTTGAGTGATCATGGTGTATGTGAATTAGTGCTGTGTGTTCGAAAAGCGAGTGGCTTTTTAGACGGGGAATTTGAGTTCACTTAACAGGGCCGTCACCAGGCCCTGTTATTTGCTTTTTGGTTTTCTTGACGCGCTCCAGGGAGCCACGCCGCTCTTTCGGCACCAAGGGTGCCGACGTATCCATTGCCTCCTCGGAGGCACTGGATGCCCGCACGTGTGGGCTGTTAATTCGAATTTCGGGCCTCGCCTGGTGAAGTGAGGCCTTGAGACCGGAGGACTCTGGAGTCTCCGGTCTCTGTTTGGGAGTAGGCGTTGTAGCCTGGGCTACAGCCGCCTTGGGGGCAGGTGCCACAACCACCGGCTCGGTATGCGCGGGCCGAGGGAGTGGCGAGGGCTGGTGCGGCGGTGCCCCCTGACGCGCCGCATCAGCGTATGTAGGTGCATAGAATGGAGCGACTCTTCGCCGTGCTTCCTTAAATGTAATGTTCTCCTTCACCTTCAACGTAATTATTTCTTTTTCTTTTTTCCAGTATGTGCAGGAGCGTGAATATGCGGCATGGTTTTCTTCGCAGTTTACACAGCGTGGCGGTTGTTTGCAGTTCTCAGACACGTGGCCTAGGACTCCACATTGTGCACAAGTCTGGCGACCGCGACAGGTTTTAGAGCCATGGCCATACCTCTGGCATTGAAAGCAACGACGAGGGTTTGGTATGTATGGCCTGATAGATGTCTTTGTGTACCCTGTTTGAATAGATTCCGGTAGTTTACTGGATTCAAAAATGTGAGTATTAAGTGTTTCGTCGGTGTTTCCTTATTATCTCTTCTAATGATGATTCTCTGTACATTAGTGACATTTTGGCTCTTCCACCCCTCCAAAAGCTCAGTCTCAGTCAAGTCAAGTAAGTCCATGTCAGATACCACTCCGCGAGGTGTGTTCATTGATCTATGTGGTGTTATGGTTATCGGTATGCCACCGAAATCTGAAAGACAGCCTAGCTTTTCAAATTGTTCTTTGTCACGGATTTCGAGAAGAAGGTCTCCAGTAGCCATTTTGGTTACCTTGTATCCTGTGCCAAGGGTTTCGGTAAGACATCTAGAAACCAGGAAAAGAGAGACGGTTCTGGCTTGCTTTTCAGTTTTTTCACAGTCGATAACATGATAGTGGGGATATGTTTCTTTGGGCTGGTTAAAGAAGTTTATATCATCGGTGCGTACCCGCTTTGAGCCGGTATGATCAGATAGTAGGGGAATGCTCTGTGCATGCCTGTCTTATTTTTGTTCAGCAGCGCTGGGGGCCACCCACCACGGAGCCCAACGAGGGGACGCTACAAGTTTGCGGATGCTGAAACCTGCAGATGCCAGCCGTACAACGCCACTATAAACCAATGCGCCTAGACCAAGGTAGGCTATTTGCACAGGGTTAACCCTAGCCGCCAGGAAGTTTGGAATAAACGGAAGAGAGTAGAAAACAGGACAGATAAACAGTAAGAGATAAAGACGAAGATGTAGGGAGAGAGAGATAGGAAAAGGCGACTGCCGATTTCCCCTGGGTGGGTCAGCCCAGGGGTGCCGTCTACGTGAAGCCGGGGCTAAAGGGGTGTGTTGCCTCTGCCGGGGGGCCTTAAAGGTCCAATCACCCAGCGTCGGCTCAACCCCCAGGATCCCCTTTTCCCCGGACACGGCAAAGCCACGCACGGCTAGACGTGGGAGGGAGTCAAAACTCCCCCGTTAGCTCGGGTCCGCGGTGTCGCTACACACCAAACGCCTACTTGCGCAGGCGCCCCTGCGGGGTGCCATCGGTCTGGATACGATGCCTAATAATGGACGTCTGTCCCAGAGATGAGGAATGGGCGTCAAACAATCTCCTAGGCTTTTGTAGCGAGGCAAGCAAGTCATCTGTCTGCGAAGAGGTCAGTTCTGGACTAATAGTCGCAGCAAGAACAGAAACACTTGATGAACGCCCTATAGAAGGAAGGTCAGAACACGCGGGCATAAGCGGGACAACAGAGACAGGTGAAGATTCAGAAACGCAAGCCATTGTGGTGATTTAGGAATGAGAATTTTCTCAGAAGTCTGGTTTGTAGCGTAGAGAAGTCTGGAGCCATTGTGGAACCGCACTAGACCTGAAGCAAGGGCTATACCTCTTGCGAGACAGCGTGCAGATGGTTGCACAAACACGTCTTCAGAGTCGATCACATTAGAAGTGATGGCAACTATCCGCTGATGACCAGGTGGTAGCTCGGTATCTTCAGCAGCAAGCAATCGAACAGGCTTGTCGTCCGCATACAGGGCCTAGTCAGTTTCCATCATATGAACAACATTTTCTCGACAGCAGATGAAAGCGTTCGCCGTAGACAGAAAATCCCAGCCTAATATAAGCTGGTGGGCACACGAACTCAGCACAGCGAATTGCACAAAATGAAGAAGACCAGCTATGAAAACACGAGCGGTGCACATAGCGGCAGGTCTAATGGCGTCCCCTTGAGCAGCGTGCAGTGTAGGTCCATCATAAGGGGTGGTGACTTTTGGCAGACGTGAGCACAAAGTAAACAAGCACCAGTGTCTACTGAAGCGTCCACGTACACACCTTCTAATAAAACAGGTATTATATGGATGCACTGAAGGAATTTTCGTCTTTTCGTTCGATGCAGCTTTTTCTCCAAAAGCTGCAGAGGTTAGTTTTCCGGGCGTTGGTTGGTGAATTGCGAGACAGGTCGCAATGGAGACGTGGAGCAGCGTAAGAGTGAGGGTGAGTGGCGCCTAGAAGAGCGGTAAGAACTGGTTGGCTCAGATGTCGCAGTTGGAGTCGGTGAGCGACGTAGCGGCGGATCATAAGGATGACGTTGAAAGCGTACCAATTTGTCCCATCATCCCGTCCATAGGTGTCGAATCCACGACGTTCGTCCTGCTGACGCTTCCGACAGACGCGTGCAATGTGGCCCCGATAGCCGCAGTAATACCAGATTGGACAAGGGGGCCGCCACGGTGGGTGAAAGGGTTGGCTAGGCGCACTCGGAGTCAACGAAGCCAGCGGGACAGGCGTCGAGTGTGCGGGCATCGGTTGTACGACGGGTGGTGATCCACTGAGGACTTGTGCGTACGTCGGCTGGAGTCGAAGTACTGGAGAGTCTACATACGCTGGCCCAGTCATGGACGTCAACTCCTCGTTGATAACGTCGCTCAAAACAGTGTTGGAGGGGGGAGGTGGACTCGGTGTGATTGAGAGGCCGAAAGATTGCAGCTCTTCCCGTATAATCTCCCGGATGATAGCACGCAATGAGGCATCAGTCGTGGTGGTGTTTTCAGCGCTGTCAAGCGGTAACCATTGGAATTCAAGTTCCTCTAGGCGTTGGCACGTGGCAACAACGTCAGCAACTGTAGTCGGGTTTTGGATGACCAAGGCATTGAACGCGACCGTGCCGATTCCTTTCAGTAGATGACGAACTCTCTCTGATTCAGACATGGACATGTTGAAACGGTGACCGAGAGCAAGCACATCCTCTATGTAGGATGTGTTAGCTCACCGCATTGTTGCTTGCAAGCATCCAGTGTCTTCTTCGCGAGAGCTGAACGAACCCCTGGGGTGCCGCAAATTTGGCGAAGCTGTCGCTTGAAACGGGTCTAGTCCGTAATGTCCGTTTCATGATTGAAAAACCATGTTTTCGCTACGTCTGTCAGATAGAAAGAAACACGGCGAAGCTTGGTAGGATCATTCCAGTTGTTAGTGGCACTCGCTCGATTGAACTGGTCCAACCAATCCTCCACATCTTCACCTTGAAGTCCGGCGAACGTGGGCGGCTCACGCTGGTGCGCGGTGATAATCTACGATGGATGGGCCGTGGTAGCCGGGGCCGTGGAGGTAGACGCAGAAGCGCCGGTTGGCTCGCCCTGAGGCATTTTACCAGACACCTGGCACAAACGACGACCTGAGTGGAGCTCCAGGAGGCAGATCGGGCTGGGAGAGGAGGGAAGATCGTAAAGCACACTCCTCCACTTGTGATGTAACGGTTAAGGCAACCTTTTTTAGGCCCAGAAAACACGATGAAGCGACAACGCCCAAGGGACAGAACTCAGACAAACCAAGTCCCCACAGCAGATGAAGATGACGACCACTCATGATGATGAATATGTGTAAAGATAATAGATGTGCTTAACGAATGCCTACAATATATATATATATATATATATATATATATATATATTTATATATGCTGTCTGAATATTTCTCGTCCAAAAGAAAAAGAGGCAGTTGTTTCAGCCTGGGCGATGAAAGCTCACATCTCCTCAAAATACCTGGTACACTAAGATGCACTGTGGATCGAATAAGACACAAAGAGGGTATCGATTGTTTAGATGCAGGAATGAAGCCCTAGGGTAGTTTCTCGGTGTAATTCACAATCATTTTGGCGAACGATGCTTGGCGCCTCTCTGAAGGCAACAGTGCAAGGTGAGGACAGGGGGCACGTAAAAATTTATGTGCGTTCTCAGGACCTCTACAACAATGCGAGTTTGTATCGGATAGTCACCAGCAATCACAATTGTTGCCTCTGTTTATGTACATCTGGGCAGACCAAGGCACACTCTCAGTGCTCGGGCTTGTACTGCTTGTAGAACACGAATATCTGTCTTGCAGGTATTTCTCAGCACGAGCAAGCTATATCTCAGAAAACCGAGAAACAGCGCTTTGTAGAGTTCCATCATTGTGCCTACTGACATCGCCCACGTCTTTCCTGCCAGGAACTTGAACAATGACGAAATAGCGGTCAGACGCTTCTTTATATAGCCCACATGCGGATTCCAACAGAGGTTCTTAACAATAATGATGCCCATAAACTGGTGGGTTTTGGCGTAAGAAATGAGTTGCCCGCAGATTCAGATAACATAAGAGGTCGCTGCTCTGTTAGTGTAGGCCACCAGCGCGCATTTTTCTGGTAATATGTTGCAACCTTGTTTAAACATGTAGTTGCCAATCATAGTTGCTGCTCTTTGAAGCCGGCAACGTATCTGAGGACGTGTGACTGTCGAAGTCCAGACACAGATGCTATCTGCGTATCTTGAGATTTTATTCGTACTTGGCAAGTATTCACCAAGCCCAATAGGTGCAATAGGGTATAGCGTCGGACTAAAAACTCCGCCTTGAAGAACACCCCTGGAAGTATAGCGTCGCGTAAATGGGCCATCTTCTGTTAACACAAAGAATGATCTTGCAGCCAGGTAACTCGAAATCCACCGAAGTACTCGACCACCAAGGCCAACCACCGCAAGAGTGCGCCCGAAATGGCTTCATGCAGCAGATTAGTATACGTGCCTTTCACATCTAAAAACAAAAGCTGTAGGTAGTCGCTTACAGGATCTTTCGGGCTCAACGTACGAAACTAGATCAACGACTTTGTGAATGGAAGAGCGGTCGCGTCGGAAACCAGCCATGGAATCCGGATGAATCTTGCAGTATTCAAGATACCACTAAAGGCGGCCTAGTATCAATATTTTCATTATCTTTCTTACGCAGCTGGCCAGTGCTACTGGGCGGTATGAGGCTAGTTTGAGTGGCGACTTGTCCTGCTTCAAGATGGGTACCAAGCGGCTTACTTTCAAATTGTCAGAAACATTGCCACCCTGCCACGAGATATTGTAAAGGCTCAACAGTTCTTTCCTTGCACATTCCCCAAAGTTTCACAAGGCTCCGTACGGATTACCATCTGGACCCGGAAAAGTTGACCGCCTGCAGAGAGGTAGTGCCGCCTTGAGCTACTTCATTGTAAAAGTGAGGTCCATGTGGTAGTCATGGGACCGGGGGACGTCACCTCTCACTGGAGAATCTGAACGAGTGGCTTGGTTGGCGATCTGCGCCCTGAAAACTTCTGCGACATAGATGTCTTGCTGCCCTTGAAAGAGCGTGAGCGCTTTGAATGAAAGATGTTTCTTCGGAAGACGCGGACATTGCACCGTTTTCCAAATGTGTGGGAGTGGCTTGCGAGGGTCCAGTAACTGGCAAAACGTTCTCCATTGTCCCTGCAGTATTCTATCCATGCGACGCCGAATATTCTTTTGCATCCTCCTGGCTGCCCTGAGATCGTGAATCGATCTTGTGCGCCGATACCGATGCTCCGCCCGGCGTCAAAGTGCTCGGAGTCGCTCTAATTCTATGTCAAAGTCGTTTCGTGTGGAAGACATTGTCACTATGCGAGTGGCGTTTTGCATTGTGCTCTTAATTGTTTGCTCTACTCAGATCGTAGGCCATCGCTGCAAGCATCTTCCGTGTCGGATTTGAAGTTGGTTCATTGGACTGCTCCAACGGTCGTCTGAGGACCACAGCTAGACAAGCCTTTGATGTTAAGGTAGATTGGAATGTGATCATTTTTCGTGTCTCAACATCCGGAAACCACTTGACGTATCTCGCGAGGGAGTTGGGGACAAAAGAAAAGCCAAGACAGCTGCTGTATGTCACCCCTCGAAGAAAAGTGGGGCTACCGTCGTTCAGGAGAGTAAGGCCATAATGGTAGCCGATGTTCGGTATCCTGCGTCATCTTGCATTTGTCAATGCGCACCATGCATGATGGTGCGCATTGAAACCACCTGCGATGACCCATGGTGCAGGACACTCAAATTATCCGCTAATCTCCTGGAATCGAGATTATTCGATAACGATATATAAACGTTTATGGGAGTAAACACGAGTTTGTTCTTTTTAACAGTGATGCAGACATACTGATTGTCATCATGAGGCACAAGTAGTTGCACAACATGCGTCAGTTCACGACGACAAAAGACGATGATTTTGGTGCACGCACCATGTGTTGAAGACATGACTGCTTCGTACCCCGAAAGTCCTAATGGCCTCAACGAATTGGGTTCACAAATGACAGTGGAAACACGTTAGTATACACAAACTGACGAAAATCTGAAAGGCATGGTTTTAGTTCTCTAGCGTTCCATTGAATGAGGGTTGCAGCCTTGACTCCTTTGCGAAATGATTAGTTGTGTATAGCCATCTTCCTAGTTGAGAGATTCAAGCACTGGGCTTGAATCTATGTGCTTCAAGCACATGCTGTCTTCATCTCAACTAATATTGCTCGGATGGCTTCTGTGAAGTAATGCCGCACCGAGATCAATTGACGATCTGTTTTAGACAAACCTTCTTTGCTGGAGATGGCTCTGGTGTGGCTGCAACCTGCTAAGATTCTTTGGCAGAAGAGCAGGTCGGGAGCGTGGGCCGTTCTTCTAGAGAAGGAGGCTTCCCCGCTCTTTTCGTAGATATGGTGGGTCCTTTCGCGATGCTACTGCATGGAACCGCTAAAGAGTGGAAACTAGCAGGAATGTGCCTTCTTTAAAGACTTTTGATGATGCCGACATCTACGCCGACGCCGTACTACTTCGGCTGCCTTTCTGTGTGTCAAGTTGTCTCGGGCCATTTGTTTGAGAACTGCGCGCTCCTTTTGGATTTGAGAACAGTCTTTCGACGATGCAGCGTGAGGACCGTTGCAGTTGGCGCACTTCAGAGTAGTCGCCCGACAAATGTCTTCGGCATGAGGTTCAGCGCAACGAGGACACAGTCGTGAGTTGGGGCATACGCCCTTGACGTGTCCTAACCTGAAGCACTAATGACATTGAAGTGGCTTTTGGATGAATGGTCGAACCGGATGTCGGAAATGTCCAACTTTAACGTGGGGCAATATGCAATCTCCCTTCAAAAACACTTTCACGAAGCGCCATTTCCAAGGCGCCGCACATACGTAATGACAGTTCCCTCGTTTCCAGAATTGATGAGTGTAGGCAAATCAACATTAGGAGTTGCAATGTAGATGTCATAAATTACACTGGCAGTTGATTTGTGAACTATTGAAATTAAGAGGCGCATTTGAATGCCGCCTAGCTCAGTCAATGCTGCAGCTGTCCTTGTGCACTCACACCGTGCATGTCTATTGCGAGAACATTTTTTCTTGGGTTTATTCTGCCGTTCCTAATTTGATCTGGCACGGCACAATTCAGAGCAATGGAAAGGGCTTGCCTGTTCAGCAGTCGTAGGTTGCTTGAAGGATCTTCCGGCATGAATATGATGGCGTGCAGCCAACTTGCAGGCCTTGACTGGAGTGTAGGAGCAGATGCTGATGTATTGACAGCCTTTCACTTCACCCTCTTAAACAGTACAGGTATAAAGCTGTCATCGAATGCGTCGCTTCCAACATAGAACACAAATTGGTGTCTTCAGTGTCACTGGGGGAGCCAGCTCGCGTCCTTGCAGTTGGCAGGTGTGAGGACCTCTGATCAGGTGGGCCTCTGGTACGCTCCTCGGCTATCACCGCAAGACGAAGAGGCAAGACATCTCGAAAAATCAATGAAGTCACGAAAAAATGCAGAATACAGAAACAAGCATTCTTGCGAGAGAAATAAGAGATGACCTCGCAACCGACGGTATGCTTATGTGAACGATGGCAGCAGTTGTTGAGGACGCAGCAGCTCGATTACATAAATGAAGAAACTCGCGCTGCGGTGCGCAAGTTTATATTACGTTATAGCATGCTGTGCCTACATACTTTTCTTCTTCGCCCCGCTGCAGTGGTCTAGTGGCTAAGGTGCTCGGCTGCTGACCCGCAGGTCGCGGGATCGAATCCCGGCTGTGGCGGCTGCATTTCCGATGGAGGTAGAAATGTTGTAGGCCCGTGTGCTCAAATTTGGGTGCACGTTAAAGAACCCCAGGTGGTCGAAATTTCCGGAGCCCTCCACTACGACGTCTCTCATAATCATATGGTGGTTTTGGGACGTCAAACCCCACATATCAATCAATCAATTATTTTCTGCTTCAGATGCCTCTCGCGATTCGCCTCGCGTGTCAACTTGCAGAGTGCGTGCCACAATTTTGTTGTTAGCGCTGAGGCTCTGGTGGTTACTATTACTCTGGATTTGGAAGACTGTTTTCACAAAGATGGATGAGTGTTAGTACTTACCTTCAGTGTACAGCTGTTACTTGAAGTGCATTTCGTGTTGAGTGTCTCACCACAAAGAAGAATCATGGACGAGAAATGCATACTGCACGCGCATAATTCTGTCCTACCTGTTAGTGCAGGCATGGGCAATACAAAACGCATGCGATGGAGAATGTGGTTCAACTGACAGAAGTGAATAGATTACTTTTCTCAAAAGTGTATCTATATCGATCATTAAAACGTTTCTGATGGTTGTAACCCAGTCTGGCAAACAAACGCTCGGTGAAACTTCGCAGCCTGTTTTTTTTTTGTCTTTTCACCTGCCGTGGTAGCATACCTCATAGGGTGTCGTGTGAATATATGCCGGAGGCCTCAGGTTCGACTTCCGGAGCCGGTATCAGTATTAGAATGGGAGCAAACTGCAAAGAACACCTATATGGTGGTAGCAGAACGTATAACTCCATCAATTGTATATGATCGTGCTTTTACGCATGGATTGTACAGACGTATCAGGTTTTCTAGATTGTTGAAAAATTAACTTTGATGCTTTTTTTGCACCTCGTTGAATTCGTGAGTGCTGTTGGTGCCGCGTGAAACTAAAGACGCATACGCCTACCATTTATGTCGACACAAAAAAGTCCATTATTTGTTCACAGTCTAAGCTAATCAACAAAGTAAGACTGCTTGGGAAGAAGAGCTGCTTGTATTCGTGAAAAACTGGTAGTATAAAACAACACGAGACACCCAGGGAAGTGTGCGAAGCATCGTGCGAGTGCCTGGCGATAAACAAAAGGGGCTTTTACTCTACCGCAATAAAACAAAAAAACACCACTTTTGCATTGCTCGCATCAATTTTAGGCAAAAGTAATCGCTTGCGACTGGCCTTAGCCAGCTAGGATCGGCGTGTGCATCCGCGCGGGCAATAACCCCGTGATTGAGGAGAAACTTGAACACTGATGAAGAAACGTTGCTCTTCTGGTTGTTGACGCGAGAGGGCGTGACGGGTACAGCACCCGGAGGGGATAAAGCCGCTGCGCCAGAGTAGAAACGGAGCCCGTTTCTCCAATGACGCTCCCTTTTTTCTTAGAGTATACTACAAAATGGTCACGTTGTGAAAAAAAAGTACTGAAGTTTGTTAGATTTGGGCAGGCAGCAAGGGCATGATATCTGATTGTTCATTAGTTGCCATGGTGCACGGAGGAATATACAGGACAATGTACAACCTGCGAGCTACAGTCGCGCCAGTGCGCGGGTGTGGTTACTCGTGTGCGTTTCTCTTCATTTTGTTAAATTTGTGTGCATTCTCCTACTCATGGTATTCTGCGTGACTGTGGGCTTTTAAGTGACCACAAACATTTGCGAAGAGCACTTGTGTGATAGTGCTTTGTAATGATGTAGTGATGTTTGGTTGATCCCGTGTAACAAGTTGCTTTTGTTGTTGTTTATTTGAGTTATTTTCAAATAATGCTTACGCACAACTCCAAGTGTCAGCAGTGCGCCTAGTGTGACCTCCTTCTCTCCATACGGATCTTGAAGTTATATGTACAACAATCGTACCGCAACGTTTTAGGGTTGGAAGGAGTTATTCATGAGAAAGATGGCCAGTCAGATGAACCGACGAAACGGGAAGTTCACGAAAAGAGGCTCCGCAGACGCGGACTAAGCCGTTCGCATCTCTACGCGCCAATGTTGCCAAACTCCATGAGCTTTTGTTCACCGCACCTTGTGGTGATGAGTTATCCGCACGGCAGTTGCCTTCTCACAGTGGGCCAGACTGAGAAATAAGTAATCCCGGTCGCGACATCACTTCCGGCAAAGCAATGTGGCGCCGTGTGGTCACAATACGTGTAGATAGACGGCAGCATCGTGTATACTAACTTCAGACAGCCGACCTGCTGTCTAGACAGGCTTGCTGTCGCACGAAAGTATTTTAAAGCTGCACGTTGACGAAATGACAGCATTCTTCTTTAGCCGATTTCTTAGAGAATGAGGATAAATGATGCTGTGTGGTTTTTTATTGCACAAGGGTCATTTGACGGCCAAAGAGCACCACGTCATAAGAAGAGGTGTGAACAGTGAATAGAACAATGAATATGTTGTGTTGCTCTATAGGGGCCTTCGAATTCTTCGCGCCAAAGTGAGTAAAACATAGAAGTAACAAAATATTGACAGTGACGTGAAATGTATAGTAAAAATGGGTGGCGAAAGGTTCTGATAGTAAAGGCGTGTGTGAAGATATTTGGCCCTAGCACAAACGTCTCATCAGCGCTCTTCTGTCCAAGGTCTGCGAGGCTAGTGCTTTTCAAGTAGCCACCGCCCCAGCAATCTCTTTTGAGATGTCGCGCTACGCAATGCCTGCGTATATTACACAATAAAAGTGAACATGTCTTAAAAAAAAACTAGCTCAGATTTATGACTGAAAAGTGGTTCCCTACAGACGAACATTGCAGGGTGTACTGGTATATGTGGTGGGTAGGGTACTTGAAGTATCTTCTCAAAGTGTCTAAATGTTCGCACTGAATGAAAACAGGAAGAACTGTTGGTGCATCACCACATCTGTCACACAATGGTGAATTGCAACCAGACAAAAGATATGAGTGGGTAGTGTATGTGTGTCCTATTCTGAGCGTTGTTATTGTGTTACCTCAGTACGACTTCATTTCGATACTAGTGGCCAATGGCAAAGGTGTGGCTTAATAACGTGTAGTTTGTTTTGTGCGTGTCTATCCCACTTTCTCTTCCAGTAATACCTCAGCTTTCGTTTGAGAGACGATTCAAAGTCAAAGGCCGGGATAGATACGGGTGTAGTTGCAGTGCTTTCGTGGACGGATGCAGTGAGGTGGCCCGCCATCACGTTCGCTTGGATCTCACGGTGCCCTGGCACTCAGCACACTACAACATGTTGTTTGAGTCTTTAGAGTGTGCATAAAGTGTAGTAAAGTGAGACGAGGATGGGTTTTTTGTTTTTTAAGAGTATGCGGAGCTTTTATTATACTAAGGGAGTCCGTGTAAAATACTGCTTTTGTAGTTGCAATTGTTTGATGTGTTCAGCAGCCGCAAGTATTGCGTATGCTTCTGCTGTGAAGATGCTTGTATCTGTATGTATAGAGCCAGCATGCGAAAAGAATGGGCAGACAGCAGTGTACGACACAAAAAGATTAGATCTAAAAGCTTCTGTAAAGAACTTAGTACGTGTGTATTTGTGTTGAAGTTCCAGCAAGTATGACCGGATACGAGCGATATGTGCGTGTTTTGTATTTTTCTAGGAAAGCACTTCGCAGTTTGCCACTGCCACGGTGGCGGGTACACTGCAAGAGCCGTGAAACTGTTTTGAAGTGACACACGAGTTTCCTCAGCTAGACCCTTGAGGTGGACTGAGTAAGGCTTCCTCAACGAAGGTCTCTTTTGAAACAGAATTACGCCCGACAATTCATCAATAGTGGAGTATGAGGGATGCTTCTTGTCTGCTTTCCCCTTAAAGAAATACACAAACGACATGTAAGTTCTCTGCAGATGAAGTGACCACTTATTTGACTCAATGTAGACGCTTTCTACAGAGATGGCGCAAAAAGCACCCGTAGAAAGGCGGACGCCGAAATGATGCACGAGGTCAAGCATTTGCAGTGCACTTGGTGCTGCAGCCTGACAAATGATCACCCCGTTCTCAAGGCGTGTGCATTTAAGGCTTTATTAAGATTCATCAGGCATTTTCTTTCTCTTTCCCAATGATGTCCACGATAAAACGTTGAGTACATCTGTAGCAATCAGGCACTTTCTTGATTTCAGGCACTTGTTTTTGAAATGTGTAAAGTGAGGAATCAATGAAGGTTTCTTGCCTAAATTGACGCCTACAAGGTTTGCTCGAAATTCACTGGCAACCTCTTACTGTGCAGGTCAATGCCCGGATCTGGATGAAGACCCATCTTTCTTGCAAATAAAACGCAGGTGCTCTTTTAAGAGTTAGGAATGAATTCATTCTCGTCTGCCTACTTCGTTACCTTATTCAAGCCAAGTTAAACCTGCTGCTCGCACATTGCGAGGTTGCATGATTTGTAACCTACCTGAACAACGTCGACGTATGTGCAATAGAACTTGTTTCGCAGAATATAGGTATGCAAGGTATTCAATTTGATGATAAAAAATGTGCAGCTCAGCACACAGCCTTACGGCGCTCCCATGTCTTGTACAAAAGTCCGAGAGAATACATTACAAACTCGAACACGGAAAGTGTGATTGGACACATAAGTCTCAACTATTTTCAGCATATTACCTAGAACACCTACGTGTAAAAGGTCTAGCAATATCCCAAAGTGCCATCTGGTGTTGTAGACTTTTTCCATATTGAGAAAGACAGATAAGCAAAACTGCTTATGGAGAAAAGCATGTCGTATCTGTGCCTCGATACGTACCAGGTGCTCAATGGTGGACTTGCCTTCGCGAAACCCACACTGGTATGTATCAAGTAGGCTGTTAGTTTCAAAAAGTGTACGAGTTGGCGATTCATTTTCTTCTCAACAAGTTTGCATAAGCAGCTTGTCAGTGCTATGGGCCTCCAACTTGTAACACAGGATGGATCCTTGCTTTCTTTCAAAATGGAAATAACAACGGCCCCTCTACACCACGAAGGAATGTCGCCGCCAAATCACAAGGCTTTGTAGACATGAAGTAAGGTTTCTTTGCGTTTCGAGAGGTAGGTTCTTCAACAATTCATAAACCATGCAGTAAAACCCCGGAGCGAAAGTCCTGGAGTGGTTTAGAGATGCCTGTAGTTCAGCTAGGAAGAAAGGTTGGTTGTAGGCCTCGTGTTTAGTACATTTGGTATCTAGTTTCTGCTTCTTCACTCTTGTCCTATACCGTTGAAACTCTTAAGAGTGGTGTCATGAGCTCGATTCTCGCTCAAAGCGTGCTTCTGTGTGGTTTGCCTGGTCTTCCACGCTGCCACCTTGTGCATCCACCAGAGGGAGCGTTTTGCTGGTAATATCAAAAATAGTAATAAGACAAGCAAGAAACAGAAATTTGTAACTACAGTTTAAGAGGCCAGACTTGAAGAAAATGAGGCAATAGAATATATAAAACAATGAGGGCAAAAAATATGAACACCAAAAAAAACGCTGCTTGCACCGTACCAGACGAGGATGAACCAATTAGGTCAGTGGCTCCATTGGGAGAAGAATAGTTGTAAAATGCAGAGAAAAGGGTGCCTAATAGCACACCCACAGGCACTGACGGCATCTTCGTCATGCTAATAAAGAAACTAGGACCTAACTCAAAGCAAATATTAAGAGAGGCAGTGAGCAAAGCAATGATGGATGGTGAAGCTCTCAATGGGTGGAAACTAAGCAAGATGAACATGATCTATAAAGGAAAGGGGGACAAAGCCGGTATAAAGAACTACCATACTACAACAGTGACATCAGTATCTTACGTGCTGTGATGCAGATAGTAAAGCCAAGACTACATACATGCGTAGAGAATGAGGGGGTGCTGGGAGAACTGATATTTGTTCCGTAAATGAAGGAGGTTGGAGGAGAATCAGTTTTCATTGGTGCAATGCATTGAAATAGCAGAAAATGAACACAGACCCCTGCGGCTGGCATTTCTACATATCAAGGGTGCTTACTGTAGTGTGATTCAAGAAGACTTGTGGGGAAAACTGGACACACTAGATGTGGAACATGAAATAACTGATCTTCTAAAGGATATTTATAAAAGTAACAAGGTAGTTATCTAATGAGAAGAACAGGTATTTGAACCTATGAAATTGCAAAGTGGGCTTCGAGAGGAACGTCCCTTGTCACCTCAGTTATTTGTGCTGTATCTCCAGAGACTAGAAGCCAAATTAAAAGGAAGTCGACTCGGCTTCAGCCTCTCTTTTGGCAAGCAAGCAAAACACATCAAACAGTCATTACCAGCATTGGTGTATACAGATAATATAGTAATAATAGCCAACAACAAGGAAGATCTGCAGGGATTGGTTGACATCAGTGGTAATGAGGGAGATGGGTTAAATTTGAAGTTCAGTAGGATACAATACGCAATATTATTTTTCGATGATAACACAGACAGTGAGCATAAGATACAGGAATTAACGCTAGAAATAGTGGATAAATACAAATATTTGAGCGTATAGATAAGTAACGGGGCTGCGTATCTAAGGGAACACAAAATATACATAACGACTAAAGGCACCAGAAATGCAGCTGTAATGAAAAATCGGGTACTGTGGAACTAAGATAGGCATGACGTTGTGAGAGGGATTCGGAAAGGTGTCATATGCGTGAAATGAAAAGCAAAAGCATGATTGGAAATTAAACAACGTGGCATAAGCACACTTGCTTGGGAGCACACGGGACGACCACAATTCAGGGGGTACAGGGTGACATGGGATGGACATCGTTTGAGTGCAGGGAAGCTAGCAGCAAGATAGAATTTGAGGAGCGATTTCGAAAAATAGTAGAGGAGCGTTGGGTTAGGAAAGTTTTCAGCTACTTCTACGTGAAGGATGTTGATACTAAATGAAAGTAGTGAACTCGCAAACTGTCAAACAAGTATTTAGACATAAGCACAATACCAAGCCAAAAGAAAACATCTGTTAAGAAAATGAAGGAAACAGAGAGAACATGCGGAAGATAGGAATGCTTACAAAATTATCACTAAAGACCTACCGAACTTTTAAGCAAGAAATTGCAAGGGAAAAGATCTACGACAATTCTCGGGGCAGTTCTGTGCTCTTCGAGGCTAGAAGGAGAGTATTGCGGACCAAGACGTACCGAGCAAAGTACAAAGGCAAATACACGGTATGTAGTGCGTGTGGAGAGGAAGAGGAAATGGCTGAACAATTGATTATGTTCTGTAAAGGGCTCCGCCCTAAAGTCGAAGATAATGGCGCCAAGTTTTTTATTGCATTGCTGTTTAGGGACAGTGAAGGCAAAATACACCTTAAACGGGTAGAAATAACCAGGAAGAGGCTAACTAATTGGTGGCTACATACGAGGCACGAATGAAATTCAATCCTTATACACGCAGTGATAGTACTTAACTTTATAGCTAGGTAGCGTGAGCCACCACCCAATCTCAAGGGCACAGCCGGATACATCCTACCACCCTTCTACCCTTCTCACCCTAATGTAGACTTTACCCTCATGTGTATATGATGTAATAACAGAAAAAAAAATTTTCCAACTTTCCCTTATTCCTTGTCTGTGCGTCCTCCTACCCTGAGATTTTATGTTCTTAAAATTTGTGAGATTCTCGGCCGTCGGCAATCCTCAGAGCAATCCCCATGCTTTTTTGTTAGTGACGCGCTTTTCGACACTCATTGTTCCACCAAAGGACCCGTCGTTTTGAGGTAGTTTATTTGTTTGAAGTGGCAACGTCATTGGTGGCAGCGTTAACTAGAAAAGCTGTGAAGTAGTACCAAGCAGCCTCCAAGCCTAATGCGCACAAGTCAGTACAAGTTAATAGCGTATCTTTTCGAAACTGTTCCCAGTCAGCTTTTTCGGTGAGTCACTGGGAACCTGTGCAGCAAATTCTCAAAATATTTGTGTATTCAAGAATACTGGGAATTGGTCACTTCTGTAAGAAACATAATTGATTTTCCATTGATGTACGGCAGAAACAATGGGGATGCAGCATTTCTGTCTATCAAGGAGAAGGAATTGTTAGCGAGGTTGTAATATGTAGGCTTTTTCCGTGTCAAGGGTCAGGTGCCGGAAGATGAAAGCAACTGCTCAAGTTGGCGACCTCGCGCATCGCAACACGAGTCACTCCATAGACTACTATAAGAAATAATGTCCCCTAGAACAAGATAGTGCTCGGAAAGTTTATCTATGAAGGACTTAAATTTATGTTTGTGCAGTTGAAAATGTGAAGGTATGTACATAGAGCAAATGGTGACGATTTTGCTTAGAAGCACCACTCGAACACCCACTGCACAAAGAAGCGTTTGGAATGTTAAGGGTTTACATGCTATTCCTTGCTTAACTCTAGCTGCTGAACCACCAGATGTAGCCATGCCATCATCGCGGTCCTTTTGAAAAATGATGTAACTGTGTAGAAAGTTGGCGTGTTTAAATTTCAAGCTTGTTTATTGTACACACAGCACTTTTGGTAATTGTTTGTTTAAAAGTTCTTGCACATTTTTGTAAGAAGGCATCTGACATTTCATTCTGTATTACGTATTGCCATATTGCATGGAAAGTAGTGTTGTGTCTACGAAAATGAAGTGGCTGTTCAAGTGGAGAGCTCTAACTTAGGTAGCAGGGCCGTCGTCAGGCCCTGTGATTAGTCTTGGTTTTCATAGTGCACTCCAGGATGCCACGCCGCACATTCGGCACCTGAGGTTCTGTGTTTGTGGCCGTTGCCCCTTGTGAGGCACTGGACACCCGCGTAGGTGAGCTGCTGTTGCGTATTTGCGACCTCACCTGGCGAGACGACGTCGGTAGACCCAGGACCCTGGAGTCGCCAGGGTCTCTGGCTTGGTAGATGGAGCAAGCTTGGCTGCTTCCACCACGGGGGCGGCCGCCACAGCCGATGGCTTACTTTGTGTGGGCCTAGGTAGTGGCGGAGAATGATATGACGTTGCCCTCTGACGGGCCGCATCAGCGTAAGTTGTGAGATAAAAAGCCGTACACCTTCGGCGAGCTTCTTTAAAGGAGGTGTTTTTGCAGATATTTGTCTAAAAATGTCTTTTTTATTTTTCTACTGTGGGCAAAAACGCGAGTATGCCATGTGGTCTCCGTCAAAATTTACACACTGTGGAGTTTCATTACATTTGTCACAGACATGGCCTTGGGCCCCACAATTTGCACAGCCAGGTTGACCACGATAGCTCTGACTGACATGGCCGAACCTTGACATTAGTAACATCGCGAGTGTTTTGTATATAGGGTCTGATCGGTTTCTTAGTGTAGCCAGTTTCTATTGCATGAGCTAGTTCACTGGGCGGCAAAGGTCAGTACCAAGTGTTTCGTGAGGTTTCCTGATTGTTCCTTCAGATGACGATTTGCTTGACATAGGTCAAATTCTCCTCTTTCCAGTCCTCGAGGAGTTCAGCCTCTTTCATGTCAAGAACGCCTGTGCCGGAAAGGACTCCACGTGCAGAGTTCGTGAATTGAGGGGTAGTTCCGCAGATGGGAATGTCGCCGAATGTTGCAAGGTTCTTTATCTTGTCAAATTGGTTTTGTCACGTACTTTTCAAAGCCATTTTTGTAACTTTACAGCCAGCACCTAACAAGGCTGTCAGTGACCGCAATATTATGAACGGGGACATTGTTCTGGCTCTTTTGTTGGACTTGTCACTGTCTACGACAGGGTAGCAGGGTAATACTTCTTTGGGTCGGCTGAAAAAGGAGAATTCTTCGGTGCATACATGCGTTGCAGTGGCACGATCACTGAGGACTGTAAAAGTTCTATGCATGATAGTAGAATATATTTCAGTAACGATGGCAGTCACCCAAACGGAGCCCAACGATGGGACGCTACAAGATTCGTGAAATGGGAAACATGCTGACGCCAGCCATACAGCCCTACGATAACCAAACGCGCGTAGGCCAAGGTTGGCTAGTTGTTCAAGGTAAACCTGATCCGCCTTTGAAAACAGGGAAGTAACAGAAAAGATTAGAAGAGAAGACAAATTAGGAAGAGAACAGGAAAAGCTCGGAAAGGGGATTGGAAAAGACGACTGCCGACTTGCCCTGGGTGGGTCAGCCCATGGGTGCATGCCTTCTACGTGAAGCCAGGGCCAAAGCAGTGTGTTGCCTCAGCAGAGGGGGGAGCTTACATATCCAGTCACAATGTTTTGACCCAACCCCATATGCCCTATTTCGCCGGACACGCAAAGCCACACATGGCTAGGCGTGGGATTGAGTCGAAACCCCCTGTTAGCTTGGACCGGTTGTGCCGCTACGCACCGAATGCCTACTTCCGCACACGCCCCTGCGGGGAGCATGAGGATACCAAAGTGCGGGAACGCAGAGGCCCACACAGGTCTCTGAGAAATTGAGAGTTTGTTTAGTTCATTCGTGGAGCATGGAAAAGGTGTTCGTCCCACGAGGCGGTCTCAGATGAGACGGGAGGTATTTTTTAAAATTAATGGAGAGGAGGGAAGCTTGGTGCTCGCGAACGATATCAGAAAGAGGGGACAGAGGTTGTGCTTATCGCCGTCTTTCACCAAAAGTTCATACTACACTGAGAAGCTAGTGTAGATGTGTGGACTATACGAAGGGCTGGGTATGTAATGCTGACGTTAATACAGCCCAGTGCGTATACTGTGCAGTCGGTCTAGCGGCCACCCCAGCCTTTGTTTCTAAGTGTGTCAGTGTGTAAATAAACTGAAGTTTGTTATTAGGTGAGCAACCAGGCTTGTGCTGTCCTTCAACGTGCCTTCGTGGCCATCTGAATCATCGGAACTACATCAATTATCCCAATCTTAACTTGTGGGAATAGCAAAGTTACGGCACACTGTCGCACTACATAAAGCGTAAAAACTTCGCAGACTTCACTTCGCATGCAGTATTTGTTTTCAAACGGCATGAAACGTTTTGTCTCTGTGTCGAAATTCTGCATCACTCAGTATCTGAGCACCGTATGTTTAAGCCAGTGAATGTTGATAAATAATGCTGTGCAAGCCTGTTCATGGTGAGGCTGTGACTTTAAAAGCTGTCTTTGAAGCTTCATTTTAGGTGCAAAAGGTGCAGAAAGCCGCAGCAGCGCTACCAGCATCTGGCAATGTAAAAAAAAACTAACAGCGAGTGTCGATTTTGCATTGATAATCCAGATTGCTAAAAGCGAGGCCTGAGGTGCGGGTCGAAAGCGGATATATGGCAATGATGGTAGAGAAAAAAAATAGTCACCCTTAGACATGCACCGGCTACGTAGATGTAAAACATTGGTCGGAGAAAGGCTTGTGGCAAGTGATCCAAGCCGAAAAAAAATTTCAGAGGACGGGCTAGTATGTGTGTTGGGACGCTGAGCTGCGAAGACGTTGGAAACGAGCGTCGCTACAGTGACAACAGTAGCATGACCACCCGGTTCTGCGGTTATGAGGATGTTGGCTTGAAGGGGTCCCGGAAGTGACCGTGTACTTAGATGGTGCCGAAAGAGGCTACCTGGCTTTGCCGCTCCCTTACACAGCAGTTTCTGATTTACTTGTGACTTCGCCACGTAGTGCCAGGAAGGAATCATTCCACGCCAGTCGTCGAAATGAGTCATCATTGAAGCCATCTGCGAGTCGGGCCTGACCAAGCGGGCTGAAAATAACGAATGAGACCGGGATGCCGGCAAAGTCAGCTAAACGGACACGTCAGCGGGGTAGTCGCTGACGAGTGGGGCCTTACAAAGACGGGGATTGAGACGAAGACCACGTCACCGGCGATGAAGAAAATTGGGGCGTGTAGTGGGAGCGACAACGGCGACCGTAAAAAGAAGAGCAGCCCGTCAACAACGAAGCACTCAACAAAACGTCGACACCACAGGGGGCATCAAGTCACAACGCGATAACCTGCTAGAACGTTCCATTGTTGACTTTATATTGGCATAGAGCTAGCGGTTAGGGCTAAAACTGGATTAGAACTAAGCTACAGCCAGTTCGAATTTGCCCATGTACACGTATTATTATTGAGGGTTATTGACCTATAGGTTGTTGAGATATTGTTTTTAGATATTCAGTGTTATTGTTATTGAGTGCTGTATTGCGAATGGCGTATATCGTTCCTGTTTGTTTGGGGTGATAAGGTGTGTTTGTTCTACGCCCGTTTCCCGTCTCTTTCAAATCAATCTTTCGCATGTGCTCCCACGATGAATTTGTGGCAATCCTAATAAAACTACAACTAGCACTCCTTGCCACAATACAGAGAAACAAACAAAAAAAAGATGTGACGCGAAAAGTCGAACTAGATGAGGCCTCTAGGTTCATGGTGAACAACAAGCAGATATGACTGAACACAATCGTGTAGTAAACAGTAAAATAAACACCACGTAACAATGCACTAAGAAAAACTTATTTATATGCATTAACGCAAGACGACATAATTTAAGAAAGCTGTCTCCTTTTTCTTCACTACGTTATGGGTCCTTCCCACCGTTATGCGCAAGTTTTCTTCACCTAAAGTAGCTTTGCACTCGTTCTCTGTCCGGAGGCATTTCAAACATTTAGCGCATAACCTGATTTGCTCGCTTTCTGTGATTGGTGGGCTGGTAACAGAGGCAGTGCTAACTGACAATGTCGTGTGATGACGTCATTACTAGAGCACTATGACGACCTTACACAAGCTGGTGATCCGTGATGTCCGGATGGCGTCCTATGTTGATGCCGTAGCACGTTGATTTTCGCATCACTCTTGTTGACACAATCGCAGCGATACGCCAAAACCACTGACAGTAACTTTTTTAGTTGAACACCTCAGATGCCTCATCAATCGTGAAACTTATCGTTTGCATCTCGTGTCCTAAAAACCATCACGTGATGACTACACCATACATGACGTCAAATATTGTCAAAAGTTCTCACGTCATTAAAAGGGTACGTGACTTCACGTGATCACGTCATCGCACTACACCTGAGATTGGTGAAAAATGGTCTGATCATGGAAGCAATGGAAAATCAGATTTGCATTGCCTTCAATTTCGGAGGCAGCAAAAAGCAACGGAGGCTTACTCAGACATAAGACGCCACCAACTAATCCAGGTGGATTTCAGGGGCCGGATTCACAAAACTCACTTACGAAAACATTTTTGCACAAGAGAAATTTTGTTGTGTAAGTCGATTCACGAAACGAAAAAAATGTCGTAAGAGGCCATCGTTGTCACATCTGCCGCTGCAAATAAAGCGTGCTATGACTGCCCGGGAACATGTCAGCGATGGTGATGCAGTTGCTATATTTGCTTACGTCACAGAAAAGTGCTCGTAAGTGGATTCTCGAAGCGGAATTGTGCGTAAAAACAGCATGGCTGAGAGAAAATCCTAAGAGTGGTCCGGACCACTCTTAGGAACAATGTGGCTACTTAGAACCTGCTGCCGCGGCGGTATACTTTGGTGTCCTGGCTGGTTTTGAGTTAATTCGCGCCCATTAAGGGCTGCCTGATGACTGCTGGTGCGTTTTTATTTCTTTCGGCACTTTGAGCTTCGCGTGCTGTTTCCCTTGTACGCAGTGGAAGGTGTTGACAACCACCATCGTCCAATAAGTTTGAAGTCGCAGTAATTGAAGAATTCTATTGGGCCTCAATGGCATAAAACTACGCATGTAAAGATTTGTGGTTGGATGAAAACCAATGTGATACGTGAATGGTCGGTGCATTCGAACGCGGCATGGCATAGGATGAACCTTATTTGTTATGTTGTTGTGTTGCGCCCCATCTCATCCAATTAAAAGTGCGACTCGGAATCCTTGCCTCATTGGTGGAAATTACCACCAAAGAGGTTAATGGGAGCACATTCTTTGCACGCCAACGGAAATAAAAATGAGAGAAAGTTTTTAGTGAGTGGTTCATAAAGTTTGTGCTCTAGTGTACTTTCATTGGCTCTAACTGTCCAATGGTTGCGATCTCTGAATTACAGCTGTCGATACACTTTGGGACGATCTGGAACAAAGCGTATTTTGTAAACCAAAGCGTATTAGGGGTGCGCGTGATTACGCATGGAACTACAAACAGATCATGCATCTTCACCTTCACTGTTCAGACACCGATATAGACCGTGATAATATGGCAAGCAATCGGAATGAAATGACCCTAGTAGCTTTGTATGACACTGAAAATATGCAAACCCTCACGATTCTGGAGCAAACCTTGGCTGAATTCATCCCTGCGTCATTTACCAGCCATTTAACTTGGCGCACGAACATCATTCAAAGGTAGAGCGAGCCACTGACATGTATTTTGTGCGACGCAGCGACCGCTTGACCTGAGAATAATAGCGTTGCGAAGGCGAACCCCCTGTCGCATGCTCTGATCGAAGCAGACGACAAACGCGAGCAGACGACGGCTTGGCCGACAGGCACAGCTTGTGATTGGTTGTGAAGCAATACCCTCTACATCAGCTTACTCCGTGACGTTGCCAAAACACTTCTTTCATCTGGCACGCCTGACCTATTCGTCATATGACCCCCCTCGCACATAAGAGAAAATTTTGTCACGCCGTGAAAATAGTGCAAGTACTTTTTACGACGCCATGTTGTTTTCGACAAGTGCTGCGCAGTTGTCGAAAACAACATGGCGTCGTAAACAGCATATCGGTCGGTGCGACTTTCAGCAGACGCTTCTCGCACGAGTTACTTCAGTGTTTGACCGGATGTGTTGTGATTACAGCAGCTCTTTCGGTGCGTGTAAGCAGTGCGGAAAGCCGTGGCAGTGCAATGGTGTACGGTGAAGCGCAGCAAAGTCTGTGCGTTGGTGTGGTTATCAAGCGGGGATCGGCGTCGATGTATCGACGGCAACTAGCACTCAAGAAGCCTGCAACGTGTGTTTGTGTGCCGGTAACAGTTCGTTCGCTTGACTTTCCAGTCTCTCAGTTGGGTGCTGTGCGACATTTCGGATTGACAGCATTTTGACACGTTACTTGAGTGACCCCAATACGTACGGAAACGTATGAACTACGCGCTCTGTTCTTGCTTCGCCACTAGTTAGCCCGTACGGTTCTATTTACTTGAGAGCAATGTACTGTTCGGGAGTGAAACGATGTTCGTTGTGAACAGTGGTGCTGTATTGACGTTCCATAACTTGTGAACAAGCTGTGCTCTTGTGACCGAAAATTGAAAGACAGCGTTGATAACTGTTTTGCTCTGCGAAGTTGTGGTGGGGCAGTTTGGCGCTTTTGTTTGTTAAGTCGTCACTTCTCCTTTTTGTGATAACCATAGTCCTAGCGCTGTGATGGGATCAACCAAAACTGCGAGATGCTATATTCTGTTGTGGATCGTGTTACTTTGGAAGCGCGCCTAGACTATTCTTCGGTAACAACTTGAGAGTTCTATGTGACAGCGAGAGCCCGTGAACGTCAGGCTTCCCTCCGGCCCCCAGACCTAGCGCTGTGATGTGATCAACCAAAGCTGCGAGATGCTACATTCTGTTGTGGATCGTGTTACTTTGGAAGCGCGCCTAGACTGTTCTTCAGTAACAACTTTAAAGTTCTATGAGGCAGCGAGAGCCCGTGAACGTCAAGCTTCCCTCCGGCCCCCAGAAAAAGCAGATTTCACCGGTGCCTGGCTTTGGATGAAGTTGTAGGCCAATATCACCTAACTACAGGTTTCCGAGTTCGTCTGGCCATCGTTTTTCACGGCACTAGAGCCTTGACAAGAGCCGGTCATGGCCAGTTCTTACACTTTATCAATGGACGTGCACGCCTGGCCAGCCCTTCATTGCTGTCATTGGCAGCTTCCAGTCTGCAGATGCCTTTTGCCTGTTGGCCGTACTTGGTTCCTCATGGCACCGACGGCTACTAAATGCTGCCAACGGTGAGTTAACCTTGCAGAAATAAATTTCACCGGTACTTTATTTCACCCAGTTCTATAACGTGTGCAAGTTTTTAAGCCCATCAGATGTAATATTTCTCTATGGTAAGTTGAAGCATGAAAAATTTACTACTACTGTTATATACATACATATATTATGGAGCAAATACATAAAAACTTTTTTGTAGTTTGGTACAAGTGAGCTCTTGTTTGACTATGAGGTTGGGCCTGTCGATTGACCACATTTGATAGCTGGAAAGTTAATGTGAATTTATTTTTGAGGAGCCAGGTTGCGCTTAAAAAAATTATGTTAGTTTGGAAAATTAGTTCTATAGACGATTACCACTGTGGTAGTACTATACTTCAGCAGGACATATATATTGCGGTACGTAAATTTTACATGAGGCTTCAGTTTATTTCAAAGTGTATATAGCAGATTTTGGTCACTTTAACGAAGTGATAGCTTCTTCGAATAAGTATTAGGAGTGAGTGCTTTTATTGATTGCTTTTATATATCTAGTTTTTGGCTCTTCACAGTTCGCAGAGATTGGTTTGTTAAAGTCTTGTGATGCATCGGTTGCACATTCTGGTACATCAATCCTCATCATTACTTGGAGCACCTGTACAAAAATAGGAAGGACCCGTTCTCCCTAACTGTGCAAGCCTATGTCACTGCTGGGACTGTTTTCATGGAGATGGCAGCTTCATCTAGAAGGACTGCGATCTGCTTGGGAGCTTTGAGGGCACAAAACTGCCTAACGGCTGGCTGCAAGGTTGGTTTTTCTTTAATACATACGATTACGTGAACACCACCTACTGTGCACAAATTGAAAACCCAAGCATGGTTGCTTTCAGTGGATACCTGTAATATTCTTACACATAATTCTTATTCAACATTTATAGAACTAAATTGCAAGTTAATTGAGAATGTTGAAAGCTGAAAGCCTGCAGCTTATGAATGAAACTTCAATAATCTGAGACTCAAAAGCTTGTGCTTTGAAACGAGCACAAATACTTTGATTCCTTATTGAGCTCTCGAGCCTGTGACTCCCTCTGTGGATCGAGTGCTCTGGAAGGAAATAGCAAGTGGGTGAAAATTGCCTGGCTGTTCACAACTTGCAAGGAGAAATACCTATTGAAGAAGCCTCAGATGACATAGGGCCAGTAACTGCATCTTTTACTTAATATAGCTTTTTCTCTCTCAGTGCTGTTGCTTGTGTTTCAGCCAAACATGTTCACCACGATTGCATAGTGATATATATTTTTCTACAAGTTGTACCTGACCTAAGTATGCATTGCTGATCTCTAAAGGTGAGGTTCAGTGTGTTTCAAAGCCATGGCTTCTCATTTCTCTGTCTGTGGCTAGCCTATTTCAGCAGCAGAGCAATGCAGCTAGCACACATGCAATCCAAGTCATGGAGCGCTCCTTTGGTGTTATGTGCAGGACGCAGCATATCCATCCGGCAAGACACTGGTATCAACAATAATTGTGAGTGTTGGTGGCACTTGTAGGAGCCCGTTGTGTTTGTTGTGTATGATTATTTCGCTTGATGAAGTGCATTTTTGAAAAGTTTTCTTCATTTAGAATTATAGGTGTCAGCAATAAGCACACTCATAATCCACAAGTTCTTTGTGTCTTCTAGACTGCCCATTTGCTCCTATATGCGGTATGGTGAGCTGGCTATGTTAGACAGCCTTAAAGTTATGAACATTGGCTGTTGTGTTGTAATGCAGTCTAACTTGTGTTTATTAGTGAACTTATTTGTGGTCTACTTCTCGCACCTAGTGTAAAGTCGAAATAGAAGAAACTCTATTGGCTTTTCATGCCTGTCAGAAGTTTCATGCCTTCATCTATAACATTCTAGTTTTGCTCTTGCATCATATTAAATATATTTTCAGTCTTTACTGTTTGTGTGTGTGTGTTGAGGCTTGTCATTGGCTTCTGAAAATACAATATCTTTAAATATGAGAACATAATTGACAACTATACACTCTTGCATGTAGCATGGTTGTAACAATGATCTGTATTTTTCTAAGTTCCAGCAGTAACAAGGGATTCGGCGCTCCACGGTCATGTACAGTGTATCAAGAACAGAGCACAGAAGACCAACAAGAAATAAAGGACTGCCAGTGACTGTTCTCCTGCTCAAAGTTGTCAACAGCAGAAAGAGCACATTGTGATGTCAGGAGCAGCTGCTTCTTAACTTCTTTGCAATGCATTATTCAGCAGTTCCTTTGCTTGCATTCAAAATTATTTAAATTTTGCATGGAAGATACCAAAATATGACACTAATTGAAAGGCTGCTGTAGTGTTAGTGGGCAAATATTTTTGAGCTGAAAATTTTAACATGTTTGTTAAGTGCCTGCGTGCCTGTACATTTCCAGAAATCACAGCATCTATGGTCGCCAATGGTAACTTTGTTTGCATTCTTTGTAGTACAAGAAGTAAAGCCATGGTTGCAGTAATCATGTACTTAGTGGATGTAATCCTTCATTGTACACTCATTTGTATAGCACCAATGATGCCATGAGTGTATAAGCTCTGGGAAGTGAATCTATGTGGATTATTTTATTTGGAAGGAAGAGGATCATCACTACTCCTAGTATATCTTAACAGTATATTTTAGTGCTTGGGTATCATCCCACTGCCTGTCCGTCCTTCAACAGTCTACTTATCTACTGTGTAAGTGTAACTTTTTAATTGTATACTTTGCTAGGATAGGTTTGTTCATAATGTAATGCAAGTGACTTATCATCTATGCAGCTCTACTCAGACTAGAAATAAAAGTATTAATTTTCATATCTACCTATAGCATGCATTCATTGTGTTTTTCTAGGTGCCTGTACAACTGTTCAGCCCTACAAAAGTGCTGGTATACTCTAATATTGAATCTGGCATCATAAAATAGTTTGTTAGTGGAAGTAAGAATGTGTTTACAACCAATATTACTATCCTCAGAGGAACTGTGAAAACTCTGTGGAAATTTATTTACAGTTTTTGAACGTTGTGAAGGCAAATATTATGTTCTTTTATTGTGATCCCTGTTTCATGCAAATGACACATAATTACTTTGCAGTGGCATAGTATTAGTTGTTATTTTACACATATGTACTGAGCAACATCGCAGTTGAGGCCAGCAGCAAGACATACATGCAGTGCACTGGAGCATCACCTCACATAGTGTACAGTCTTTGCCCACCAGTAAACTCAATATTTTTCAAGCAGACTAATAGACAGCTGTATAAAAACTGTGTTGGTGTGCAAACTTTGAAGTCTTCTTGAAGAGTGTTTTTCATCATTTTTGTCCAAGTGAAGTAGCTACCCAAGGCCACAACTGGTGGGAATGTGGTGGTTTCCTCTCTCCAAAAGCAATTCTACCAGCTGCCTTAATGTTAGCATGGGGTGAGTTCATGAAGTGGAAAAATAATTGGTCTGTTTTCTTGGCCGAAAGAGTCACTTCCACCGTTGAGCCACCACGACGCGCCAGAATAGAAACTTTTAGCTAAATGAAGTTGATTCTACTTTTGAGAAGTGTTTTGGGGAAACAAAATGGCACCTATAGCTGTCAATATAAACACTGTTTGCACCGAAGAGCTTAGTAAGCTTATAATTGTATTATTCATGTATTGTCTAGAATTTACTCGCACTGTGCCAACTTTCAGCCCAAGTGTCCTAACATGCTTTGTTAGTGGGTTGTGAATGAGCCAAGTTATGTAAATAAACAGAGGGATATTGCCGGCTCTAACGTAGGCTACCTTCTCATAGTTTGCCAAATATGAACAAGAAAATAAAAATATATATCGGCCTGTGACAACGCTAATCAACTATTATGAGTTCACTGTCACTAGTGTCACTTTCACTAGATGAATGCTCAGTCTGCTTCCATTATCGTTATTTAGGAAAGTTTGGCTCATTAACTCAACTGTCCTAATTAGCATTGATTCTCACATCTAAGGACAGTCACACTTCATCTCGCTTTCTGAGTGGCTGTCACTCCCATATAACGCGTACTCCACTTTTTTATGCTCTCCGAGCATCTGACGCTGCTTTGCGGAGACTTTCCCTGACGTCTGCTGGGCCAGAAAATTGTCTTTATTATCTATCAATTTCAAGCTTTTGCGAAGCCGAAACGAGAGTCTCTCTCTCTCTCTTTTCATCCTTTTTGCACGGGTGATAACGTCTCTCGACCTCAAGACTCGTATACACGTCCCTTGCTTTAATTGCGCACTCAAACAACGTTGGACGAAATATTTGCACCGTGTTTTGTGAAAAGTATTAGCACTGAGACACCTTCCGACGAGTCTCCCTCATTTTACGTAAACATATACCTAAGCGTAAGCGTATGCACGTTCTCGCATTCCGGCTTTATAAAATTGCTGCGGTGCATGGAACCAGCGAAATTGCGCTCATAATTTCATGTTATTACTGCTGTTATCTATTTCCGCACAATTCGTCTGCAGGCACCAAAGTCGCTCATGTGTCTTGTAATAAGAATATTGTAACAAAGGCTACCTTTGACTATAGGTACAAAACACCCTTACCTTTACCACTATACCGTTATAGATTGCACCGATTTAGTTAAGTAGCAGCGCAGCTTCAATGAAATTTAAGGTAACTGGTCGCGTTAAATAGGGGAAGACATTGGAGGCACATTTTCAAACATTGCATGCATCGATTTATGTGTGGTTTCATTTAAGTGGTGCACCTGGAGTGTTGTTTACTTGTACTTGGCGAGATAGTGCATGGATTGCTCGGTGGCCTAAGGCCGTCGAGCAATTATTTTTTTTATCTACAGTCGTTGATTAAAGGCGAGTGCTTGGCTTTGCACAGCCCACCAAAACGTCTATTAGGCCCAGTTCACACTGAGCATTCCGGCCGCCGAAAGTGCTCCAAATCCGGTTCGGCGGCGGCGAGATCCGCCGAAAGGGCCCTCTCCGTGCCGATCGCTCTCGGACCAATTTTTGCGGTGTCTGCCGCCGAATCGGTCACCGCGGACCAATAGGAGCGCTAGTCAAGGAATTTTGAAAAATGGCGGCCAAGCCCTACTCACTTGTTATGCCGCAGTGCACGTAACTGAATGTTGAAACAAACGGGAGTTTAACCTACTATGTGCCTACTTCGCCTCCGTATTTCGTGAAAGAGGTGACCGAGCTTGCTGTTGGCGTGACCGAGCTTGTTGCGGTCTTGCAGAGCAAAACGAACCCACCAACGCCGCTGGTGTCGGTGGTTTTGCTGCTCTTCGTGCATTACAAGACAGCCACTTGCCAGCAAAGTAAGCAGTACTGTCTTTTCTTGCTTCTTGCGTACTATAATCGTCGAAGTATACACCACCGGATAGCGTAGTAGCGTTTGCGAGCCGCGACAACAACCGGGTGACAGCGCATCCATGCCGCGTTCGCCCCGTAGTAGATGGCATATTCGGCGTCGCGGGGTGCGTCCAGTGCGAACGGCGTTGAGTTTCGGCGCCAGGGGAATTTCGGTCGCTGTAGAAAGCGGATGTTTCAGTGTGAACTAGGCGTTACAACGTACGCGGCATCCCGTAAGTGCCGTAGCAGACGCTCGCGGAACTGAAACTTAGATGCAGCAAATCATTGGCTATCATCGTATACTCTCGATGCTAGACGCTTTGCGTGCTACCTTGATATTATCGCCACACACTTCTTTTTTTTCTTGTCGTTTCATCGGCTATCGTGTGTCCTCCTTGCCCTCTTAAGTGCCGAATAAGTTAAATTCATACCCACGCTATAGTAATCCCTCCAGATAAGAGAATTTTTGGCGAAGAAAATGCGTAGCCAAATAGAAAGCTTTGTCAATTTGGCCCCAGCTGCCCATTGAGTGACCTCGCCTGCCTCTTCAGAAAAGCGGCATAGATTTATAATGACCATTCGCGACGTCGTCCTACCGAAACAAATATATCTATGTAGCTACTGAATACATCACCCGCTACGCTGATAAAAGGACGCTGCCTAGAGGCAGTGCCGCCGAGGTAGTAAAGTTCTTTGTCATGATTGTCTTGAGTCATAGTGCCCCAGAGGTCCTACGCAGTGACATAGTCACGGCGTCTACTGCTAATCCAACTCCGGCGATCTTGGCACTCAGCCAGACAATCTACCACCGGACGACAGCGTACCACCTACAGACCAATAGCCTAGCCAATTGCCTAAAGAAGACAATCACCGACATTTGGCCCATGTACGTTGATGTCAAGCGCAGAAAGTGGGACGCAATTCTTCTGTAAGTGACATTCACATACAACGTGACAGTGCAAGAGACAAGGCACTAATCGCCATACACTTTGCCTACGGAAGAAACCCCACCACAATGCTCGAAGCCATGCTACCAAACACCGCTGACGTAGAAAACCTCAACGTGATTGCCTAACCTCAGTGCGCGTCGGAGGAACATAATTCTCCCCCCTCCACATCAAGAACCGAAAAATGAGCGACAGCCACCGTTTTAACCTTGGAGAAGCCTTAAAAGTGGAGCACCGGCACGCTGAACATATTTGGGTGTGGATGCCGATATATCGACGTCGACTGAGGGAAAAACTTCTGTGCCTGCACGTCGTATCGTACAGAGTGGTTTGACGCCTTGATCTACTCAACTACGATGTTGCCCCCGACGGCATCACGAACTCGCAACGGTGGCGTGCGCAATCTGGATTTGTTCACGTTTTTTTTTACAACATACTGCGGTCTTGAAAAAGACCGAGCAGGAGAGGCACAAAAATTAAGTGGAAAACACACGTAAGCGAGATAGATGAATGATGTGCACAAAATACAGAAGATAAATACATTACACAGAGATATATAGGTGAGCCTAAACACAGGTTAATACGACCTTCAGAACAACGGTGGTGGGTCTATCTCCCTATTTTACATTCACAATTGCGATAAACAGTAAAGCAAGTGGAGTACAAACTACGTACAGACAATATGGCACGCTAAAAATGGCAAATAGACTGAGATGTGAAAACCCCTTCAGGCAGTGAATTCCACTCCGATACTGTACGTGGGAAAAACGAATTCTGGAACATGTTTGTGTGGGCTCGATATGGAAGCAAATTGTGCGTGTGCCGATGTCTCGTGGGGCGCGATTGAAATGACTTGTATACCGATGCATTTACCTTTGTGGAACCAGTATAAAGAGCAAACAGCAGTTTCAGCCTATCGATTTTTCATCTATCTTCCAGGGTTGAAATGCTATTCGCCAGCATTAGAGAAGTTGGTGAGTCGTTGGTCCTATATTTGTTGAAAATGAAGCGTATAGCGCGTCTTTGCACCGTTTCAAGCCGGTACTTAACTTTTTTAACGAAGGGGTCCCATACGACCGAAGCATATTGCAGTTTAGGAAGTATTATTATTTTGAAGGCCAGTAATTTGACATGAGTTGGTGACGCTTTGAGTTTATGTCGTAAAAGGCCTAACTTGCGTGTGGCAGATGCGCAGATGTTTTCTATGTGCTTAGACCACGACAGAGTATTGGTGAACGTTATCCTGAGGTATTTGTACTGGCTTTTTTCTACCACTGGTGCACCATTTAATGAATAAGAAAACTGAAAGGGTTGTTTTTTCTTCGTTACACGAAGTAAAACTGTTTTGTCAGCGTTCAAGCTCATACCCGAGGTAGTGCACCACTGACCGATTCCCACCAAAACTGCTGCTTAACAAGACTTGGTCATCGGTGCCCGTGATTTCCTTGAAAATAAGACAGTCGTCTGCAAACAATTTTATGGAAACTCTCGGGTCAATAGCAGATGTTATGTCATTGATATGAAGTAGAAAAAAGAACCGGTCCCAAAAACACTGCCCGTGGAACGCCAGATATTACACCAAGTCTTTTGGATGCGCACCCGTCGACTTCCACAAACTGTGTTTTGTTTGTTGAATACGATTTGATCCAGTTAATTATAAACGCAGGACGGCCCAGAGAAGAAAGCTTAGTGAGTAGTTTATCATGGGGTACGCGATCAAGGGCTTCACTGAAGCCAGAAAGACTAAATCTATTTGGCTGGACGAATCTAAAGCTTGTGCGATTTCATGAGTGGTTGTAACAAGTTGAGTAGTTGTAGAAAGGCCTTTGCGGAACCCATGTTGGAACTCGGAAAGGACGCTGTTTGTTTCCAGAAATTTGTTAATAAAAGAGGCGATTATGTGTTCCAAAATTTTGCAGCAGGTTGATGTTAGTGAGATGGATCGATAATTTTCCATTTTCAAGCTATTTCCTTTTTTCAAGACAGCCACAACATGAGCTAGGCGCCAATCATCAGGCAAGACTGAGTGGTGCAAGCATAAACGAAAGATGGCGGTCAAAATGTGCGATATCGGCTCGGCATAACGACGCAAGAAAGCATTTGGAATTAGGTCTGGCCCTTTTGACGACTTTTCAAATATATCCAGCAGAAGTGCAAGAACGCCTTCACAAGATATAAATTCAGGTTGTCCTGCACCTTAAGCCGCATGACATGAACAGTGGTGTCTGTTTCAATTCTTTTGCGCTTGTCTTTGGGCGCTGCTTCATAAGTAAATTGTGAATGTGCCTCAATTCTTCTCACGCGCGTTGACAAACCAAGAAATTTTCTTCTTTGTTATTGTTTCTCCTTTTTTCTTGCTTTATTGTTATTTTTGTTCCTAAATTAGCCCCCCCCCACTCCTTGTTCTATTTAGGCTTTTAAGTCATCGAGAATGGCGAAATGCCACGTGCGTTTCTTATTTTCACTTTCGTTTCATTCGGCTTTCTCTCAAAAGGCCTGTCAGGAATGCTTCATGTTCGACAATGTTCGCGATAATTGTAGATTGTTCTGTTAAAATGGTGTGCAAGACACGAATACTCGAGTCTACACAAGATCTCGCTGACGACTAGTGATAAGGCTGGAATATTCGACGGAGCTTGTGTATATTCCTACGCGCTTCGCCACTTATCAGTTCATCGACGGCGACGCTCTTTTCGCCGCTATCAGTGCCATTGCGTATCCCTGTAATCTGACTTTCCATTTTTTGGCCAAACTCCAGCCAAATATGCAGTTTTATCTTGGACCTGCTGTCTGCTCCCTTCATCAGCATCACTACCCCATGACAATACACAATACACTTGAGACTAAGATAATAGGTATGAGCTACAGCACAATAGCGCAAGATCTATCGAAGACGTTTAAAATTGTAAGGAAAGGCACGTGTTGCATCAGCGATAGGCCTTCACTTTTGCATAATGAGATGCAATTTTTGGACATGCGAATGTGATCACAGTTTGATGATTTGGATTCACGCATGCGCATTTAGTTGTTATCTGGTGATTTGTTCCTATATAAAGAGTGGAAATTTAGCACCCAACCTTTTTTTTCACCCTCCCACTTCTGTTCACCAATCTATCCCGCGTCCATCGGAAATGCGGCGGCTGCATTTCCGATGGACGCGAAAATGTTGTAGGCCCATGTGGTCAGATTTGGGTGCACGTTAAAGAAGCCCAGGTGGTCGAAATTTTCGGAGCCCTCCACTACTGCGTCTCTCATAATCAAATGGTGGTTTTGGGACGTTAAACCATACATATCAATCAATCAAATTATCTGTTCACCAATCTTTCTTTTCGAAGTTGCAGCATATATACACCCAGCTGGTATTAAGCAACTCGCGCAACAAGCTCCTAATATGTACGCGCTTTGGTATCTCACCAGCTCCACGTCCTTCTCGTGGCTACGATTTTTCAACTTGAATTGTGTATTCAAAACGGGAGGGGAGCTATACACTTTTAAAAAGGGATATACTTTCTCGGTGCGCAAGGAACGTTAAAGAAAGAAGACAGATAGGACAGAGCACACTTTCAAATGCACAATACTCACTAGCTTAAGTTGACACTACTTTGCAGCTATACAATATAATGGGACTAGGTACACGTCTGAACAACAGAACAACAAAAAAGTAACAGTTTCATTGCAAGGGTGAAAGAATTAATGCGCTACCATCAACTTGGAAGGTAACGCAAATACGGCAAGCTAATCAAAACGAGCAGCGCGATAATCACGCACAAATGTCGCACGAAAACTGCACACACAGTATGACAGCGAACCAACAACGTTTACCGATTGATGCTATACGCGCTGTTTAAACAAAAACGACGAATGAAACATAACACGAACAGAAGCGTTCAAACTAACAAGTGTCCTAGTTGTTATAACTCGCAATATAAGAAAAGCGGGTACTTTTCGCCAACGGGGCCTGTGGAGCAACCGAAAATACCTTAGTGGGCCCAACAACCAACGAAAAAGGGTGAAACCCGAAGGCAGGTGACTTTTTCTATCAAAGATAAGCGCGTTTACACAAGCTTCTACCCCCCTACCTTTCCGGGCGAAATACACGTGGGAGGTTAGCGCGCGTCGGCGCATCGCGACGAGCTGGGCGCCAAGCGTGGGCGGTTTTAACGCGATAGTGTTAAAGAACTCGTGTCGCATAAAACACGCCGCCGGCATCGGCCCCGTTGGCTGTGAGCGAAAAATTGTGTGTGCGTCTGTGACTGAAGAATCAAGTTACCGAGATAGCCACAGGAGGCTGCTACTTGTCGACGCGTGCACGCGCGATAACACTGAAAAGCCGCGCATGAGAAGAAAAAAAGTGCTCAAAGTCACGAGGCGCAGCAATGTTTTTGCCCTGCCACCCCTCCCTGCTCAGCTTCCAGCGCTTTCATCGGTATGAGATAAAAGATAATGCTATTGCAGCATGCGACATACCTTTGTAACTCTCCTCGCACTGGACGGATTCTCAAAAGTTTTGCATCATTGAATTCATGAGACAATAAACTCTTCTAGTGAATTCATTCTATGGATACTTGAAAAAGTGTCTTAGGGCCCCAATAATGCATTTTGTTTGACAGGCGTCATGACGAAAACGAGCCCATTTGGTGGTAATAGCGAGCGCTGGTCCAATATACTGTGTGCGTGTTCGTGTGCATATAACAAAAATAATCATAAGTATGCCCTTAGCGGTTGAAGGGTGCGCCAGGGGATGAATTTTGCTATCGCGTTAAACTCCTAAAGGCGAAGCTTAAGGGTCCCCCAATTTTTTCACTTTCTTAAGTGTTCTTATGTATAGGTACGTATACACATACGGTAAAAAGCGGCGGAAAAAAATGAGCCGAGACTGTCCATGTAGTCGCAATAGAACGCTGGTTTTTTGACGTTGTGACCGGTGGAGTATATAGCCTTCATAAGGGTGACTTCTATAGTCCGGAAGTCCCCGTGATGAACCAACCTTAAAATTGAACCAACCTTTGTGAGGACCTCGTTTTTCATTTCAAGGTTGCGGAAAAGTTCTGAGATGGCATTCATTCTAAAAGACAGGGCCTGCAAGAACGGACTAAAGAGCGTAGTCAAGACGCCGCCTTTGCCCACATGTTCAGTCGTTTATCGTTGTTTGTCGTGCTTTGATATGTGCCTGTGTTTGCGCACTCTGCCTCTTACAGTGTAACTGAAAACTAGCACAGCTTTGTTACTCTAAGGACGTGGCAGTTGATAGTGCCCCAGCACCTCACGTACCCAACCCCATAGCACAGATACACTCTTGACGCACAATTACTGTGAATATGAAGGGCCAGTTGCCGTTGAGCCCTCAGCGGCACAATAAATGTTCTCGCGGTGTGACAATATGTGCCTATTCAACCTTCTGAAGTGGCGGAGAAAGAACGGGTAAAGAACAATTCATTTTTTTTCTAGGAAGGGGTATAAAAGCGTGTTGACATGGGTTCTCCCGTCCAGGGCCGCCGTGGCTTCATGCACTCGATTAACGTCACTAAGATGCAACACTTGTACTGCTGCATCACAGCTGGCCAGTTGTGTTTCCCACTGTTCAAAACTGTTCACAATGTTGTTCCTAAAGATGTTCCTAACTTGTCTGGACTTTCGTCACATTCCCATAGTTTGAGATAGACATACATTCACGTCCGTGACTGCGGGTAACATGCAAGCAGCAGCAGCTCTTCCTCTGCGGAGCGAATCTGTGTGGAAGTTGCGGGCTCTGACTTGGTGTGCCCAGATGCATGTGTGTCAGATGAAAAGTGCGTTGCGCGGGCTGTCAGAAGAAAAACATCATCTTTTGGAACTGAGATGCCGAAAGCGCATTTAGGAAGCGTGCAATTTTAGTATAGATACGCACCTGTCAACCCTGTCATTCGCGCAAACAAGTCATTCAGGGGAGGGAGTGTTTCATAGCCACGGTTCAGCAAGCTGAATGCAGCGATTTGTTTTACCGAGAATGAACATTGAAAATAGTGGGGTGTTTTTGAGTATATTTAAAAATAGCCCCCTTTCCCCCGGAAAAATTCCTGGCAGTAGGCATGAGGTCATCATGCATATTAGGCCGAGCATCCTCCTGAGCACACCATTTGGAGCCCACCACTAGAGCAAAGTGTCTTCCCAAAGAAAAAGTGCTTCAGCTCGTGCTGCGAGCAGCAGCTGATGCATAGCCGTTGACGCGACTGCAGAATGCCTTCCTGAAACGACGGTGTCCTGCCGCTACCATACGTGTTTTGTTGCTCCGGTCCTGTGTTATCCGAAGGGCTTCTGTATGTGTATCCAGAGCCACCGTTTCTTCATTCTTCCACAATTATGAGAGTTAAGTGTCAGCCAATCAAATTCCCTCTGATAAAAGCCAGTCCAGAAGTTCTAACGCTAGTAAATCAATTGCTTTGCTGTTTGAGCATGTTTCCGCTTTAGTAACACGAAAGTTTTCTTATGCCACGGTTCACTTTGGCTCCATTGACATATTTCCGTCACAGATATGACTTACAGATGAGAAGAAAAAAATCAGAAGAAAAACTGAGTTTCGCCAGAAGGACGAACCGATAGATGCAATAAAAACTAGTTAGAATGTCACGCGAAGAACAGCAACCAGATTGAAATCTGCAGCACACTGCTGGACACGAAAGAAGAACGCATGAAGAGTACACACACAAGACAAGGTTGAGAGCAGAACACTTCACACGCTGGTCAAATTCATAGGACACATGAAACTTATACGCACCAGTATACGCGAAATACGCGCGAACTAACTAATATCACAGTGTTAACCTCGTTGCGTTCAGAAAATGAGCTCTTTTCACGAATGGAGGTCCCTTGACCCGTCGCAACGGTCTAGTAGCTAAGGTACTCGGCTGCTGACCCGCAGGTCGCGTGATTGAATCCCGGCTGCGGCGGCTGCATTTCCGATGGAGGCGGAAATGTTGTAGGCCCATGTAGGCTGATGACGATGATGATGTTGATGATGATGATGAACGTGCAAAAACCGCGATATGACTACGAGACACGCCGTAGTGGGTCGCTCCGGAAATTTTACTACTTTGCTTATTTACATGCACCTAAATCAAAGGGCGCGGGCCTGAAGCATTTTCGCCTACATCGAAAACATGACAGGTGTTCGATCCACCTATCTGCGGTTCAGCAATAGAGCACCATAACCACCGAACCGTTCTGGCGGGTAGTAATACAGACGGCTTTGGTAAAATCAGTATGTGGTGCACTTTTAATCTAGTTGTAAGGAAGCAAGCTCAACTGTATGAGACATATTGCTGAAAATCACTTTGACAGCATTGCAGAGGGATTCCGTTCTCTCCCGTTGCCTACTCCTTGCTTTTCGGTGGCATCTTTCACTTGCAGACGTGGTTAGATGATGCGAAAGGTGTGAACAAGAATGCAAGAACCCGAATTTGCATGTGGCCATTTCAGCAAATTTCGGGTAACATATGGGGCAAGTAATGTGATATGAAATGCGCAGAATAATCTTAGTGTCAATTGAAAAGAGTGATCAACAATATTACGTTATTTAATGTCGGCATGCGACATTACTTGAACAAAGCTTCCTTCATTCCTTTTAAAAACTTATGGTTACTATGTATATTGCTCGTAATATTACATGATAACACGCCCTCCTATGTTTCTCCATTCTGTCCAATTTCTCGTACGTCATGTCGCTAGGTGCAAATATTGCTTGGTGTGCCCTTCTTGTCATGTCAATATAAACGTACAAAACACATGAAGCGAATCAATATGTACAATTTGTACACTTTTTCAACTTTATTTTCCTTATTCTTGCGCTGTTTGCCACTGTGGTGAACAATAAAGCTTAAGCTCACTACAGCTGTCCACACTTCATTTCTCATTACGCTGCCTTCAGTTTATGACCCCCGTCTTTCTATTTATGAGCCTAGGTTACAAGACGAGTATTTTAGTAGGCCTTTCTAAGGATGTGAATATTAGCCTGCACGTTTGCCTGTGTTGCACCTTCGTCACTAAACAACAATTCAAAGTGCCTTAACGTTGTGGCATAATAAAGATAAGAATAAATTTATTTTACACTGGCATGCGAGCAGGTTTGGCGTATAAATCGAACATTCTGTCAAGCGCCTGCGTACGTGTGTGTGCGTGCGTGTGTGTATGTTTAGATGTTAGCAGATCGTGCTAAGGATAGATAGAAATGTTATTCATTGCCTCTAGTATGTCTTAGCACACGCACGAAGAGCCACACTGTAATATGTTTGAACGTGGCCTATCAGACCTTGGAACTGTGTCTGGCTATTCCCAATAAATGAAACCTTTCCCTATTAAAAAGTATTGTAGTGTCCGACTCTGAAGAGAAACCATTCCGGCGGGTACAAATACGAGCACCACTTGAGCTGGAATCCCATCGCCAAGCTAACTTAAAACAGTCGCGGCTGAATATTCTGACCAAAATTTTAGAGAATGCTGTGCCCTGAGAAGCACCGTGAGACGTTTTATCGAATGCCGCCAGTATCCATAGTAAAAGCATCAGAAATAATATTGTGATAGTAGCAGCGCTTAGTTTTTAACTCATGTCAGCTCGAAGCGACAAAAAAATTAAGTTGAATAAGTGGCAAGAGGAGGGGGGTGTTGGACGACAAATTTTGGAGGGGGGAGTTCGGACCCCCCCCCCCCGGTCTTTGGCTACGCCACTGTAGACTAGAAACCTTGAGTCAAAGAGCTGCTTCGCAACTAACAAATGAATATCTGCTTCATTTTAGAGAGCTGTGACACACCAGTGCCAAAGGGGTCACCTTTTCCGAGCGGCTTTGTCTGCAAAGAGCTCCCTCTTGATCATGGGTGGGGAACAAGACCACACATGATGAGAAGGAAGCACTTTGTAGTCAAGGCTTCTCGGAAAAGGTAACCACTACACATGATGCATCTTGCGTATGCTCACCAATAGTTTGCCCGAAGTTGTTGAAAAAATGTGCGTGTGTATAAAAGCGGGCTTCATGCATTTGAATAAATCATTTGGAACTCGGTTCCAGTTAATGTGTTCGTGTGCGTGCATTTTCTTGTCTTCAATTTTTCGCGCATCACATGTTCAATATATTATATATATATTCAACCGCATCAGGTGCTGTTAGATCGACGTTAACGAGGAAGAAAGCAGAGCAGACGCCGGCAATATCAATTTCAGCATCCAAGTGGTGCCAAGTTATGAAGGCCGATGTGAAAAGCAGTCTCTCTTCAAGCACTTCTTCCCTCCTGCTTTGTATCGGTTAGCGCGATGAACGCAGGAGCCACGGCCTGATAGCTGCGCTTTAAATGATCGTGATGCATACAGGCACGGGGCTAGCGCCCACGTAAGCCTAAGTCGGGAAATTATTGAAGCAGAGTTGGTTGAATCACGGACAACTATATTCCAAAACCATCAGTTATCTTTTTCTGCGAAGAGATATCTTATGTGCGTACTGCTGTGGACGAGTTTTTTTTAACACGAAAGTGTATTATGTCGGCGTCCACCAAGACTTAACTGAGCTACTTTCGTTACGGAAATGGCGGTGTTGAAAATTACGAGAAAAGAATGGAAGGAATAAGCCAGAAGAAAGAGTTTCGTGAATTGAAGAGATTTTCAGGAAAATCGGTGCATCCACGCACCTTAAATATCTGACACTCTTCCTTTGCGTTCTTGTTTGAAGGGGCGGTGCCACTGCCTACGAGCGGAGAAGAAAAGTATTGCATTATTAGACTAATTAGCACAACCAGAAAATCTTTAGCTTGTCTATGGTTCATACTGTGGCAAAGCCGTCGAACAGTGGGTCGTCCTCTCCAGTGCCTTCTAGTGGGTCGCCCTTTTCAGAAGAAGAAGAGCAGCTCGTGCAGAGAGTCGGTCCTTTCCAAGCCAATCAAGCCGCTCTTATGACCAACCGCTTATGACCTCGGCTGGTCTTTTTCAGTAAGGCTTCCAGATTTCACTCCTATAATGGAAGCCGAGCTAGTAGCTATTATTTTAGCTCTTCGTAAAATTCCTACGACCGAGACCAGTGCAATCATCCTAACAGACTCACTTTCGGTGTGCGCAGCTCTGACAACCTCTGAACAATCTCGTGCCCTAGCAGCGTTCACACATTAGCACCGCCGCATTTAAAACTCCTCAAATTAGTGTGGGTCCCAGGTCACTGCGGATTACAATTAAATGTATTGGCAGATGCTTTGGCACGAGCATCCATCGATGGACCAGTAATTTAGTACTTCCCGAGTTAGAATCTTTATCGGGAGTTAGATATAGGAAATTCGCTATTATTACAAATAGTTTAGAAAATATCACACAATGGACAGATTATCAGCACCTCAAATTTCCATGGAAAGCCCAGTGCAGTCCGTCAAAAAAACTTGAAATTATAATCTACAGATTCCGGTGCCGTGTCCCCCCATTAAATTTTTACTTACACGGAGCTGGTCTGACACTTTCCCCCCTTTGTCCGTTCTGCGAAGAATCAGAAACTATTGAACATTATTTTGGCTCATGTCGTAACTATGCATTAATTAGGAAACGACTTTTAAATATTCCATTTGCGAAGCTATGTTTAAATTTAACCACAGAAAATGTTCTAAGTTTTGGTGCCTCTGTTTTGGGAAATTGCCACAGAGATGCATTCGGTGCGGTGTGTAATTTTATTCAAGACTCTAAACGTTTTTCTACATAAAGCCCACGTTAACAGATACGCAAAAAAAACCGGGTCGAAAAGTAATTTTCAATTCTGGACAAATCCGTGACATACCAAATTACTCGGGTTTGGCAAAACCAGCTGTGTGGTCGGCTCCCAAAATCAAGTTGTAGCTATTAGTGTATACTTTGTTGTTGATTCTTTTTTCTCACCATCTAAGTCTTTGGTATCGTTCTTTCTTTAACATACTGTCTTCACTATACAACTCCCCCCCTTTTTTGTCGTTGTAAGCAATAATGCAGTTATCGTCAATATGAGACTACATGTTCTCTTGGCTAATCCCCCAGAGTGGGTTCGAGCCATGGTTTAGAGGATACAAACAAACAAACAAACAAACAAACAAAGAGTCGGTCCCCGCATGACTGTCGCTGTCGTGGATCATCAACGAGTGTCCGCCAATAAACGTCTTAACAATTTGGTGGAGAGGACTGTGCCCTTCAAACATCTCCGGTTCGCATTCAATGCCCTTGGAGCTTCGATCCCGTACCGTGCCTTCTACCATGCACCAGGACGCCGCTCGGCAACGCTCCCTCCTACGCCGACGCCATGTCCCGGTGTCCGCCGCATCCGCGACACTCCTGTCTTCACCGGCGCGGATGGCACCGACGTCGAGCACTGGCTCGCCATGTACGAACACGTGAGCGTCCCCAATCATTGGGACGAGGCAGCTAAACTCGGAAACCTGTTTTTCTACCTCACGGGTGTGGCCGGAATGAGGTACAACAACCACGCATCTGATTTCCCGATGTGGTCTGCTTTTAAGACCGCTGTCGTCGACGTGTTCGGCCGTCCTGCCATTCGTAAACTGCAAGCCGAACAGCGTTTACGTGAACGATCACAGCAGACCGGCGAGGCCTTCACAAGTTACATCGAGGACATCCTTGACTTGTGCAAGAAAGTCGACCTGAACATGTCAGAGGCTGACAAAATCACGCATGTTCTAAAAGGCATCGCCGACGATGACTTCACCATGCTCCTGGCCAAGAACCCTTACACTGTGGCAGAAGTCATCACATTATGCCAAAGTTACGACGAGCTTCGGCGGCAGCGCTTGATGACCCGTGATGCTGGTCTCTCGGCTTTGTCAGCAGTTCCTGGCCACACAACCTTGCTTGCCGAAATCAAGTCATTCGTTCGTGAGGAAGTTGCCCGCCAGGTCTCTTTACTGGCTTTTGCTCCGCCGCAACATGCTCAGCAGCCAACAAGTACACTTCTACCTCCGCTCCGCCGAGCCATTCAGCAGGAAATCGCGGAGGTCGTTCCTGAATACCACCTGCCACCTCCTGTATCTGCGCCAATCAGTTACGCCCAAGTTGTAGCTAGGCCGCCCCCACTGATTTCTGTGGCTTGCCCTCTAAGTTACACCGAAACGACCGCGAGGCCCCAGGCATTCGGAGAAACTGTGTCGCCTACATACGCCGATGTCATCCACGTGCCCCGAGTGCCGCCCACCATGCACTCATATCAGCAGCCGGCTCGCCCATCGCGTTCTACAACATGGATGGGACCGGCAAACAGATGGCGCACTGCTGACAATCGCCCTATCTGCTTTGCTTGTGGTCGCGTCGGTCACGTAGCACGCTATTGCAATCGTGTGCAGCAACCGCAGGTTGCCTCGAACTTTCCAAACCAATCAAGCCGCTCTTACGACCAACAGCCGCCTATGTCACCGTCGTCCCGCCCCGCTCCGTCTACCCGCAGTTCACCAACTCCGCGATGTCGCTCACTGTCGCTGATGCGGCCACGTCTACTCGAGGGCTACCAGGAAAACTAGTCGTCGCAGTCCACGAGGCAAGGGCTGCGACGCTGTCGAACTGTGGAAGCCCTCAGGAAAGCCCATCGAACGCGATAGACGTACTTGTGGATGGCGTTTGTGCATCTGCCCTTGTAGATACTGGAGCCGCCGTATCAGTCACGGACGCAATACTTAACCGATTACTGCGCAAAGTGACCACGCCACTCTCCGGGCTCTCCCTCCGTACAGCCAGCGCCCAAAGCATTCGCCCTAAGGCTATGTGCACAGCCCGCCGTAAGATTCAGGACGTGATGTATGTGGTCGAATTCATCATAATTCCTTCATGCTCCCACGACGTCATCCTAGGATGGGATTTTCTCTCCCGCCATGACGCCATCATTCATTGCGCACCAGCTGAAATAGATCTCACACAATTCTCTTCTTTGACGCCGGCCGACAGTCCATCTGCTGCAAGCAAGTTATTCGTCAGACGCGACACCCAAGTGCCTGCAAATTAGTCTGCGACGGTGTCGGTCTACTGCGCAAGCCTTTCTGACACCGCTGCACTCCTCTCGCCATCTCATCGTGTTTTCCTCAGAAAAGGCTTGCTGGTTCCTTTCGCGACCGTGCAACTCACTCACGGCAGCACCACTATTTTTGTTGTGAACTCATCCCCGTACAGCAATACGTTGGTGCAAGGGGAATGTCTCGGCAGCGTAGACCCATCGAAGACGAGCAAGGTATGGATCAACCCGATGACATGCACTGCTCAAGTTCCAGTACGCTTAGTGCTGTTTCGACTTCTGCTTCATCAGCCGATGATGTATTCGGTCCCTCCATTCCCGACTGCCTTACGCCAGGCCAGCGTTCCCAGCTTCTGTGCCTGTTGGAAGAGTTCCGGTCTTCTTTTGATGTCGCCCAACTTTCTGTCGGCCGCACATCCACCGTTACTCATCGCATCGACACAGGCACACAGCCACCACTGCGGCAACGTCCATATCGTGTATCTCTGACAGAACGCCATGTAGTCAACGAGCATGTCGACGACATGCTTCGCCGTGATGTTATTCGACCCTCTAGCAGTCCCTGGGCGTCTCCTGTCGTTCTCGTTACGAAGGAGGACGGTTCTGTGCGGTTCTGTGTGGACTACCGACGCCTCAACAAGATCACTCGTTAGGACGTGTACCCACTACCGCGGGTAGATGACGCGATTGACAGCCTGCAAGGAACAGAATTCTTTTCATCCCTCGATTTGTGCTCAGGGTACTGGCAAGTACCTATGGCTGAGGACGCTCGACCGAAGAACGCTTTTGTCATCCCCGACGGCTTGTACAAATTCAACGTCATGCCGTTTGGGCTGTGCAATGCGCCCGCCACCTTTGAGCGCATGATGGATACTGTTCTGCGTGACCTGAAATGGCACTCGTGCCTGTGCTACCTTGATGACGTCGTCGTTTTCGCTCCCGACTTCTCGACGCATCTTCAACGCCTACGGCATGTTTAAACGCGTCTGAGTGACGCCAGTCTGCAACTGAACCTAAAGAAGTGCCGATTTGCAGCTCGGCAGCTGACAATACTCGGCTACGTCGTGTTCAAGGACGGAATTCTCCCTGATCCAGCTAAGCTTCGGGCCGTGGCCGAGTTCCCCAAGCCGACATCCGTCAAGGAACTGCGCAGTGTCGTAGGGCTGTGCTCCTACTTTCGGCGCTTCATTCGAAACTTCGCGACTATCATATCGCCGCTGACAAAGCTTCTCGAAAGTAACGGGCCTCTTCATTCGTGGTCATCACCCTGCGACAACGCTTCCACAATGCTTCGTCGTTTGTTGACGTCGCCTCCCATACTCCGCCACTACGATCCTACGGCCCCTACAGATGTACACACGGATGCCAGTGGTGTCAGCCTTGGCGCTGTCCTTGCGCAGCGCAAACCAGGGTTCCCGGAATATGTCGTGGCGAATGCAAGCCGTACGCTTACTAAGGCCGAGACAAATTACACCGTCACCGATAAGGAATGTTCGGTAATCGCCTTGGCCTTTACAAAGTTCCGACCTTATTTGTATGGTCGCCTATTTGATGTCGTCACCGACCATCACGCAATATGCTAGTTGTCGTCATTGAAAGATCCCTCAGACCGTCTCGCCCGGTGGGCACTCCACCTGCAAAACTATGACATCCGCGTGCTGTACCGCAATGGAAGGCAACATGCTGACGCCGACGCCCTGTCACGCTCTCCCTTGCCTGACGACAATGCCCACAACTCAGCGTCTCACCTTGCCATTTCTATCCTTAGGATTCATACCATTGCTACTGAACAGCGCAAGGATCAATGGATCGCCTCACTGATAGACTTGCTGGCTGATCCATCCACCCCATCAACTCGTGCGTTGCGTCGTCAAGCCCACCAGTTCACCGTTCGCGACGACCTCCTCCACAGGCGCAATTACAACGGTGACGGCCGCCAGTGGCTATTAGTCATACCTCGCAGTATGCGCTCTGCGATTTGCGAGTTCTTTCATTCCGATCCGCAATGTGCGCACTCCGGGGTATCGAAGACTTACCACCGCATTCGCCAACGGTACTTTTGGCGCGGCATGTACCGCTACGTGCAGAAATTCGTTCGCTCCTGCATAGATTGTCAGCGCCGAAAAGCTTCAACGCACCTGTCACCGTAGGTCTGCAATCTCTACCTTGCCCTGCCAGGCCCTTTGGGCGCGTTGGCATCAATTTGTATAGGCCGCTTCCCTTGACGTTGGCTGGTAACCGCTGGGCCATTGTCGCTGTGGACCACCTCATGCGATACGCCGAAACGGCCGCTCTCCCCGCGGCTACAGCGAGCGATGTGGCCTCCTTTCTGCTCCACCGATTCATTTTGCGAGACGGTCCACCCCAGGAACTGCTCAGTGACTTAGGCCTCGTCTTCCTGTCTGAAGTCGTTGAAGCCATTCCTAAAGAGTGCAACGTTGTTCACCGCAAAACTGCTGCTTACCACCCGCAGACGAATGGCCTTTCCGAACGCTTCAACCGTACGCTCGGCGACATGCTCTCCAAGTACGTCGCCGCCGATCACACAAATTGGGATTCCATTCTACCCTTCGTCACATACGCATATAATACCACCCCTCAGAGCACCGCTGGCTTTTCACCTTTCTTTTTATTGTATGGAAGGCACCCGTCACACACCATCGACACGATATTTCCGTACAAGCCAGATCCGTCTGAGTGGGCGCCTATTTCTGCTACAGCCAAGCTTGCTGAAGAGTGTCGAGAGCTTGCAAAGACCTTTACTGCGCACGATCAAGAGCGGCAAAAAAGCATTCGCTCTGACGCCAGCACTACTGCGCCCACGTTCCTCCCTGGAGCGCTCGTCTGGCTCTCGATCTCTACCACTGCAACTGGCCTATCTTGAAAACTATTGCCCAAATACGAAGGCCTCTATTGTGTCGTCAAATGCACTTCCCCTGTAAACTACTTGATTGAACCAATCGAACCATCTTCGGACATGCGCCGTAGAGGACGCGACATTGTTAACGTGGAGCGCCTCAAGGCCTACCATGACCCGCTCATTGTAACCACCTGTTAGGTCGCCAGGCGGCTCCCTTTTCATACCCGGGGTAGTTGCGGCAAAGCCGTCGAACAGTGGGTCGTCCTCTCCAGTGCCTTCTAGTGGTTCGCGACCAACCAACCTCATATTTTCTTCAAGATTTTCCTATTGGTTTTCTACCTTTATTGCTTTTGAAGTAAAAATTACGCTGGTATTCTTAAATCAGTCCTGCCCTTATCTTTCACCCGGTTACCATTTTTGTGCTTTATAACGCATGCAGAGAGCAAAAGACGTGTAGGAAAACGTGATATAAGGCCAAGGCTGGTTTCTGAATATGAGCCTAAGCATTACGGTTCGGTGCCTTGATGCCAGAATCTGAACGAACACTGCCGTCAGACATCAATCAAAGTACCCTACGTGGCGTTGGTGCTACTCAACGCAGCAGAGTGAGGCCTTTACAATGAACTGCGAGAGTGTTTCAGAAGAACCTCGGAGGCCACGAGCGATGTGACTTTGTGGCCACGGGGTTACACGCTTTGTCTTACACGTTGTGCTTTGATGTGCAATTTCAATATTCACTAACGGTGTTTCTCCGCAATTTACTGCTACGAGGGTGTAGGCATCGACTAAGAGAAATGCGGTATTAAGCGCCGCCGAATCACAATGGGGCCCACGAGTGAATGTCGTGCATGTTAGTTTGCCCCAGCAAGTGAAACGCCAAGGGGGAGCAGGGGGCCTTCGCATGTTTTCGGCTAATCTGTGAACATGCGATTCTGAAGTTGGGTTTCCGAAGTTGAGCACATCACGACGGAACTGACACTCAATAGACACACCGAAGCAGAAACGAAATAATCGCACCTTTGCCAGCGGTGTGACCCGCCAGCGTGACGCTGCCCGCCAGCATAACGCCATAAACCACCCACATCTAACGGATGTTCACCGCCCCGTAAATCATGCACGCTTCATTGCAGCAGGCCAAGAGTTGACAAAATGACTTGGTGAAAACCGTTCAGTTTAGACAGCATGGTATGAGAACGCTTGTGGTTCATGCGGGATTAGAGTGATTTTCAGTTGTATGCAATGCTGTGCATCCACAACAAGTATCCTATTTGCGAGTTGTTCCAAGTCGTGACGGAGAAGTGCCACCAGATGCCAACATCAGTGCTTCAAAGTGTAAGGATGCTTTTGCCACTATACACAGATATAACGTTATACATCAACGTGCTGTAAACATTGGAGTGCTTGTTTGAATAAGCGTTTTACTTTCGTGTGTTTTATTGCTCCTTGTATCAGAAGAATCATTGTTTTGCACGCAGCGCATGTATGATGATCTGGGTAAAAAACTGCATATAGTTTTGGTTCCTGGCTCGCAATAAAGAGTTTTGCAAGTTAGCGCATTTGCACGTGACGCCCTTCTTATTTCGCAAACTATCATGCTCTATACATAGGCCTTGTGATGTCGTTCCGACGAGTCCAAAACAGAACTGTACAGACTGTAAGTATTTTATTGTTGTTTATAATGCTTGTGCTTTGCTAACCAGATAAAAAATTGTAGTACCAGGGCTTGTCGCTTTAGCAAACGTTAGGGAAAGTGACCTTGTCTTTATCGAAAGCATAGAGGGAAAGACACTTTGTCGGAGCTTTGAACCTCCTGTTCGAGAATTTTCCGTTTCTTTAGGCACCCGTGTTCCCATGAGCTTCTGTTTTCTTTTGGATTCCCAAACCATATTGCAGCTTTGACACACAAACCCTAAACTTTACTGCCTATTTCCAACTTTTCAGGGTATGCTGTACCTGAAAACTCTCCTGACATGATACAGTTGGCTCGTCTTTAAAAATATGCAACATTCTGTTGATTGCGCTCTTCAGCCCGAAGAAAATTGGACAGCCCTCATTTTTTTTACTTTTGTCTTTCTTTCCTCCTCCTCTCTTGCTCTCTTTTAGTCTTTTGTGTTTTGTTCTCTTTATTCCTGCTTATTTTTTTCTATCCTTATTGTTTTCTTTTTTCCCTTTTATACCTCTCGCCTGCTTAACCCGGTAATTTTTATACATGATTTGTGTTGCCATGTTTTCTTAGCCTTAGTCATAATGTCAACACTTCATGTCATAACAAAGGTGCTTCAGGAAGAACAGGCTTTTACTTGGCATGAGCGCGCACTCAACATGCTACAGTAGGTTATGCTTTGCTCTGTTAGGCAAATGACAACCGGCAGCATACGAGAACTTCGCCCTGTAAAGTGCTCCACCATTAAAACAGCGACACCTTTAGCGAGGCAAGACGCCATAACGAAGCGGACTGGCCTTTTGATTGTATTCTATCATTTTGAAGGCACTCACCGACAATGATGAGTTGAGAGCCAGGCCAATGCTACTCGAGCCCAACACATCATCCGTGCCAATTCCGACGACGGTGAAAACCAGCGTGGAGAGCACGACTGCCTGGCTGCACGCTACAGCAAACGTCCTCGTCAACCGACTGCATGTCACTGAGGCTAGGGACACGCGCAGGTTCTGGTCGGCCAGACGACAGAAGTGCGCGTAGAAGCGCTCCGTCATGCCAAACACACGCACGATGGTAAGCGAGTCCACCGTCTCAGTGACGTGCTGAAGCATGCGCGAGAAATGCGCACTCCGGATGAAGCGCGTGGCGTTCACTGCAGTTGTAAGAATGCCCTGTAAATGAACAAATGCCACATTTTGTACCTGCTTGGTCCTCCGGCCTAGTCTGCTTCGAACTGCAGAGACTTGCTCAGAATGTCCTCGGTATTGCTAATTAAAAGGAAAAGGTTGCTCAACTTAGGTTAGTATAGTTACTTTACTATATTGTCAAGTAAACAAAGAAACAGCAATAACGTCATATATAAAACACTTGATAACACAAATATTGCTAAATATATTTAAATCACCATGAATTTATACAAGCTGAGAAATATGCTGAAAACCTATTATTAAAACCACTAACCACATGTGATTGAAGTCGCGTCGTATAGGTATGATGCTGCTTCCGTCGCGTCCAAGCCGTGCTTACAGCGCATAAAACACTAGGACATCCCAAGCTCAAATTTGCGTGGTTCATTTCAGACTCTCCTCAACCAAACATAGCTCACTTGATTGAAGTGATACATAATTACCTAGCCCGCTTCATGGTAGCCAGCAATAAATGCACTAGCTGCGTCACGTCAATACAACACATCCTTTCCTGCACTATAACAGTGAGAAATAACAATGTTGTGCCTGACAGAGGAAACCAGCCCTTACGTTTACACTTTTCTCAAATTTCTTAAAGTCACCTGAATCGCATCGCCAACAACTTGATTATGATCATCATCATCATCACCAACTCCATCATCATCATCAGGAAGTACTTTGCTGAGCTAGTCGGTTTAGGTTTTTGCACAGGCCAGGGATATATGGCTGTTCTTGTCGCGCAAAGACAGCCATATTTTTATCGCCTGTGCAGGTATTAAATTCACCAGCCTGACTATCACCATTATAGTGCAAATTCCTCTCCCACGTTTCGCCAATCAACCTAGTCCTGTGGTCTTGGCTGCCACGGTATGCCTGCAAACTTCTTAATCTAATGTACCTACCTAATAACCTATCACTCTCGCGCGCAGGTTTATCTTCTCTCGTTTACCACTCAGTTATCACAAATTACCGGTGGTTATACTTCATCAGGACTACGTGCCAGGCTCATGTGCATTTCATTTTGATTTCAAATATGATATCCTTCGCATCTTTTCTTTGCCTGACGCATTTCTGCTCTCTTCCTGTCTGTTAGGTTACGTATGTCATTTCCCTCCACGTCGCTCGCGTCGCGCTTTTCCGCAATATAACAAATCATCTAGTGTTATAGAACACTTCGTTACCACATAATTTCATTGGTCAGCTCATTTAGGCCATCGCCATAAGGCAAACTTCACGAGCTACCGCGCCAACAGTTCTTTGATATTTCTTTGACTATCGCGCGTCAAAAGACTTGAATCACCTCACCTCCACCGTAGTTTCTACTTCGGATTACGACATGTTTTTTTTTCTTCCTATATTTTCCTTCTCTTGTGTTTCTGATCATGCCATGTCCCTACAATGTGAACTTATCGAAAAAAATGAATGAGATGTCTAAAGGCTAGAACGATTCGTCTTGGAGAGTGTAGAAACAATAGGGCAATGGGACCACGTTCCTGTCGCTTTCTCAATCGCTAGCCTATTATCGCTTCAGGCTGCAAACCTAAAGAGTCCAACGTAAAAATGAGCTGTGCGCTGGTAAATAGGCCGTTGCAAACTACGCCTACTGCACGTATAGAGTTGCTAAGTGCTCACACTAAAAAAAATGGAGTGACGTTCTCTACATTTAGAGAGGAACGGCAATGTCCCCATTGTTCGCCTTTAAATCGAGAAACGTCGCTCTCTCATCCACGGAGAAACGTGTTTTTCCCTATGAAAACCACTATGACTGACCTCAGGTTAGCGAAGTGAGTAGGCTTAGCAAATGCATCAATTCTCGATTGATAAGGAGTACATGACACTGAAAGTTACAAACGACGGTCCCGCTGAGCTTGATATCGAACGAAATGATTATAAAACAAGCAGACGAACCTGTAGTGATGAAGACATCGTGAAGGAGAGCAACGAATCAAGTAGGTTTCGTTCGGCTAGTGAGGTGACGTTCACTCTGAAAGACACGGACACTGCCGAGTCCTCACCCGAAGAGTGCACGCTAGGCTTGCTGTATTTATTTTTCGCAGATCCATATAGTGTAGCGACGTTATCCATGCGTTTACGGGGCCACAGTTCACGAGATGAGCTTCCACACCATAGACTTGATCACAGTGAACCCTCTCCGACTAAGTAGTGCAGCTTTGATAGATAGATGTTCAACGTTATGTAAGCGGCTGGAGGTGTCAGAGCTTCATAGTCGTAAAGTAGGTGGTAGCTAGGGCCATCTGGAGGGACTGAACGATACTAAAAAAAAAAACGTTGCCTGCGCTGACGTGCGTGGTCATACCCACCATCACTGCTTCCTTGCGGATAATTTACGACTCAACCCATTCAGGATTACTAACTGATCCCTGAAGCCTAATATAGGCTGATGCAATGCATATAGCTACACATGTACACAGGGACGCATAGTGCGCGTATAGGGTTAACTCAATGAACAAAAGCACAATGAATCATTATGCACAGCGGCACACACTTGGACGTGTTTAAAAACTCGAAGTGTGTGCACCCAACTACAAAAGCGCACAAGGACACCCTACTACGAAAACGCACAAGCTTATGTAGCAATGAATTTCGACTGACCTTAGTGGCACAATTTACAAGTAAGATTTGGTACACTTTTTTTTACGTTTTCTGGCAATACCACAACATGCGCACACGTAAATATGTTGCATCTGATGCTTAGGCACACTGAGCTTTATTCACCGTTGCACAATAATGAGCGGAATAATTACTAGAGCTTATCTGGTTATTGCGAAAACGATTACCCTAAACCGTGCATGGAATAATCACGGTATTCCGAACGCTGCGCTATCTCTCGACCACTGCCACAGTTATGTTTTTTCTTGAAGCCTTCGAGAATGTAAACGCTTGCCGCGGGCTAGCCATTTTGGAGGACACATCTTTTTTTATTCTTCCACATGCTACTCGGAGAAGGCGTAGAATGCAGACCAGACTTTGTCTTCGTCGTGGTAGGTATTCGGTGGTCGCGTCGATTTCGTTCAGTTGTTTCGTGTTAACGTTTGCTTATATTCTTTATACGTGCCTACCACAAGTGTGACCGTTACCCATGGATACAGTACACCACTAGCCCTTCAATGACAATGTGTTTGATGCGGTAACGACCGTCCTAGCAGTGTATACGTACGTTGCAACGCGGGTCTTGCGAGAGAAATAAGCGATGATCTCGCATCCAACGGTATTTTTTCGTGAGCGTCGCGGCAGGTCTATTACTTGAGTGGAGGAACTAGCGCTGCAGTGCGCAAATGTACTATAACGTTATAGCATGGTGTACCTAGATACTTTTTTGCTTCAGATGCCTCTTGCGATTCGCTTCGCCTGTGAACTTGCAGTCATAGAGCACGCCACAATTTTGTTGTTTGCGCTGTGGCTGTGGTGGTAATTACTCTGGATTTGGAATACTCTTTTCACAAAGGTGAGTGAGTGTTAGTACTTACCTGCTGTGCACAGCTGTTACTACAAGTACATTTTGTGTTGAGTTTCTCTCGACAAAGAAGAATAATGGACGAGAAATGCATACTGCACGCGTGCATAATTCCGTTTTACCTCTCAGAGCTAGCTTGGACAGTACAAAACGCATGTGATTGAGAATTTGGTTTAACTGACAAAAGTCGTTGGTTTACTTTTCACAAAGGTTTAGTTATGATAATGCTTAAAACGTTTCTGATGGTTGTAATCTACTTTGGCGAATAAACGCTCGGTGAAACTTCGCAGCCTGGTTCCCATTGTGCTTTCACCTGCCGTGGTAGCATAGCCTTATTGGGTGTCGTTTGACTATGCTGGAGGATGCAGGTTCGACTTCCGGTCACGGCGGCCGTATTCAAACAGGGGTGAACTGCAAAACACAACCATAAGACGGTAGTGGAACGTATAACTCTGTCAATTGTATATGGTCGAGCTTTCACGCATGGACTTTAGAGTGGTATCAGGTTTCCTAGAATGTTGAAAAATTAAGTGTGATGCTTTTTTATGCGCGTCGTTGAATTCATCAGTGCTGTTGGTGCCGTGCAAAACTAAAAATGCGTGGCGTTATCAAGTATGTCGACACCGCAAAATTCATTACATTGTGTACAGTCATCATAAAGCGAGTCTGCTTGCGAAGCAGAGCTCCTTCTATTCGTGACAAATTCGTAGTATGAAACAACACGAGACGCATACGGAGGTGTGCGAAGCATCGTGCGAGTGCCTGGCGATAAAAAAAACAGAGACTTTTACTCTACACCTATAAACAAAAAAACGTCACTCCCGCTTTGCTCGCATCAATCTTAGGCAAAAGCAATAGCTCGCGGCCGGCTAGGCTCAGCGTGCGCATGCACGCGCGCAAGACCCCCGTGACTGAGAAGAGTGAGTGAGTAACAACTTTATTAGTCGAAGGGGTGAGGGGTAAAGGAGGCTAAGCCACGAAGGCTGCCAGGCTGTGCTTCTCGATGAATTCTTCCGCTCGTTTCAGGACCCGTGTCTGGATGTCTATGTCGTTGCTGGAGAGAAGGGCCTCCCATTGTCCCTCGGTGGGGGGTGAGCAAAGGAGGTCGGCGGGCGGGGGATCCTCCGGGCAGCCCCAGAGGATGTGGTTCAACGAGGCAACGTTGCCGCACAGGCAGCAGCGTGGATCGATGGCACCTGGGTGCATGTATGAAAACACGAGGGGGCACGGGAAGGTGCGGGTCTGTAGGCGACGCCAGGCGATCTCGGACCGCTTGGGAAGGCTGCTGTGAGGATGTGAATAGAAATATCGCTCGAGGCGATAATGCTGAGTGATGTCGTGGTAGGTGACCAGGGGCTCCGGCACCAGGGCGTCCGACTCTGAGTGGCCCACCGCTCGGTCGACGAATCCTCGAGCGCGTTGGTGAGCTGTCTCGGAGAAACTTGAACACTGAAGGAGGAATTTTGCTCGTTTGGTCCTTGCTGCGAGAGGGCACGACGGGTAAAGCACCCGAAAGGGAGGAAGTCACTGCGCCGAAGGAAGAATGGAGCCCGTTCCTCCATTCTCGCTTCCCTTTTTTCAGGGTGCAGCACAACAAAATCGTTCCTTTTGCGAGTTGGCGAGATACCCACTGCATCATTGTAAAATACCACAAAAAGACGAATACACATGCTGAAGGAATGCACAGGACACCTTCCATGGTAGTCTAGTGGCTAAGGTACGTGACTGGTGACCCGCAGGTCGCGGGATCAAATACCGGCCGAGGCAGCCGCATTTTCGATGAAGGCGAAAATGCTTGAATCCCATGTCCTCAGATTTGCGTTCGCGTTAAATAACGCCAAGTGGTCAAAATGTCTGGAGCTCTTCACTATGGCGTCTCTCATATTTATATGGTAGTCTCGTAACATTAAACCCTAGTAATTATTGTTATATTACTACAGAGGACATGCCCTGATCCATGAAGTCATGTGTAAAATTTTAGAAGCCTTTCTCAAGAAGAACAACCATGGTAATTGCAAATCCGGCCCACCTATCTGTCTTCAGGTGAATATAGCCTGCTCAAAAGATTTGGATATAGTATACAATGTAACGATGATCACACAGCGGGTATATACGTAATTACTGTTTTCATTCATGAAAGCCTCAAGTCAGAAGAAAATAGAAAATTGTGAAATAACCGCCTCAGCCATGCGCACTGAGTTCACAGAAATGTACAAGAAAATAGAAGACCTTGAAAATAGAAGCCGCCGAAACAATATTTTTATCTACCATCCTAAAAACAGAACAGAAAACAGACTTGGTGGAACAACTTGTGACGTGAACGATATTTTTAAAAATGTTGGGCATCGATGTAAAACCTGTTGAGCGTCTACATTTACTCGGTTCTATGAAGCCTAACCATGACCGACTAGTAGTACTGCGCTTCTAAGATTTTACAGAAAAAAAATGCTGGTATTACGAAACTGTTATATATTTACAAATACAGCCATATATGTATCAGAAGATTATTTGGTCTGTTCGTGAAACTGGGAGGAAGCTGTCGCAGCCTTCTGCGCTGAATCGCAGTAACGGGGATAAGATGAAACTGGTTTACGAAGGACCTAAATTCAACAGAGAGTGCTTTACATGGAATGAGATAGAAAATAAAATGGTAGCTGTGAAACGTGCTCGCGCCGATGGTAAAAAGAGGCAAGCACTTCTCAAATTTGACAGCAAACAAAAGTGCCACTTACGCTGCTGCGTTTTAATGAAAGATGTATCGTAAACAAAACGGCGCAGTTTGAAGAACTCTTGCTCTTGCACGGACCTGATATTGTCGCGGTGTAGCGAGAAGAAAAGACAGAAACAACTAGCGACAGTGAAACAGCGTGTTTCAAAATCAACTGTACAGCAAACGGCTTCTAGCTCCTCTAAGGAGGGGCAAGGGACACGTGTATACACGTAGAATAAAATGACGATGGAGGTGTTTGCAGACTCCGGGTAGCGGGACAGGAGGTTGGAAAAAAATGAAGGCCTTCACTGTACAGTTGATTCTATTCAATATTCATTTAAGCTCGATCCCATGCAATGAGAATGTCCAGGCGTTTGTATATGCTGACGATATCGCGTTTTTTTTTTCTTCAGCTCATGACAATCACGCTCTCTATCAAAACCTCCAAATGTACTTATCTGAAATAGAGCACTGGCTCGACGTTATTCATGTATCTCTAAACGTGAACAAGTCTGCATTATTAGTATTTCCAACAAAAGACCCAGTATACACATCTTTCTCATACAAAACTGATACCATTCCACAAGTCCAAATTATCGAATATCTAGGAGTGATATACGACAGCTCTCTAGCATGGCGAAAGCATATCGAATATATTGCGGCAAAGGGTGTTCGGGCAGTCGGTGTATTACGGAGGATAAGCAACAGGCGATCAGGAACGCGCCGAGCCATGCTATTATCAATATACCACAAGTATGTGAGGCCAATTCTAGAATTAGATTGTGTCTTATACTCCGCGACACCTGCCTATAAGCTACGTCCCCTTGTTCTTCTAGAGAATCAGGCACTGTGCATGTGCTTAGGGCTACCAAAATTTTTAGGGAATAACGTTTATATATAGAAGCTAGAATTCCCTCAATTCTCACCAGATTCGAAATATTGACTGTACAAACGTACTTGAGGGCATTTGAATTTTCTTTGAGGCGTAAAGAAACCGTTTTTGTTTTCAACCTGGTTTAGTTTTTAATTGTCGTTGGCCTAGATTTCACACACGTCAAGTGAAGTTTGTGCAGTCTCTTCTCGACCCACTGTCCGCACAAAAACAGAGGTTCTGCCAATTTTTAGCTTGACAAGTTCTATTCAATTATACTTTGATGACATTTCTCTAATATTGCCAAACACCTGCCGAGTAATCACCTGTAAACACCTGCAAGAGCTACTTTACAGGACTAGGAATGCAAGTGTCATCAATGCAATGGACACTTCACAGCGAGATGAAAAGAGTGGCATCGGTATATTCTGCCCTGTACTAGATTGGGTCTTTTTTCTACTAATTTCAGTCTTCACGTCCATCTTTATTGTGGGATTTTTAGCCGTAGTATTCGAAAACTGCAAACATCAATGATTTCTGCCGTAATCATAACAGACTTCTTGTCGGTCTGCAGTGCGCCCACGGAATCCAGTGATTCGAAAGCATTAGGTGAATTCAACTCCCAAGTACCGAATCCCATAACCCAGGTGCGATTAGTATGGGTGCCGGGGCATAGAGGCATAAATCTAAATGAAACAGCTGATGCACTAGCGAAAGCGGCGTTAGATGAACCAGCTACAAAGTTTATCCCTACAACAGCCTTTATAATAGCCGCTAAATTTCAGAGGCAAATGATGATGCGAGAATTTTCTGCTCCATCTTTAAAAAATCTCTGGTTTTTAACCATCTAATGACACCCTGGAAAACTTCTTCATGTCATAACCGATGCCTAGAAGTTGTAATCACTCGATTACGCGGTTGTATTCCTCCAGTTATTATTTATTTGTTTAGAGTAGGCTTGACTCCCTCTCCACTTTGTACTTTTTGTTGAGAAGAGAAAACTGTGGAGCACTTGTTCATCTCTTGTAGAAAGTTTTCAACATTAAGAAAAGCATCACTGGAATTACCATTTCGAATCCTTGGCTTAGCTTTCACAACATCAAATTTACTATTCTCAGGTGCACACGCCCTACTGCACAGGAACGGGGAAGTGTGTTCGGCCGTGCAAGATTTCATGTGCAGTCTAAGAGATTTACCTAATAAGCTCGATACCAAAAGGTTCTCAGTTAACCCATGTAGGCTATTGAAAATTTTTATTTGATATAAATTGCTTATTGCTCAGTCAGAAGGAACTATTTCGTCAAAATTTTTTCTCAAAAATAATTTACAAAGAACAATATTTCTGTTAATTTTCTTTGCGCCAACATTTGAATAAATACAAATATTTTGTTTTTATTGTTAAGCTACTCGATTCTTGGACAATCTCCCAGGGTGGGTGTGAGCCACGAGTTCAGGACCTACATATACGTCGACATCTGCATTCTGAAACGCGCTGTTTCACTGTTGCAAGTTGTTTCTGTCTTTTATTCTCGCTACACCGCGACACTGGTGAAGGTAATGGCCTGCGACCCTGCCTGATTCTTCACACTCCCACGGGGAGCCGTTCAATCAGCCCGGACGCACTTGTCGACACTTCCATGCATCGTCTGAGCCGTCGCTTGCAAGGCCTCCCTCCAGAGTTCATCCCCTCGCAGCAACACTCTACAACGATCCGCTCACTTCTACCAATGGCCACCGGCAGTCCACAACAGTGGACGTAGACAGTAGTCCACTAACCCCATCCTAAGTAACCCTTTTTTCACCGCTGGTGCCTGGTGACTTTGGTAGTAGAGCACATGAAGACGTCAAAGAATGGCTTGATCACTAATAACATGCGGCAAACATCAACCAGTGGTCTCTTGAACAAATGGTCTCCCGCGCCTATTTTCATCTCGACGACAGCGCTCGTACTTGGTACGACAACAGAGAATGCAGTTTGTCAACATGGAGTGACATTAAAAGAGGATGATTGACACATTTTTCAGAGTTGACTGGTGCGAACATGCGCAGCATTTACTCGAGCTACGGGTTCAGAAACCCAATGAAACGGTCGCAATGTTTGCTGAGGACAGGACCCGCCTCTTACGTCGAGCTGACCCACACATGACCAACGAAAAAAGTTACGCTACCTCATGCGTGGCGTCAAAAAGCAATTGTTCCCCGGAGATTGTGGAACCCGCCAAGCACTGTAACAGACTTCATCACAGAAGCTACGGCTATCGAGCGGGCGCTTCGTCTACGATGCCGACAATACGGAAGCTTGTCTGATGATGATGATATATGATGTTTTTGGCGCAAGGGCCATTTGATGGCCAAAGAGCATCAGTTCATGAGACAGGAATGTGGACAATGGTTGTAATTAGAGGCTGTATAAGGGCCCTAAAATTCCTCACAGTAAAGCGGGTAAAAACATACAATTAATAAAATCATGACTATGCCGTGAAAGGTGTGCATGGTGTGAATAGGTGACAAAAGCTGGTGATAATGAAAAACGATGGTGGACATGTATGGCATTAGCACAAGTACCTCACACGTTAGTACCCTTGCGTGCAAGGGCCGTGAGGCAAGTGCTTTCCTGTGTAGCCACCGCAGCAAAAACCTCTCTAGAGAGGTCGTGCTACGGTATGCCCGGGTATATGATATGAAAATTATGAATTTTCTTTAAAAACGCTAATAATGATTTGTGACTAAAAAGCGGTTCCCTACCGACGAACATTGCAGGGTGTAAAGGTATATGTTGTCGGTAGGATAGTGGAAAGTGTTGTCTTCTTAGAGTGTCTAAATATTTACATTGAATTGAAACGTGAATAACTGTTAATGCCTCACCACATTTATCACACAATGGTTGATTACCACCGGACAAAAGATGTGTGTGTGTCGTGTATATGTGTCCTATCCTGAGTCTTGTTAGTGTTACCTCTGTTAGACGTGATTTTGATACTGGTGGCCAATGGCCAAGGTGTGGCTTGATAACGTGTAGTTTGTTTTGTGTGTATGTATCCCACTTGCTCTGCCAGTAGTCCCTGAGGTTTCGTTTGAGAGAGTGCTTCAGATCAAGGACCGGGATTGATATGGGCGTAGGGGCAGTGTTTTTGTGGACGGATGCAGCGAGCTGATCCGCCCTCACGTTGCCTTGGATCTCACGGTGCCCTGGCACCCAGCACACCACAACATGTTGGTTGAGTGTGTGGAGTGTGCAAAATATGGAGTAAAGTGAGACAAGGACAGGGTTTTTTTTGTTTTTTTAAGACTGTGCAGAGCCGTTACCACACTTAGGGAGTCTGTATAAATTACTGCTTTTTGTATTTGTAATTGTTTAATGTGTTTAGCTACCACAAGTATCGCGTAAGCTTCCGCTGTGAAGATACTTGTCCCTGGATGTAGAGGGCCAGCATCCGAAAAGGAAGGGCCAACAGCAGCGTAGGACACAGAGGAGTTAGACTTAGAGCCATCTGTAAAAAACTCAGGACGTGTGTACTTGTGTTGAAGTTCCAGGAAATATGTTCGGATATGGGCAATGGGCGCATGTTTTGTAACCTCTAGAAAAGACACATCGCAGTCTATAGTTTGCCACTGCCACGGTGGCGGGTATGCTACAGGAGCCATTAAACTGTGTTCGAGTGACACTCCAGTGTCCTCAGCTAGACCCTTCAGGCGAACTGAGAAGGGCTGCCTCATTGAAGGCCTGTTTTGAAAAAGAATGGAGCTTGACAAGTCATTAATAGTAGAGTAGGAGGGGTGCCTCTTGTCTGCTTTCACCTTAAGGAAGTATACAAAGGACATGTAGGTTCTTTGCAGATGAAGCGACCACTCATTTGACTCAACATAAAGGCTTTCTACGGGGCTGGTGCGAAAAGCACCCGTAGAAAGGCGGATGCCCAAATGATGCACGGGGTCCAGCATCTTCAAGGCACTTTGAGTAGCAGACCCATAGACAACGGCCCCATAATCTAAGCGGGTGCGAATGAGGCTTTTATAGAGGTTCATGAGGCATTGCCTATCACTACCCCACGTAGTAGGTGACAACACTTTTATAACATTCATGGCTTTTAAACATTTTCTTTTTAAATACTTGTTGTGCGGTACGAAGGTCAACTTGTTGTCCAAGATTAAGCCTAAGAATTTATGCTCCGCACTGACAGACAAACGTTGACCGTTCAGTTCAATGTCAGCTTCTGAGTGCACGCCTCTCTTTCGGGAGAACAAGACACAGGTACTTTTTTCTGGGTTCAGCCGGAATCCGTTTTCCTCTGCCCATTTGGACACCTTGTTTAAACCTAACTGAGCCTGCCGCTCACACATTGCTAGGTTGCATGACTTAAAGCCAAGCTGGACGTCATCGACATATGTGGAATAGAACATGTTGCGGGGGATGGACAGGTGCAAGGAATTCATTTTGATAATAAAAAGTGTACAACTAAGTACACCACTTTGTGGTACTTCCGTTTCTTGCACAAATGTTTGGGAGAGAATACTGCCCACATGGACACGGAATTTCCGATTGGACAAGTAACTCTCGATTATGGAAAGCATTCTACCGTGCACACCCAGGTGAGACAAGTCTTTTAATATGCCGAAACGCCATGTTGTGTCGTAGGCCTTCTCGATATCGAGAAACACAGAGAGGAAGTATTGTTTGTGGGCGAAAGCGTCTCGGATCTGTGCCTCGATACGCACCAGATGGTCGGTGGTGGATCTACCCTCTCGAAACCCACATTGGTATGGGTCGAGCAATTTGTTTGTTTCTAAGTAGTGGAGTAAGCGGCAATTGATCATTTTTTCAAATAGCTTGCAGAGGCGGCTTGTTAACGCTGTAGGTCTGTAACTTGATACAGTAGAGGGATCTTTTCCCTGCTTCAAAATTGGAATTATAACAGCCTCCTTCCAGGAGGAGGGGATCACACCGGAAAACCATATGCGATTATAAAGAGAGAGGAGGGTTTCTTTAGTTTCGGAGGGTAGTTCCTTCAGCATCGCGTACATTACGTTGTCAGAACCTGGGGTAGATGTATTACAGCAGCTGAGTGCTGTTCGCAGTTCTGCTAAGCAGAATGGTGCATTATATGCCTCATTTCTTGCGGACTTTCTTTCCAACTTTTGTTTTTCTGTTCGTGCCTTGTAATTCTGAAAGGATTCGGAGTAGTTTGAGGAGCTCGATATGTGTTCGAAATGTGTGCCAAGAAAGTTGGCTTGATCCTTCAAGCTTTCCCCGAGGCTATTAACTAGTGGAAGAGAATACGTTTGTTGGCCCTTAATTTTCTTTATCTTATTCCACACTTTTACCTCGTCTGTGTACGAGTTGATACTCGATATTAACTTTGTCCAGCTCTCTCGTCTAGCTTGTCGACGCGTTCTCCTTGCCTGCGATTTGACACGCTTGAAATTTTCCAGGTTTTCTGCTGTAGGGAAATCGCGAAGCAACGCCCATGCTTTGTTCTGAGTGGTCCGCGCTTTCCTGCATGCGTCGTTCCACCATGGGACTCGCCGTTTAGAACACATGCCACGCGTTTTGGCAATACATTTAGAGGCGGCATCAAGTATAAAAGCTTTAAAATACGTGACAGCGTCATCTATGGTCAGGGCAGACAGCTCAGTCCATGTCACGTGTGTAAGAGTTTTATACCCTTCCCAGTCAGCTGAGTCAATCTTCCATCGAGGAACCTGCGGGGGTAGTTGATCTTAGTTCGGCGCACTCAGGATGATTGGGAAGTGATCACTCCCATAAGGTTTTTTAAGAACGTTCCACTTTAAAACAGGTAAAAGGGACGGTGATGAAATGCTAAGATCTATGGAGGAGTATGTGTTGTTTGCAAGGCTAAAATATGTAGGCTTCTTCATATTTAAAAGACATAAACTAGAAGAGAAAAGGAGCTGCTCAATGAGACGTCCTCGCGCATCACAGTGAGCATCGCCCCACAGGACACTGTGTGCATTAAAATCACCTAGAACCAGAAATGGCTCTGGGAGTTCATCTATTAATGATTCCAGATCACGTCTGTGTAGCTGTTGATGCGGTGGTATGTACACAGAACATATGGTAATGAGTTTCTTAAAAAGTACAGCTCGAATGGCTACTGCTTCCAGGGCCGTTTGGAGCTTCAAATGCTGGCATGCTATACTACGATCGACTATAATGGCTACACCGCCAGATGGTACGACAGGATCCTCCCGGTCTTTTCGGAGAATAATGTATTGTCGTAGAAAGTCCTTGTGCTTAGGAGTTAAGTGCGTTTCTTGCACACATAGCACTTTCGCGTTAAACTTACACAGAAGCTCTTGGATGTCATCTAAATTTCTAAGCATTCCCTTTACGTTCCACTGTATGATTTTGTCCATTGTGAAAATAAAAAAGGAAAAAGGGCTGTGTGCAAAGAAGACGGGGATTAACTCAATTTACAGGGCCTTTGTCAGGCCCTGTAATCGGCGTTCTATCCTTTTCGGGGCGGTCGAGCGAAGCTCGCCGCTCCTTCGGCGCTTCCTGCGCCGTTTGGCTTGAACTGGTGTCCATAGCCTTTTGCGAGGCACTGGACACCCGCTCTAAAGAGCGATCTGTGCATCGCTTAGACTTCGCCTCGATCGACGAAGTCTTTGTCCCCACCGAGCTGGGGGTTGATGAAGCCCCCTTGGCCTCGTGATTGCCCTGGCTGCTGCCAGAGCTTGTAGAGGCCACTGGTGTGGACAGGGTGAATGTGGGCAGGGCAGCGCTGGCTGCTCCCGCCGTAGGGGCTTGTGGCGTTGGCCTCGGCACGCTAGGCGCGGTCCGGGCAACTGCCAAGGGCCTTTGTGTTGCCGCCCCTCGTTGCACCACTTCGACGAAAGGTGTTTTTAGTGCCAATGTTAACGACATCCGTTGTCTTGCTTCCCTGAATGTGCTATTTTCTTTACTTTTATAGCTATAATTTCTTTTTCTTTTTTCCATGCTGGGCACGCTCTGGAGTATGCGGGGTGGCTACCTTCGCAGTTAGCACAGAGGACCTCATCATGTCTACATTCATCAGCACTGTGGCCGGTTGTGCCACACTTAGCACAGATCAGCTGCCCTCGGCAGCTCTGGGATGCATGACCAAATCGCTGGCATTTGAAACAACGCCTCGGGTTTGGAATGAAAGGTCGGACATGGAGTTTTACATGGCCAATTTCGAGAGTTTCAGGTAAAGTGGTTGAATTGAAGGTGAGTATCAAGTGCTTTGTTGCTATTTCATTGTTGTTACGTCTGATTTTGATGCGCTGGACATGTATCACACCTTGGTCCTTCCATCCATCAAGAAGCTCTTCTTCACCAGCGTCATCAAATCTTCGTCCGATACCACGCCCTTCACTGTATTCATGGTACGATGTGCGCTCACCGAGACGGGGATGTTACCAAAGGCTACAACGTGCGAGAGTTTATGGTACTGTTCTTTGTCTTTTAATTCAAGCAGCAGATCAGCACTTGCCATCCTCGTGGCCTTATAACCGGTTCCAATGGTCCCTCTCAAGCACTTGGCTACAAGGAAGGGTGAGATTGCTCTAGCTTTTGTAGACGATTGTTCGCAGTGAAGGACATGGTATTTTGGGAAAGTTTCTCTGTTTTTAGGCCAAAGTAGTAAAGTTGCGTCGGTGCGTACCCTTTTCGAGGCACGATCAGTTAGCGAGGGGGTCGAGGATCCCATGGGAAAATGTGGATTTTTCGGTAACGGCGCCTACCACCCGCCATGGAGTCCAACAAGGGGACGTGGCAGAGCATGTGGGCATGTCTGCGCAACGCCAGCAGTACGCAGTTACTATAACCCAATATGGTTTACCCTAGCTTGGATAGCCACACAAGGTTAACCCTTGCCGCCAGGAAAAATTGGAAGTAAAATGAAGTGAGGAGGAGACAGGAAAGATGTAAAGTGAGAACAAAAGACCAAGATATAGGGAGAGAGAGATAGGAAAAGGCGACTGCCGATTTCCCCTGGGTGGGTCAGCCCAGGGGTGCCGTCTACGTGAAGCCGGGGCCAAAGGGGTGTGTTGCCTCTGCCGGGGGGCCTTAAAGGTCCAATCACCCATCGTCGGCTCAACCCCCAGGATCCCCTTTTCCCCGGACACGGCAAAGCCACGCACGGCTAGGCGTGGGAGGGAGTAGAAACTCCCCCGTTAGCTCGGGTCCGTGGTGTCGCTACACACCAAACGCCTACTTGCGCAGGCGGCCCTGTGGGGACGGAAGCTTGTCTAGCAGCGCACACAATCAAGTCGCCGCTACGACATCTGACAATCAAAGCTCGTTGCACGATTTAGCACGAGACGTTGTTCGCGAAGAGCTGCTGAAGCTGCGGGCTCAGGTCAACAAACCACCCACGCCATCTGTCGCTGAAGTCATCCACAAAGAAATACACCAAGCGTTTTCAACAGCTGATCCTACTCACGATCAGCGACCCATGAGCTACGCAGCCGCGATTCGCCAGCCGCCGCCCGTTGCGCCGTCCTACCGCCAGCCATAGACAGCTGTGTTTTGGTCACCACCACAAGAACAGACACCGCGGCGCCCTGCCGTCGTGCTGCCGTACGAAATGCCGCTGTATGGAGAAACATAGCATTTTCCACATTACGAGCTGTTGCGGCGTCCACAGCTTCGTGAAACAGACGCTTGGCGCACTGTAGATAGGCGTCCGCTTTTTTTACCTGACAAGGTGTGGGCCACATTTCCCGTCATTGCTGGCACGACGTCAATACGTTTCGACCTCTACGGCAATGGTCTCAAGAACGACGCGCCAACCATGACTACACACCACGCCAGGACGCTGATTCTCAAGGACCCACTGTGTCTCAGTGCCATTTTGACAACCACCGTGCCAACGAAGACGTCAGCGTGCCTGCTTACCAGCCAGGTTTGGGACGTCGACCACGCTCTCCGTCTGCGGCATTGTCGCCTTCATCGCACTACCGCACTACAGCCGACGTCAGTAGAAGGAGGTCCGGAGTCTACGCCGGGGAAACTGAAGGTGGTGACCTCCGGGGGTGAGGTTGCAGGCCGTCAAGGCGACGAAAAAAGGCCTCCGTTATTCTGACAACACGACCCCCTTAAAGCTGACTAGTTTTAACACCAACGAAAAAATGACCACAGATCTCACCGTTTTTGTAGACGGACAGCAAGTAACAGCCTTAGTCGACACTGGTGCCGACTTTTCTATCATAAATGAAAACCTTGCGGTACGCCTCAAAAAAGTAAAGACTACGTGGACGGGACCTCGCCTGAGGACAGCAGGCGGCCAGATGTTACTGGCTTTCGGAAGCTGTACAGCAAGACTCGACATCGGTGGGTCTTCTTTCATGGCGATGTTCGTCATCCTCACTTCATGTTGCAAGTACCTGGTCATAGGGATGGACTTCTTAAGAAAATATGGCGCCGTCATCAACATCCCGGACCGTTCAATTACGTTCCGCAACAGCCATGGTTTAATTGACTGTTCAGACGCAAGACGTAACACTTTACGTATAATTGATGATGATGTGGTGGTCCCGCCACGATCATGCTCTCTTGTTTTGGTGGAAGGGCACGAAACGTTTGATGGCGAAGGCATTGCCGACCAAATTGGCTCGCTGCTATTTAGCCATGACATTTCTGTCACCCAATGTATCGTCCATCTCAATGGTGGACACACGAATTTCTTCTGACCAACTTCAGTGCTGAGCACCGGCACCTTCTGAAGGCCACTGTTATCGCTTTGCACGATAATATTCTAAACATGCGAGACAGTTTATGTTTGTTGGTATAGGATGAAGCGCTTCATCACGAACCAGAACCAGTTCTCGAGGTTGGCACCACTCTGTCAAAGGACGGCCAACAGAGACTTCTTCAGCTGCTAGCCGCATTTCGCAACTGCTTTCAATTGACAACACGATTTGGCCGAACACCGTTGACAAAGCATCAAATAATCACCAAGGACACGGCGAGACCTATTCACCGGAATTCTTATCGTGTAGCTCTAAAGGAACGTGAAGTCATACAACAACAAGTCGCGAAATCGCTTGAAGATGATGTCTTCAATCTTTACAGAGCCCCAGGGCATCACTACAGGTGATAAAATCCTGAGTTTTTACGTATACAAAAGAAAGCTGAATCGGGCGACCAAGAGAGATATGTGCCCGCTCCCACGTATTCAAGACTCCTTTCACAGACTTCGGCATGCTCGCTGTTTTTTTCCCATGAACTTGAGGAGTGGATACTGGCAGATGAAGGTAGACCCAAAAGACCGAGAGAAAATCGCTTTTGTGACGCCTGATGGTTTATACGAATTTGAAGTCTTGCCTTTTGGTTTGTGCTCCGCGCCCGCAACTTTTGAAAGGCCGTACAAAATGTGGCAAACATCAACCAGTGGTCTCTTGATCAAATGGTCTCCCGCGCCTATTTTCATCTCGACGACAGGTTAATTTCGGGATTGAAGTGGAAGACTTGTCTAGTATATCTGGACGACGTTGTAGTGTTTTCAACCATTTCTTGACGAGCATCTCAAAAGGCTGGAAGCATTTTACGTGTTATACGGCCCGCGGGCCTAACAATGAAACCTGAAAAGTGACATTTTTGTTTTCACGAACTTCAGTTTCTCAGGCACATCGTCAGCAACGCCAGCGTGCGCCCCAATTCTCGCCATCGCACAGTTCCCCGTACCCTCCAATAAGAAGGCTGTCATACGCTTCCTGGGATTTTATGCCTATGATCATCAGTTCATCGCAGACTTCGCCCACATCGCGTCTCCAATAACTCGTCTCACAAGAGACAACGTTGCCTTTGAGTGGAACGAAGAACTGGAGGCTGCCTTTAATGACCTGCGTCAACGTCTTTAAGCGCCCTCTTTGCTTGCCGACTTCGACGAAGAAGCCACGGCGATGCTTGACACAGACGCTAGCAATGTAGGTCTGGGGCCAGTGCTTCTGCAATAGCAAGAGGACACAGAAAGAGTGATCACCTACGGAAGCCGAACGCTAACACGCGCAAGGGTAAACTATTCAACAACACAAAAAGAATGCCTCGCCGTAGTATGAGCAGTAGTGAAATTTCACCCGTACTTGTATGGCCGGCACTTCAAAGTTATTAGTGACCATCACTCCCTTTGCTGGTTAACTTATCTAAAAGATCCCACCGGCCGATTACCACGTTGGAGCCTAAGGCTAAAAGAGTTTGAGATAATGGTCGTAAACAAGTCGAGGATGCGATATATGGACGCCGACTGCCTGTCCCATTCACCAATACAGTCAGCTGTCCTACCTGATGAGGATGAAACAGCAATTCTTGGGCTCCTTGATACATCTATCATTGTCCAACAAAACCTGATGACCCTGAGTTGTTTGGTTTGATTAATTACTTGGAAGGGCGATCTCTGCGCGCACCTAGAGTTATTACACCAGTATTGTCGTCGTTTACCTTTTGGAACAGCGTTCTCTAAGAAAATAATTTTTCGTCAATCGGATCTCTCTACTTGCCTGTCGTCCTGGCGGCTTTCCGCACTGAAGTGCTTCAAGCTTGTCACAACGACTTGACTTCTGGTCACTTAAGCTACAGGCGCGCATTGGTGAATGTTCACCAAAGATATTACTGGCAAAAGCTCACCCCGGCCGTGAAGCAAGACATTCGTACTTGTTTGGACTGCCAGCGACGTAAGTCTCCTCCGATGAAACCAGCCGGCCTGCTGCGTTTTTATGTCCCAAGTACAGCATTCGACCAGATCGGAATGTATATCTTAGGTCCGCGTCCTACGTCTGCTACAGGGAACCACTGGGTTATCGTCGCGACAGATTACCTTGCCCGGTACGCCGAAACGAAAGCTATCCAAAGAAGCACACCAGCGGAGGTAGCCAAATTCTTCATAGAAAATGTTGCATTGCGATATTGTGCACCATCCGTCATGATAACAGACCACGGGCCTGCATTCACGGCGGCTCTTCTTGAGCACGTTTTTATGTTAAGTGGAACGAGTCATCGAAAAAACTTGCCTACCACCCGCATACAAACGGACTGACAGAGCACCTGAACAAGACAAATGAAGATATGCTGTTGATGTACGTGGACGTTCGACATACAAATTGGGGCGAGATCTTGCATTATATTACGTTCGCGTACAATACAGCGAAGCAAAAAACGACTCGCATGACTCCATTCAGCCTTGTTCACGGACGGAAGGTACGGGCAATGCTAGATGCCATGTTACCACATCAATAGGACGACAAGGACACGAGCGCTTCATATATACCAAACGCGTGGAAGAAGCCAGACAGCTCGCACGCTTGAGAATTCGCCAGTAAATTACGACGCAGGTAGCTACAATGCCCGGTGTCGAGCAGTAACCTACGACGCCGGTGACCGACTGTGAGTATGGACACCCATACGAAGACGCGGACTGTCCGAGAAACTCTTAAGGCAATACTTCGGACCGTACAGAGTATTGAAAAAGGTAATTGACGTCACCTACGAGGTCGTCCTCGACAGTCCCTCTTACACCAGGCATAAACCGCAACGGTCTGAGCTAGTACATTTGGTACGCATGCAGCCATACGTCAGGGATTTACTTTGTTTTCCCATAACGGTCCCTCGGATGTAGTAGCATCGGGGTGATGCTACTATAAGAAGGGGCCAGTGGCACGTGTATACACGTATAAGAGAACGGCGATGAAGGTGTTTCGCAGACACCGGGTAGGGGACAGCATGTTGGAACAAGGATGATGAAGAAGGCCTTCGCTGTATAGTTGATTCGGAAACACGCGGTTTCGCTGTCGCAGGTTGTTTCTGTCTTTTGTTCTCGCTACAATGTGACAATATGGTGGTCATTAAGGAGACGTGGCTAAAATCTGATATTCATAATTAGAGATAGTGCTACCAGCCTAAGCGCTGCTTCGTATATATCGGGATCGTCGTGTCGGGGGTGTGGCCGTCGCAATTAAAGGCAGCTGGTTTTTTTTTAAGACAGCGGCATTGCTGGCCACAAAACTGTGTGATGTTAGTTTTCTATTAGTAACGTTCGTGTGTTGACTAGTGGTGTATACCGGTGTCCAGGTGCCCCTCATGAATATCTTGTAAAGCAACAGAACTTTCTTGTATGTGGGCGAGCGACTAAAACTGATACTGACTGGGGATTTCAATATGCTGAAAATAAACTAGGACACTTTTTCCGTCGGAAATACTGCTAATAAAGGTTGAGGTATACCTTTTTTAAATTATGTTAGTTACTTGTTGACACAGCTGGTGATGAAAACAGTTCGCATTCATGGGTCAGCATGTTCTGTTCTTGACCTTACATTTGTGTCTGGCTCACTAGCGCCACAAATAGGTAATAAAGAGGAAACCTCCGACCACAAGTTCATTATGTTGACAAATCATGACAAGGGTGACCGCGTATCGCATGCAATGACGCGCATATCAGTTGATGGTTATTAGGGAGCAAACGACAAAAGTGTTATAGACTTCCCTGAATCATACACGGTGATTTGTTTAACACGTCATCGGATATTGTAGATCTATGAAAAAAACTAAAATCTGGAATGGCGCATTTTGAATGAACCTATATACCATGTAAGCTAAAGAAACCAAAGCGTGAAATGCTGTGGATTACTAGAAAAGTAATACACATGAAAAAAGTTCCACGACTCCGCAGAATAAAGTTTTTTCAAACCAAACCAAATGCCTCGGAAAACACAAAAATTAATACGTCTTGCTCAATCAGCTTTCACGACTCTTCAAAACCGAAATAAAGATGGCAAGAGACAGCTTTTTTCCAAGCACTCCGACAGAGTGTATGACAAACCAACAGCGAAATTTTGGAAATACTTATTCAAGCCAGATAGCTCAGTAACTAAAATGGAAATATTGGGTAGTATTGTTGAAGACGCATGGAATTTTGCAGATGCTTTCAACTTTTACTTCCAACCAGTTTGAACGCGTAGGCCGCCTTCGTTTTTACCTTTTTCTAACAGTGAAGGTCACATGCCAGTTAATAATAACAGAGTCTCGCATACTTAAGCTGCATCTTCAACTCGATGTGAAAATTTGCAAGGCTCGGAATAAATTTCTAAGGCTTTCTTTAAGCATGACGATAGTTATAGCGCGAGAACAAAACGACGACACAACGACAAGAAGTTTTGTTCTCGCGCTGTAACTATCGTCATGCCATACCCACTAGCCCAACCTGCCACACTTCTAAGTTACATCTCTTTAAGCGTTATGCTACTGAGCTTACCCCTTTCCTACACCACATATTTTTCATATCGCTAAAGAGAGCGGTGCCCCCGGATTATTGCTTGTGTGCGGAAGTAAGTGCTATTCGTAAAACTGGGAACAAACATTTGATAAACACCTACAGCTATTTATCACTGACAAGCTCATGTTGCAAGCTACTATAGCATATCATAAATATAGCACTTACAACTATTTAGAGGAAACTCATCTCCTTTACCCGAATCAACACGGTTTAAATGTGACGCATTCAACCACTACATAACTTTTAAAAGTTACTCATGGCTTCAGCCATTATTTCTAGACACCAAATAAATGCGATATTTATTGATTTTCCTAAGACACTCGACCACTCGCTGCACTCGTTACTCATACGAAAACTTCAATTATTTGGTCTTAACTCAAACATAGTCCAATCATTGGATTGCTGCTTATAGTTCTTATTGCACCCAGTGTGTTTCTTCTAACAATGCCAAATACAACCGCATCGACGTGTTCTCTAGTGTTTCTTAGGTATCCGTACTAAGACCAAGATTTTTCCTCATTTACATCAATGATTTGTACACTGCCATGGAACAGGGCAACACAATAAGGCCCTTTGCAGATGACTGCGTCATATACTCTCCCACTAGCACAACAGAATACTTAGTAAAACTTGAATAATCAGTAGAGAATATTGGGAATTCGTTTGAAAAACTTGGTATACAGATCAATACAGATAAAACCTTTTGCATTACTATGTGCCATAGAAAGACACCACTTAACTTTAAGTACACCGTCTCTGGGGCAGACATGAAGCATGTGAATACTGTAGAAATGATGGGAGTCACAATAGCAACGTCAACTGGGTTGTCCACATTATACAAATTTCTGCACGATCAGTTAGACAACCAGAATTTCTGAGGCGTGAGCTCACTGACACTTCTTCTCAACTTAAACAGTGTGCAAAATGTTCTTTAGACCTCTCCTAGAATATACAGTAATAGTTTTGAACCCACACCAAAATAACATGATTGATGCGCATGGAAAAAATTCAAAACAGGGCTCTTAGAACCATTTTTCCAATTAAGCCAGGAAGAAGAGCGTCTCTGCGCTACGTTTGCAAGCAGGTGTCGCAACACTTGCTCGCCGAAAACAATTATCTAATCTGCAATTTCTTTTTCTTTTTTCAAGCAACCTAGTATACCTGAATAAGGACGATTATTTTGAAGCTCTAAACAGCCACTCCAGCAAAGGTAACAACAAGAAATGCATACGCTTATTGCTGTCACGTTGCAACACAAATAAACATTCTTTTTCTCAGTAGGTATACAGATGTAGAACAAATTTCCAAATGACGTTGTCTGTGTTCAATAATTTGAGTCAATTCCATTGCTTCTGAAAATCTAATTAAATGCATTGCAATAGGTTTTGCGGTATATATGGGCAACTGAAAGCAGGAATGATGTATCGTGCATGTACTCGCACATTGCTACACGTGCTTAACAGCCTGCATATGTGTGTCAGTTATGTTACCATTTATTGTTGTCACGGTAACTTTGTGTTCTTTAGTGAAACACAAATGCATTACTTCTTTATCTCTTTCATACTGATATATCATTGTTCTGGTTATATTGTGTCACATAATTTCATTTTCTTTTACGTTTCAGGAATGAAGTCCTATTTCCTTTGTGTGATCTCTCCGTATAGACCTGAGAATGCTCACCATATTGAATTATTAAATATATAGAAAAAGATAAACATACTCCTGGATTTTATTCGCAACTTGCACATGAGCACACGCAGTCTTCAGGCGACCGCGCAGAGTTGTTGTGTTTTGGTGCTTGTGATCACTCGTCTTTCTTCCCTAATGGAAACGGCGTTCTTGGATCACGTCAGCTCTCAAATAATAGCAAAAAACTGGCATTCAGAAGGATGTGTGCTGGGTGTTTTAGTGCATAGGCCACACTTTCCTCCCCCAAGCTTTATTGGGGCGAAAGTTATACACAAATATATCCTATAGCTACGCTTTAACACACTGTGACTTCGCAGCGACTGTGGTCACGGATAATTAAAAATAAAGCTGGTGACTAATGTCAACGTTTTATTTCACTGCTCAATACCTAATCCCTGTTGGACGAGCTCACTTTATCAGCGCGCTCACAAAACAGTTCTTCCTCTTCCACAACACTTTGGAGTGTCCACACACTCCCAAAACAACGCACCGAACAACGTACGCATCAGTAAGCCTGCTGCTTCGTGAAATCTCGGAGGCGCCTATTTCGGAAAGTTCTAGCTGTTTTTAATATTTTATCGTCTTAAAGGGAGGGGGGCGGCTATACATTTGGGTGGCTGACACAGAAGCATATATTTTTCACTAATCCCGAGATGTGGTTCATGGCTTCCCGTCGTAGTGGTGTAGTGGTAACTTGCAAGCAGTAATTCAACACGTTACCTTCGGGAATATTTAAAATATGGCACAAAGTGGTGCAGAGTATCACATGTTATATATACTCAAGCAGTTTTGACTCAGAATGCTCTCTTTGTTGTGGCACCTGGTACAGGGCTGTTTCCGATATTCCAAAAGAGCTCCCGCAATGGTTTCACACAGCACAACACAAAACTCACCAAACCAACGGCAAAAATTACGAGCACGACGAGGCCAATGACAATGACCGCTATGCTCTCGGTGCCGATGACTGCGAGTCGTGAGAGAGCGACGAGGCTGTTCTGTATTGTCTGGCGGCCCAGCACTGCCATGCGTATGTCCACGTCGTTAAGATCAGCGGTGAAGCGGTTCAGGATCCTTCCTCGTGGAGTGGCGTCGAAGAACGAGACGGGGCTGAAGAGCACGTGCTCCAGCATGTCATGGTGCAGTACCCTCGAGAGTCGGTTCATTGCGAACGATAGCAGCACGTTGCCAGCCAGGCGTGTACCCACTGGAATAAATGGAGGAAATGGGTTATAAGGCACAGAAAGCACTCGAGAATACCAGTTTAGGCCTGAAGAACGTGCACGTACGCAAAAAAAAGCACGAGCATGTCCGTAAAGGACATCTTGCACAGGGCTTAAAGTGTTCCTTCTTGACAGAGGCAAAACTGTAATATATATATATATATATATATATATATATATATATATATATATATATATATAACAAGCCCTTTAAGGGCTTGTTTTATTTGTTAGACAAGATAATAATGAGAACTAACAGACAACAAAGCCAAATAAATTATAGGAAATAGTATTAGAAAAAATTGCAAAGTAAGTGGGGAGAAAGCAAAGTGGACCAAAATATAACTTGCCACCGGCACAATCCCAACCTACGTACCGATTAACGCGTCCGATGATCTACCACTGGGTCGCTCATCCTACCGTCAACTCCACAGGGTTCATATGTTTGTTTAGGGTTGGGTGGGGCAAAAAGCGACGAAATTTCCAGATATTGTATCTTTTTTCACACCTTAAAATAATAATCATGGCTGAAACTTTACATTGGGTACAAAGTATGTATGTGCTACATGAATAGTGCCATGTTGTCGCCTTTCCAAAAAATTTAATAATAAATTAAAAAGTGCTCCAGATGTTTCATCTTACTCCAACCTGCGAGGCAAAATGAAATGCTGTGTAGGGCAAATGGAGACAGTGGGAAAACAAATTCATTCCTTCTGTTTTTGCAGCAGGATCATTCTACGATAAATTACGGAGCGTTTTCCCAGCCGTCACGAAAAAAGTTCCTCCCAGTTGATGAGAGTGTGAAGATTGGTGCCGACTGGCTTAGAGGGCGTCAACAGCCATTTTTCTCAGAAGATAATTTTGGAAAGCAAGAGATAATTTTGGAATAAAACAGCATTTCCGGCAACTTAATGAAGTGATCTAACTGTAAAATAATGACTAATAGATGTATATCAATTATTTGGGGGCTTTTGCACGAGCAATACTGAATAAAATTGCCAAGTTCAAAAGTTTTGCCGAGAACATGGCAAAAACAAAACACACAATCAAAATGTGCGCTGGTAGCCTCTATAAAATAGTTTAGGCGCTGAAGTTTTGGCGCAGAGTCTGAAAACTATCGCGAATATCACTTTTTTGTTGAAAAAATTTGTAGCCAGCGTCAAAAAAATCGACAGATCCCACGTACAGTGGCAATCAATACTATGGGAAGCACCTATGAGAAATCTTGATATGTCACTTTAAAATCAACACAACGTTACGAGGTGAAAATAAATAATGCCGTACATGACTTCTCGGTCATGATTATTATGTTTGGATGTGTCGTTTACCTTCGTAATCTATTCAGTGCACGTAACACCAAATTCAGTATATGTGGAGCTAGAAAAACGGCCAAGAGCGCAGCATGAAGGGCCAAAAATACTCCAATGTAGCGTTGACGCGTACGCTGGGAACAACGACGCTACGTTAGCAAAACACGAGCACTCTATAGACTGACGCCAGGCACAATTGGCGTTCGTCGGCGCTGCGCGACAGCAACCAGCCCAATATGAGACATACTGCATTTCTCGCCGATGCGTTACCTACACAACGCTGCATCTCCCTTTTTTTCGTGACGGAGGGACGCCGGACGCGCTAAAACGCGCATGCGTCAAAGCAACGCAGCGTGGCACGCGCCTGCGAGTCTATGGCAAGAGCGGCGCCTGGCGTGGCAACGCCGGCGTGACGCGACAAAATGTACGCCAGCGACCAAGCGCACCGCGTCACGTCGAAACGTATAGGTGCGTTGACTGTAGCATATAGTCATGTTCTCACATTACATGCATCTCATGATTATCACGGTTCCACCAGTCACATACCTTCGTCATCCATTGGCGTCACGTAATGCCCATTGTGGCATATATGAAGCTAGCGAAACGACCGCAAGCCCATCATTAGTGTTGAATGCAGACTTATTGTTATATGAAACGCAAGTAATGAATATCATGTTTGGATGTGCCATTTACCTCTGTCGGCCGTTCGCTTCACGTAATAGCGAGTTTGGTACATGTAAAGCAAGCGAATTGACCACGAGCGCATCATGAGCGTAGCACGTAGTCATGACGGTACATGACACGCATCTCATTATTATCATGTTTGCACCAGTATCATACCTTCGTCATCCATTCACTTCCCGTAATATCAAATTTGTTATAAGTGAAGCTAGCGAAACGGCCGTCAGCGCATTATGAGCGTGGCATATAGTCATGTTGTTACATGACACGCACCACATCATTATCGTGATTGCAGCATTCACTTACTACGTCATTCATTCACGCACTGTAATACCAAATTTTGTATATGTGACGCTAGCGAAACGGCCGTGAGCGCATCATGAGCATGGCATGTACTCATGTAGTTACATGACACACATGTAATGATTTTCGTGTTAGAGGCTGTCGCAAATGTTTGTAATGCAATCATTCCAGACCACACCAGTTGTGCAACATGCCATGTGAACGAAACCACTGCAAGAGCTGCAGGTCTATGAAAAGTTAATCATGATATTCATGACATCCATTTCATAATTTTTGTGTTATGACTAGTCAACTATGTTTCTCATATGGTCATGTCATGCCATACCGAGTTTGGTATCGATATCAATATCCAAGAAGCCAGGAGACCTAAAAGTCCTAGGCGGCTAGATAAGATAGATAGATAGATAGATAGATAGAAATATAGATAGATAGATAGATAGATAGATAAATAGATAGATAGATAGATAGATAGATAGATAGATAGATAGATAGATAGATAGATAGATAGATAGATAGATAGATAGATAGATAGACTATAAGTCGCCACAGTTCGATAAAAAACGCTTCACATTGTAGGTCAGAATAACAATGTGCACAATATCTCATTTCAAAGCTCTGTAAATAGTTAAGGTAAGTGAATTTCATGAAGATTATTTCAGAAAGTTTTTCGATGGTATGTATTTCTGCGAGCTTTTCGCCTATGTAACGCTAGCGGCCTGACGCACTCGCAAGGGCAATGCTTAGCCCAAGGCAACTGACTTAAAATAAAGACAGCAAACTCTGTGTTTCTACAAAGCACTCGAAATGGGAATGACGTTATCATCTGCCTTTCATTGTAAACAGAAGTGCGCTACAAGGAATGGGGTCAGTGTGGTGAGTTCCAGATTAGCCATGCAGTTTTAGACTTTTAAAGCTCAAATTATACTTTCCTTGTGAGTTCTGCAAATACCAAAAGTGTTCATACACCTAATTTAAGTATTTTTTCACATTCAGTACAAATGTCTTATAGCAGGGTATTAGCACAAACGCTATCGTAATACAAATGCTTCATTTTTTTTCTGGCTTTCAGCAGAGAACCCTGCTCTCTGACAAAGAAACCCTGTCATTTGACTTCAAAAGTAGGAAATAGCTTTATGTTAGGAACTTGTAATGATAATTTATGGGGTTTAACGTCCCAAAACCCCCATATGATTATGAGAGACGCCGTAGTGGAGGGCTCCAGAAATTTCGACCACCTGGGGTTCTTTAACGTGCACCCAAATCTGAGCACACGGGCCTACAACATTTCCGCCTCCATCGGAAATGCAGCCGCCGCAGCCGGGATTCAAACCCGCGACCTGCGGGTCAGTAGCCGAGTACCTCAGCCACTAGACCACCGCGGCGGGGCTAAGGAACTTGTAGCCGAGCCGACAGGGTCGTTTATGTTGTGCATAACGTATTATTGTATGCTGTATTATTTTTAATGACTGAATGGCTCAACTCTGAGTCGTCACCAGCGGCGTAGCCAGGACGGAAGGAAGAGCTTTTTAACACCCTCCTCGCACCCCCACGCTGTCCAGGTATTCTTCGGTTGTGCATTTGCATTCATCGTGAACGTGTTTACAGCGTAACACTAGGAACACAAAACAGGACATACGAACACGCATACTAACACATGTACGAGTGTTTATGAAGGACGACCGAAATCATCTTCCCCCTCACACACCACTCTCACACGAAAAATAGTTTTTTGCTACGCTAATGGTCTCCACACTTTGTTCACATTTATAATAGCGCACTTCTGTTGGCAATGAAATCAAATGATAACCCAATTCCCATTTCAATTTCTCTGTAGAGAGCACCAAGTTTGCAATCTGGATTCCAGGTCAGTGGCTTCGGACTGAAAGTTGCCCAGCGAGAACGCGATGCTGCTTGAGTTAGGTAAGAGAAAAGCTGGTGGATACCCTCCCTTGTTAAGACTGGCGACTAGCAGCGGTCACGCGACCACTTGCGACTGGTGGCAAAAAGTCGCGAATGATCGCTAACGGTCGCAAAGCGACTGCTTTGGCTAGTCGCTTCCTGACCGAATTTTCAGCCGCGCTACTGCCGTGGCATAGTGGCTGGAACCATTCAGCAATGCTCTATTTCGTTTTTGGTTTTTAAACGCGAAGCATCTCTTAGCGAACTTCGGCGACTTTGACCATATCTATCTATATATCTACGCGCTTATGACTTTCAGCTCTCCTGGCCATTTCGATAATGCTATCAATACCAAACTTGGTATGGCATAACAAAACTGTATGAAAAACATTCTGGACCAGACATAACATGAATTTCATGAAACGTATGTCATTAAACGTCATAATATTTATTTTGTGGTCCTGCAGCTTTTGCGGAGGTTCGTTCACATGGAATGTTGCAAAACTGGTGTGGTCTGGCATAATTGCATGGAGAACACAAGCAACAGACCCTAACATGAAAATCATGACATGCGTGTCATGTAACAACATGACTACATGTCACGCTCATGATGCGCTTGCAGCCATTTCGCTAGGTTCAATTATACCCAATTTAAAACTACACTACGTTAATAGATGATGAATGTATGTGACTGGTGCAAACATGCTAATCATGAGAGGCCTGTCATGTAACAACATGGCTAAATGCCACACTGATGATGCGCTCGCGGCCGGTAAGCTAGTTCACAAACTCTAAAGTTGTGATTACGTGATGCCAATAGATGACGAAAGTATTTGACTCGTGCAATTATGATAATCATGAAATGCGTGTCATGTGAGAAAATGACTACATGCCGCAGTCAAGGCGCCAATACAGTTCGACGTGACACGGTGTGGTTGCTCGCCGGCGTTGCCACGCCAGGCGCTGGTCCTACTTTATACTCGAAAGCGTGCGCCGCATTGCGTTGCTTTGACGCATGCGCATTTAAGCGCGTCCGGCATCCCTCTGTCACTAAAAGAGGGAGACGCAGTGTTGTCTGTGTAATGCATCGGCGCGAAATGCAGCATGTCGTACTTTACGGCGCGTGCCGTCGGACCACGCCGACGCACGCTGGTCGCGCCTGGCGTCACACTGTAGAGTGCTCGCGTTTCGCTAATGTAGCGTCGCTGCGCCCAGCGTGCGCGTGCGTCAATGCTACATTGAAGTATATTGGGCCTTTCGTGATGCCCTCACGGTCGTTTTCCTAGCTCTAAACGTACCAAATTTGGTGTTACGTGACATAAATGGATGAGAAACTATATGCCTGGTGAAAACATGATAATTATAACACCCTTGTCATGTTAGAACACGACAACATACCACGTTCATAGTGTGCTCGCGGCCGTTTCGCTAGCTCCGCATATACTAATTTTGGTATCACGAGACGTGAATAGATGACGAAGGTAACCGACACATTCAAACATGATAATCAACATAGAAGCCATGTACGGAATCATTTACCTCCACCTCAAAACGTTGGGCTGATTTTAAAGTCACATATCAACATTTGTCATTCGTGCTTCGCATAAGATTGATTCCCACTGAACGTGGGATCTCCCAATTTTAGGGACGACCCGTTAGTCCTTTGTAGTACGTAACAATGTCTTACGCTTTGACCTCCAAGGGTGTGCCGGTGGGAGATTTCTCCTGTGCGTTGTTGAACAATAAAAAAATCGCAGCGTTCACCACGCTCACAACAACCCTACAAGAAGGCCCTGCTTACCAACGCCTCTGCCAAAGTGGTCCAGGCCCCCATGGAGACGCAGAGAATCTCGGCGCAAAAACATCCACACAGGCACCTCGGGAGGTAAGTCGAGCGGCGGATCTCCCACAGCTCGTTATAGCCCATACTTCACTTTCTACTCCGTCACCTCTCACTACCTCATCCTCTGCTCCCGATCCCCTGGTATAAATCGCCCATTTACGCCGTGACATGAAGGCACGCTGTGAGCACTTGCAAAAACAAATGGACGCGCTGGTGGCAGACATGGGTACAAGTATGCAGGCGGCCCTCGACTGAATCGAACGGCAGATAAAAGAACTTCGTATAGGAATTACGGAGCAAGTGAAATAATGTATAGAACGTACTCTCGCGCGAGATAATAACATACAAACTCCTGAACCTAGCACTTACAGCGCCAGCCTGCCACCCGACCACATCTCTCGGCCGCAACATTCAAACGTGGGTAACTCTAACGGGGGTAACCGACGCGCGCATCCCTATACACGCCCCTCTGCTTCCTCTCGTGATGATGATGGCGCCGCGTGACCCGCCACAGCTAATGGTGTGGCAGTGGAATTGTAGGGGATTCCGTCAAAAATGAGGTTCCTTGCAACAGTGCGTTGCCACATCCACAAACCCTCCAGATGTCATCCTCTTACAGGAACCCAATTGCACCCCTTCATTATCCGGTTACAGCCTGCTCTCGGGTGTCTCACCTCTTGTGGGAGCCCTAGTCTCGAAACGCGTTACATGTCGCATGCATGCGACGAGTAGCGATGTTCCTCATCAAATATTGGAAGTTATTACGCAAGGAAAACGCGGCAACAGTTTGTTTATTCTCAATGTATGCAGTTCCCCTTGTTCGCGTACACACTGTTTTTACCGTCTGTTAAAAGAATTTGGCAGCCTTGGACGGGTTTGTGTGGTATGTGGTGCCTTCAACGCTCCACATGTCGCATGGGGTTACATTAAATCGCAAGCCAAGGGAACCCGCTTATGAAATTCCATCTGTAACATGCGAAACACACTGCTCACCGACCCAGAGCACGCCACTCGTATAGGCAATAGTGTTTCTCGCGACACCTGTCCTGACCTTACCTTTGTCCGCAATACTGGCTCAGTTGTAGCGCACGGGCCTTTAGAAGAGCACCTTGGCAGTGATCACTATATTGTCGCAACCATCCTGTCGTTTCGAGGCGCACGCAGGCCAGAGCGAAATCTGCGCATTACAGATTGGACACAATTCAGGGAACGCCGCCAAGACCCGCCTGAGGGCCAGGGCTACGAACGATGGCTTGAGTCTCTCGCTGACTATCTTGAGGCCACCACGCGTACAGTGCGTACCACAACTGAGACACCAGACATAGATCCGCATTTACTTCATCTTTGGAACGCCCGGAGAGGGTTGACGCGGCGATGGAAGCGACAACGCCTCAACAGAAAACTTCGGAAACGTATAGCAGAAATTACACGGGAATCCGAGGAGTACGCAGCGTCCCTCTCCAGTAATAACTGGCGACAATTTTGCAACCGCCTCTCAGGCACATTAAGCGCAGGTAAAACCTGGTCGATTCTACGTTCGCTCACAGACCCCAACACATCAACGAGAAAAACATTTCAGCAGCTGCACATCTTAATGCATGAGTACCGGGATGATCCTGACTTGCTCCTCACGGAACTAGAACATCAATTCAATCCCATAGGCCCGCCACCACAATACCCTGATTACCCGTATGTGGGTGAGGAGAATGAATTTCTGGATGCCGACATAACCCCGGACGAGGTACGGGTGGTCCTACAAGACCTATGACGAAACACGGCTCCAGGAGCGGACCAAATCCGATTTTCCACCCTTCCTAACTTGAGTGACGCCGATATCAACCACATTACCCATATATTTAATGAATACTGGCGCGAAGGCACACTTACCCAAGCGTGGCGACGACATGCTGACATTACACTTATCCCCAAACCGGGTAAACCTATAAAAGTTGAAAATCTATGGCCAATCTCTCTAACATCATGCATTTGTAAGCTAATAGAGCACGTACTCTTGCGGCGCCTGCAACGCTTCCTGGAAGAACACTCTTTCTTTGCTAACACTCAATTCGGATATCGAGCACATCTGTCTGCCCAAGATGTCCTTTTACAATTACGGGAGGAAGTCTTAGAACCACCGTCGCGCGCCCAAACAAGAGCACTTGTCGCCTTAGATCTCAAAGGAGCGTTCGATAATGTTGCACATGAACTTATCCTTCGCAATGTTGCAGAGTCGCATTGTGGGGCTCGTATGTACAACAATATCCGCGCATATCTTCGAGATCGCACAGCTACCATCGGAATCGGGCCGCATCGATCAGGTACAATCCGCCTTGTAGGGCGTGGGACTCCACAGGGCTCTGTTCTTTCCCCCACCCTATTCAATATCGCGCTTGCAGGGCTCCCCCGGCTTCTCGATCAGATCCCCGATGTCGCTCACGCTATTTGTGCGGACGACATCACTATCTGGTGTACACGCGGTTGCGACGGTGCTATCCAAGAGCGACTGCAGCAAGCGGTCGACACTGTCTCTGAGTGTGCGAGAAAAGGGGGCTTAAATTGTGCTCCGCAAAAGTCGGAGCTCATAAACATTTGTTCCCGCAGCCCCTCACCTATGCCGCCCATCACTGTACACGTGGATGGTATACCCATACCACAGGTCAGCCGTGCTCGCATCCTAGGCCTACACGTCCAGGCGGATGGCAGGTCTAACTATAGTGTTTCCCTTCTATCCCGACAAACTGAGCAAATTCTGGCCATGATCAGGCGGGTCTCTAACAGGCGCTCGGGTCTTCGAGAAGAGGACCTGCTGCGCTTGGTGGAGGCATGCATCATCAGCCGTCTTACATACCATCTTCCCTTTCAGCGGTTGACCCAAGTGCAACAACTTCGCGTTAGTGCCCTCATTCATAAAGCGACGAAGCTAGTCCATGGCCTACCGCACTATACTTCCACATCATCATCATCATCATCATCATCATCAGCCTGACTACGTCTACTGCAGGACAAAGGCCTCTCCCATGTTCCGCCAGTTAACCCGGTCCTGTGCTTGCTGCTGCCAATTTATACCCGCAAACTTCTTAATCTCATCTGCCCACCTAACCTTCTGTCTCCCCCTAACCCGCTTCCCTTCTCTGGGAATCCAGTCAGTTACCCTTAATTACCAGCGTTTATCCTGTCTACGCGCTACATGCCCTGCCCATGTCCATTTCTTCTTCTTGATTTCAGCTATGATATCCTTAACCCCCGTTTGTTCCCTAATCCACTCTGCTCTCCTCTTGTCTCTTAAGGTTACACCTACCATTTTTCTTTCCATTGCTCGCTGCGTCGTCCTCAATTTCAGCTGAACCCTCTTTGTAAGTCTCCAGGTTTCTGCTCCGTAGCTAAGTACCGGCAAGATACAGCTGTTATATACCTTCCTCTTTTGCGTCTCTCATAATCAAATGGTGGTTTTGGGACGTTAAACCCCACGAATCAATCAATACCTTCCTCTTGAGGGATAGTGGCAATCTACCTGTCATAATTTGAGAGTGCTTGCCGAATGCGCTCCACCCCATTCTTATTCTACATACATACATACTTCCACATACCGTATCCTTAATTTAGAAACGCATAACACACTAGGAGAACTACTAGAAGCGCATTGGGTCAGTCACCGCCAGCGCCTCTTTCTCACACGTACTGGCCGCTATCTCCTTGCACGGTTAGGGCACTCTGTCCCACCACTTGAACCTGAAGCCCGCCCAACGACCTTATCACCCACCCTACGTAAGGTACTGAATATTCATCCCTTGCCGCGTAATATGCACCCAGTGCATGACAAAGGACGGCGTAAAGCTCGTGTGCGATACCTTAACCGCATGCTCGAAAACATCCCAGAATCCCAGGCTCTACACACAGACACGGCTCGCGCTCAAGAGGGCTATACATCCGTAGTGTTGGATGGCACTGAATCCCTGAAGGACTCTGCTGCAATGCGCGGCACTAATGTCACGTACGGAAAAATTCTCAGCGTTGCTCTCGCCATTCGTCACGCCATTCGTGTCCCAGGGGAAGTGTATATACTGACGGACTCGCAACAGGCATGCCGGGCGTTCCTATCAGGACATGGCATTCCGAGAGCGGCACAACAAATTCTCAAACAGATCCCGAAAAATGACTCAGTCACACCTTCCCGCATCCACTTAATGTGGACCCCTGGTCATGCCTCGCTGCCGGGCAATGAACGCGCACATGCAGTAGCCCGCGATACTTCCCTCCGGGCAGCCCGGCGTGATGAAATGAGCAGTTCAGGGTGGGGGGATCCCTTGCTGCGTTACGGAGAGATTCTCCGTCATTATAGAAGCGTTCGCTGCACTCACCGTGCGCCACCATCATCCTTCTCGAGAGAGGAAGCAGTGGCACTACGCCAGTTGCAAACCGACACTTTTGCTAATGTTGTCTCCCTGCACGAATTCTGGCCACACTGTTATGCCGACGATTGTCCGGGCTGCGGCGGGTCACCCTCCCTCTTCCTCGTCACTATCGAGTGCACGGCAAACCTTTTCCCTCCATTACCACCCCTCCTCCGCCCGCTGCGCAAAAAAGAGCTGTGGGACGACGCCCTCCGCAACGGACCTCCCGAGGTTCTGCGAGCCATCATACAACGGGCTCGACACGTCGCCGGAGTCGTCCTAGGGACCCCGGTGTAGGGGTCCCTCCCATGCTTTTTGTTCTACCTACATAATAAAGATGTTTTGTCTCTCTCTCGCAGCGTTCGCGTTAACTAAAAGCCAAATTCTTCTGTCTCTCATTCCCCTATAGCAGTCATTGGCATGTGCATTGAGCAGTATCTGACAAGAAAAGGTTGCTACGTTATACTTGCCGGACGTAACCTCTTTTGTTTCAGAAAGGTTTAGCCGCGTTGGGCCACAGAGCCATGATTACAGTGAACTAGTATATACCATGAACTCGAAATGGTTAAAGGTGGAAAGTAGACACGAAGCACCAGCCGTAAGAAAGTGTGCGTGTGCCACCTCTCGTTTAGTCCTTGGAATGTCTGCTGGATAGCGGTGTTTCTATATGCGGAATATATAATGAAAAGATGTGAGATTGTTGTACTTGGAGTGTTGACTAGATGGACGAATGGACACACAGACAGATGCATGGACGGACGAACGGATGGCTGCACGAACGGATGGACGCATGGGCGGCGCAGGGTGGATGCATGAACGAGCGCATGGACGGACGCATGGATGGACGTGCGGACGCACGTACAGACGCGCGCACGGACGGGCGGATGGACGCATGGGTGGACGCAAGGATGGATGCACGGACGGACGGAAGCAAGAACGAATACACGGACGGATGCTCCGCCCCACTCTCCATCATCCACCCCGTGGATATGCTGCCATTTTTTGTTATTGCGCTGCCCTCCTGCCACCATATAAAAACGAATGCGTTCGTCTGGGTCTGTTGCACCATATGGCCACCACGAAATACTTTGCTTGGAGATGGTGGGGGGCCGCAGCTCGAGCAAAGTGTCGCTTTTACGTGACAGCATTCGCAAGAAGCCAAACACTGTCAAATTAAAGAGAAAATAAATTGTGCACTACCTTTCCACCGTATTCATAATAGTTTTTTGTCTTGAACTTGACTTGTCTTTGCCTTCAATGCAGTGCGTTTGGAACGGGTTTGTGTTTCATGCCTTGGGAACGGCTTAAAACACCACGTTCGAAACGTGTTCGTGCTGCATTAGAGGCTGTCGCAGGTTAAGATAAATTCAAGAGTGTCTCTGAATACGTACGACTCTCGGAAATATTACTCATCGTCTCAGCTCAGCTTGGGAGGTCAGCGGCTTGCATGGCCGGCCAACTCTCACGTTGGAATGGATAGTCACACTCACCACCGGCTATTTAGGGGCGAAACTCCTTATAGCGGCACTTGTTCGTCTCTCGTATTCGTAGTAGTAGTCGTAGTATGGAACCAGTCTTACATTTTGACCTCCAAGGTGGTGCCGGTGAGAGATTTTCTGGTGCGTTGTTGAACAATAAAAAGTTTGCAGCGTGCGCGTTAACTAAAAGCCGAATTCTCCTGTCTCTCATTCCCCCTAAGCAGCCAATGGAATGTACATTGAGCACTATTTGAGAAGAAATGGTTACCACGGTATACTCACTGGGCATAACTTCCTTGGTTTTAGAAAGATTTAGCGGCGTTGGGCCGCAGTGCCATGAATACAGTGAACTGGTATATACAATGAACTCGAGGTGGTTATAGGTGGGAAGTAGACACGAAGCGCAAGCCATAAGAAAGTGTGCGTGTGGCACCTCTCGTTTAGTCCTTGGAATGTCCGCGGGATGGCGGTACATATGCGGAATATATGATGAAAAGATGCAAGATGGTGGTACTTGAAGTGTTGAATAGGTGGATGAACGGACACACAGACAGATGCATAGATGGACGCACGAACAGACGCACGCACGGACGGGTGGATGGATGAACGGACGGTCACACAGACGGACGCATGGATGGACGAAATAAAAAACGACTGGACGGATGAATTCTTCGCCCCACTCTCCATCATTCACTCCTTGGATATGCTGCCATTTTTCCCCCTTCATGCATTAAAACACAGCGACTTGCCAACGAATCAAGCAGTACTGCTTCTTACTGCTTCTTGCGTACGATAATCATGGAAGTCTAGACTATCGGATAGCGTATTGGCATTTGTGAGCCGCGAAAAAAATGTGCTAGGAACACATGTGCTACGTGGACGTTGCCAGCCCGCACCATGGGGGGTGGTACAAGGCTGCAGTCATACACTACACAAACACCGTAAACGGGCTCACTTTCAAAGCTTACAGCGCTACACACGTGGAGGAGGTTGGCATCGCTCTGGCTCTCACCTATCTCTCTTTTAAACATATCATCACCGACTCACGAGTGGCCTGTCGGAACTATCAGTTAGGGTGGGCTTCGCCGCTTGCTCAGCACATACTGGAACCTAGCTGCCGATACGTTAATCCAACTCCACGAAATACGGTTAGGGCACCCAGTCACCAAGGATTCAGGGGTAACGAACAGGCCGATGATGCCGCCCGCGCACTCTCTTCCCAAGCTGTCTCCTTTGGAAGCCTACTCCCAAATAGACAGCCCGGCCCTTTCATTCAAAGATATTACCAATTACTACAAGGAGGAGCACCGATGCTATCACGACCCTTGTAAAGGACTGCATCGCGCTGACGAGCGCCTTCTTTTAAAACTGTTTACTAATACTGTATTCCGCCCGGTGGTGCTAAAATATTTTAATTCATCTTTTGATGGCACGTGCCAGTTCTGTGGTAAGCTGGCTGACACCTTCCGCATTGTCTGGGCATGCCAGTCTGACCTATCTAGCCCCCCCACCCCGACGCCACGAGAGAGGACTGGGAGGCGGCCCTGCTCGGCTGCCAAGACCTGAAGGCCCAATAGGCCCTGGTTCGACGGGCACGGGTGGCTTTGCTTGTCAATGGAGCTCCGGAATAGGAGTTCCACCTAGTGCTGCGAGGGTAGGAGGCCAATGAGGCCCCCAACCTAATCACCTTTCTGTAACCATTTAATGGTTAATAAATGTTTCAGCACCACCACCACCGCTGTTGAAAGCGGAATATTCAGTGTGAACTTGGGGTTAGGGCGATACCAGGCGTCTCTTCAAAATCAGGTGAATTTCCTAGACAGTAGTGTAAACAAGGAAATAGAGAAAAATAAATGCTGATTTTGAAGAGACGCCTTTTGAAGATTTTAGCTGTATGGCGCTTTCAAATTAGCCATTGTGCTCATTTTGAGCCCGACCACCAGTCTGAATTTTTCGACGTTGAATACAAAGTTTATCCCAAAAAACTTAAATTCGCAATTTTTTCAGACTATTTGAAATAATTTCAGTGACTAAATTACTTTTTATAAGATCTTCAGCAGGCCAACAGCTTATATTTTATTTGTGTCTTTTTATGTTGCTATGTTCTCGGAAAAAAACATCCAAGCTTGGTAACTCTGTTATTATTGCACGTAGAAAAAAGCCCCTGAAAAATTGATATGCATACCTAAGGCATTATTTTACAGTTAGGTCATTCATTACCTTGCACAGAAATGCCATTTCATCGACCACATTCCAAAAAATGTCATTCAAATAATTGCATCATTGCTCGCTGATTGCTCGCGTGATTGCTGGCTCAAAAATGCTCGCTCAGTCCATGCAAAACTGCCGACTCTCATAAATATGCCAAAATTGTTATGACAACGAAAATAAACGAGCAGTCCGAGATTCGAACTCCGGGAGACGTGCGCAAATTTTGTCAGTGATATTCGTGATGGTCGGAAAATGGATGATTAGGCAAAGAATGACCATGTAAAAAGGCTTGACTTTTACTCTGGGGGCCGTTGCGCCGACTTACGCAACCCAGTATTTGGACTCCACGCATTGAATGTAGACAGAACGAGGTGTTGTATTGATCTAAAACTCCTTGCAGAAGAAACCCCGCCAGTCTTCACTTTTACTAATGTCTTTTGATGAACGATTGCATCTCACTGGATTACTTAATAATTACAGGTATGATATTTTTTGACGTATCGTTTTCACCACTTTTTGCCATTTTGATGCACAACTGCTGAAGTGCTTCATGGCTTTTCACTTTGTTCCCTGTGGTTTTTGAGACAATAAATTAAAAAAAACCGATTCAGATTTTCTAGCAGTTGTTTTTTTCCCAAATAGAGTATTGGAGAAACGTAGTTAGAGCTGAATCCTAAGATGTGTTTTCAATCGACATGATTTCAAGATCTCACCAATTTACAAGAAAAGCTGCTATGAGATCACGACTCGGGTCACGTGCTGTTTTCCGCCGCCGCCACCGCTGGAGTTCGTAACCACAACGCACGAAATTGAGCAGACATTCCAACAGACATTCACCATTGGATCCAGCAGTCCAGCAGACATTCCAACGACTAAACGAAAGGTGGCACGGCCAGACTAGAGGAGCGGCACGCGCGCAGTTTCACGGCCTGCGCTTCGTGTTTCCACCTTTCACCGCCTCTAGTTCGTAGAACTGCAGCCCAACACTCGCAAAACCTTGCTAAAAGCAAGGAGGTTACGCCCAGCGGTTTCAGCGTGGCAGCCAGAAAGTGGTAAATGTGCGTTCTTCTGATACGAGCTTTTTTTAATAAGCATCGAATTCAAGGCACATTTTGTTGCATATTAAGTCACCGATACTCGTCTCTGTTGGTTATTTATTCAGAAACAATTATCTTTTTATATATGAATATAGTGCATGGGTTTTCTTCTCAATACTATTAAGTGTGCACGTGCCAGTCCTCTAGTCCGGCTGTGGAGGTGGCTACGCACTACTACGACGACTACTACTACTACTATTACTACATACAATGCGGAGGCATAACCCACGGATTAAAGAAGTTTGCCCCTAAAACAAACTGCTTGCGCTGCCCAACCGTTCACTGGACGCCCTGTATATGTAGGCACTTGATCTCGCGTTCGGTATTCAGTCAAAGGCGTCCTTACTTGGCTTTCGCTTGACTTGACGGTTTGGTTGACTTGTGTACAAGCTACTGAAGCAACAGTACCTTCAACCAGTTGTCGGGCACAACCTAGCACCAGCATCCCACTAGTAGTTCAAGTCAACGCTTTTACTTCGTACAATAAATGGGAAAAATAAACAAGTATCAATTAGGCACTGCCAAACCATACCCAAATACAACGTTCACGTGATACCCCGCCCCCCCCACTCTGGGACGCATTTACTCGAGTTCTCATCGTGGGAAGGTGCGGGTAGCAATCTTAAGAGACGAAACTCCTCAAGCCGTGGGTCGTGTGTCCTCGATGTACGTAGCATTATTACGTACCCACCTCTCGTTTAGCCCTTGAAATGTCCGCTGGATGGTGGTAGTTGTATATGATGAGTACAAAATGAAAAGATGCGACATGGCGGTACTCGGAGTGTTCAGTACATGCACGGACAGACAGACATACATACATGTAGACAGATTGTTTGAAAGACAAACAGACGACGATTCACGGTTGGCCCCTGAAACCTTCCGAAGCTGCGCCCCACTCATCATCATTCACCCCATGAATATGCTGTGATTTTTCGAAGTGCACTGACATCGCACAGTACACGGAGCTCGACCATTTCGCCTCCATAAAAATACAAGTGCTGCGGCCGTGATCAAACGCACGACATTTTTGTGTCAACAGTTCAGCGAACTAGTGGGTGCACAGCCAGCAATGTGTCGTTCGTCTCTCTGTCTTCGTGTGGGATCGCCAGGTGGCGTTGAGGATCGTGGACGTGAAAACCTCGGCCCCTGTTTTTTAGATGTTTTTGGTCGTTTTGTTGCTCCAAGATCACTTGACTTTGTGCTTATTCGAACAACCAAGCACTGCAGTTTCAGTGGAGATGCCATTTTTGGCGGTGAGTGACGTCTTTGACATCTTTTTGGACTTCGAAGTTGCGACACGGCGAGCATCCCCGCTAACCCTAACCACACCTAGGTTTGGCGAAGAGTACGACCGTTAGACGTAGCGAAGGACTCGGCCAGACGCGGCAGCTACTGGATCATCCTCCGTACGTTGCAGTGGACAACCAGGCCTTGAAAATGCCTTCCACCATAACCTTCGAGGGAACGGAAGTATGCGTGGAGATCTTCGACGGGCCAGGATGGACCACCGCCATGGGACGCCGAAGACAGACGACTCTGCCGAACGAGGAGCTGGCCGCTTGGACGGTCAAGCACAACAACCAACCAAGCACCCCAGGGGCTTCGAAAAGAGTCAACGGGCACTACACCGTGTGGTATCCGCTTCCAGGATATCCATCCTACCAAAGGACCAGATCAGGGTAATTATGAGACACAGAGGAGGATTGGACATAGCCAGAGTCGACCTCCTTTTGCTGGCGAGAGCCGTCACCTTGGCCGCCCAGATCACCGACGAACAAGCACGGGAGGACACGATCTGCCCAAACGATATGCTAAACATCTTTGTTATTTCTACGCCGCACCAAAATAACGCTACATCGTACGTGAACCGGCAGAAACTGCACTCGTTCCAAGGCTCGTTCGAAGTGGCCGCGCCCGATAATACATGCAAGGGCATCATCAAGAACGTTGACATCTCCCTTGACGCAATGCTCAAATGCCTGATTGTGCATGACCGAAATCCCTCTGCCATCATGGCAAGACACATTAAAAAGACCAAAGTCGTTGCAATTCTCTTTGACGGGTTGCGCGTTCTGAGCACAGTGATGCGCGGAACTGCCATGGTTCCCTGCTTGCTCTACAAGCGACAAGTCGATGTTTGCAGAACGTGCGGAGGAGTCGGCCATCGCACCGATGTTTGCCGACACAGAATTGCAACGAGCAAGAAACGTCACAACTGCGGTGAAACGCTACAAGAACACGGCGTGCATCACTGCGAGCCAAAATGCAAGATTTGCGATGGCAATAACACCCTCGGAGATCGCGAACGCAAAAGACGCTTCCCCATTCCATACATAGTGCGAAGGAAAAGAAGACGCAGAAAGCAAGAGTGGCAAGCACAACAACGTCAAGACGCAGCAACATCTGTCACGTTCAAGGAACCCTGCTCCAACCAGGGGCCAAGTAGGGAGAATGCATCGAGCGTCTATCGCCGTTTTTCATCCAGGGGGAGATCCCGATTCAGAGGGCGTTCCTGATCCAGAAGTCGTTTTCAATATATAGGGCGTTCTCATTCTGGAGGGCACTCCTCGACCCTGTCGGGACCCTACAACCACTTGTCATCTCGGGAATGCTCCAGATCCCGACCGAGAACGAGACCTGTACCCACGCAACAGCAGCAGCAGCCGAATAATGGCTCCAGGGCAAGCAGGGTTGAAGGTGCATCACGAAGCACAGGTAGCCAGCGCAAACGTAAGGCAAAGCCAAGCCATGCTCCCGATTCTCGTATTCTAGCGCTTGAACAAGAAAACAGGGCCCTCAAGAAAGAGCTTAAAGAGCTCCGGGCCTCAATAGCTAGAATAGAGAGCTGCCACGGAATTTACCTGTCAAGCTCACCGGCACCTCCGACAACACGTTTACAACAAACGATCCACAACACATGCAAACGCAAAGCCGTAGACAGCGACTTTGACACGACGGAGGAGATCGAGATGGTCTCATCACATCACATCACATCATCACAACACTTTAATACCTTAAAGACCCCCATGTAGGGGGTATTACATAAGGGGTGGGTTACAGGTAAATGCACACAGGTTTTCAAATGGAAATGTGCGTGGTGACCTTCTCTTTAAATGTTGATGGACACGTGATGGCTGGAACGTCACAGGGAAGGTCATTCCAGTCTACTGCTACACGGGGGAAAAAAGAGGCAGAAAAAGTAGTAGTGCGAGCATGTGGACGGGCAATTTGAAACGCGTGGGCAGTGCGGTGAGATATGCGCGTCGGTGGGACGATGTAGGGTGCTTGATTAAGAGGGCTGTGAAAGAACTTGTGTAGCAAACAAAGACTGGTAATGCGGCGGCGCACTGAAAGATTCGAAAGACCAGTTTCACGTTTAAGGGATGATATGCTTATGTTATATGAATATGAAGAATGTATGAACCTAGTGGCGCGGTTTTGCACAGACTCTAATTCATTTATCAAGTATACCTGGTGCAGGCTCCATATGGGAGCTGCATATTCTAGTTTAGTTCGGATTAAAGATTTATAGGCGAGAAGTTTGATGTCAGGTGGGGCATGACGCAAATGACGCTTCAAAAACCCAGAGTTCGGTTCGCTGATGATATGACGTTCGTGATATGCGTGTGCCATGAAAGATCACTGGATAAGGTGACGCCTAGGTATTTATAGGATTTATTTGTTCAAGAGTAGAGTTAGTTAATACGTAAGAAAAGTGCAAGGGATTATGCTGGCGTTGAAAAGAAACGAGTTTGCATTTAAAGGGGTTAAGCTCCATCAACCACAGGTCGCACCATTGCTGTACACGATGAAGGTCATTTTGAAGTGAAGTTTGATCAGAGGGGTTAGTAATTTTGCGGTATAGAACACAATCGTCGACAAACATGCGGATATGGAAAGATACATGCCTGGGTAAATCGTTAATATATATTAGAAACAGAAGGGGTCCGAGGACGGAACCTTGGGGGACTCCCGATGTTACCGAGAGGGAGCTAGAATGTTTATTTCTAATATCGACAAACTGGGAACGGTTAGCAAGAAATTCCGAAATCCATGCAAGAATTTTGGGGTGCAGATTCAACTGGGCAATTTTTAGTAACAGACGTTTGTGTGGTACCTTATCGAAAGCTTTAGCGAAGTCTAGAAAGATTGCATCAGTCTGGAAGTTACGGTCAAGATTAGCGTGCAAATCATGAGTAAATATAGCTAGTTGTGTTTCACAAGATAAAGATTTACGAAATCCATGCTGGGAAGAATGAAAGAAATTGTTAGCATCCAGAAAGTTTATTATGTGAGTGTATATGACGTGTTCCATGATTTTGCATGAGACGCTGGTTAGTGAAATGGGGCGGTAATTTAGGGGTGACTGTTTGTTACCTGATTTGTGGACCGGAATGACCTTTCCCACTTTCCAGTCTCCTGACAGCATTCCTGTTTTAAGCGACAATGAAAACAGCATCAACAAATACACTGCAATAATTTGTTTAGTGTTTTTTAACAGTTCAGAGTTAATGTTGTCAACGCCAGACGATGATGAAAGTTTAAGTCTGTTGATAAGGGAAGCAATTCCAGCAACAGAAAATTCCACTGGAGTCATTATCAATAACGTCGTAGTAGGTGGCGAGGGAAGTGGCGAATCGGCTTCTTTTGTGAACACAGAGCAGAACGCGATGTTAAAAACGTCGGCACAATCACCGTCGCTAACTTCCTCACCATATTGGTCAGTAAGCGTTATTTCACGCGGCGGTTGCGGGTTTATAACTTCCCAGAACTTTCTAGGGTTATTTGTTAGAATTTTAGGTAAGTCAATGCGATAAAACGTCTGTTTTGCACTTCGAATTGCAGCATAATATGCGTCTTCTGCAGCATAGTACTTCTCCCATGCGCACGCAGTACCATTACGTTTCGCAGTACGAAAGAGACGTTTCTTTTTATTTTCCTGCCTCATTAAAAGTTTCGAAAACCATGGTTTATTTTGATTAGCAGGTAAGTTCACCTTTGGGATATATGTATTAGTTAACTCGAATATTGTGCCCCTAAAGACTAACCCGTTGCTGTTAAGAGATCTGGAATCGAAACTGGATTCAAACTTAGGCAGGAAATCTCGCAGTTTATTATTGATTGCTTCATAATCACCTTTGTTGTACATATGAATTGTTTTGCTGGAAATATGGCGTGTTTTAGGGATGAAGTTTAATGTAGTTTGAATGACTTTATGATCACTGATTTCACGTAAGTAGGAGATAGATTCTAAGCTTTCAGGGCTGTTTGTTAGTATAAGATCTGAAATGTTCGAAGATTCACTAGTAACACGAGTTGGTTCCGACACCAGTTGCGTAAGGTTAAAGTTCAGACAAACATCGACAAATTCTCTTGCTTCGGCATTTCCTGTAATTAGTTGTGTTTCGTTTATCCAGTCAATATTCGGGAAATTAAAGTCGCCATAGAGGAGGATATGTGCGGATGGGTGTTTATTAGTAAGCGTAGACAGCACTTCATTCAGTTCGCGGGCGAAATTTGGATCAGAGCGAGGGGGCCTGTAGCATACGCCAAGTAATACTGTTTCGGGTGGGGCACGGCACAATAGCCATAATATTTCAAGTTGTGAAGGAATGTTGATAAGGGAGCAAGATAGCTCTTTGCTAGTGGCGATGAGTACTCCCCCAGCACGTGCGTTCTTACGGTCATGACAAAAAAGATTAAAGTGCGGCAAGTCAGCCAGAGCCTCTGTATCCGAAATGTCGTCAGTAAGCCACGTTTCGGTCAATAAAAGTATACTACTGCCGGATGATTTTAATAGATTAGACAGAGGCATGCGCTTAGGAAGAAAACTGCGGATGTTAGTATAAATTACCGAAAACGAAAGCTTAGCTTTAGTGCTTGTGCGTGGCTGTTGGCGCGCTTGCCGTCGGCGTACTGATCCCTATGTGTTTTCTTTGACAATTCCTGCTTCGTGGTCGTAAATGTATCGCTTAGAGCCGATGTGCAAAGTTTGGAAGCGCAGTGAAAATGGCACAGATTTGCTCATAGCGAAAGCAATGAGCTCTTTTCGGGCTATTCTAACAGGATGTGTGAAATCTTCGCCAATGCTAAAGTTAGTACCTTTTAGTTTTGGGCCGTTTGAAAGGATAGATTCTTTAGTTTTAAAAGACGAAAATTTCACTATTATAGGCCGTTTGTTGTTATTGGTGTGCCGCCCTAGGCGGTGTGCACGCTCTATGTCTTTCGGTTCGATTGTGAGTTGAAGTCGTTCAAGGCAGTGCTGGATTATTATTTCTTCTGACTGAGTGTATGTTTCCTTAGGATTAGTGTCAGGGAGATTGTAGAATATTAGATTGTCACGCCGGGAACGGTTCTCGATGACATTGAGACGCCCGTCTATGTCGTACACACAGTGCGTTAGCTCAGTGGTATTAGTATTTATTGCATCTACTTCCGCTCGAAGGGTTAGAAGATTTTGGCAGTGATTTTCCAAATCAGCAATACAATTTCCAAGATCGGTGATAGTCTGGTTTGTGGTGGCTATCTGGGATTTAAGACCCTGCATCTCAGATAATATTGCCGACTGGCCCTGCGACAACTTTTTCAGCTCAGCAAGTATATCTGGCCCGGGGTTCGTCTCTACATCTCCCGATAGCAAGAGCAAGGCACATACGACATTCACACACTCGGTAACAAGCAAGCAGCAGCACTGTGGGCTCGGCAGCTGCACCAAACAGTAGTTACTTGATTTTTTAGTAGACGTAGGATACGAACTACCAACCTGCATGATCAGGAGGAACGGATTAGCGGCCTGTGTGGTGGCACAGCCGCGAAGCCCACAGTGCGTGCTGGATGGTGGCTGCTTCTTTATAGGCTGCGCAGGGGATGTTGTCGACGGCGATAGGGTGGCTGGATTTATCTCGACGATCCATGGAAGAAGGGGTGGCGCTGCCGAAGATCCGGAAGCATGGGTGCCAGGGAGAGAGCAAACAAAATGTTCGCCTTCGTTGGTAGCAGGTAGGCGGCGTCCCGGGGTGGCAGACGATACAGCCAGCAAGGCAGGCAGTAGCAGGTCGGCGATAATGCGGGCAAAAACCTGCATGATCAGGAGGAACGGATTAGTGGCCTGTGTGGTGGCACAGCCGCGAAGCCCACAGTGCGCGCTGGATGGTGGCTGCTGCTTTATAGGCTGCGCAGGGGATGTTGTCGACGGCGATAGGGTGGCTGGATTTATCTCGACGATCCACGGAAGGAGGGGTGGTGCTGCCGAAGATCCGGAAGCATGGGTGCCAGGGAGAGGGCAAACAAAATGTTCGCCTTCGTTGGTAGCAGGTAGGCGGCGTCCCGGGGTGGCAGACGATACAGCCAGCAAGGCAGGCAGTAGCAGGTCGGCGATAATGCGGGCAAAAACCTGCATGATCCGGAGGAACGGATTAGCGGCCAGTGTGGTGGCACAGCCGCGAAGCCCACCAACTTCTTTATCTCGAGCGATAAAGAAGCCCCACTGACAAATGCTGAGTCCGCGACAACTAAACTCAACAAGAAAATTGATACGTTGGCAAACACGCTTGCCAAGGTTATGGAAACCTTTAAGACTTATACTGAGAAAGCTGACCAGAGGTTCGCGAGCCTGGAGAAGATGGTAGCAACCTACCTGTGGCGGCTGCTCCTCCGAACCTAAGCGCTGGCAAACCAGTGGTTACGGGAAGCGAGCTGAGCATAGTTTCTAGAGCTAAAGTCCGAACAGTCAAAGCATGCAATCTCACGAAGGTAACGAGCCTCGACGCACACAAACTACCAAGCCAAAATGGCCACTGACCGTAACGATATCAAGATCTGGCAGTCGAATTGTAACTCACTTCAGAAACGCAAAGCAACACTAACGCAATTATAGCTAGCCTGTTAAAAAAAGCCGCATATAATATTGCTACAGGAATATGGAGAAATAAAACTGCTAAAAGCATTGGCATACAGGGGTACAGGGTAGCCAGGCCGACCCTGCACCCCGAGCAGAAGAAGACGCGAGGAGTGGCTACATTCATCCGGAATGACATAATGTTCGCCGAAAGGGACGCCCCTGTATACAAAAAAGACCTGGAAATGGTCCTGGTGGAAATCTTATCACACAGGGCTGTTAAAAGAAGCTTCTTTGTGCTCACTGTTTACAGTCCTTCGTCAGATAAGAAAAAAAGAGATATCAACAGACTGCTTAACCCAGCGGTAAAAATGGCGGATGACAATCCGCACATAGTAGCGGGCAACTTTAACGCCGGCATTACTGAGTGGGGATATTTAAAAAGCGAAGGCAAAGGCACCAAGTTAGCAGAACCGCAAATGCGCTGGACCTGCAGCTGATAAACAACCTTGCCCCCCCCCCCCTTCAAAACGAGGTAATTCGGTACAGCGGGACACGATGCCGGACATAACCTTCACTCAGAACGTCAGAGCTACCTGGGATAACCTCGCCAAGGACCTAGGTAGCGACCACTGCATCCTGAAAGTTACCGTTGAGGACGGAGCGAAAGCACCAAGCAAATTGAAAATCACAGACTGGGACCAGTTCTGTAAAATACGGGAGCGGAAGGGCAATACACAACTACATATGAAGCCCTCTTAAATTAATTAAAAATGACAGTGAGTGAGGCCACCGAAGAAGTCGAGACTGTTGAATCCATCCACGCCATGGACTCTCACCTGGCCAGTTTGGTGCAGAAAAAGCATGACCTAAAAGAAGCGAGGTGTAAAAACAAGCCCAACAGACACGCACAAAAATCGCGGACCTTGGCCGCGAAATTGAATCTCACGCCAAAAGGTTCTGCGCCCAGCAGTGGAACAACACATGTGACGAAGCAGATGGCAAATTGCGGAGGGGAAGAAAATGAGGGCTGCTGAAACACCTTATGGCGGACAGCTACAAACCCTCCAGAGGTGGCTTCCAGCTTGATATTGTACGATTGGTGCAAAAGCACGCCCAGGATAGCGGTGGATCCCAAGCTCTCCTCAAAACACTAGGCCAAAAATATCTCCCACTGGTAAGCAAAACTGCTGCGTGGTAAAACAAAAATCTCTCATATAGAGGTCGACCGCAAGAAAAGCTAGATGAACCATTTAGTGAAGCTGAAATACGGTACGCTCTACAGCAACTCAATGGCAGATCGGCGCCAGGGTCAGATGGCATCGACAGTAAACTGCTACGGAATTCAGACGATAAAGCAACTGTAATCATTACAAAGAACATAAATGAGGTATGGGAGACGGGTACCGTGCCACAATAATGGCGTAGCGCCAAGGTTTCGCTCGTCCCTCAACCTGCGAAACCGCTGAGCATCGATAACCAAATGCCCTTAGGACTCGCATCTTGGGTTGGAAAAGTAGCTGAGCATGCCATACTCACTCGTATCATGGACCACATTGAAAAAAACGGGCTCTGTCGACACATTATTGGCTTCCGCAGGGAACTGTCTGCACAGGACGCCATGTTGATGTTAAGAGAACACATATGTTATGTGCCCCTTCACACGCCCAAATCTATATTAGCCCTGTACCTCACCAAGGCCTTTGACACCGTAAAACATGAACACATACTGGGTGAAATATCGCACATGAATCTAGGCGAGGAAATCTACAACTACATTAAAGCCTTTCTGGCGAACCGAACCGCCACCATACGTTTAGGAGAGCAATGCGGCGAACCCGAACGACTGGAAAATATCGGCGCCCCACAAGGGTCAGTGCTCTCACCATTGATATTTAATGTGGCGATGCACAGGTTGTCGGAGAAACTCACTCAAACTCCATCCATGCACCATGTCATATATGCGGATGATATTACCATATCGGTACCATGTGGCTACTCATATGGTACTTTGCAAAGAATCCTCCAACAAGCACTGACTACAACCGAAGAATTTCTTAAGCCAACTGAACTTGCACTCTCCCCCACTAAATCTACTCTAACGGTCTTTCACCCTCGTCGAAATTTGGACAAAGAGGAGCAGCAAGTTTCGCTCAAAGCTGAGAACAACCAAACGATACCGCAAGTACATACGGTCAAGGAAGCAGAGCTAACGTTAAGCGCCAAGAAGGGCCACAACAAGGAAGCACTCAAGCGCCTTGAAAAAAGCACGAACAACTTTGCTAGAGGCATTGCTAGAATCGCCAACAACAAAGCAGGCATCCTAGAAGACATCATGAACGCGTATCATGCCTTTCTCGTAAGTCAAGAAGCATACTAGTTCCCGTTTCTGGAACTTACGAAGGATGAAATCAAAAAGGTCGACTTCATGCTCCGCAAAGGACTGAAAACGGCACTCGGCTTGCCCAGTAGCCCGAGCAACGAGAAACTCGAGCAACTCACTCTGCACAACACAGCCGAACAAATTTTTGAAGCTCAGAGAGTGGCACAGATCACACGCCTGTCGTTGACGCTGGCAGGCCATCTCATCCTACGAGACGCCGGCATTTGCCCAATTTTCCAACCAGAGAAGAAAACACAACTAGCTAATGACGGGAGGCAACACAATACGGTTGAGCCAATCCCCCGCAACGTTCACTCTACGTTCAACAGAGGGCGAAGGAAGGACAGAGTAAGGGCGCTCATAAACAAGGTAGAAAAACATAACACGCACGCGAAATTCGTAGATGTCACCCGCTACTACGGCAGGGAGGCGTTCGCCATAGCGGTTGTTGACATAGACCGAAACCTCATAAACGCGACAACAATTCAAACAAGCCATGTCCACAAAGCAGAGGAAATGGCGATCGCGCTAGCCTTGCAGAGCTGCCAAGCCTACTCCACAATATACAAAGACTCTAAGACAGCGGCACGAGTGTTCGCGGCTAGCCTAGTAGCTAGCACTGGAAAACTCACGGTAGACGTAATAAGAGAGTACGAGAGCAAAAAAATTGCCCGCAGCTTCCCTCGGGGGAACACTGAGGAGGATGCGGAGCATATAATTGGTTAACGGGGTGTTAAAGTGCGACTTACTTGAGTCGATGACTAAATTGGTTAACGTGGTTGTGAAATGGGGTGTTAAATTGCGACTTACTTGGGTCGATGGCTAAATTGGTTAACGTGGTTGTAGGAGGGGGTGTTAAATGAGTGAACACGTACACTCGTATGCGAAAGGGCGGCGCTGGTCGAAGGGACGTCGATCATTGTGTTTGTGGATTCGTTGGCATTCATTTCACGGCGACTTCGGACGTCGACGCGCCGTACAAACCAACGGACGAGCGGCAACTGTGCGAGCGAGCGCCGACCTTGAGTATATATACAGCGCGACGGCGCATGCGCTGTCAGCTGTCGAATGTTCTCGAAGGAGAAGCGCGCGCGCGGCACAGATGGCGACGGCGCGACGGCGCATGCGCTGTCAGCTGTCGAATGTTCTCGAAGGAGAAGCGCGCGCGGCACAGATGGTGGGCGACGGCGCGACGGCGCATGCGCGCGTCAGCTGTCGAATGTTCGAGAAGCGGTGCGGACGGCGCGGACGGCGCACTACAAGGCGCGTGTATAAGATGCTTCCGCATCTAATAAACCCTTGTTAAAGAAAAGAAAGCTCAAATCTACGTATCCTGGTTCCCAGCCCACATGGGACAGCTGCCAGGACTCTACCACCGCAATCCCAAAGAAGAGGTCAACCACCTGGCGCGGAAACTCACACGCCGTGCCGCGGCCAACGAGCCCTCGACGACTGAGCGGTACGAGAATCTCTGCAGCCAGGACAAAGCACTCACATACCACGAGATCACTTCACATTACCGCAGACAAAGACGCGCCTTCCCAGCACCACACCCACGGGCGTATCACCGCTGCCGACATGAGCTTACCTCGCCTTTTCGCGCAGGTCCTTATCGGAACCCTGCTATTCCGCTGCCTGGTTTTTTCAATGCGAGCGGAGGCCTGCCATCGTCTTCATTTTCTACGATACGGTGAGATGCGTGCGATCCAATAGTGATGTCGTTTCCTCTGGTAAACGACAAGCAGGTGCCAGAGTTAGATTCTTTCAAGCATCTGGCCTATAACAACCACCTTCGTCAACTGAAACAGCAGGGGTGGAGGCCCTGCTAAAGCATCACTTCGATAGACTGCTACTGCGGCGTGTCACCGCTTTCGACATGAGCTTACCTCGCCTTTTCGCGCAGGTCCTTATCGAAACCCTGCTGATTCCGCTGCCTTGTTTCTTCAATGCGAGCGGAGGCCTGCCATCGTCTTTATTTTCTACGATATGGTCAGATGCGTGCGATCCAATGATGACGTCGTTTAATCTAGTAAACGACAAGCAAGTGCCAGCGTTCGATTCTTTCGAGCATCTGGCCTAACAACCACCTTCGTCAACTGATACAGCAGGGGCGGAGGCTTTGCTAAAGCATCACTTCGATGAACTGCTACTGGGCATGTCACCGCTGCCGACATGAGCTTACCTCGCCATTTCGCGCAGGTTAGTTACTGAAACCCTGAATCTTGCTACCGGTGTTTTAACCGATGTTTGAAGCAGTGTCGTGCCTCGACTGCCTATTTCAGTTTTTTTTAAAGTGCGTGTGTTTGCGCGCGCTTTGCTCTCACGGGTTTGATGTATTGCTCTTACTGCTCTCCGGTGAAGTGGAACTAAACGCTGGCCCTTTTCTGGCTACAAGAAGTAAAAACGATAGTGCTAGTCTTGAAGGGCTTTATGAAATCGTGAACATGCTAGAGCAGGGCCAGACGCGTTTTTTCGCTGAACTAGAAGAAGTGAGGAAACAGCAGTCTGCGTTTGCTGCTTCTCTTCAGGTACTGCAGAGTACCGTTGCTGCTCTTCAGAGCAACTTTCTTACAGTGAAAGAAAGCTTATCTGAAAATCGACAGAAACTGGTTGAATTCGAAACGTCTCTGGAAGATAGTGGCAACAGGTCTCGCAGGAACAACCTGATAATCTTTGGGCTGCCTGGCAACGCAAACGAATGCTGGCACAAATCCGAGGAAAATGCAATAGCGTTTTTAAGGAAGAGCTCGATCAGACTCACAGCGCAAGATATTGTACGTGCTCACAGATTAGAAAAGTACTGTGAGAGAAGGAACCGAACAATAACCATGTCATTTTCTAGATTTAAAGTTGAGGAACAAATTTTGTGTTCCCGATCAAGGCTGAAGGATAAAAACTATAAAATTCGCGAGGATTCTGCTCCTGCTACTAGACGAGCGCGCTTTAAGTTGACTCAATATACTCAAGGTATGAAACTCCCTTTCAAGCTATGGTTAGATAAACTTTATATGGGAAATAAAATTTTGTCTATGATAGTGCAGAAGATATGGTGACGGAACTCGAGAGATAACTACATGGCAAGCAACTTGCTAATCAAAAAGCCGCAAAGGTGAACTATAAACGTGTGCCTTCTCGCAACTTGTATCCAACTATACTGCTGGTAAACTGCCGCAGCCTCAAAAACAAAGTGGATGAAACCGCTACTTTGTTGTCTACTACGCAATTGGAACTGAATCTTGGTTACATGAATCCATTGCTAACTTTGAAGTCTTTCCTCCTGGTTACGGTGTATAGCGTTCTGATAGGAACACACAAGGTGGCGGTGTTTTTATACTTATCAAGGAAGTTCTCCAGACTAGTCAACAGTCCGCTACTTTTCATCACTCGGAATCCGTTTGGTGCAAGGTCTGAATTACCATACAACTTGCTTTGCAGTTGGTTCTTTCTACCGATCCCCTAGCTCGACTAGCTTTATTCTTGGAGGAGACTTTAATATGCCTCTGGTTGCCTGGAATAACAATAAACCTGTGTTCTTCGACTCGAGTTCACTGTCCTCTCCTTTTTCAAAGCTTGTCACGACAAATGATCTGACCCAATCCGTAACTGAGTGTGGAAGACAACGCCACTCTTCCGCCAGCATGCTGGACTTGATTTTCGCTAACTCCGAGTCGTTGCTACATGATGTGGTTGTCATCCCTGGTATTAATGATCATGACTGTGTCATTGCCACTTACACTAACACTCATTGAGATCAGCCCAAAAACAACCACGAAAAGTTAATTTTTATGAGCGAGGTGACTATGCGTCAATGTCTCAAAAACTTTGTCTTTTCTACCCTGAATTCTGTGAAATGACCGAGTCAATCAACATTGATGAATTGTGGTCAGTTTTTTGTGTTACAATGATGAATTTAATTGAAGAATACATCCCTTCTAAACTCGTAACAAGTCGATGCCACAACGACAAACCATGGGTAAACAAGGAAATATGAACTTTAAATAAGAGGAAACGCCGCCTCTAAGCTGCATATTTAAAATATCACAAACAGAGTGTCTGAAGAAATGCGTGACATAGACTACAAAATAAAATATTTATTTAAAGTAAATAAGGAGAAATACATTTCTTCGCTCGATGTAGCTCTTAAAATATTCCTAAAAATTTGGAATAATATGAGAGCGAACAGTAAAGAGGGGAACGGGATACCAAATCTTTTGGTAAGCGGAGAAGCAGTCTTTGACGTTAACGAAAAGGCTTGCTCTTTTAACTCCTATTTTAAATTCGTGTTTTCAAACACGGGCGCTAATCAACATCCTGTAATTCCAGATTTATCCTACGAAAATATGTCCGTGGTCACTGTCACGTACAATGGTGTTCTTAAGCTTCTTAGTAACCTGAAAAACAATTCAGCTGGAGGTCCTGTAGGCATACCAACCAATGTACACAAAGCATGACCTCAGGAAATTGCTAATTTTTTAGTCTTCTTGTTCACTCTTTCCCCTCTTCTCCACGCTTCGGAACAGACTTCCTGAAGGTATAGCAGATTGTAAAACACTTTCCCAGTTCCAGCTGTTTTTACATACAAATTTTCCATATGTCGCCTTTTGGTTGTATACACAGCTTTGTTATTAGCTCGTTTTTTTATCTTTGTCTTTGTGTAGACATATGTGCTTTTACGTGATTAATCATGTTATTCCCTGCAATAATGCCCTCTTGGCGCTGCAGGTAATTCTGTGAATAAATGAAACAAATAAAAATAAAAACTTAAAAAAGCACGAGCTCCAGCTCTAAGAAGATTTCAAACACGTACGTACATAACATCCTCCACCTTACACGAAGTCGACCCCGACACACCACCCACATGCTCTCTTTGCAACGATCCCTATTGCGATTTCGAACACATGCTTTGGCTGTGCCCTACCAACAGCGCAGAACGGCTTAATACCCAAGAGGCTTGGCAGGAAGCCCTCAAAAGCAACGAATACAAGCAGCAACTGCAGGAGGTCCAGAGGGCCCGGGACATCGCTAAAAGCCTTCGGCTGCCAGCGCCATCCTGAGCGGAGCCTCCAGGTTGAAATAAGGTTCGGAATGGCCCTTTTTCAGCCTCTTCAGGTTATGTTTGAATAAAGGCAATCTCTTTTTCTCTCTCTCTGTCTTCGTCCAAGCAAGAGACCCCTCGCTATGTACAACAGTGAACGAAGAGAGGCGAGCACTATTCGTGATATTCTCGGTTGTATTGTGTGTGCAGTGTCTGTTTCAGTGCTTAGGTTGGCAACACTGGGTCATTGTGTTTGTATATATTGCCATGAACAAAATAAGAGGCTGCCATGAATCGACGCTTTGCTCGCCCTAAGACCAGGAAGCAATGTTATCTGATTTCTTCACTTCTCAGCAATTTCGCGCTACAGTTCATGGCTCATACCCATTACCTGTGACCTTATTCTCTCTCCTCAAAAAGCATCGTCTCGACGCTGGTGATGAGCGTTGAAAAAAATGAGAAAGAAATGATGCTTCCATGGAATCTAAGAACTGCGTCGGAAGGCAAAAAAATAGGCTGGTCTCATAGAAGTACTCAATAAAGAAAGGACTTCAGACACAAGAAAATCAAAAAGAAACAAAAGTGACCGAAAATAGTCATTGCATGGTAACTCAATCCCTATTTGATTGATGACGCTAGAAATATGGCTTGAGCCTTTACACATGCACCATACCACTTTGTGGAAACCGACGGGAACGCCTTGAGATGCCCCCAGGGAGAACTTCGTATGTAACGTAACTGAGTTGATGTAGAACTTTGTAGGGGCCGAAGTAGCGCTGCAGCAAGTTCTCAGAGTGACCACGCTGTCTGATTCGGGTCCACACCCAAACTTCATCGCTTGGTTGGTAGGTAACCTCTCAGTTTGTAAGGTTGTAGCGGCGTGAGTCGGCAGTTTGGCGAGCCTGATTACGGCGTCGGGCGAGTTGACGGGCCTCCTCAGCGCGTTGAGCGAACAAGGCAGCGTTGGCGTTGAACATGCCCAGGTTGTTGGGAAGGAACATTGCGTCGAGCATTGTAGTGACCTTTCGACCTTCAACTAAGCGAAATGGGGTGAAACATGTATTCGCTTGGACTGCTGTATTGTGAGCAAAAGGTACGTAAGAGAGTATATGAACCCAGTTCTTGTGATCAACGGCCACATACATTGACAGCATATCTGCAATGGTCTTGTTCAATTGTTCACTGAGTCCGTTTGTTTGGAGGTGATAACCCGTGGTTTTCCGATGTTCTGTATCACTTAGTCTCAGTACTTCTTGAAGCATCTTTGCGGTGAAAGCTGTCCCACTATCAGTAATTATCACAGCTGGCGCTCCGTGACGAACGACGATGCTGGTGACGAAAAACTGGGCGATTTCGGCTGCGATAGCTTTGGGCAGAGTCTTTGTATTGCTGTAACGCGTTAAATAATCGGTGGCAACCACAATCCACTGGTTTCTAGACGAAGACGTGGAAAACGATTCGAGCAAGTGAATGCCAGTTTGCTGGAATGAAGTTTTCGGCGTGGTGATAGGCTTTAGTAGTCCCGCTGGTCGGACAGGTGGAGTCTTATGCCTAGTTCCCACTGAAACATCCGCTTTCTAGAGCGACCGAAATTCCCCTGCCACCGAAACACAGCGTCGTTCGCACTGGACGCGCCCCGCGCTGCCGAATATGCCATCTACTACGGGGCGAACGCGGGATGGATGCGCTGTCACCCGGTTGTTGTCGCGGATTGCAAACGCTACTACGCTATCCAGTGGTGTATACTTCGACGATTCTCGTACGCAAGAAGCAAGAAAAGACAGTACTGCTTACTTTGCTGGCAAGTGGCTGTCTTGTTATGCACGAAGAGCAGAAAAAGCCCCCGACGCCAGCGGCGTTGGTGGGTTCGTTTTGCTCTGCAAGACCGCAACAAGCTTGGTCACGCCAACAGCAAGCTCGGTCACCTCTTTCACGAAATACGGACGCGAAGTAGGCACAGAGTAGGTTAAAGTCCCGTTGGTATCAACATTCATTTGCGTGCACTGCGGCATAACAAGTGAGTAGGGCTTGGCCGCCATTTTTCAAAATTCCTTGACTAGCGCTCCTATTGGTCCGCGGTGACCGATTCGGCGGCAGACGCCGGAAAAATCGGTCTGAGAGCGATCGGCGCAGAGAGGGCCCTTTCGGCGGATCTCGCCGCCGCCGAACCCGATTCGGAGCACTTTCGGCGGCCGGAATGCTCAGTGTGAACGTGGCCTTACAGCGTTGGCAGTCGCGGCATGTGCGGACGTACTGCTTGACTGTCTTAGCGAAGCGTGGCCAGTAGTATGAGTGGCGAATTCTGTCCACAGTGCGCGTATATCTAAGGTGTCCGGATGATGGTTTGTCGGGACAAGCATGTAAAATATCGTCCCGAAGCGAGGTCAGCGCAACCAGTAGGTAAGTAGCCTGGGTATAATCGAAATTTTTATTTATGGAGAACTCCATCCCTGATGCAGAACGAGGCCAGCGAACGTGCGAAGTTTCGAGCAAGACTGCGTTTTCGGCCTTCGAGGTAGTCAATCAGAGGGCTTAGCTCCATGTCGCAGCGTTGTTGCTGCGCAAAGTTGGTTGCTGATACTGAGGAAAGGAATGTATCGTCCTCTTCAACTTCAGCGTTCATACTTCCAATTGGCGCACGTGAGAGACAGTCAGCATCAGTGTCTTGGCGTCGTGACTTGTGCATGACTGTACAGTCAAATTTTTGCAGCCGAAGGCTCTGATTGATGGATTGATTGATACGTACGTGGGGTTTAACGTCCCAAAACCACTATATGATAGCAAAACCACTATAAAGATATATAGCGCGGTAGAGCCGAAGGCTCTACCAACCTAGACGACCGGAAGGATCGTTGAGAATGGAAAGCCAGCATAATAAATTGTTGTCGCTAACTACCCTGAATGGTCGACCGTCAAAATAAGGCTGAAATTTTGTTATAGCCCAAACAACGGCTAAGCATTCTTTTTCTGTTGCAAAGTAGTTTTTCTCTGCGGATGATAGTGTTCGACTTGCAAAGACAATCATGTGCTCTATGTCATTTTTCCATAGGACCAATACAGCACCAAGTCCGACGTCGCTGGCATCCGTGTGTAGCTCTGTGGCAGCGTTGTCGTCAAAGTGACCGAGTACAGGTGGAGCTTGGATATGGTTTCGTAGCGTGTCAAAGGCGTGATTGTGATCCTGACCCCAAACAAGTGTTACGCCGTCTTTTGTAAGTTCATTTAGCGGTTCAGCGATATTAAAAAAGCCTTTGACGAAGCGTCTGTAATATGCACACAGTCCCAGATATCGGCGGAGACTGCGCGTGTTCACTGAAACAGGAAATGCAGCAACAGCTTTCATTTTCTCAGGGTCTGGGTGTACACCAGCGTGGCTGACAACGTGACCTAGACCATTCAGTTTCTCGAAAGCGAAGTGGCGATTGTCAGGTTTGAGAGAAAGTCGAGCTGTTCGAATCACCTGGAGAACGGTCTGTAAGCGCATAACGTGCTGCTCAAACGTGTCGGAGAATACAACCACATCGTCAAGGTAGACAACACACGATTGCCATTTTAGCCTAGAAAGAACCGTGTTCATCATTCTTTAAAAAGTAGCTGGCACCGAGCAAAAGCAAAAAGGAAGGACCTTGAATTCGTAAGGTCCGTCAGAAGAAATGAAGGCGGCCTTTTCGTGGTCGCGCTCATCAACAGAAATTTGCCATTTGCCGCTGCGTAGATCCATGGAAGAAAAGTAACGAGCGTTGCGAATGCGGTCCAGCGAGTCATCGATTCGTGGTAAAGGATACACGTCTTTCTTTGTGATCTTATTCAGCTTTAAGTTGTCGACGCAGTATCGCAGGCTGCCATCTCTTTTGTTTACTAACACAACAGGGAACGCCCAGGAACTGGTCGATGGCTGAATGACATCATCCTTGAGCCTCTGCTAGACCTGTTGGCGTATAGCGTCTTGTTTTTTTGCGAGTGTCGAATGCGTCTCTCGGTAGGCTCAGTGATAACACGATGCTTGGTAAGCGGTGTTTGGTTCACTTTCGAAGTCGTAACGAAGTAGTGCCGATATGAGCTTTAAAAGACGTTACCGTTGTGTGGACGGTATACCCTTGTTTATGGCGAGAGTGCTTGTGAATATCATGACGGAATGGTCGAACGACTAAAGGGCAGATAACGTTGAGAGACCAGGGACGTCGACAATATCCTTAAGGTATGCGATCGCAGTGTGTTTGGTAAGACGGCGATATGCCTCGCTGAAATTCGGGACTATTAGGCAAGCCTGCTTCCTCCTGGGCTGAGCAGTACCTCGAGCAACGCAGATTTGTTGCGCGAAAAGTAGGGACAAACGTCCTTTCGCAATTACAGGATCGGGGACGTCTAGGTCAAATTCAACGCTGATAAAGAAGCCGCCGCGGGGAGGCAGAAAAAAAGATTCAGAGAATACACGCAGGGCTGCCTTCGATAAGTGGGTGTTTTCAGGTTTAAAATGAAATGGGTCCTCGAAAGACTCCTGCAGATCTCGTAGGTCAAAAATTGCGGCGTGTTCGCGAAGAAAGTCCAGTCCCAGAATGAGTGGAAGGGAGCACACACATAATACGAGGAAAGACCCTGTGAACGTCGAAGCACGGACTCGAACACGAGCTGTGCACATTCCAGTCGGCGTTAAGAGGTGGCTCCCTGCCATGCACAACGGGGGTCCTCAATACGGGGTAGTTACCTTCTTCAGTTGGGATTGTTGTGGCTCGGGGTTCTGAGTCGTATCCCACCGCTGCCACCAGTTGTCGTGACTCGGTGTGCTGAGTCGTATCCCACCTCTGCCAACCAGTTGTTGCGGGTCGGAAGGAAGGTCGCTGGAGGATACGAAAACAAAACCCGGTCTCTTATGGTAGCGTGGTGTAGCTTCGGGTTGAGGAAACGAACGCTTACGAGATGGGGATACGAAAAACAAACAGGTTTATGGCACTATTTACAAATATTTACAGCATGAGGTTAAGAGTTCACAAACCTCCAGCGTGGTGGTTAAACCGTTAAACAGTTCAGAGCCTTCACAAACTACGAACGTGGTGGTTGAACCTTTACTTGGTTCAGAGCGACGTCCCGCACTCGGCGGCGTCCTTATAAGCCCTGTCGGGCTCCTCCTTCTTGAGGGGAACACCAATCACACACACACAACAGGTGAAAGGTACGAGCATGCACGGCGCACGTGAACATCCAATTTTGAGTCGAGATCACTGCACTGAAAGGTGGCGCCAGGGGGGCTCTTGCTCGTCGTGTGTGTCACTGGTCGAGGGGTCCCAAGCTTCGGACAGCAGACATCAAAAGGTCCGCCAATCTGTCCGCTCAATTAGCAGGGCACTTTGTGGCGGCGGTCGCCGTTTCTTCAAAGGAAGACGCTGTCTTTGTCCTCTCTGGAACGGCTTACAGCTTCGTGGCGACACGACGTCTCATCCGCCGGCTAGCAGGGACAATACCTGGCGGGCATAGGCAGCAGACCAGTCGGCTACCTCTTTGAGGATTAAAAGAGCGCCGCTTCCCCGTCATCTCTGGACGCTGGTTCCGAGAAAACTGAGTTTTAGGCGTGGAAACGCTGCCCGGCTACGCTTCTCAGCGACAGCATGGCGCCTACCGATGGCGGTCATAACAGGATTCAAGGGCGCTGCTCATAAACGAATAATCTGCGCCGGTGTCGACTAGGGCAGTGACGACGTGATTATCGATGTGTATGGTGATGTCGACGTCAACCTTCTCGGGGTTGAGCTCAACGCCATGTTTACTGTCGACGTGATCTAATACTTTGACACTGTGGCTGGCAAACCGACGCTTCTTAGTGTTGATCCGCCTTTAGCTGAACACGTGAGAACTCCTAGCTGTTCCAGGTGCTCTGAGAAGCTGGACGAAAAGATGACGTCGTCCAGGTAGCAAAGGTAGGTCTTCCATTTTAATCCACGCAGTACCCTGTCTATCATCCGTTCGAATGTGGCTGGGGCACTGCACATGCCGAAAGGCATCACGTTAAATTCAAAGAGCCCATCTTGCGTAGTGAGCCCATCTTGCGAGCCCATCTTGCGTTCTCTTTATCAGTCTCGTGCATTGAAGTCTGCTAATAACCAAAGCGCAAGTCGAGACTTGAAAAGTACTCGGCACCTTGTAAAGTATTAAGAGCGTCGTCAATGCGAGGCATTGGGTAGACGTCTGTGCGAGTAATTTTGTTGAGTGATCTGTAATCAATGCAAAACCGTACCGAGCCATTATTTTTTGACTAGTACGACAGGAGAAGACCATGCTCTTGTCGAAGACCTGATGACGCTGCGCGCGAGCATGTCGTTGACTTGTCCTTCTATAAGCTTGCGTTCAGAAGCCGAAAAATGGTAAGGGCGGCGGCGAATGAGACGGGATTTGTCGGGGTCCATACGATGAGAGGCCACTGTTGTTTGACTCAGACTTTCAGAAAAAAATGTCAAAGCAATTTTTGTGCTTCAATAACTAGGCCAGCAAGGCATCAGCTTGTGTTGGCTTGAGATGTTTACACAAACAAGGCATTGAGAGCAAAAGATGAACCTTCCGCTGGCACACATTTCAAGATTTACAAAGAAGGTGAACTAGTGACGACACAAACCAGTCAGTCTTCGTTAATGCTGGCAGCAGTGCTCCCTTCTGGCAGCAGTTGTGGTTCTGGCGTCGTGTTACAGGCAGTGATGCTTGAATAACCACGTGAGAACCACACTAAACAAGATGCGATGATGATACCTAGAAAAATGCAGCGCTGGCAAGGACCGACCACTGGTTGATTGATTGATTATTTGATTTATTGATATGTGAAGTTTAACATCCCGAAAACACCATATGATTATGAGAGACGCCGTAGTTGAGGGCTCCGAAAATTTTGACCACCTGCGGTTCTTTAAGGTGCACCCAAATCTGAGCACAGGGGCCTACAACATTTCCGCCTCCATCGGAAATGCAACCGCTGCAGCCGGGATTTAACCCGAAGGACCAAACACTGCGTCATCCTCTAGAATGTCTCATGACTTGATCATAAGAACACGTTCTTGTCTGGGGAGGGGGGCAGGAAAAAATCCGCCCCAGCGACAAAGTTGGGTGGCGAAACGCCAGTAGCAGAAAAAAGCTAACTGTCTATCATGTGAATGAGAGCCGACCACACAAAATATACAGCAGACGCAGCTAACAAGAACTCCAGCCTAAGATTATCTGATGAGCGCACGAAAACAGCACAGCCAACTGTTTGTGACGACGGATTTGATTGATGAGAACGCGAGCAGTATATTCTCCGGTCGGGCAAATCAGGCTATTAATGGCGACGCATAACATGGGACCGACATAAAGAGTTTGCACTTTACGCAGCCGAAAACACAATTCATCGGGTCTCGGGGCAAAGTGTTTTTCGTAAGCTAAATTACCACGTCGTTCATCCTGCTGATTGCGGCAGCAGAAACGGGATATACGACCCCTTATGCCACAGTAAAAGCAGACGGGGCGCGGAGGACGTATGTAAAATAGTAAAATGGCCTCGGCACCTGTGTTGCCATCGCAGCCGAAGTGACGCGTTCAACGTCCACAAGCATGGCTGGAACTGGTGCAGCGGTCCGTGATGCAACATTTGCGTACGAAGGCACAGGTATGGTTGGAACTGGCGAAGGGGCCCGCGATGCAACTTCTGCGTTTGAAGACGCACGAAAGTGCACAGCAGATGGGGCATGTGCGGCGCTCGTCATGTGATTTGCCCGCTAGCTCTTTGTGATCTCACGCAGGCTGGCAGGAGGAGTACAAACAGACGCAATGGCTGGGTTGCCCGGAACAATGTTGTGGAGTTTCTGTTCGACAATTGTGCGGATAAGAGCTGTGCATTCATGCTCTTTGGTAATGCGAGCTCCGCAAGAGGCGTGTGGAAAGCGCATGGAATGAAGCGCGTCCAGGCGTTGGCATTCTGGTAACGAGCGCATTGAAGGACACAGAGTTGGTACCTTTCAGTAGGTGTCGGATGTGTTCGACCTCCATCATGTCATTTTGGGCTCGGCGAGAGAGAGTGAAAACATCTTCAATGTAGGGCGTATATGATTCGTCGTCCCCCTGAATGGGGGTTGCGAGCTCATGTTTCGCTACCGCAGAGCATCCGGGAGACGTGCCAAATATCTGACGCAGATGTTCCGTGAAGACCGGCCAATTGGAGAAGTCACTTTTGTGGTTGCCGAGCGAGGTTTTATCTGCACCATTGAAGTGAAAAGGAAAGTGGCGCCGTTTGTGCGCCTCATCGCAATAATTATAAACGCTGGTTGGGTCATAACTGTCCAGCCATTCTTCGACGTCTTCGCCACGAAGACCGAAAAATACCGGAGGGTCTCGGTGAGAGGTACTAACATTGTAGCGAGGTGTAAGTGGCTCAGAAGAAGTGGTTGCAGCTGCCTATGGGTAGATTTCTGCCATCGCTGTTGTTTGAGGGCACAACCGTCTACTAGACTGGAGCTCCAGGGGTAACCGGTAGAGCAGGAGGACTTAGGAACGAAAGCACACTTCACCACATATGAGACGACGTCCGGCATGGCAGTAAACAGGTTATATTTTCAATCCAGACGCACAAGCCCCAAGTGACCCAGCCCGCGTGCAGAGAATGATGTTAACTACAATGGTTTTGTCACACAGATGTATGTCATAAGTCAGATATACAGATATGTCAGATATAGAGAGATATGTCATATGTATATAGTCAGCGCTCACAATATCACTGCGCCGTCTAATGAAATGGCAGTACGTATGCGACCGCTACCCGGGTCTGTCGGTCACATTACTCCTTTAGCTCAATGACAACGAGTGTCTGAACCCCGTCTGATACGTTCCCTCCTCTCCCCAGATAGCTTTCGCCGGCGTCGCCCTACCAGATTCGTTTTTTCCGACATCGGGTTGCTCCGTGCAGCTATGGTCCCGATGGCACGAAATGTTCCAAGTCCACCTGCTGGCTCCTGGTGCTTCGGAGTTCTCCCTACAGCGACGCAAGGCTATTCAACTAACTTTTTGGGACCCGAAGGTCAACATATTTTCAATACTTTGTCTGTTTCGCAGGTGGCCGAAAAGACAGGAGAATTAACGAAATAGAGCTACTCCCGATGTGTATGACTTCACGACAGTGGCATTAGCTACGTACTTCGATACCACCTGCAACATAGTTGTCGAGCGCCACCGATCCCACATTCGAATTTAGTTGTCAGGCGAGTACGTGACCGCACTAAAAGAACTGGCCACGATGTGCTCACTTACGTCGTAAAAAGAGTGATTAGGTGACCAGTTGGTTGCTGGTGTGTCCTCACATTGCATTTAGGAACGTCTTCTGTTAGAAGGATCTTCGCTTTCGTTCAGCAAGGCAGTTCCTCTCGCGAGTCAAATCGAGCAGGTAGCAGGCGAAATGAAGGAATTTTTTATTTCTGTGCAACCAGTGTTAACGCACTCAAGCTCAAAAGGCAGTCCAACGTCAAAATCTCCGAATTCATTGCCGCGTGATCGCACTTTCAGTCAACGTGATAAGACACCCACGTATAAAAAGCGCCCCCAATTTTGACAGCATTGTCAATGAAATTCACAAGAACATGTAAATTCTTCGCATCGATTCAGCTTTGGTACTAAGCAGCATCACGCTTCTTGGAAAAGCTGCTCAGCTGAAGAAAAATAAATGCGTCTTTTGTTACTATATTAGATATTTCAAAACTGTTTGAAACCAGAAGCGGTCCCACGAGGTTCCATTGTATAGCCCGTTGCGGGATAAAACCATATATGCTCTTGTGGTTCAACAGCCTGTTACATCTGGAATTAGCATTAAAATTCAAGTGGGGCAGCTTGCTATAAAGCTGTATGTTGATTCTGGCTCTTCCGTTTCCATTCTTCCAGGCAAGGTGCCCGACCAACATTTCTCTGTTGTTCCGCTACTTCCCGTTCCTCGTGTGACGCTTCTGTATTATTTCGAAAGACAAACCTAGGTTCGAGGCTGCTTTATTTCTGATGTCTTTTTTCGAGAATCGCAGAGCACCACTTTTGTTTTATGTCGTTGAACAGGGTATTCTCTCGTTGGCCTGGGTGGTATAAAGGCTTTGAAGCAGCGCATTGAGGCATCTGAACTGTAGTGTTCTCAGACTAGCACCTTACCGAACGCCGAAGTATCTCGGACATGTCCATTATATTCATTCACACAGCTGCTCTCAAAACTCCGGCAAAAATTGGGCTCTCTCTTCACAAATAAGCTCGGCCTGGCAAAAGATTTAGTTCACAGGATTAAGGCACGTGCGGGTGTTCAGCCAGCAGCATCAAAACTTTACCGGCTCCTCCTAACATTACTACCATGCGTGTCTTCCGAACTGATGTGCTTGCAAACTTGGGCATCATTGAACGTATCGATGCGTCAGAATGGGTGTCCCCTAGTGTAGTCATTCGGAAGAATGATAGAAGTATTAGGCTATATGTAAATTTACGTGAACCTAACAAGGCCATTGTTGCGAATAGCTTTCCGCTGCCCCACATGGATGAGTTGCTTCATGCCTTGGCGGGTGCCACGCACTTTTCAAAACTTGACTTAGCGCCCGCCTACCACCAAGTTCTCCTGGAGCCTGAGAGTAGAAACTTGACAGCTTTTACTACACCTGAAGGGCTCTACCGCTTAAAGAGCGTTTGTTTTGGGCGAGTGCCAGCACCTGCTGTTTTCCAGAATATGATGTCTCGAATCGTTCGCAATTATGCGGGTGTGTAATTTACATCGACAAAATGTAATAATTTTTAGCAAATCGGCTGAGGAGCACATAAAAAACCTGGCAGTGCTACAGCGTATTAAAGAGGCAGGTCTGAAGCTCAGCAGTGAATATGTGTTTGGTGTTTAGAACCTGAAAATCTTGGGCCACAACTCTTAGTGAGATTGGACACAATCGTGGAAACCCTAGTTCAAGAAATGTCGCTGAACTCCATTCCTTTCTGGGGTTGGTGGAATACTACGCCAACTTTGTGCCACACTTGGCTGAGGTGGTAGAACCAATGAGGCCTCTTAGGAAAGTCGAAACCTCCTGGTCTGTTGAGGTCGATAACAGGATAAACCAAAGAAAGTCATTGAGCAGTGTGGTTCAGCATCCTTCAATTTCGACGACGGCAACACACGGAACGCAGCAAAGCTGTACAAAGTGCCTGCTCGGCCCCCCGGCACTAATGACCATCAACATCAATCTGCAGGCTGTGAATCACCATTCCATCATGATCCCTTAGATGCGAGACTTCTCGCTGCAACATGGAAGCCAGGGTATGCGGAGGCAAGGGTTCTCGCAGCACAACCTGTGCCCAGTGCAGACTGCGATCCGATCGCCAATTAGATCCGCCACCAGGCATTTTGCTGCATCAGAAAATGTCGTACGCGCGCCCGTGAACCCTAAAGAAGAGCCTGTGGTGTGATGCCAACACTGTTGTTGCATTCAGCCACACTGCGAGAGACGGCAATTGGACTGATATATTTAATAAGTGAGAGTGAATAATTGTTTTGAAGATGAGTTTATGTACATGTATACCTGATGTATTCAATATTTGTGCCTGTGAATAGAAATCTTGTATTTATATTGAATGTACTTGATGTGTATATAATGATGTGTATGTGGGCACGATGAACATATACTAACGTAATAACACATTCACAAAACCTTAAATAAATGAGGGAGAGAGTTTTTAGCACTGCTGTTTTTTCGCCAATTTAGTATGTTTCCTTACTCGTCTTCTGCCTCTTACTGCCAATATTCGGCCACCACCATCGCGGTGCACCAGGCGCCACGTCTCCAAGGCACCGAAATCTTTTGTTAGGCTGCCACGACGTCCGAAAGCTTCGGCTACTGGTGGCGGCTATTCTTCTCGGCGCCCATCAAATGAAGACGAAGTGATGAATGCGTCCGAACAGCAAGGGAATACCGTGTTTCGTGGACCCGAGGAGGACTGTGACGGCCCCTCGACGACACTTAACGCTGACGACTAGTGTGTTACTCCTAAGAAGGCGCAAAGTGATAATCAAGAGGATTACAGTGATGCAACACTCATTGACTCCGCGGAATTGAACTGTGATGTAGAAGCAGAAGACAGGACTTTCACAAAAGTCACGTACAAGAAAACCCGACCAGAGGGGATACCCGTAATTTTCAAGCTGACGACTCCTAGCGCTTCGTTCTGGAAGTCACTTCGAACAAACTGGTCAGTGAAGTAGTCATCATCATCATTATCAGCCTGACTACGTCCACTGCAGGACAAAGGCCTCTCCCATGTTCCGCCAGTTAACCCAGTCCTGTGCTTGTTGCTGCCAATTTATACCCGCAAACTTCTTAATCTCATCTGCCCACCTAACCTTCTGTCTCCCCCTAACCCACTTCCCTTCTCTGGGAATCCAGTCAGTTACGCTTAATGACCAGCGGTTATCCTGTCTACGCGCTACATGCCCTGCCCATGTCCATTTCTTCTTCTTTATTTCAGCTATGATATCCTTAGCCCCCGTTTGTTCCCTAATCCACTCTGCTCTCTTCTTGTCTCTAAAGGTTACACCTACCATTTTTCTTTCCATTGCTCGCTGCGTCGTCCTCAATTTAAGCTGAAAACGGAGGAAGTGTCAAAGCATTGAAGAGGAAACTCGGGATAGGCAAAAGTCGAATGTATGCACTAAGGGACAAAAAAGGCAAAATAACTACCAATATGAATAGGATAGTTAAAATAGCGGAGGAGTTTTACAGAGATCTGTACAGTAGCCGAGACAACTACGACCTTAATACTATAAGAACTAGCAGTAACCCAGATTACACCCCACCAGTAATGATAGAAGAAGTCAGAAAAGCTTTGGAGAGCATGCAAAGGGGCAAAGCTGCTGGTGAGGATCAGGTAACATCAGATCTGCTGAAAGATGGAGGACAGATTGTGTTAGAAAAACTAGCCACCCTGTTTACGAGGTGTCTCCTGACGGGAAGAGTACCAGAGTCTTGGAAGAACGCTAACATCATCTTAATACATAAGAAAGGAGATGACAAGGACTTGAAGAATTACAGGCCGATCAGCTTGCTCTCTGTAGTATACAAGCTATTCACAAAGGTAATTGCTAACAGAGTAAAGAAAACATTAGAATTCAATCAACCAAAGGAACAAGCAGGATTTCGAACAGGCTACTCAACAATTGACCACATTTATACTATCAATCAGGTAATATAGAAATTCTCAGAGTATAACCAACCACTGTACATAGCCTTCGTAGATTACGAGAAGGCGTTTGATTCAGTAGAAATATCAGCCGTCATTCAAACACTGCGGAATCAGGGCGTAGATGAAGTATATATAAACATTCTGGAAGAAATCTACAGGGAATCAACTGCTACCATAGTGCTTCATAAAGAAAGCAACAGAATACCAATCAAGAAGGGTGTAAGGCAGGGGGACACAATTTCCCCAATGCTATTTACCGCGTGCTTACAGGAGGTTTTCAGAAGCCTAGAATGGGAACAGTTAGGGATAAGAGTCAATAGAGAATACCTTAGTAACCTGCGCTTCGCCGATGACATTGCATTGCTGAGTAACTCGGGGGACGAATTGCAACTCATGATTACGGAGTTAGACAAGGAGAGCAGAAAGGTGGGTCTTAAAATTAATCTGCAGAAAACGAAAGTAATGTACAACAACCTCGGCAAGGAGCAGCGCTTCGAGATAGGCAATAGTGCACTTGAAGTTGTAAAAGACTATGTCTACTTAGGGCAGGTAATAACCGCAGAGCCGAACCACGAGATTGAAGTAACTAGAAGAATAAGAATGGGGTGGAGCACATTCGGCAAGCACTCTCAAATTATGACAGGTAGATTGCCACTATCCCTCAAGAGGAAGGTATATAACAGCTGTATCTTGCCGGTACTTAGCTACGGAGCAGAAACCTGGAGACTTACAGTGAAGTAGTATCTGCTGCTAAAGAGAAAGTATAGTCGTTCCGTGTCAACAAAGATGGCAACTTCTCCGTAAGTGTCTCTACAGTTACTGTATCCTCCAGACTTCTTGAGTTAACAAATGTTGCTGGTCTTGAAGTGGCACCGTATATACCGCAGTCGTATGTGAAAAAACCGAGGAAAGATTAGACAAGTACCAGTGCAATACAGTGAAGATCAACTGCTTGGATATTTAAGAGACAGTGGTGTAAGCTCAGTCAGGAGACAGACTAAATGGCTCCGTCGTGAAGATGGTTCAGCAGAGTCCCATTTACTCGGCAATGTATTTCTTGAGTTCTCCCCCGACAAGCCTCTGCCACCTCGTATTCTCCTAGGCTTCACAACTCATCCGGTGGAAGAGTGCCTACAGCCCGCTACACGATGTTACAACTGTCAACTATATGGGCATGTTGCCAAATCGTGGCATGGACAACTTCGCTGCAAAATCTGTGCAAGAGCACAAGATTACAAAGAATGTACATCGAAAAATTATCCCAAATGTGCCAATTGCAATGAAGAACACGTAGCGTCATATGGTGGTTGTCCGAAACACCAGGCAGCTACTCGACTAAAGGGACAAGAAATTTTGCTTGGAAGGGCTCTAAAAAGGGATCGCCTTGTCCGAATCCTGAAACTGTGCATCCACTCCCTATGCCTTCAAAATTACAAAAGAGTACATCACCACTGTCGTATGCGACGGTAGCCAAGCGTGCTTCAGCTCAGAAAAAACAAAAATACAGCCAAAACAGACCGTATGAGACGATCACCAAGCGTTCAAAGGCAGACAAGCGACAGCAGGACACCGAAACCGTCAGCAACCCAGGATAACCAAGCGTCAACACCTTTCACCTCGCCAAAGCCAAAGGCACAACAGCAACGTGCACCGAAAACAAGGAATGTGGATATGGTCATGTCGATGCTCTTCCTTGCTTCGAAGGCAATCCTGCGTGTACTTCCACAGGCCAATGACCTACCAGTGGTGAACGCAGTCTTTTCATTAGAGCCTCTAGCATTACAACAAAAAATTGTTGTATAGCAAAATGGCTCTACGAATGAACAACTCTTTCCGCAACACAGCTGTGTTTGAGTGGAATGCCAATGGCCTTAAGTCCAAAAGCGCAGACTTTAGGAAGCTGCTTGCTCAGTATAGCTTCCCCGATCTGTTTCTAAATGAAACCAACTTTGGCCCTGACTTTAGAATTTCTGACTATGTCCCACATGCACCAAGAAGTCCAAGCTTGAGCAGGGCACTGTTAAGAGTACGGCTCCACATGCCCTCTTTTGTTTTATACTCGCCGGACTCGGACGTGCCAGAATTTGCAGGGTGCAAAATTCAATTTCAGAAACTTATCATCACCGTAATTTGTGTTTATTTGTAACCATCGACACGCATCTCCGAGTCATCTCTGGTTAATTTATTGGGTAAAGCCCAGAGACCTGCCCTCATCTGTGGAGATTTTAACGCGCACAATACCACGTGGGGCAGTATTCATACCGATTCACGTGGGAAAACACCCGAAAAAGCAATTGATCGAAGTGGTCTTGTACTGAATGATGGATCAGTAACGTTTTAAGAGGTAATAATTATGCCAGCTGTCTAGATTTGGCTAAAGCCTTTCGTGACAGTGCACGAGATATGAACTGGTGTACAGACCTCGAAGCACAAGGGAGTGATCAGTACCCAGTTCATATGCAACACTCAAGAATGCAAGTGCAAACGACCACATTGATTTCAAAGGTAACTGACTGGAAACTATTCCGTGAACATACTCGACGTGACTTGATGTGAGTAAATGAATTGGATACACTTATGTCCTGCATTAAAAGCAGTTACCCCATGCGACAAGATATACAGCTGTCCCAGCAGTCCACTCTAGTGTAGATGCAGACTATGAGCGCCTACGAGCTATTAGAAGACGAGCAGAACGTCGGTATTGCCGCACTGGGAGGCTTGAAGATTATAAGAAGAGTCAGGCCACACACATCCAATCTAACCGACACGTGCAAAATTTAGGTCGGAAAAATGGCATGATTTCCGCAATTCATTGACCCCATTTACTCCACTTCCGAAAATCTGGCAAACAATCACTGGTCTAAGTCATACAGTTTCCCAGCGAAACCGATTCAGAGCATTAGCCATGTCTCTTGGAATATCCGAACGTGCTGTTTCTAATAAATTTTGCGCAATGCTGACTGCAATTGGGCCATTTGTTCACAACACTACTGCACTGCCTAGTTCTATAGAGCAGCAAATCCAAGATGCATACACTTTATCACATGCTCAACTGGATAACACGTATTCTCTACTAGAGTTGCGTACTGCTCTATCACTAACCCGCGTAAGAACGGCAACTAGTCCCGACAACATATCGTACAGTGTTTTAAAAAATATAGGACGAAACGGCATGCCAGTTCTTCTACGGATGTATAACGACATGTGGACGAAGGCGTACGTTCCAATGTGTTGGAAGGTCGCGAGAATCGTCCCACTACTGAAGCCCGGTAAATCACCGCTTTCGCTTGACTCATTCTGATCAGTCAGCCTCACTAGCTGTGTATCTAAAGTAATAGAAAAAAACGGCTGACAGTAGATTACAGTGGTGGATTGAAGCTAACAACTAACTTCCAGAACGAGCTGGCTTCAGACGACGGCAATGCACCATGGACTACGTCTTCGACCTCGTTACAATTGTAGAACATGAGATGAGCTGTGGAAACATGGCTGTTGCGGTGTTCATAAATATTAAGAAGGCGTTCGACTCTGTGAGCCATCTTTCTGTGGTGCACGGGCTTAACTCACTAGGGATTCACGGTCGTATACTTCAATGGATCGCCAACTTCCTATGTAACAGGCAAATATACATTTCAACCAACAACGAAAACAGCGATCGCTTCAACATGAGCAGAGGTGTACCCCAATGAAGCGTTCTAAGTCCGCTTCTTTTTAATGCTGCAATGGCAGGTCTTCCAGAAGTACTGCCCGAAGCCTTGAACATTTCCATGTATGCAGACGACATTAGCATATGGACGTCTCACAAATCACTGGAAGTGATCGAACATCGGCTTCAACAAGGACTAGACGCAATAAGTGATTACCTCAAAGAGCGAGGCATGCAGATTTCTCACGCCAAATCTGTAGTTTTCCATTTAGGAGAAAAAGAGTGAAAAACTTGAAGATTTTTGTGGATGGCAAGAGAATCTAAATTGCACGAAAGAATCGCTTCCTTGGCGTTACTTTAGATAGCCAACTCAGATGGAGTCAGCATATTGCTGATCAAGAAAATCAAGTGAACAGCACCATAAATGTTATACCTCACATTGCGGGAACAAAATGGGGCGGTACATCAGCGTCTCTCCTCCACGTCCATTGTGCACTAATCCGAGAGAAAATTGCCTAGTCTGCGCCTGTTCTCCACAACATTTCTCAGACGTCGCTACACCGACTTAAGCAGTTACAAGCACGAAGCTTACGCATATGTCCGGGGGTTACACAGGCAACATCAAATTCTTTGACACCGGCAGAGGCAGAAGAACCAACTTTATAGTAATTAGTAATGTGGAGACATGTCGGCACCTCTTTCGTCTAGAGACGCAACACCCTTCCCAACCGCTCATATCCAACATCGTGAACCGTGCTGGAGCGCAAATACACCATGTGTACCAACAGTACATTTCTCGGCTTCCTGTGTCGACACATTGGCCACTGGAGAAAAACAACCCTTCATTGCTGCTTGAGCTACCAACTATTGCAACGTCTATAGAAGGACTTCGCAGCAAACATAAAGTGCCAACCGTTTCCGCTCAGCAGTTGGCATCACATCATCTGTTTGACAGGTACCAAAGTTACACTCACGTGTACACTCACGGCTTCGTCACCAAAAAGACAGCGACATCAGCATTCATAATTCCGGAATTGCACGAAGAATATGCATGTCGGTTGAGCCACCTCTCTTCTTCAACAACGTTGGAGCTCGTAGCAATTTTGCTAGCCATAAGCTTTATTAAACTGTCAACAACACCAAGAAAACGGGTGGTAATTACAGACTCTCTAGCAGCACTGGCATGTGTGGAAAGTGCCACTTCAAGACACATTGATGTGCGTATAGTATACGCTATACTAAAAGAGCTCTCAGAAGCTATGAAGTCGAATCATCGAGTGGCAATTTGGTGGGTTCCTAGTCACTGGGGAATTAAGGGAAATGAAATGGCGGATGAATTGGCGGAAACCGCTCACAATTCTACGCAAACGTGCCTCATTCCTGTATCTCATTATGATGTAAATATAATTTAGGAACAACAAAACGTGAACTATGCTTGTCTACCTGGTTCACAGACAAAAGAAATGAATCAATCCTCATTCTGTTGACCCTAATCTTGAATGCCAATTAGACCATGACCTCCCAAGACGTATTGGCACAGTCATTCTTCACCTGCAACTCGTAACTGCTTACCCGAAGCACTTCCTACTTCGTATTCATCGTGCAACATCGTCAGCATGTTCATGCGGCAAGGATGACGAGAATATTTGTCACCTCTTACTCGACTGTCCGAAACACGACACACGCCGAAGGCAACTAGAACAAGAACTGCATAGGTTAGATCCCGAGCGACCATTCGGGTTGAATAAAATACTAGGTCCATGGCCATCCAAAACAAATGGCAAAGCATTGAAGGTGCTACAACACTTCTTTGAAGAAACGAAGATTATTGACGACTACTGAGCGGACAAAAGTTAAAAGTGAGCGTGTCGTCTACGTGTTTGTTCTGCCCATATAGGAGAACTTTTGCTCTCACCCATGTAGGACTGTATATATGTATATGTGCCATTGTTTTTTTTGTTTTTTATACTTTTGTTTTACCAAATAAGTGGAAAGGGGTACTGTTGCCAAGTAACGGTGACAAAAACTCTTTCATTTATTTTCTATTTCAATAAAAATAGAGGGAAATTGTTGCATCTTGCAGTTTCGGTTTGTGTTTAGGTTAACAACACTGTGACATTGTGCTTGTATATATTTGTGGAGCATCTATTAAAATGGCAGTATGTATGCGACCGCTACCCAATTTGTGTCGGTCACATTACTCCTTCACTACAGTGACGTTCTAGGAATTTGAAATTGCTGCTTGGGAAAGTTGGTTTATGATAAATACAGATTTACCGACACTAAAAATACATCGCACCGACCACCTCGAATAGAATAAATAGGGCTCTCATGCATACTCATTGTCGCAAATGAGTTTTACAGAAACCCACCAAGTGGCGGAAGGGTTAACAAAGGGATTTCCTTGTGACTTCGTGCTACAAACGGGTGGTTGTCGGGCGGAGGAGTGCAGCAGCACGGTGTCGAAGGCAAACAGCGAAGTCGCGGCACGAAGCCTTCTCAGAAAAGCTGTCTCGGGCTTCGAAAATCTCTCGCGATGGCACGCTGATTGCTGTGCACGCAATCATGACGACATACATTCCCAGTAAGGATGAACTTCAAAAACCTTACGTCATCCGCCAACGCAACGATCTCATAAGAATGCAGATTCACAAACAATTTAACAAGCCGATCTGAGGTGTATTTTGTCGACGCCGGGACACAACGGGGCCATGACGGGGCATTGACGGCTTGCCCACAATGCCATAGCAACCATTTCGGACGTGACTTCGTGTACGTGGCTTCCGCCACTTTTTTTTCTGCCGCTAGGATAGCGAGAATACACTGTACTAGAAGGGGACAGTGGAGTGAACGAGGCGACCGCGCCGCATCTCGGCTGATTCTCCAGCTGGCGACAGTAGCAGCGGCGCTGTTGTCCCGTAGTACTGAAGATCTTGGGATCGCCTGCATTGGGAGCGTGTGTGCCGTAGCATGCGAAAGCGTCTAATTGCTCAGTTTTAGCGCGTTTAATGCGTTTCTGAGCCTTTATCAGGAAACACACCTGCTACGCGCCATGGTGCACGAGTGAATATGCAGGCACGCTGAAATTGCGTTCATACATTCACTGTTTAAAGAGCCTGCCTACCCACACAAAAAAAGAAAATGTCAATCAAAAAGAAAAAAGAAAATGTAGCTTCTCACTCAAGCAGCGCTTTGAGCTGCGTTACATCATAAGTGGCTACAGCAAACTACAAAGAGAGGAAAAGTACCAATACTGCTTATAAATGCTACGCTCGTTTTGTCAGCAGTGTCTATGATATGCAGAGCACAGTGTTCCTTATATGAGCCTACATGCGCTCAATGGTTTTACGAGAAACCCGAGCTTAAGTTACGCTGTTACATTTATATCGAGGACGACTCAATTTTATCATGCCAGTTTTGCGGAAGATAATAATTATTGCTTTTGGAAAGGCTTATTACATATTGAAGATATTAAAAAAACACAGAAACATATTAAAAAGTGCCAATTGTATATATAGCCTGTCTGCTAATCTGCGTAAGTTCATTGTAACCAGTTCTCATTTTGTATTGACAGCCTAAATTGCGCTGCTCTTCAAAGAATATATTGGCGTAACGCCACTGCAAGCCAACAAATTTATGACGACGTTTTGTATTATATATATAGTTCTTTTATTAAGTGTAAAAAAAGTGGCCAGGTAGTGGTGCATCTTGTTTCGAGAAATTTAACTTGCACACACACACACACACACACACACACACACACACACACACACACACACACACACACACACACACACACACACACACACACACACACACACACACACACACACACACACACACACACACACACACACACACACACACACACACACACACAGTTCATGTTCTACGTGACGCCACACAGGCTCATAAGGAGTGTGCCACACTCGCCGCCGCCATGGCTACTGAGCGCGCTGACTGACACTCCCACGTTTAAATTCACATATATACCCAATAAAGAGGCTGGGAGGACGAAAGCCGCTGTGGTAGCTCAGTGGTAGAGCAAACAACGCGTTATTCGAAGGTCGCAGGTTTGGATCCTACTCACGGCAAGTCATCTTTTCACCCACTTTTCTTATTATATGTTACAAGCCCTTAAGTAAACACTTCTTTCTCATATATATATATATATATATATATATGTGTGTGTGTATGTGTGTCCACTAGTACACGCACATAAGTCACACGTCACCACCTCAGTAACAATATCCATGCAGTGCCACTTAGCACAGCTGCTATTTTTAGGCGGTGCATTTCTCGTCCGACTACTTTAGACTTGAACTGGTTTTAGGACGTCATACTGTCTAAAAGGTAAAGTTTACAGTGCGCATTCGTACAGAGACACGCTATGTTCAGCTGCGCTTACTGTGAACCTTCGGCGCAAAGCTAGCACCCAGAATTTGTTTTGAAGGGGGGGGGGTGAGTGCAGCAGAACCACTAACCTTTGCAATTGGTGGTCGCTGTGAATGCATGTAAATGCTTTAGTATACCCTAAAAAGTTAAATTACGAAAAAAACTTTATAGTTTGGGGGTTTAGGTTCTCTCCCTAGCCCCTCTCTACTAGCTGCCTTCTGGTTCTGCGTAAGTTTGAAATGCTATTTTTTAAAAATCTCACAGCTTTCTGAGCGCAGCTAACTTTCAATATATCGGCTCAGTTGTTCTGCATATTGTAGATGCCTAACCAATGAATAAAGAGATAAGACAGAATAAATCATTAAAAGACACCCTCTTTCTGAATTATTTTCAATCTCTACAAGGGCTCTTATGGAGCTCAAGATCAGTAGATTGGCCTGTCATACTTCAAGGACTATGATATATGTGCTAGACATGAATGATGGGCAGGTACGAAGAAATCAGTATTAAGAAAGCGCGACGGAGGAGCCAAAACGCATAGCAGTTCCTGAACGCAGCACGCGGATTCTTCAGTACTATTCGACTGCAGCGCCGCCGCAACGAGCAACGCGGAAGGGATCAGGTGGCGAGGTGCGGTCTCGCCACTCAACACTTCTAGTACACTCTAGCGAGGGCCTCTCCTCAGTTTTCCTTCCTCCATGCTCTGGGGTTCACTGCCTGCTTCTGCGACATGGTTTGGAAACTCTGGACTAGACGCTGTAGAATAGATGAGCACAATGAGTGCGCGAACACGTAGGAGAGTTACTTTCGCTTTCGCGGCTGTCGTCTGCTCGATGCGCTGACCGCAGGGACACGAACCAACGTGAAATTCCGCTACATTTTCGCGCATCTCGCTGCACTTCATGGGAGAAAATTCGAAAAAGAGACGTGCACATCGTCTTGTTGCGTCTCATTATTGATCTCAAGATTTATTAACCTCTTCAAGCAACTAAATACATAAACTGCACATGTCGTGTTAAATAATTTTCGCCATGTCACGTGCCACTCTTGGCAACGTCAGAGCACAGTCGTCTACGTAGAGGATCAACGTCATTGCACTGTCGTGTACGTAGAGCCACACGCACGTCATCCCCTCATTATCTGGGCATGCGCCCGAGAAAGGAGGAGCCTTTGTTTTAAAATTTGACCGATTTCCTCGGCGCGTAGCGTTTCAAACTTTCGCACATGTGACTGTGAACGCTCTGTCTGCGTATTGCGCTTGTCAGCTCAAATTTGTCAAGTCTGGTGAGTGGCACTTTAGCATTGGAACGCCACGCCGGGGGAAGCACTGCGCTGTAACAGTTGGCCGAAAGGAACCTGCTAGTGTCAGCGACAATAGCAAGCACGCATCGAGCTGCGGAGTGAACGTAAGGATGAATCACAGACCACACTTTTGCAACAAGCTAGACAAGTCAGTGGCATCATGCAGGGTGGCCCGAACCACGAGAAAAGACAAGGCGAGAGTTAAGACTTTAATTAGAACAATCGAGCTAGCAATTTGTGTGGAATAAGTTCCAATTACTCGGCATTTCTTTTTGTAAGTTTTTATATATCTTAGAGGGCTATTTGTTTTTCTTGTTGGGCTCTTTCGAGTGAGAGTGAGTCTATCACGTGGGGCCGAACATAATCTGCGACGCTGCCCATACAAGCTGGATTCTTTCTTCTGTCTCGTCGTCCGGTACATATTTCTCGACTCCTGGTCAGGCTTTTCTCCATCGTAATGATTGTGTTCATGCGGTTGCCCGAGGTCTGACCAGACGGGCGCCATTGGAGGAGTAATCCAACCCAGGCGATACACAATCAGAAGCACTTAACTACTACGTGTCGCTGAAATACTGACGACAGAGCAGATATACATAACCTCCTTTTTATACTTCACTTAACAGAGCAGGTGCTGCCTTGTGGCGGCAACTGCAGACCAATTCATTCGCGTGCCTAAACATGCTAAATCAATTTTATTTGACTCTGTACCCTTTCTACTGCTTCTTCTGTGAATCGGTAGAGACAGTGTACCACTTTATGCAGCAATCCTCCGCTCTACAGAGTGTTCCTCTTATCCCCAACCCCACCTCTCACCCTTTCCACTTGGCAATCTGCACTGCTCAGCTTAGGCCAGCAGTAATAGCAGCAGCTGGTTCTGCGGGCTTGCAGGGTCACGCAAGGAAATGGAACCCTCTGCTTAAGGCCCCACTTAACCAAGGTCGCAGTCTGTACGTTCGATAATAGTACTTTACTCTTTTTATCTTTCTTGTCCTGCGTTTTGTGCGTGCTAAAACTAGTTGATTATGGATACATACCAACCCACTCGGCTGTCAGTTTTACCGTGATGTACATGTTGTGCGGCAATCGCATGAAAATCTTGATGATGATTTGAGGGTTTTTACGTACCCAAACCACCAAATGATTATGAGACGCCGTAGTGGAGGGCTCCGGAAATTCCGACCAGATGTGGTTCTCTAACGTGCACCCAAATCTGAGCACACCAGCCTACAACATTTTTGCCTCTATCGGAAATGCAGCCGCCGCTGCCGAGATTCGATCTCGCGACTCGTGGGGTCAGCAGCCGAGTACCTTATCCACTAGACCACCACGGCGGGGCGCCACATCAGAACCTTCTGAGAAAACGTCGAATGGTTCTTGTTCACCTGGCGCGATTAGCGCATTACAGAACTTTCGGAGTAAGGAAGATAACAAAACGTGAGGAAGGACTGTGGCAATATGGTATTAAGGGACATGCTCTTTACCTAATGCATAGTCACTGGTAAAGCACGTTGCCGGGTATGTTGGTTGTGGTTCATTACTCATATGGGTATAGCGTACCATCAATAGGACACAAAATCACGGACACACACAGCGCTAACTTGCTACTATTGTTTTATTTACGATCACACATGCTATTTGTACAAAAACAGTAGATCGATCAGAGCTAAGAAGCGTGTAATGATACAACACAGCTGATGCACATATCATCACCGATTGCGACAATCTGCATTCACCCACGTCGAAGCAAAGATTCTAGGTATCTTTTTTTTATTTAGTTGAGAAATCTAAAGAAGCCACACTCACCCATTTTTTGTTTCATTTCTACCCATTCCACAAATACGTCACGCGTAGTTTTCTTTGATTGATGGGTCTATTGTCCCAAAACAACCAGATGATTACGAGAGACGCCGTAGTGGAGGACACGGGAATTTAGGCCACCTGGGGTTCTTAACGTGCACATAAGTCTTCGCACACGGGCGTCAGTATTTTCACCTACATCTCAAATGCATCCACCGCCGCCGGGATTCGATCCCGCAATCAGTGGGTCAGCAGCCGAGTACCTTGACCACTAGACCTCCGCGGCGGGGATCGCGTACTTCTGTCTTGGGCCCAATTGAAAACAAAGGTGTTTTTAAACGCAGGGACGCAACCACAGCAATGTCTACTTGTAATCGCGTGTACATAGGCCAACCTTTAAGGTGGGCCAAACACTTAGGCAACACTAGTTCAACGTAGAAAGAAAACTGTATTCCGTCAATTTATCATTCAATGTCAGAGGTGTGGTTGTGTACCTGTGCTTTAAAACATTCGTGTTCTCTAAGCTGCCCGTGACAGCACAACGCATGAAATTATCGCAGCCTACAAAATGACTAAATAAAGGAAAATGTGTGAGTGAAGCTTGTTAAGCTTTGTCACCTGACGACAAAACAGTATCTAGAGTCTTCGCTCTGACATTGTCTTCTGCAGATTATTGCAATCGGTGCTGACTTGTGAACGAGTTGTGCTGAATATTTGTGTTTTTAAAAACGAAGCATTTCTGATCAAACTTCAGCGATTTTGAACGTATCTATCTATCTATCTATCTATCTACCTATCTATCTATCCATCTATCTATCTATCTATCTATCTATCTATCTATATAGTCGCTTACGTTTGACTGCTCTCGTGGGTACCCCCATGACTTGGCCTGAACCAAAATTAGCATGAGAGGGTAAGATGGTTGCACAAATATGACGCGCTGATCAAAACAAGAATTATGTCTAACTCCCGTCTCATACATAGTCAAACACTTCCTCCCGGGCAGTGGCACATACCCATGGGCGGGTATGTGCCTCTGATTCGTGCCACAGGCGATTGACACTTAGTATTTGACCAGGAACGACGAGAACACACTTGGGAACTTTTTACGCGTGAGCGATATCTGGCATCGGTATCGTCCACCCAACAAATGCAAAGAATAAGTGTGGTCGCAGCTTGAACCCGAGAATTCGGCGTGGTAAAGAAGCATTATACCACAGAGCTACGCCAAGTTTTCGAAGTACTTTTTAAATAGACGCTGTTATTCGTAAAACGTTAGTAATGGTTGCAGTGCTTCCTACGTAATATTTTAAGCATTCCATGTGTATCTATTTGAGACAGCCGTAACGTCGGATTAACGTCAATTGTGGTTAGTTGACATGCGCTGAGGTTGATTTATGTAGCAATGTCTAGGGTGTTGCGACTCCGCATTCTGCGGGTCTCGGTTTCGGTAGCGGGTCCCTGTCGTAGGAACCATCGTCGAACAAGTCAGATGAGGCTTTCGTACTAACGACAACAATTCAGTTACATGGCACAAGAGCTCGAAAATGACCTTAAAGAACTCGAGCTTGAGGACTCCGGCTGAAGGTCTCGCTCTAGAGAAAGCTCGCTGGAGGAATGCTAAAAACACATACGTACCCACTTTTAAAAGTGGCGCAGTCAACCCTAATCGCATTGTTTACCCTTTCAGTGAATGCGATGCTTGATGACTGCCCGGGCGACTCATGAGAGTGGAACTACCTTTCCAGACGCTGGTGAAGAAAAGAAAAGCCCACAAAAAGAGCTCAGTGAAGTGTTTTACACCAACACAATACTTCAATGCCCGGCTTCTTGATCATGTACGTGTCTGAAGGACCTGGCTTTTTTTTGAAAATCTCAGCCCAGCCCGACTACGTGGCACTTTGGCCCCCCTCCATACAGCCGACGCTGAGCAGCAGACGCTTCGGAAAATTGATACAATGGGGTGGCAAGCGAAGGCATCCCGTTGTCGGTAGGCCTTGGCGAGCCGGCGCATTCCAGCCGATGTGCGAAAAAAAGAATGGCAGATCCCACGTACTGTGGAAATCAATTATATGCGAAGCACGAATGAGAAATGTTAATGTCACTTTAAAACCAGCGCAACGTTACGAGGTGGGGCTAAATGCTGCCGTACATGACTTTCATGTCACGTTTATCGTGTTTGGATGTGTCGATTACTTTCGTCATCAATTCATGTCACCTAATACAAAATTTAGTACATGTCGAGCAAGCGAAACGGCCGCGAGCACGCTATGAGTGTGGTATGTTGTCTTGTTCTTGCATGACACGCGTGTCAGGATTCTCATGTTTGCACTAGTCATATATTTTGTCATCCAATGACACCCCCTAACACCAAATTTTGTATACGTGGAGCTAGAAAAACGGCCGCAAGCGCATCATGAAGGGCCCAGTATACTCCAATGTAGGGTTGACGCGCGTACGCTGGGAACGGCGACGCTACGTTAGCAAAACGCGAGCAGTGTATAGTCTATTGCCAGGCACGACCAGCGTCCATCGGCGCTGCCCGACGGCAACCGGTGCAAAATGCGACATGCTTCATTTCGCACCGATGCGTTATCCAGACAACACTGCGTCGCCTTCTTTTCGTGACGGGAGGACGCCAGAAGCGCTGAAACGCGCATGCGTCAAAGCAAAGCAGCGCGGCGGGCGCCTGCGAGTACATGGCAGGACTAGCACCGGGCGTGGAAACGCAGGCGTGACGCGACGAAATGAACGCCAATGAGAAGTCGCACCACGTCACGTCGAAATGTATTAGCGCCTTGACTGTGGTATGTAGTCATCTTCTCACATGACACGCATCTTATGATTATCATGTTCGCACCACTCACATACCTTCGTCATTCATTGGCGTCGTGTGATACCAAATTTAGCTACCGACACTGCCGCAAGCGCATCATCAGTGTAGCAGGTAGACATGTAGTTACATGACACCCATGGCATGATTGTCATGCTTGAATGTGTCATTTACCTATGTCGCCCGTTCGCGTGGCGTAATACCGAGTTTGGTGGACGCGAAGCTAGCAAAACGACCACGAACGCATCATGACGGTAGCATGTAGTCATGTTCTTACATGACACGTATCTCTTGTATATCATGTTTGCACCAGTATGACACTTTCGTCACCCATTTACGTCCCGTAATACCAAATTTGGTAGCAGTGAAGCTAGCGAAACAGCCGCCAGCGCATTATGTGCGTGGCTTTTAGTCATATTGTTACACGATACGCATCTGATGATTATCATGTTAGCACCAGTCATATACCTTTGTCATTCATTCACGTACCGTTTTCCCAAATTGAGAATATGTGACGTTAATGAAACGGTCGCCAGCGCATCATGAGTGTAGCACATAGTCATGTTGTTACATGACACGCATGGCATGATATTCATGTTAGGGTCTGGCGCTTGTGTTCGCCATGCAATCAAGCCATACCATATCAGTTTAGCAACATGCCCTGTGAAAAAAACCACCGCAAGAACTGCAGGACCAATAAATATAAATAATGACATTCATGACAAACATGTCATGATTTTAATGGTATTACTTGTCCGACATGTTGCCCATACAATCATGTTACGCCACACCAAGTTTGATATCGATACCATTACCGAAGCAGCCAGGAGAGCTAAAAGTCGTAGGGGGCTAGATAGATAGATAGATAGATAGATAGATAGATAGATAGATAGATAGATAGATAGATAGATAGATAGATACGCTCAAAGTCGCCGAAGTTCGCTAAGAAGTGCTTCGCACTTAAAAGGCAGAGCCCAAGCCTTGACCAGTGCTCAAGCCTGCCTTCCACTGCACTGCGTATCAGTGTCCCGAACGTCGGTTTTTGTTCAAGATAAAGAGGCCGTTGCATTTTTCTTTCACGAATGCGGCTGTGCACGCTTCTCCTCCCGCAACTTCTTTCCTGAGACGCGAGCACGAGGTGATTTATAACAGACTCTCGTGGGGGTGGTGAGGGGGTGTCTATGATCTTGAAGGACTAAGGTTCGTAGCCACTGTCTGTAGACGTCATCTCGACAACCCGTTTGGTGAAAACTGTTCCTGATTAGGTATGGCACACCACCTGCTTCATCATTGGCTCAACTGACAAAACATACGCGCACGAAACACACTCGCTCACGTGGCGAGCACGAGATCATTTCTTTATACCCTACCAGGCAGTTTCCTCCTTACAAAAAACAACATTCAAAGAAATTGGCTAGTTACTCTAAATTTCTCCCCATGTTAGGGTGAAACAGAACAACAATACTGGAAGCACACTTAATCTGAAACTCTGAATAGCGGTGTCTTCAATGTAATCCACACGAGTTCAACAAACTCTAAAGTGTTATAAAACAACAAAAAAACATGACCAATAGTTTTTGTGTAGGTCCGGAAGAAAAAAATTGGCAGATCCCACGAACACTGGGAATCGATGATATGCGAAGCACGAATGAGGAAGCTTGATCTGTCACTTTAAAATCAGCACAACATTACGAGGTGCAGGTAGAATATGCCGTATATGACTTTCGTGTCATGATTATCATGTTTAGATGTGTCGTCTACCTTCGTAATCCATTCACGTTACGTGATACCAAGTTTAGTATATGTGGGGCTACTTTGTCTTCTATTGACGTCACCAAATTTGGTATATGTGGAGCTCGCAAAATGGCCGCGAGCACATTATGCAAGGCCCTATATACTCCAACGTAACGTTGAAGCGTGCGCACGCTGGGCTCTGCGACGCTGCGTTAGCAAAACGCGAACACTCTATGGTCTGACGCAAAGCGCGACCAGCGTCCGTCGGCACGGCCCAACGGCAATCGGCGCGAAATGCGACATGCGGCATTTTGGCATTTCCCGACGATGCGTTACCCACACAGCACTGCGTCTGCCTCTTTTCGTGACGGAGGGACGCCGGACGCGCTGAAACGCACATACATCAAAGCTATGCAGCACGGCGCGTGCCTCTGAGTATATGACAGGACCAGCGCCTGGCGTGGCAACGTTGCAGTGACGTGACAAAACGAACGCCGGCGTCCACGCGCGCCGGGTCACGGCGAAATGTATTGGTGCCTTGACTGTGGCTTGTAGACATGTTTTCACATGACACGCATCTCATGATTATCATGTTTGCACCAGTCACATACCTTCGTCATCTATTGACTTCACGTAATCACAAATTTGGCATATCTCTCTTGATAGGGCTTGAGTAAGTTGGTAGAATACACGTGGTGCACCCTAAGACTTCCTGGCCGTTTTATAATATGATTGGTTTCCAACAACGTTTCAGTGACTTCAACCGGGCTGACCCATTGCTCCTCAAGGTTATGACAAGGCCTCAATACTAGACCTGGTCAATAACCTCAAATAGTCGCACTTTAGTGTTTCAATCATAATAAACCTTTGTTTTCTGCTATGGCTGGGTCATCGCCCTCCCGGTCAGTTCTTGGCTTGTTGTTAGACGATCAAGTAACCTGAGAACATATTCCACTACCACGGGATAGTCACCGTAACCTTCCTAAGACTCTCTTAGTATGCGAAGAGAAGATCGCAGTCTGTAGCCGGTACGTTGGATCTAGCAAATTCTTTGTCCATTCACCTGTCCATCCATCCATCCATCCATCCATCCATCCATCCATCCATCCATCCATCCATCCATCCATCCATCCATCCATCCATCCATCCATCCATCCATCCATCCATCCATCCATCCATCCATCCATCCTAAAAACCACCCACCCACCCACCCACCCACCCATTCATTGATCCATCCATCCATCCATCCATCCATCCATCCATCCATCCATCCATCCATCCATCCATCCATTCATTCATTCATTCATCTAACCACCAAAGAGTTTTAGCTCTCTTGGCCATTTCGATAATGGTATTGATACCAAAATAGGTGTGGCATAACATGACTGTATGCCGAGTATAATTTACTAGTCACAACATGAAAATCATGATATATGTCATGAATATCATGATTAACAATTCATGATCTTCCTGCTGTTGAGGTAGTTTTGTTCACATGATATGTTGTAAAACTTGTAAGCTATGGCATGACTGCATAACGCAAGCGACAAACCCCAACAATGAAACCATGACATGCGTGTCATGTAAGAACATCACTACAAGCCGCACTCCCAATGCGCTCGCAACCGCTTTGCTAGCTTCACATGTGTCAAATTTCGTATATCAGGACGTGAATGAATGGCGAAGGTAAATGACACGTTCGAACATATTAATTATCACGTGCATGTCACGTAAAAAGTTGCTACATGCTACACTCATAGCCATACCTTGCTTTCCTGGACACAAAACAGCCAGCGCCCCTAGCGGTCACGGCTCGAGGCTAGCGCAATTTCAACAAAACCAGTGAGTTTTCCTTGAATTAATGATTGTAGAAGGTGAATGTGGTAAAACGCAGACAACAGAACACTCCTTTGAACCTAAACGGACGATACGGCTGCAGCAATCATGTTGGAGTAAGCTTCAATCGTTCCGGAGCAGATAAAGATTGCGCAACGAGAGTCTGTAGGAACTGCAAAAAATGTCGCCTGTTTTTTTTTTCAGACAAAAATATCCACAGCAGAAAAACTAAACAAGAAATAATAAAGGCCAGTGCACCGTATGTAGTCCGAATACTCAATTTTTTATTGAAGACAATCTCAACATGCCACAATTGGCATAAGATTGTTCACTAACGCGCTTTTTGCAACGCTGTCCTTATCATGCTAGCGGTATATGGATAAACTCTTGTTTATCGCAGGTGGCTGGGAGTGGTTCGTGGCCAAGTGCGTTGATCACACAGTTGCAATGCGCAAAATCAGCGCTTCGTTATAGGTTCAATGCCGCGCGTCGGAGAATTTCCTTCTCCCGTCGCGGTGGTCTAGCGGATAAGGTACTCGGCGGCTGACCCACAGGTCGCGCGATCGAATCCCGGCAGCAGGTGCTGCATTTCCGATGGAGGCGGAAACGTTGTAGGCCCGTGTGCTCAGATTTGGATTCACGTTAATGAACCCCAGGTGGTCGAAATTTCTGGAGCCCTCCACTGCGATGTCTCTCATAATCATATAGTGGCTTTGGGACGTTAACCCCACCTATCAATCAATAAATTGGAGAATTTTCATTCAGCCCGTGAATTGGTTCCACTGCATCCTAGACGATGTCGTCACCGAAACAAAACAAATAAGTGTCTGTTTCAGTTTTGATTTCTCCGTGTTATCTTGAGGATTCTTTTGATTTTCTTCGTTCTTATTACTTTTCGATGCATTTTTATACCTGCACGCAAATCATAATATTAAAATGTTGATTTGTAATTCTTACTGTATTCTTTTTATCATCCTAAGGAAAAGAACCCGAGGTCAAGTTACGTGATGAAAGCTATTGTTTTTTAGTACGTTTCTTAAGGTGGAAACTTAATATATTTTGTTTTTATGATTTCGTTATGTTCTAGTCGGGTCCCTAAAATTAACCCAAGTAAAAAACACCACATAAGAGTGGAGACGCAAGGCTTATTACATGGCGAAATAATGCGTCTTACCGTTGCTTTTTAAATTTGAAGCGCTGCTTGGCACATTATCTATCTATCTATCTATCTATCTATCTATCTATCTATCTATCTATCTATCTATCTATCTATCTATCTATCTATCTATCTATCTATCTATCTATCTATCTAGCCGCCCACGTGTGTATATAACCACGTTCCATTTCTCAAGTTTTGTTATCACCCCATTACATTACACAATTCTCAGCGCGAACCGCGCCTGCAGTTTTCAAAAAGCTTCAGAACTGTAGTAGATCATTTCAATACGATCACGCTCACTCCTCGAACAGTACAGATTATTCTGGAACCTACGTCACCGCCAGCGATAACGCTAGAACTTTCGATGGCAAGAGCATAAATGCCGCCGCACTTCGCCGCTTGTCAGTAGTTGATAGACGGCCGCCGCTCCGTGCGCTGCTATCTGTGCAAGACTGCGACTGTAATCAGACTTTCAATTTACCGGGCACAGGTTTGCCTAAATAAACAGCTGATCCCAACAAAAAGTCTCCTTTCTTCGGCCACCTCACGACCCCGTGACAATACATCACCGTATATCCCATACAAATATTTCTCTACTATAAGCAAGGAGGTGATATACCAAGTATATATCGCCGTATATCAAATACCGCAATATATAATACATATATGGCCTCCTTGTCTTGGGGTGAACCAGAATTAGTATTTAGGGATAAACAGGATTGTCAAAAAAATTGACGGGTCATGAATTGATTATCTTGCAAATCCTGTTGCATAAGTACGTTGTCAAACCTTTTGCTCTACACATATGTGGCACATACCACATACCCCGTGTGGTGATATCTGGATATACGGCATAAGTAATTGACAGTTTGTTTACCCTGGAGCGGCGGGAACGGACATTTTTAGGTTACGTGCGAAAGCGCTACGAAAAAACTGAAACCGGCATCGTTGACCCAATGATTGCTTAAGTTATTTATTAAGGTCCCGTCACAATTTGAAATCAAAACTTCTGCGTGGCAATCAGGTACAGTACCACAGTGCTGCGTTAAGTCTAGAAACGACTTGAAAGACACCCTACACTGCTGGCGAAACAGAAATTGTGGTTAGATAGATATGTGGGGTTTACCGTTCCAAAACCACTACATAATTATGAGAGACGCCGTAGTGGAGGGCTCCGGAAATTTCGACCACCTGGGGTTCTTTAACGTGCACTTAAATCTGAGCACAAGGGCCTACAACATTTCCGCCTCCATTGGAAATGCAGCCGCCACAGGCAGGATTCGAACCCGTGACCTGCGGGTCAGCAGACGAGTACCTTATCCACTAGACCACCGCAGCGGTGCGGAAATTGCGGTTGCGTTGCTGGCTATTCAAATTTGTAAATTTCACTTCTATACTATTTTGCAACGCTGTCCTTCCCATGCATACATCAATTAACTCACGACGCTCAGTTTCCAGCAGCAGCGAAGCAACTGACCACGGCGGTGCTCAGATCTGCAACGCAGCGGAGGATGCTGAGAATCTCTGGATACGGACAGGCCGCCATTGGAACCTGAACTTGACAACGTTTAACGTTAGAACCTTATCTAGGGAGTCAGGTCTAGCGGTACTATTTGAGGAGCTAGAGGGTCTTAAATGAAATATAATAGGGCTTAGTGAAGTTTGAATGACAGATGAGGCCTATACGGTGCTATAGATTGGGCACGTTCTTTGTTATTTGGGCTTGGTCGACAGAAGAGACACCTCCGTGGTGCCTACAACAACCACTGGTGTGCCTCACTATTCCGGAAATAACGTATAAGAGCCGTCATTCAACAGTGGTCTTACGACAGGTGAAATTGTCGCTACTCAACGAAAAATACGGCCAGAGGATTCACATTTACACCGATGGATCGGTCTCGGCTTACAGCTTCACAGGTGCTGTTGTCATCCCGGCGTACCAGGTCACTATAAAGCTCAAACTGTCGCATAGAACAACATCCACAGCAGCGGAGCTAGCCGCCTTACGTGCTGCTATACTTTATCTCGCGGAAGCCCTACCTCAAAAATGGGCTGTGTTCTGTGACTACAAGGCATCCCTTCAGAGCTTGCAATCAGCTTTACGACAAAGGGAGTATCAACAACTAGTGAATGAAATAAGAGGAGTGGTTCACGAAGTTTTATCAAAAGGACATGACGTGGTGTTCCAGTAGTGACCGGGACATTGTGGTATTGTCGGTAATGACCTTGATGATAATGCTGCCCGATCCGCCCACGCGGACGCCCAGACAACCCCAATTCCATTGTCGAGAACCGACGCTGCAAGGGGCCTTCACTCGTTTACTAACACTATGTCGGAAACTTGGCTGAGAGACCCCAGTGTCAGGAACTACCGCCTACACAAATTGGACCCATCGAGAAAGCTTCAAGTTCTATCGGACCTCTCCCGCCAGGATGCAACTTTACTGTGCCGCGTGTGGTTAGGAGTAGCTTTTACAAAGGCGTACTCCTTTCGCATAGGAATGGCGGATAGCTCCCGATGTGAATCGTGTGACACTGACGAGACAATACAACATCTACTGTGTTCATGTGAACGTTTTTTGAGCGAATGCAACTTGCTACGCGAAACGTTAGAGACACTAGACAGTAGACCTTTCTCCGAAGAGAAGATCCTTGGTTCATGGCTGTACGCGTCGCAGGCCAGCAAAGCGACGCGAGCACTGCTAAGTTTTCTGAAGACGACCAGACTACGCGACCGCCTATAAGCGTGCAATGGACAAGGTCACATCTACACACACGTTGCCCTTTACTTCTCTCTCTTTTCTCCTTTAATCCCCTCACCCCTTCCTCCAGTGCAGGGTAGCAAACCGGACGTTCGTCTGGTTGACCTCCCTGTCTTTCATTTTCTCCCTTCCTCCTTCTCCTCTCCTTCACAGAGGAGAACTTGGAGTGGCGTTTCTTATTCACAGAAACATAGCTGGTAACATAGAGTAATACCATAGCATTAATAAAAGGGTGGTAGGTATCGTAAATAATCTGAATAAGAGATACAATATGAACTTCTTCGTGGTACAGGCTTACACACCTACATCCAGCCATGATGACGCTTCAGGTAAAAGCTTCTATGACGACGTGGAATCGGCAACGAGTCAGGTGAAAACACAGTGTACTATACTGATGGGAGACTTTAATGCAAAGGTAGGGAAGAAGCAGGCTGCAGACCAGGCAGTAGAAGATAATGGCATCGGTACTAGAAATATCACAGGAGAGCTACTAGTAGAATTCACAAAACACAATAATATACGGTTTTTTAATACCTTCTACCAAAAACGAGGAAACCGTATGGGGACATGGAAGAGCCCGAATGGCGGAAATAAGAAATAAATAGACTTTATACTGAGTGCACACCCAGGCATCGTGCAGGATGTGGTAGTGGTTGGAAAGGTACGATGCAGTGATCATAGAATGTTACGGTCTCGAATTCGCCTAGACTTAACGAAGAAGCGACCCAAACTGATACGCAAGAAGCCAAACACTGAGCTAGCACTGAGAGGAAACGTACAGGAATTAATAATCTCGCTTCAGAAGAGATACTCGGCTCTTATTGAGGAAACCAACCTTAGCATAGATACAATGAATGATCATCTGACGAGTATCATTGAGGAGTGTGCAGTGGACGTTGGAGGCACAATAGTTAGACAGGATACTGGTAAGCTTTCCCACGAAACAAAGACTCTCATTAAGAACCGTCAAATCATGAAAGTCTCAAGTACAACAGAAAATTAGAACTGGCAGAGCTTTCGAAGTTCATTATTAGCCACAAGGTATGCGATGTAAGAATGTATAACATGGAGAGAATTGATGACGCTCTAAAAAATGGAGGAAGCGTCGAAGCAGGGAAGAGGATACATAGGGTAGGCGAAAAGTGGATGCATGCACTAAGGGACAAAGAAGGCAAACCAAGTACAAATATGGATAGGACAGTGAAAATAGTGGAGGAGTTTTACAGAGATCTGTAAAGTAGCTGGGACAACCACGATCATAATACTATAAGAAGAAGCAGTAACCCAGATGACACCCCACCAGTAATGATAAAAGCCAGAAAAGCCTTGGGGAGCATGCAAACAGGCAAAGCTGCTGGTGAGGATCGAATAACATCTAATCTGCTAAAAAAATGGAGGACAGATTGTGTTAGAAATCTAGGCACCCTGTTAACGAGGTGTGTCCTGACAGGAAGAGTACCAGAGTCTTGGAAGAATGGTAACATCATCCTAATAAAAAAGAAAGGAGATGACAAGGACTTGAAGAATTACAGGCCGATCAGCTTGCTCTCCGTAGTATACGAGCTATTCACAAAGGTTATTGTTAACAGAGGTAAGGAAACATAAGAATTCTATCAACCAAAGAAACAAACAGGATTTCGAACCGGCTACTCAAGAGTCTACCACATTCATACCACCAATCAGGTAATATAGAAATGCTCAAAATACAGCCAACCACTATACTTAACATTCATTGAATAGGAGAAGGCGTTTGATTCAGTAGAAATATCAGCAGTCATGCAAACACTGCAGAATCACGGCGTCGATGAAGGATATATAAACATCCTGGAATAAATCTACAGGGGATCAACTGCTACCATAGAGCTTCATAAAGAAAGCAACAGAATACCAATCAAGAAGGGCTTAAGGCAGGGGGATACAATCTTCCAGTGCTATTTACCGCGTGCTTACAGGATGTTTTCAGAGGCCTAGAATGGGAACAGTTAGGGATAATAAATAAGGAGAGTGCCTTAGTAAGCACGCTTCACCGATGACATTGCATAGCTAAGTAACTCAGGGTACGAATTGCAACTCATGATTACAGAGTTAGACAAGGAAAGCAGAAAGGTGGGTCCAAAAATTAATTTGCAGAAAAATACAGTAATGTACAACAACCTCGGAAGAAAGCAGCGCTTCGAGATAGGTGATAGTGCTTTTGATCTTGTGAAACACTACGTCTGCTTAGGACAGGTAAGAACTGCAGAGTCAAATTACGAGATTGTAGTAACGAGAAGAATAAGAACGGGTTTGAGCACATTTGGCAAACACGTTAAAATCCCGACTGGTTGATCACCACTATCCCTTAAAAGAAATGTATACAACAGCTGCATCTTGCCGTTACCTATCTATGGAACAGAAACCTGGAGACTTACAAAGAGAGTTCGAGTTAAATACGGGACGACGCAGTGAGCAATGAAAAGAAAAATAGTAGGTGTGACCTACAGAGACAAGAAGAGGGCAGAGTGAATTATGGAACAAACGGGGGTTAAGGATATCATATTTGAAATCAAGAGGAAATGACCACGGGCCGCGCATGTAGTGCGTAGACAGGATAACCGCTGATTACTAAGGGTAACTAACTGGATTCCCAGAGAAGGCAGGCGGGTTATGGGGAGACACAGGGTTAGGTGAGCAGATGAGATTAATAAGCTAGCGGGTATAGATTGGCAACAGCGAGCACAGAAGCGAGTTGTCTGACGGAACATAGGATATGCCTTTGACCTGCAGTGGACGTAGTCAGGCTGATGATGATGATGAAGATGATGATCACCTATATACTCCTATGACACAAAATTCACGTTGGCTTAGCGTCAGTTATTCACTTCATTGACACCTTCTGAAGTTGGTCGACGCATTGCTAACCGGAGTTACTATCCTCGCAAACACAAGTGCTACATATCAGCTTACCTCTTCTGTGTTGCTAATAACCATGTTGCTGTTAGCATTGTTGCACAACTGTAAACATCTGGTTATGTAAAGCATACGCGAGTGTTCAACATATGTCTGAGCGACGAGATTTCACTTGTATTTACCATCTATTTGTATTGTTTGGCCAAATAAAATTTGCAACAAGGTCACACTTCTTGCGCATGGTTCGAATTAAATTTATTTTCATGTTTCGTGGATCTGCAAATTACTATGACGAAAAATTCCTCCTGTCTTTGGGATCAGAACGTATGTCACCATGTAGGGCTTCTTCGAAGAGGCTAAAAATAGCATTCCAGTAAACCTATATCATTTCGTGTTTTACCTCAGCGGTGTGTTATTGCGATATTAACTAAATGGACACTATCTATAGGTTCTCGCCGTCGAAGTCGCCATCGCCATCATCTTCCGAAAAAGGTTCCCATCAACAGCATTCCCCTGTGTACCGTGTGATCTACGCGCGGGTAAAAGCACGTGAACGGCGGGGATGAACATGGCTGATCAAACGCTTCAGCCCATCTCCGTCGATCGGAGGACGCGTGCCAAGAGATTAATTCACGGTTTAAGCATGTCATCAAACGCTGCTGAAGCAGAGTGTGAACGCCCTGTTTGTTTTGAAGGCGTTCGAAAAGACGCAAAGGTGAAGGCGGTGGTGGGGGAGAAGCTTTTGAACAGCGACAGAGAACGTTGACTATAAGGACGTGGTGGCGAATACTTTATTGACAGACATCAGCGGATGGCGTATATACCCTTTTACGTTCCACGCTCTCAACGAGAAGCGACTGTGTGGATTCCCCTTTCTTACCGCAAGCGGCTGTGTTCTGTAGCAGCAGTATTTTGTAGAGTTACGCAACAGTGGATGTAAAAAATTTAGCCTTACCTAATTTCTCACAACAGCACTCATTACATCAACCTTGCGGTGAAACGGAGATATTTTTATATGTTGTTATATCTAGAGTGCCGCTTGAATAAAAAACGAGTGGTATGCCTTCTTTCATTACCAACATGAAGCTCTGTGCGCTGCATCGAACAGGTCTTCGTGATAAGACATATGTAGATCAAAGCTTTCAGAAAGTTCCAGAGACTGGTGCTGTCACAAGAAACAACACACCGTCATCAAAAAAACATACCTTACCATCACGACTAATTCTTTTTTGCTGTTCGAAAGAGCAAGAAAACCTGCGATCATGCACTTTTATCAAGCTTTAAAATTTCGTGGACTTGTATTGTTCTTCCTCATTTTGTGTATGTTTGATTTAGTTCATTTTTTCTTCTGTTTCTTGGTTAAAAGTGCTTGTACATATATTTACGCCCGAACGTATAGCCAGCCGTCCTACACTTTCCGCATTGAGATGTCCGGTACCGCAGCTTGAGACCACTGTGACGATGAAGAAACCATTCCCCTTATGTTTTTTGACTGCTGACAGTATAATGAACAGCGACTATGTCTTTGAAACAGGCTCAAGAAATTAGCTTATGAACGTTTGTCGAAGAAAAACAAAAATACAATATTCCTACTGCGTGAAGCTTAAACTGATGAGAGCGACTCTAACTCGGAGCTACCCGGAATTGAGGCACCCCCAAATGGACTAACGGCTTTTCAAGATTGAGAAACGCTCTTATGAGGGCTACCAAAATATTCCTGTGTGGTGTGCATCTTTTCTAAATATATGTTTTTTAATTTGCTCCTTTATTGAATTCGCTTGGCGTTTTTCAGAGTTTATTATTACTTTCGCGAAGAAAATGTGCAATTTATCGCAGTTTATTCATTTTTAGCGACAGAGGAAGACGGGACGGCGGTCAACGTGGTCTGGTTGTGGTCTCGCCACTTTATTATGAAAGGCGATTTGCCGAAGTGGAGTGGGGGCGGCTGCAGCGTCCAAACCGCCAGGCGTGTGAGCATGACCTACTGCAGCTCGCGTTTCATGCTGTGGCATGAGCTGCACAAAAGATGCAGCGCGGTGGCTAGAAAAAATGACGATGATGATGAGTAGCAATGATGACGGTATACAGATTACTCCCCCCTCCGCAGAAATGAAGCTGAAATGAAAAGTGATGGGGGCTTATATAAAAGAAGGTTCGGGACGTGGATCGAAATGTCCGCAGGCAGTCAAGGTCGTCAATGGTAATGGTGTATCGAGAACCGGTAACTCTCTGGCGGGCGGCTCTGGGAGAAGCGCAGCGGACGTATAACTGGCGGAAAGTACACTGTGTTCGTACCTAGGTGAGCTCCACGACGGCTTGATGGAGCCTTTAGGCAGTGCATCGGGTCTCGCGAATGAGCACGGCCAACAGTGGTGTGCGCAGATGCAGTTGTGGACGGGTGCAGACGTCGGTCGCGGCGAAAAACCGGCGTCAGCGTTTTATTGCCGCTGGCGTGGTGGCCCGGGTATATGAGTAAACGGATGCGGAAACGTCATGGTCGAAGAACCATGCCACGTGCAATGAGAGTAGTGGCGAGGTGTGCGGCACGTGGTAGGTAAGGGCGTAGGGTAGAGGTAGAAGACCCTTGCGCTGTGTGGAAGGTCATGCCCGCATTCAAGGTGAAGCCCTGCTGGCTTCACCTTGAATGCTCATCGCAAGATTCCATCTTGCCCTTTCTATGGATTTTTAGTTATTGAGCAATTGGCATCGTGCGGGCCACGGGACACTTCATTCGAAAGAGTCCAAGAGGTTCATCCGCCTACTTCCGTAGAATCACAGCCAAACTATGGCTAAGTTTAAATGAGCCGAAAGGGTTGACCAGTGGCGTATATCCATGTCGTGGCGTAACACCTAACCTGTGTCCCACTCCACTTCCACCCTACCGAATTTTTTTCCGGCCATGGCATACTAAACAAAAAAAGCCCATGTTAAAGACGTGCCCACTCTCCTATCCACCAAAAAATACAAATCTGCCTACATCCTTGCGGCTGACGTGTCAGTGATGGCTTAGATCTTGCTCACTTCATAAAAGTGGAAAAAGCTTATATTGGTCGATAAAAACTAGGAAACCTTAAAGCATCACCTTTAGTAGTTTAACGCGAGAGTGATATTTTTTTCTAAGTGCGCACGTCACACACTTACTTCATGAAACCTTTTCCAAGCAGTTTTGCATTCTTTATATCGCCTCAGGAAAACAGGTGCACTTGCGTGTGTGCATTTTACAGTGGATTACTGGCTTTAAACCACAAAGTCATTCTGATAATGACATGCTCTAACGCCCGATCACCGTGGGCGCTTGTACCCCGTGTTATTACATCAACATCTCATGTTGCATTGTTAGGCATTTATACAGGACGCCCGTGTTTGTAAAAAAAAATGTGCGACTTTCACTGGATTTCAAAGCAGTAAATGTTATTTTCAATGTATTCCCAAAGAGAAGCTTGGCCATACGTGTGGTGGAACATCCGCCTGGCACTGAAACAACGCGGGTTCAATTTCCACTAGTACCCAAACCACCCGGCTTCGATCCCCACTCTGACCCAGGATTTCTCGTTATTTATTCTATTTGCATCAATCGTTATGAATCGTTACAAAACGCACATGGAGATTTCTCACTCCCAAACAACGACACTGAAGCCGGGACCAAAGCCGGAATTTCCGTGAAACAAGGTCTTGAACAATATTGAGTTTAGAAGTTGATAAATAAAACAGAATGGTGAAGCATTTTACAGGCCTGAGGTAATTGATGTTTACATTTATCCGAGGAGACGGAGCCCCAATTATAACATAGGACACTTCGAAGACAAATGCTGTTGTGGTCTTCGGTATTACAGCTCTAATTCATAAAAGTCCATGCCGCAATTTTCCGTTGTGCGATTGAATATGGTGTCGTGACAGTGTCAATATATCCAGTGCGGAAACTTGTAGAAAATTCAAGAATTGCAGAAAAATTCTCGTCCTTGCGACCACTTTAGAGGAACTAACACTAATACTATTATTTTCCTTTATCCACGCCCATGATGGTATTGAAAAAATTGCGTGCAGGTGTAAATGCAGCATTTCTGAAAAGTAGAGCCTAGTTACAGACAAATCACTAGAATAATGGATGTGAAGCGAAGGTGTTTATGTTCACTGCGATACCGGCTGCCTCGGCAAACAGACTCTATAGGCTTTCACCTTTTTTGTACTCAGGAAGGGTACCAAGAAGAGCAAGTGCATATGCGAATGTGAGACACAAAGAACACTATGGCAAAAACATCTATGGCAAAAACAAACAACCTCCGGTCACTTTGACTCTAAGAAACGGCGCCAGTAACAGTGTACGTACACGTAAATTCACCACTTTGAGGCGTCAGAGAGGGCGTGCTGCTGTGATGTTCTCCTCACTAGCCAACATTAAGGTGCAGGAGGGGTGTTTGCACATTGGAAATTTTACATTTTTATGTGTATACATGCACATATACAAATGAACGCTCGAGTACAAATAAGATATGTAAAAATACCGTCCCTCTTTCCTTATCTGACTGGCGGAGGTGAGTCGCGACGGCGACGCAGACCGATGCGCGCAGAACAGACGGCAGAACGATAGGCAAGCAGGCGCGGCAACGGGACAAAGCGCGGCTACACGTAGTTGCCATAATAGCTACAGAGATATCCTGCATGGGCTTTTTTCTGCAATGACTTGTGTGTAGTTCCTTGAATTTTCGGCGCTCAAAATTATTCTATCAAACAAGCAAAAAATGATGTCTCGGGTTGATAACATGCCTGCCATTCTTGAGTGGTAGTGGCGGGAGCGTGTTGATAATACAATCGGAAGCTATGCAATATTTTAGGACCATATTGGGGAGGTGGAACAATACCCCTTGAACACGTTCTTTCTTTTGTATACCCTGCTTTCCTGAGCCGCATAATATGATCTGGGGTTTTACGTTCCAAAACCACGAGATGATTATGAAAGACGCCGTAGTGATGGGCTCGAGAAGTTTTGACCATCTGGTGTTCTCTAACGTGCAGTGACATGGGACAGTTCACGACCCGCTACCATTTGGCCTCCATCAAAATGCAACCGCCTCGACCGTGATCGGACCAGCGAGCTCCGGATCAACAGCTGAGCTCCATGACCACTGTTCCAAGGCGACGATCTCCTGATCAGCATATTGTCATCGCGAATATTAGCCGATGATGCACTACTTGTGTTACCGCCATGCCACTTTACGCCGTTCAAAGTGTAATGCCTACATAAGACGCTAAGTTCAGGCATGGACACATGCAAGTCTGCTTTACTGCTCTTACCCGAACAGATACCCATGTAACCACTATACCACAGAGTGAATGAAAACAACTAAATAGAAAATTCAACAATTACAAGTACTTTTCGCAATATTACTTTGCCGATAGATTCAATGAGGCAAGTGTTCGATGCTCACTACACTGCCCTAAGCAATGTTCGTGAGTCAAACCTTATAATGGTTCACGAACTAGAGAACAGATCAAGTGCGCATTGCTTGCTTGCCTCAAGTTTGCTACCAATGTTTCGCTGCTCGCTAACCACTGTAAAAAAAAAATAAATGCCGACGCTGAGTCGTATTCTGCCAGAGGTCTCGTATGATATGCGCACGTAGCAGCTGCTTTTTTGTCGATGTTTTTTTTCCTTTTTTATTTTATTGGTGTCATTCTGCCATTGCTCAAGGTCAATCTTACCCCCGTATTCTAAAACTTTTCTTAACTCAACGCTTCGCCTTCACTTGAGAAAGCCGACGGGAGCGCCATCTCTAGGCACAGAAAGTCACTGCATGTCAGCGATAGTCTGCTGCCATTCTTGAGAAGCGCAGCGTCATTTTCAGCTGAGTGGTGGCGCAGCGCTCAACTCTGTCAAGTGAATGGTGAAAGTTTAGTGAACGAGCGTTTGTGAATACGGGGGTTAGTAACCTATAGCCTGTTCAAGCGACCTTCCTTAGTGAGCAGTATTGGATAATTCCTACTTTTCAGGACTCTGAAAACGCCGTTTGTTTGGCGATAGTGATGTGATGATGTTTCAATTTCACGAACCTCGAAACGACGCTAGCGGAAGATAAGTATGCAGTGGAGTTGTCTTACCACAGAATAAAAATTCTGTTATTTCCGTTTAGGCAGTGCAAATTTCGGGCTGAATATTTTTGTAGAGTCATTATTACAATGCTCAGTAGGCAATTTTTGTGAATTCCTATGATTGACAGACTAAGAAAATATTTTTACATGCTCTATGTGGCTCAGAAAAATACTGATTTATTTGGAATCGTGTAGTGCTCATGTGTATTTTCATTACTTAGTAATTCTGGCTAAATCACCCTGTTGAGGTTGCTAGATGTAAGCTGGCAGACGTGAACCACCACCAGACTCTATGTGCATCAAAAACAAGTTATAGGTGCATTCTGGACACAACACTGCTTTGCAAATCACAATGGCACAAACAAATGTATCTTGTTAAACAAGAAACCGTGCATCTGTTCAATGAGATACTGCGAGACATAGCACTTATCCGATTCATTGCCGCCGTGCAAAGCGTACACAGCAAAGGATCGCACTTTGCGAACAAAAAGACAAAAAACTACAACAAAAATAACACTTTCGTGACAGAATGATTGTCCACACAAGTAGATGTAGTCTGCGGCAGCACGAAATGTGCAAGCACTCTATATTGTCACGTGCGTCCCACGAAAAAGACAAAGGCGACAGCGCATACGCGCATCTGCACGCTTTTATGCAGAACGCAACAACGAGAAAGACGACGAACTCTCTGGTGCACGGTCAATAAAAAAGCCGACGTGCTGCTGCTTTCTCGGCGTCTTTAAATACGACCTCTGTCTTCACGTCACGACACTGATGGAGGTGCTGGGGCCTTCAACCTGATGCAGGAAAGCGTTGTTCGGGACCGTACACACAGTCCGGAGTCTCAACATCTTGTTACGACTCCAGTACACCGATTCAGTCGGCGCTTATTAGGCCTAAGCCCAGAACTCTTGACGACATCTCCTTTTACCAACATGGCGGCTCCTTCAACGTCTGCGAATCTTCCTCCGGTCCAGGCGACTCTTTCTTACCAGGTGTGATGGTTAAGGACGTTCGTCACTATGTTTGTTTATAGCGGACGAGAAAGGATTAACATGAACTATTTATTTCATGGCATGGGTGGAACGGCTGACGGTGCACGAATACGCTACCGTGTGCAGCGCTGTCGAGTCAGACGTCGCGGCCAACCCAACAGTCAGGGTCGCAACTACTGAGGTCCAGGATCAGGCCACGGCTCACGAGGACCACACCCGGTAGGCCTCGCCCACGAACCTGCTCCCGGCCACTGCACCCAGGCAGGAGCCGTTCAGCAGGCCCCGTCCTTGGACCTTGTACAGGCCGACGGACTCGACCCCGAACAGACGCACCGGAGCTCGACCTGGCCGACACGTACGGGTTCCACGTCCGGCGCAGGAACGCTGCCAGGAACTTGTCCTCTCGAGCGGCGCACCGCTTCGTCTGCCTTCGTGGCCCACGTCCGATTCTGGCGCGTCGCTCGGTACGGCTCGGCACCGCTCGGCGATCCTCGAATCGGCCAGCAACTCTCCTGGCACCTGGATCCTAGGCCACCCTGAACCTTGCCCGGCTCCGTGGTCCTCCGTGCACACGCCCGCGTCTCGCACGGCCGAACGTCTCGCTCGTCCCTTGCCGATGTGCGACACTCTGGTGACACCGGCGCTTGATGGCATGGGTGGGGCTACGGAGCAGTGAACCCACATCGGAGACGCGATGCTCCATGCGGGGAAATGGCCAGCCCGTCCAGCGAACAGCTTGCGTCGAGACCTGATGCTCGGCGCAACCGTGACCATTAGCCAGGCCACGTTCATCGCTGTGCCGAACGGCTGACCGTGGAGAAGCCTCGCCGAAATCCGCGATGCCCTCGGCAAGGAAGAGAACAGCAGGCCAGCCGCGCCCCGAGATGCAGTACTCGTGCCGGCATGCCGCCCCAGCTGGTGGATGGACGGCAGCAGCGTGGACGGCGGCGTTCCCTGGCCGGAACCTGGATCGCCTGGGTCCGACGCTTCGGCCCGCTGTCTCCCGTCTGCCGCTGCTCCGGCTAGTCCCCAGCCACAAAGCCTCCTGCCACGTAATGATCACACGTGGCCCAATCGTGGCACGCCATTTCTATGGGCCGCCGCTAGTCATCAGCTGATTGGCGCACAGTTGCCTCGTAATTGCACGTGCCTTGTCCCGCACCTTCGTCGTTGTCGTTTTTTTATCGAATCCTCACACCAGGTAACTTTTGAGACTCCTCGTGTTCCCGAAGTCTTCCGCGGAGAACCGTATGAAGATGTCGAGGACTGGTTCGACCAGTTAGAGCGGACCGCTGTGGTGAATCGTTGGAGCGCGCAAAAGAAACTTAGCCATGCCTAATTTGCAATGGAAAATAGCGCTCGCACAAGGACCAGAACAGGGAGTCTACTTCCCAAACCTGGGACAATTTCCGCCAAAAACTTCTCAAGATGTTCCTGAGTGCGGACCGACGGGATCTCGTACAACAGATGATTGACGCGCGCGTGCAAAAGCCGAACGAAAGCGTCGCCATGTTCGCTGTAGATATGGCCCGTCTATTTCGCCACGCTGACCCTGACATGCCCGAGGCAAGGACAGTTCGTCGCCTGATGCGGGGAGTTAAGGAACCGCTTTTCGCCGGCCTTGTACGAAATTTACTAACAACAGTGGATGAATTTATCAAAGAGGCGACTGTCATTGAGCGGGTGCTCCAGCAACGATGCCACCACTTTGACCGGCTGCCCGACCAAACGCCTGTTGGTGCCGCCGCTCAAAACGCTGCCGTTTCTGAATGCTCTTTACGGCAAATGATTAGGCAAATCCTTCGGGAAAAGCTGCGGGCTCTCGGCCTTCCCTGTAGCGAGCCTCCTGTTGCTTCTGTTGCGAAAATCGTACGCCAGGAACTACGACAAGCCTTTCCATCACCGGCGCCACCACCTGAACCACGTTTATTGACCTATGCTGGTATCGTCCACCATCATCTGCCTTCCCCAGAAGAAGCACCCTTTCAGCCACGGCCCGTTACCTTGCCTTGGTGGCAGCGGAAATCTGTGCGGCGTCCTCCCGTATGCCGGACTGACTTGTGGCGCACTGCCCACCGTCGATCCCTTTGTTTCCACTGTGGCGAACTAGGCCACATCTCGCGTTACAGCCGTCATCTAGAACCCCGGTTTGGAAACTTTCCTCGTCCTGCTTCATTTTATTTCGAAGACCATCGTGACCATGGTGCTAATCACCTGCCGACCAACCAAGCGTCTTCACCAAGTCATCGCCGGCAGCCTCCCTCACCTGCTCGAGGTCAGACTTCCCCGAATTGCCAAAGATACGCTGACGCCGTCAAAAGTCGCACCCCAAGCCCGTACCAGGGAAACTAACTGCCGCGACTTCCGGGGGCAAGATTGCGAATCGCCGAGACGCCAAAAAGAACCCCTTGCCTCTACACAAAGACGACGTGACGACGGTGATGACGAAGACGACGATAACCACGAGTACTAATGCCAATAAATTTGTACGAGGGACCTTAGCGTTATTATAGACGGACACTTCGTAACAGCAGCGGTTGACACTGGTGCTGACTTCTCTATTATGAGGTAAGAGCTCACTGACCACCTTTAGAAGGTCAAGACGCCGTGGAGTGGGCCGAGCATAAGGAGTGCTGGTGGACAGCTAATGACGCCAACCGGTAATTGCACCACTCGGCTCGTAATCGGTGAGGCGAGCTTCGTCGCCACTTTCGTCATTTCAGCGGACTGTTGTAAAAAGTTCATTTCGGGTATGAATTTTCCACGAGAGTGCGGTGCTGTCATCAACATTCCAGAACGTATCGTCACCTTTTCCGCCCATTTATACGTCGACGCCACCACTGAAGAACAACTGCAACGTTTACGTGTAGCCGATGATGTGATGCTCCTGCCGAGATTTTACTGCCTTGTGTTGGTGTTATGTGAACGGCCGTGCCGTAATAAAGTTATAGCGGAGCGAATAGACAAGCTATTGCTTACGCAAGGTGTTTCAATAGCGAGACGCATTCTGGCACTAATTGATGGGCATGCAGAAGTGATCCTCACTAACTCAGCAACGAGCTTCGTCACATCCAGAAGGGCACCGCAATTGCCTACTACGACGACGTGAACCAAGACCGGAGATTGCTTCGCTTTGCAACCGGACGACGTGGCCGTCCGAGCCTCGACACCTTTGTCTGTCAACATTTGCTCTACCCTGTCACCCTCGGATAAAAAGCACCTACTAGAGCTGATACACCACTTCAAAAATTGTTTTAGTGCACGTCGAAAGTCAAGCAAACACCACTGACCCGGCACCGAATTATTGTTGAAGAAAATACGAGATTGATCCGACCTAACCCATACCATGTGGCTCCAAAAGAACGTGAGGAGATCCAAAAGAAAATTCAGAAGATCCTCCAAGATGACGCAATACAGCCTTCTAAAGTCCCTGGGCATCCCCCGTGGTATTGGTTAGAAAGAAAGCCGGCAGCTTGCGTTTCTGCATAGATTACCGCAAGTTAAACCAAGTCACGAAGAAAGACGTCTACCCACTGCTACGCATAGATGACTCTCTTGATCGGCTGCGGCATGCACGCTATTTCTCATCGATGGACCTGCGAAGTGGCTATGGGCAAGTAGAGGTCGACGAGGGAGACCGTGACTAGTGACCTGTTGTCATTTCGTATGTGCACAGAGTGGCTCATTCATTGAAGCACGTCGCCTCTCGTTTTGAGGTCTCTGTCGTGTTCTCGGCACCTCGGAGGCTTTCGCGCATTTGTGCTCGTTCGTGTGGCGTACCAAGTGCTCAATGTTTAAAGGAGCACGAAAGGAAGTTTTTGAATTGTTTGGTAGGCATTGTCTACTTGATCCTGCTCTGTTGTGGCAAGGTGTACATTGGCCAGTCGGGCCGTTGTATAAACGATCGCTTAAGGGAACATGCTCTGTCAATGATAAACAGCATGGGTTCACATTGGCCGCATCATTGTAAGGAATGCTCGTGTGAACCGCTATAGCACCGTACGAGAATTTCGCTAAGAAGCAAAGACAAAGTGGTACGTCAATTGGCAGAGGCGATGTTTATTAGACTATTTGGCGAACAATGTATCAGTGTTTCATCTCCGTCATTGCATGATAATGAATTTGGTTTTCTATCTGATAGGTTGTATTATAGTTGGTTGGTCTCTTCTTCTGGTTGTACGCATGAGTGAGGGTTTTTGAAGACCAGCTTCGGTTCAATAAAAGTCAGTTGCGAGTGTGCACTTTTTCGAGTCTCTTCTTTTGTCTTTTAAGTTTGCGCCAACTCATGCTGACGCCGAAGAACTCGATCAGCACGCCGAAGAAGCCCGACAGCTAGCCCGCGTGCGTATTGGTCACCAGCAACACAAAGACGCGAAATGGTACGACCTACGACATAAATTGGTAACCTGCAAACCAAGCGACAAAGTCTGAATCCCAATACGTCAACGCGGACTTTCAGAGAAGCCATTACGACAATACGTCAGCCTATATCGAGTCACCCAACGATTGAACGATATCAACTACGAAGTTATTCCCGACGGCGATTGCAGAGTCAGTCGCCGAAACCGCTCAACCGAGATCAGATGCGGTACATATGTGCGTTTTTATAAGGAGAGCGCCTTGGCTGCCCATCGGGACGATGCCATTTTCGGAGGGAGGCAAATGTCACGTGCGTCCCACGAAAAAATACGAAAGCGACAGCACATACGCACATTTGCACGCTTTTATGCAGAACGCAACAATGAGAAAGACGAGGAAATTTCTAGTGTGCGGTTAATAAAAATACCGACGCACTGCTGCTTTCTCGGCTTCTTCAAATACGACCTTTGTCTTCACGTCGCGACGATACATATAGTCGATTCTTAAGAACCGTAGCTATAATACACATGCACGCTGGACAATTTACCAACGTTTTTGTTTAGGTCCTTGAGCCGCTTTCAGCTTGTGAAATAATTTTACTCGTGCTGTTCTTATAATGTGAAGTGAATCCCACTTTCCGTACCATCGCCGCAAATAATTTCAATGTATGTCCCAACGTGTCTATGTATCGGCTAATGAAGCATAGAGAACACATGCGCGTTGTGAATATTGAACCGGTGCCAAACGCTTTGTTGGTTTCTGTAAATCCACTGTACACCAATGATCAAACTTTCCAGTGTAGCCAATGGTGCTCGCGTAAGTTTGGGAATAAGATAATAATGACATGGGGGTGTAACATCCCAAAACCACCATATGAATATGAGAGACGCCGTAGTGGAGGGCTTCGGGAATTCAGACCACCTGGGGTTTTAACGCGCACCCAAATCTGAGCACACGGGCCGACAACATTTCCGCCTCCATCGGAAATGGAGCCGACGCAGCCAGGACTTGATCCCGTGACCTGCTGGTCAGCAGCCGAGTGCCTTAGCCACTACACCAACACGGCGGGGCAGTTCGCGAATAAGATTGACTACTCGTGTCCTGCGAGAAATTTTATCCAGAAAAACCTGTAGCGATCGCGAAAGTGGCGAAACATTCTGGTGCTGCCTGCGTCGAGCGGTGCTTACACTTTTTGTGGTCTCTTCTTCCGGAGGTGCACTGAAGTACGCGGGACGAAGCCACTGTTCTTTTTTATATTGTTGTTTCTTGTCGCCGCTTCTGTTTGTTTCTTTTTTCACGGGGAGCCGCTCCACAGTTTGATGATGATGACGATTACCTATGCGTATAGCTCACGCCCAAATTTCTGGTCTGGCCAAGATACGAAATATTTATAAAAATAAGTCTTCGCAATAAAATTTTGAGACTATTTGTTTCTATTTTAGGTAAATAAATTACTGACGCCAATTTAGACGGTTGAGGTCAACACCACCTTGATTCATTAGAAAAAATTTCACCGTAGAACCGGGGTCTACGGTGAAATGACGATGAGGGGCTTCCGCTGATAGAATATATGAAACGATGAAATCTCATTTGGTTTGATTAAACACCGTTTTGAAGATGTTTCTCTTCAGTAAATTGAAGCGCCATCCTGATAAGAAATAATTTTCAGCTGTTTCTTCCTTTTCTTCCTTGTTACAACACTAGCACAGAGGGAAAGGAGGCAGGCCATCTCTGTGTGTATATCCTATGGACCAACTTCGGATCGCGAGAACGTAACTTTATCAAGTAACTATATTACTTTTCATGTTGAACAGTAATATTTACGCCAAGGGAACAAGAGGTGTCAATACTCGTTAAGGTAAGTGATAAATGACTTCACAAGGTAAAGTAATTGCTCGCCTTGTCAATCTGTCACGAATGAAGGGCTCTTGTCAGCATTATTGAGAAGATATCTGACCACTGGGCACGCCTATCATCGAAGCGTCTGCTATTTCATCACTTTCATTCATTTCTGTATCTTCGTGGCCCCGTACCCAGCTTAAAATAATTAGAGTTACGTAAGTGGAAAACATAAAATAAAAAGTTCGTGATATAACTGAGAATAATGTTGATAATGTAATCTAGGGTTTTACGTGCCAAAATCACGTGATAATAGAGAAACGCTATTTTTAGCGAGTGACGAACACGCAGATAAAGTGTCTGTACCTATGGCCGCACTTGAGGTTGATGGGCTGAGCTTTTGTGATGCCATTCCGCCAAAGAAACTGATAAGAAATTGGGAAGTTTTATTGAGAATGGACAATTGCAACCCTTGAAAAAATGCCAATGCCGTAATGTTTTTTTTTTCAGAGTGTTAGGCGTCTGTAGCTATGATATTTTTTTTCACAATTATCCGCTTTAAATGCCACTGCAGAGCTGGTATATTATACGGTAAAGCAAAATGTCTGCATTATTTTGATATGTAGCTTGAAAAACGTTTTTAAAGTTCCCTCTTTCATTACCGATGCAGGGAAGTTCACGCAGTTTAACATATATTGGTCTAACAGGTGCTTCTACGAAGCCTAACCACGCTGTATAAAACTAAAGTAAATAAAATAGAAAAAATGCAACTCATACTGATATATACATAAAATATTTTTTTATTTTTATAGCATTCTCATCAATCTAGGAATGATTGCACAGTTAGTATCCTAAATCTGCACAAAAAGAGAGGACAACCTCGTTTCTATGTAGAGGACATTATTGGCTGTGAATTTCAGTAATTCAAGAAATAAATTTGGTCATCCCTTTCTAAGAGTACAAGAGGACACAATATGCAAGCCGGTGCACCAGAATATAAAACACATCCGAATTCAAATACGGGGCTAAACCGCAGGTGTCCTAAAGAGCTATATGCATGTATATCTTTTAAAACATAATTAGTGATTCTCTCCGTATCCTTGATCGACTGCTGCACAGCCTTCCTAAGACTCTCATTGCCCGTATTCGTTACTTGGTCGTATGCTAAAAGGAGGTGATTATCATAACATACTTCTAGATATTTTACGGAGTTCAAGAGTGATATGTTCCGCAGTTATTCATGGTAGCTGGGTTATTCAAAGATAAAATTGTAATTGCGCTTTTTGAAACATTAGGACATGAATGTATAGCCCGCAAACGAGTGTTATTGGCTCCCTTATGCGTTTACAAGCGAATAAATAGCAATTGTATATCACCGTCAGAAACAAAAGTGCTATATTATCTGCATAAAGATGGGTGTGTACTTCATCATGACTGGGAACGGAACAGTGCTTTGTAATGCAATAATCAGAGACAGTCTTGCTAACTTAGGCTTTAAATACGATATATTTGAAGAAATTTTGGGCCATTACGCCGTCCTTGTACGCAATAATTGTCTTATTTCGCATGAACCTTACAGCTACTCTACATTCGGGATTTCAACAAAGCTGAAGATACGTCTATTTCTGATACTCTGGCAGAAAACTTTGACCATTTCCTGTCACTTAGCACTCCGTCTCCTGTCGACAGTGTTGTTAGTTATTTTGAGACATTAGTGAAATTCTGCATCAATAAGTACATACCAATAAAAACAAAAAAGGTGAATAACAATCTGCCTTGGATTAACAAAAATATATTGCATTTATCTCGCCGTGTTGCCAGACTGCGTAAAACCAGACATGCTAACCCTGTGATTCAAGCTTCCTTTGAGAAAGGCAAGGCGGATCTTTGCGATTGCACAAAAAGCGCTAAAGACTTCTTATTTTTCCACAACTTCCTTTATTACTTAAATCCAATCGCCGCAGGTACTCGACTTCAGTCTTGCCTAGTACAACAACCAGTTCCTCTTTCAATAATAATGATACCATTACAAACGATCTCATCGTAGCTTCTAATGCATTTAACTTTAATTTGCAGCAAGTTTTCGCCCTCGACAATCATGTTGTTTCAATTCTTAATCATGACGTACAAACCAATAAACTAGGTTATATTGTAATAATCACTGAAGGTGTATTGAACCCAATCTTGAATCTCGACGCCAAAAAATGTTCCGGCTCTGACGGCAGACCTGATTCTCTCGTTGTGAGATACTCCGCATGGATAGCCCGTTACCTCACTGTAATTTTCCAGAAATCTCTAGTCTGTGGTGGAGTGCCATATCATAGAAAACATCGAAAGTTTTGTCTTTGTATAAATCTGGTGATAAACAGTTCTGATCTAATTACAGGCCAATATCTCTTACATCACAGTCATGCAAGATGTTGGAACACATTATTAACAAGCATATCATTGAATTCCTTGACTCCAATGAAATTCTAACGTCTGCTCAGCACGGTTTCCTTCGTGGCTACAGCATGGTTACAAAATTAGTCGATTTTCTTCATGACGTCACCTTTAACCTCGACATACGAAATCAAATATAGGCAATTTTCATTGACTTCTCTAAAGCTTTCGACTCTGTTCTTCATTATAAGTTGTTAGTGAAATTAGATACCGTACTCAATAATTCCCATCTTGTTTTTTAGATCGCCAGTTTCCTTCATTATCGCACACAATTTCTTTCCTTCAACTCAGTGGATTCATCCCCTGTTGACGTCACGTCAGGTGTTCCTCAGAGATCTGTACTAGGCCCATTATTATTCCTCATATATATTGTGAGCGCTGACTATGTATTTCATCTTCATCTGTATGACCAAATCATTGTAGTGATCATCATCGTATGTCCCGTGAGCTTGCTCTCTGGCTCGTGCGTGTGGATTAAAAAGATAACCTGGTTACTGCTGTACCGGACGTGGTCTCATAAGTGGTGGAGCGTGCTTTTGTTCCCACGTCCTCCTGCTCTACCCGTCAACCCTGAAGCTCCGGTCTGGTCGACGGTTGTGCCCTCAAGCAACAACAATGGCAGAACCCAACGCGTCAGCTGCCGCAACCGCTCCTTCTCAGCCACTTAGGCTTCACTTCACCGTGAGTACCTCTTACCGAGACCCTCCTGTATTTTCTGGCATTCGCAGCGAAGACGTCGATGAATGGCGAGACAGTTATGATTGAACCAGCGTTTGTAAATATTGGGACGAGGCGCACAAACTGCGCTACTTTCCTTTTTACCTCGATGGCGTCGCTAAAACCTGGTATTACAAACACGAGAGCGACTTCTCCAATTGGTAGACCTTCACGGGGCATCTCCGTTAGGTATTTGGCACGTCTGCAGGATGCTCTGCGGTAGCGAAACAAAAGCTCGCAACCCGCATCTAGGGGGACGACGAATCGTATACGTCCTACATTGAAGATATGCTGGCTGTCTGTCGTCCAGCACAAAATGACATGGTGGAGGCCGATCGCATCCGGCATTTACTGAAAGGTATCAACTCTGTGACCTTCAATGCACTCAGGATCTAGAATCCAACTACCGTCCGGGACGTCATCACTACATGCCAACGCCTAAACGCGCTTCATTCCATGCGCCTTCCACACACCCCCTGTGACACTCGCTTTACCGGAGAGCATGAATTGTGGGACCTTATCCGCACAGTTGTCATAAAAGAACTCCACGGCCTTATTCCAGGCAACCCAACCATTGCGTCTGTCCACACACCTCCTCCCTACCTGCGTGAGATAATCAAGAAAGAACTGGCCTCAATGACAAGCGCTGCACATGCCCCGTCTCCTGTGCACTTCCCAGTGCCTTCGTACGCAGAAGTTGTATCACGGGCCCCTGCACCACTTCCAACCGTGTCTGCGGACGTCAGATGCAACCATGTGGCTGCGATGACAACGCACGTCACTGGTTCATCTGCTTCGTCATTCTCATAGTGGATGCCAGCGGAAGATGCATCTCCTGCTCTCAAAGCCACTTTGTGTAAACATCTCAACTCAACGCAAACTGATGCTTTGCTAGCGTTATTAATTAAGCACAAAACTTGCTTTGACGTTTGTTTGGAAGGTCAGTGGCAAACAGCAGTGACCGCCCATCGTATCGACACCGATGAATCCCGTCTCATTCGCCGCCGCCCTTGCCGTGCGTCAGCTTCTGAACGCAAGCTTATAGAAGGACAAGTCAACGACATGCTCGCGCGCATCGTCATCAGGCCTTCGACAAGCGCATGGTCTTCTCCTGTCGTACTAGTAAAAAAAATGGCTCGGTACGGTTTTGCATTGATTACAGATCACTCATCAAAATTAGTCGTAAGGACGTCTACCGAATGCCTCGCATTGACGATGCTCTTAATACTTTGCAAGGTGCCGAGTACTTTTCAAGTCTCGACTTGCGCTCTGTTTATTGGCAGTTTCCAATGCACGAGTCTGATAAAGAGAAGACTGCGTTTGCTACGCCAGATGGGCTCTTTGAATTCAATGTGATGCCTTTCGGCATGATCAATGCCCCAGCCACATTCGAACGAATGATAGACACGGTACTGCGGGGATTAATATAGAAGATCTGCCTTTGCTACCTGGACGACATTGTCATCTTTTCGTCCAGCTTCTCACAGCACCTGGAACGGCTAGACGAAGTCCTCACATGTTTAGCTAAGGCCGGTCTCCAGCTCAACACTAAGAAGTGTCGGTTTGCGTGTCACAGCATCAAGGTATTAGGTGATGTTGTCAGTAAACAAGGCCTTGAGGCCGATCCCGACAAGGTTGTCGCGGTACTGCACTTTCCTACGCCAACCAAACCCAAAGATCTCCGCAGCTTCCTTGGCTTGCCTTCGTATTTTCGCTACTTTGTACGTGGTTTCACTACTATTGCGGCTCTTCTGCACAAACTTCTGACCACGAGCGCACCCTTTGTCTGGTCGGATGACTGCGAAGCCGCTTTTCACATCCTCAAGCGATGCCTCACGTCACGACCCTGCAGCACCTACTGTGCTACACATTGACGCACGTAGACTAGGCATCGGTGCTGTCCTTCAGCGGAACCACGCTTCCGAAGAAGAAGTCGTGGCCTACGCGAGCCGTACTCTGTCGCCTGCTGAACGAAAACCAGCATTACTGAGCAAGAATGTCTCACCATCGTGTGGTACGTACAAAAGTTTCGCCCTTATTTACACGGCCGGCATTTCACAATAGTGAATGACCATCATGCTCTGTGTTGGTTATGATCTCTCAGATTTGTTGGGACGCCTTGGCCGTTGGGTACTACGATTGCAAGAGTATGACTACAGCATCACTCGTCGAAAGCACCAAGATGCCTACGCTTTGTCACGTTGCCCGCGCTCGCAAAGCGCCGAAGTGTCACCTTCCATCTGTTTGTCACCACCCACCAAAGTGACCGAAGAGACGGCTGCTGCTTGGAAACAGTCAGTTGCCTCGGCGGACTTTCTTTCGTCCACAGATCTCGCCTCGCTTCAACACGCCGATACCTACTGCCGCACAATCATCGATCGGCTCACTGGCTTATCGCGTGCTCCAAACAGTCGCCTAAAACGACAACTTGCACGTTTCAAGCTTCAAGATAGAACATTATGTCGCCAAATATACCATCCTCTCGGTAACCTATGGGTTCCCGTCATTTTTCGCTCACTTCGTCTAGACGTTCTACAAGCGTTTCATGAAGATGCGACAGCCGGCCACTTAGGGTTCCACAAGACTTACGACCACCTCAAAACTCGCTGCTTTTGGCCTGGCCTCTCCACTTCTGTCGCCAAGTACGCCGCTTCCCGCGTGTCATGCCAGCACCGAAAACGTACCACGTCTCTTCCCGCGGGGCTTTTGCAACCACTGCCGTGCCCGTTCACTCCCTTTGAATTTGTGGGCATAGACTTATACGGACCTCTTCCGCTTACGCCAGCCGATCAACGTTGGACTGTTACTGCCGTAGATCGCCTTACTCGCTACGCGGAGACGGCAGCTCTTTCGTCTTGTGCTACCTCTGAAGTAGCCGATTTTTTTTTCGCGCTACTATAATACGACATGGCGCAAAGCTTGTGCTCCTCAGTCACCGTGGCAAGGCGTTTCTTTCACATGTCCTTGCTGAAGTCCTCCAGGCCTCTAACACCATCCACAAGACCACATCATCGTATCACCCAGAAACAAATGGTCTCACTGAGCGTTTTCACCGAACTTTGTCCGACATAATATCTATGTACGTGCAACCGGATGACAAAAACTGGGACACTATACTTCCTTTCATCACATTCGCATATAATACTGCCATACAGCGTTGGACAAATTTCAGCCCTTTTTTTCTCGTGTACGGCCGTGTACCGACTTTTGTTTTGGACACCACCTTTTTTGTCCACATCTTCCAATCCATCTTCATCTCTCCCGAAAGAGTTTGCCGCTCGCGTCGCCCACTGTCGTTACATCGTGCACGCCTGCACTGCTACCATTCAGGACAACAGAAAATTCGACATTGATGCAAAGCGTCGAGTTGTTGTGTTTCACCCAGGCGACAAAGTCCTTTTGTGGACACCTGTTCGTGCACCTGGGCTCTGCAAAAAAATTGCTTCACCGATATGCCGGTCCCTACATCCTCCTGGAACGAACATCTGAAGTCAACTATCGCGTTGTTCCTGTCAATGCGGCACCTAATCGCCGTCGCCGCCACACCGAGATCGCCCATGTCTCTCGACTGAAACGATCTATTCGGCGTCCTAACCCTTTCTAACTTGCTGCCCTCTTTCGTGAAGGGGGGAAAATAGTGTGAGCGCTGACTATGTACTTCGTCTTCATCTGTATGACCAAACCATTGTAGCTTTGGGTGCACGTTAAAGAACCCCAGGTGGTCAAAATTTGCGGAGCCCTCCACTACGGCGTTTCTCATAATTATATGGTGGTTTTCGGACATTAAACTTCACAAATCAATCAATGAATCAATCAATCAATCAAACCATTGTAGCGATCATCATCGTATGTCACGTGGGCTGGCTCTCTGGCTCGTGCATCTGGATTAAAAGGTAACCTGGTTACTGCCGTATCGGACGTGGTCTCATAATATTACTGATTTATCTCACTGCACCTCTTTAAATAAGACTTTATTCTTATGATTGCGTATTATATGAACCCATTTATTCTGTGGAAGGTCATCACCATCTTTCACAATCCCTCATTTCTTTCTGCTCTTGCTGTGAAACATGGCAGATGAACGTCAATTGCGTAAAAACTCTCGTCATGTAATTTACCGATGCACAGAATCTGTTTTCGTTTAATTATTACTTATATGGCTTACAACTTAGAAGATTCTCACAATGTAAATATTTGGGTGTGATTCTGATAAAAAAACTTTCTTTGATCAACCACATCGAATGTATCAGTGTGAAAGCTCTAAAAGAAGATAGGTTATTTGCGCCGTAGTTTGGCTAAATCCCGCCGTGATACCAAACTACTTCTGTATAAAACGTTGATTCTCCCTATTCTAGAATACGGATCTGTCGTTTTGTACCCTCACAAACAATGTGAGCAAAAAATTCTCAATAGCATTCAACGTAAGGCTATCCTCTTCATATGCCGTAACTACAGCCACAACTTCTCTGCAACACAGGCTCTGCATTCACTGAACATTGTACCATTACAATCCCGTTATTGCACCTAATCTTTAAAACTATTATATACAGTCATCAACTCCTCTCCTGGCATCTTTGGTGGTATTTACATCGCATTTATGGAAAAATCTTGCACCAACAGCTCCCACATCTTGAACATAAAGCCTTTATTTGCTCGTACTAACATAATTCAAGTTTAGTTTTTTTTTCCCGCGTACTATAGACCTTTGGAATTTCCTACCGCGCAGCTTTCGTTCACTATCATTACAAAACTTCATCGATGCCGCTATGGCCCATTTATAAGATAGGTAAAGATCGTGTTTGCAATACCATAGTGATGTTTTCTTGTGGATTGCTGTAATATAATTTAGTTTTATTGTTGTTTTATTGTTGCTTTATTGTTGTCGCTTAGTTTGTATTAGTTTTGTATAACTCATATACTCCTGCTATAGCCCTGCATTATGGCTGCAGTATATTCAAATAAATAAATAAATACACAAAAAGAATAAGCTAGTTAACAGCTCCCTCACGAGCTCCTGGTTACCTGGAATGTATATTTCATAAATGACACTTTAGTAAGCAATAAAACACCCTCCTAAGTTAAAACTCCGTAAACTACCTTACCGTATATTCAGAGCTATCATAAAATTTAAGTGATCCCATAACATTTTATGTTCTTCTGTTTAGTAAGCTTTCTACTGAGATCATTGTTGCCTTTTCTTTCTTTTTTGTTGCTCACGCGGATAGGCACTACAGTGTGCGAAGCACGCAGACCCTACAGCGTAGACAGACTGACACGGGCGCGTTTGAATTCATCTCGACATAATCTGAGATGATGTTGCATGGGTACTTTCAAATGCTGGGTGGCTAACCTATGCACCGAACTTGATTCGTACCGGCCTTGATATCGGGAGAAAATGTTCGTGCGACCACGAAATCACGATGAGGTGTGGAAGCAAGGCTGACTGCGTGCATCACCGGAGGTTCTTCAACGTGTATATAAACGTGACGCTAACAAGAGTATCTACCGATAGTATGGAAAGCTGGGCCAGTTAGTTTGAGAAGATACTTGTAACATTTCGGCGCACACAGAGTGAACTGTGTGTGCGTGCCGAAAAGTTAATAATAAAAGAGTATCTAGCCTCGATTTGTACCTGCCTTGAGTGCCAAACTCAATCTGTACCGGCTTTCATCGCAAGACAAAAATGTCCGTGAGACCTGGAGATCATGATGTGGTGTCATGCTCATTCATACGCATGCATACGGAGAGGCAGTGCTCAAGGTGAAGGCTTGAAAGCAAGACTGACTGCGTGCGTAAGTCGGAGCCACAGCTGCTTCAACGACACCAAGCTGGAGATCTGGCCTCATTTCAACAAAACTTTAATGAAAACAAAAAAAAGATATATCTAACTCCGTTTTCATTCTCTCATTCTTAGCGTTCTGAAAGTTATCTAGTTTTACTATATGGTAATGCAAGGAGCAATTGAGCATACCCTAAGTAGCGCTCACAAAACAATGTACAAGCACAATGTCCTGTTCGTACCCAAACATAATGCTGGACGCTCAGTGAACATGAAACCCTAAAGAAGCATGCTTCTCTAATATCCCCACCGACATAAAAGAGCAGGAACTAAAAACAAGCAAACAAACAAACAAAAATTGCCCGCAGCTTCCCTCGGGGGAACACTGAGGAGGATGCGGAGCATATAATTGGTTAACGGGGTGTTAAAGGGCGACTTACTTGGGTCGATGGCTAAATTGGTTAACGTGGTTGTGAAATGGGGTGTTAAATTGCGACTTACTTGGGTCGATGGCTAAATTGGTTAACGTGGTTGTAGGAGGGGGTGTTAAATGAGTGAACACGTACACACGTATGCGAAAGGGCGGCGCTGGTCGAAGGGACGTCGATCATTGTGTTTGTGGATTCGTTGGCATTCATTTCACGGCGACTTCGGACGTCGACGCGCCGTACAAACCAACGGACGAGCGGCAACTGAGCGAGCGAGCGCCGACCTTGAGTATATATACAGCGCGACGGCGCATGCGCTGTCAGCTGTCGAATGTTCTCGAAGGAGAAGCGCGCGCGCGGCACAGATGGCGACGGCGCGACTGCGCATGCGCTGTCAGCTGTCGAATGTTCTCGAAGGAGAAGCGCGCGCGGCACAGATGGTGGGCGACGGCGCGACGGCGCATGCGCGCGCGTCAGCTGTCGAATGTTCGAAAAGCGGTGCGGACGGCGCGGACGGCGCACTACAAGGCGCGAGTATAAGATGCTTCCGCATCTAGAACACATATGCTTTTTTTGAAACACCAAGGGTGCGCCTATGACTGCAAGACATTTAGTGCGGAATGCTGCAGGCTGTCCGCCGCAGTATGCCTAAAAAACTGTCAAATCATCGACAGTCGTCGCGTCGAGATAACGCTGCAAAACCGCGTTCTTTTAAAAATGCACATAAGTGAAGAGACACGTACAGAGTGCGTGAACCGTTCTTTTTATTCTATTATGTTACTTGCTACGTAACTCAATACGTCATGGTGAGACTTGAATTCTTCAAGGCCGATTCGCCACGCGGTGTCCTTCAAGCGAACTAAATCGTTGGTGTCCAAAAAAGCTGCATATGGCACTCGCGGTGGTTTTCGCTAGATTCATATATAAATCTGACATGATGTGAAGTGAATAGACAACGAAGGTAAATGACACAGGCAAACATGATAATCACAATATGCACGGCATGTATATCATCACTGTATTCTATACTCACAGCACCCTCGCGGCAGTTTGGTAGTTACACATATACCAAAATCGGTATCAATCGACTGTGAATGGACGACCAAGGTAAATGACTCATTTAAACATGATAAGTATAACATGGAATTCTTAATTGTACGGCATAATTTACGTTCGCCTCGTGAAGTTGCGCTGGATTTAAGGTGACATATACACTTTCCTCATTTATGCTTCGCATATCATCGATTGCCACTGTACGTGGGATCGGCCAATTTTTTTCTAGATTTTGTCGATCTACTGTTACTGTGCAAATGGCATGTGTGATCGCATATGAAAGATTAGTGTTAAATTAGTGTTGAGTGTGTCTGTGCCTTTTGTGTCCTAGTCGTGGTGCGCTATACCTATATGAATGTAGTCATTTGAAAAGCTGCTGTCAGTACACAGAAACGCATAATTCAAAATCAAAAACAGCCTTCTTGGGCTGAGTTGGTTCATAGTGGTTGTATGAAGTAACAGCAGATAGAGGCACAATGGACCGGAAAGAGTGCTCTTTCCTCTTTTTTTGTCTTTTCCTATATTACGTTGTCATACTGTTAGTACAGCCATTACAAATGTGTTTGACGGAATTAAAAAAAGCTGCTTTTCCACAAAGGCGAAGCAAAAATCAAAATTTTAACATACCAGAAGGTTGCGTAGAAGGGCAAGTAGACGGAAACGTGCCTGGCTTTTCTCACGCACAAATGACGCACGAAACGTGCTTCCAAGTACAGGTGTAAGCAAAGAAGTGTCGGAGTTGTTATTTCGCTGTGTCTGAAAAGCACGCCCTTTTTGCAAACGAAGACTGTGCAACAATCGCAGTGGCATTTCGCGCCCGGTAACTAAAACAGATTCCTTCCAGTGACAGCTCAAGGCAAGGAGGAAGGAAAGCTAAACAGAGGCCCTCCCTGTGTGAGCTGCAGAGTGAAAAGTGTGGTAGAAGTCACGTGCGTGTACAGGAAAGTTGTGGGTCAATGTGGGCCCGCCTCCGTCTCGTGCGCCAGCGAAAGGGAGGTGGCGGGCAGTGGTAGACTCGCCGCCGGCTCCTCATCGCTGGCGTCCGTTGCGCATGCTCGAGCCGCTGTGGCATGCCCACAATAGAGAGGAGGAGTCCTCTACTCTTACCTACTTCCGTCTTCAGAAGATGCGACGTAACGGTCTCTCCGCAGCTTATTCCTTCCTCCATGGCGCAAGGCATCCAAGACCTAGTATTCTCTCCACCGCGAGATAAGGCGCGCGAGCGAGCGTCCACCTCTCCTCTCCGCGGGGCAAAGTACGCATGAGAGAAGAGAGCACGTGCTGCCGCATTGTGACAATGTGGCGACGCACGCTTAGTGCGCCATCGTGCTAGTAATTCTGAAAACACGATATCTCCCCCCTCCCCTAGATGCACTTCACCAGCGTTAAGCGGTAGATATAAATTGTTTGCCGTTTGAACGTTGGAGATAGATAGATACATGTGGGGTTTAACGTCCCGAAATCACCGCATGATTATGAGAGACGCCGTAGTGGAGGGCTCCACAAATTTTTACCACCTGGTGTTATTTAACGTGCAAACAAATCTGAGCACATGGGTCTGCAACATTTTCGCCTCCATAGGAAATGCACCCGCCACAACCGGGATTTCATCCTGAGACTTGCGGGTCAGCAGCCGAGTATCTTAGTCACTAGACCACCGCGGCGAGAGGTCGAACGTTGAAGGACGTGCTCCTATGTGGCTCAGCAGTTTATGCCCCACAGTCATCAATCAGAAGTTACGCGTTAAGTTCTGTGCGCCGGAGTCTTTTTGTGTATATTTTTTTGTTCTTGCGATTTCACATATACAGGTACGTATACATATACGGTGAGTGACGGCGACATCGACGCCTGCGGGCAAAATCCAGCCGAGAGCGTTCATATAATTGCGATCACATTAAAATGCGGTTTCTCGGGGATTCATTATTCGACCACTTCTTCTATTATTATATATAAACGATATATTAAATATTCTGTTACCATCGGATGTAAGTTTTACGCCGATGACACTAATGTATTTTTTCAAGAGAAAAGATAATATTCAATTGCAGGATAATAAATGTCTCAGTAATTCATCCGAGCGACTTATCGTAAACTGAAAGAAGTACTAAATGCCTCAAGAGACAGTGGGATTGGGCGTGTTGGTATAACATCATAAAGGGTGCCAAGGTAACTTCTCTTCTCCTGTCCCCTCCTGCCCTGTCGTTTGCGCTGGTAAGCACCCTTTATGATGTTACTAAATAGCTAAATACAGGACTTTAGGCTTCCGACATAAGCCCAACCGGATTGATATAGACTTCAAATAATGAGATGAGATTATCGAGCGTTCAAGAATGCTTGAATTTCCCGCTGTTTTTTTCTAAGAAACTCTCATCGGGTCCTCTCACGTTGATAACCCTACAGGACTCATCTCATGGTCAATAGTTATAATAAGTAGAGTAAAACAACTTTTTGCTACGACGGTTACACTATAAGCTATGATACTCACTAAGTCTTTCCTCTTCACAATGCTAACTCTTTGTATAATGAACAAGAACAAATATTATTACATTATATACAGAACAAAAATCTATTTAGCGTGTTATTGAAAATGTGCATTAGGCAACTCACTGTGCTACTTTTCAACGCAGATATTATAATGGAATACAACACACACTGAAAGAAAGGATAGGCATTGTAATTTTTCAGAAAATAGAGTAACGTCAAGAGAATTTTCATTGACGATTTCTGGAGAAGGGGCACATTTGAGAAACTATAATGATCATGTATGACGAGCTATGGCCCGTCAAACAATTTTACGAAATTCCACACTTCTTAAAGTACAACCCGCCGTCATAAATATGGTACAAAAAACGACGCACTTAAAAAGCTTCAAGAAACAGCTATATGCAAACCTTCCAGTTATTCAGAAATAATCTTGTTTTTTGTTAAAGTTTCTATTTGCAATTGAGTTGTCATCTTGTATGCAAGCACTACGCTAGTATAATTTCATTCATCTCAAATATTTATTACCATATATGTAAAGTAGATTAGTTACGCGCAAATATTTTCTTCTGAAATGGTATTTGTTGTTTGAGTGATGTGTGTCTAGAAAGAAGAGTGACACTCACACAGTCGATCATGCCTGTTTGTCGCCCTCCTGGGCAAAAGAAAATTACAACTTGTTATTTGTCATTGAGGGAAGGAAATAAATTAATATCAAAACATGTAATCAGCTTGCTTTTCTTTTGTATATGGAAGTATTGGTTGGTGAGTCTACTTTGGTCAAAAGGTCATTAAGGGTCATCACTATCACTGGACACGTACATTCTTTAAGAAGGGCATGTAGTTTATATGATTTCCGTAAACTGTTCGTCAGCCCACGTTCGTCCTCTATGATTCTATTTTGTTGTCTCGTCAGAAACACCATTTATGTTTTCCCAACATGGCAAATACGAAGCGACTATATAGATTTCTGGAACGATAAAAAAGACAGAACGACTGCCAAGGCACTCCGAACAAATAATAACTTTATAAGTTTTAGGTTCTTTACATGCCCTGCCTTCTCGCCGCAGTTGCATATGCCAATGAGCCACTTTTAAACTCGTAACTGCAACCACCAGCCACTCTTTCCTACAGGAGCTCCTTGCCGCAGAGACCATATTTGGCTTACACCATTCTATGCAGCCAAAGTGAATAATTTGGTGGTTGTGTGAGTCGGGTGCACGTATACCATTACAGAAGTTACTGTTTATGCAGCAATGACAAAAAAAACGAGTCACTGAAACGTTTATTTCATTTTCGGTACGACATCCGCATATTAAAACGGCAGGAGGACGGCTACAATATTATTCTTTCTAAAACTGTTGCCTAAGTCTGTCCAATAAAGTGAATTCGAGAAAAAGAATGTCCTTACCAGCGCCGATAGATAAAGCGGCCAGCCCCCCAATCCAGTAAGTATCGTAGGGGTTGCTTGTGCTTTGTGGCCCACTGGCGTCAGTCCAATCCTTGATCCATACCAACTGCCAGGACGCAGCCGCCGCGCTTGCTGCCAGTAACAAGACTCCTGGCCACAGCCAGAAGCCACACATTCTAAACGTGGTCCACAAGACTTCGGCCGCACTCTGCGATACATAACCGAATGTGGGTTTACCGATGATAATGCACATCATAGAAGTATAAGTCAAATGCAAAGGGTAAAAATTTCACGCCATACGCGCTCTCGCAATCAACGTTACTTGCTTGTCCGTTCTTTTCTTCGATATATCGCTTGAGTTTTCTCCATAAATACTATCTACTCGGACCAACAGAGGTTTTATTCAACAACACTTGTGGCATAGAAGTATGCTATTAGTGCAGATGGTGGTGGTGGTGGTGGTGATGGTGTTGCAGCAGGCGGGGTTAGCCTGGCCTGCATGGCCGGCAATTGTTCCGCCTGAGCATCTCCTGAATTCGGAAAATATCACCACGTGTATTAGTGCAGAATTTCCACATGAAGCATTAGCTTTCTATAACGCAGTGTAGAGTTGGGCAGCGAATGAGATGCAGCAAGTCTGCCGTTGGGCGAGAAGTGTTCGTAACAACCGTTACCACGGAAATACAGAAATTACGACTTAATGGTGACAGCGATATCTTTATGACAATGATGACATGACGCTGGCATTACTACTTTGACAACGATTCATTCGAAGATGGATGAAAACACATAAACCTTTGCACATTTAGGTGACACTTGCCGCTGTCCGACTACTTCGGTCAATCTACTTTCCAAAATCATCTTGAATAAGTGTTACTAACGGAACACGCTTCATGTGGCACCTTGAGTAATGGTTCTGGAGAGTAATTCATGAAATCTTCTTATGTAAGAGCTCCTGGTCTTCAGCAGAGTGTTTACATGTTTTTGTGGTCACTGAATTACCACCTCCATTTTATATGAAGCCCGTGGCCGCCACCAGAGACACAGCTGTACACAAAAGGTAATTCATACCTTTGTACCGCTGCTGCATACGTTGTAGCTTTTCAAACTTCTGCGACAATCTCTTTACTTTTACGTCGTTACTTTTCACGCAGAACATTCGCAAATCAGCGCCTGAATACATCGAAAGACTTGAAATGAGCATCTCGGCCGAAAATCTGAACCACCGAAAACGTGCACCTCACGGAGGTTTCAGCCGACATGATAAAAGTATTCTGCACTTGGAGCGCTAAAATGATCGTGTTAGTATGATGCACGGTCTGCTGGGAGACAGCGCATTCATTATGTATGACCTAAGGCCTTTAAGGAAGTCATTTTGCAATTTTTTTTCTCCCGGGTGAAATGCAGTAGCCAAGACCTTGAGAGGAGTCTCAATGTTCCGATAGGATTTAGTCTCTTACGATTGCCTTAAATAAAAGCAGTGCCATTTAACGATTCCCCAGAGGTGCCACTTTATTACGCATAAACCAGATACTTCGCCCTGCACGTTCACTTAAATTGCAGTCAAAATGTGAGTATTTTAAAAGGAGATAGCTATTCACTACAAAGGTTTGTTTTTGTATAAAGACTTTGTCTAATGTTCAAGAAAATGAAATTGTATAGGTACTTCACTAGTTACAAATTTTCGCTGAAAACACAGCACTTTTAAACCAGATTGCGGCCATTGAAAATGGAATTGCAGGCAGTGGCGATCCCCGAGGCATCAATGTGTTTAGTGCACATATGCATGCAAATCGATTAAAAATTTGAATTGCCGCAGTGTAGCAGCAATTGGGCCCGTTTATTTTCTTAAAAAGAAAAATAATGTAGTAGATACGCAGGAAGCACGACAGTCATGCGCTTGTGTCGCAGGGTACGAGTGTTTTCTCCTGAAAGATGTGCCTGCTAGGGCACAGTGGCATCACGTAGCGAGACAGTTTCGAGCAGCAGGTGGGGTCACCCCACTGCCTGACGGCAAAGTTTGGGGACTATTAGAAGCACCGAAAGTATCTGCTCTTGCTTAGTCAGCCGCTGCGGTGGTGATTGTGTTCAGGGGTGAATATAGCCTGTCATTTTAGGCGGAGGGAGGGGAGAGATTTGCTTGTTAGGCAAGTTGGTACATACTTGGGTAACTACAAAAGCCACAAAACATTGAAATCGAAAAAACAGAGCAGTATAAACCTAAACAGAGAGCAAAGCATCTGCTCTCTGTCTCTGTTGCTGCTGTTATGATATTTCTGAGTTGGACGTTTTTTTGGCTTTTGTATTTATTCAGGTTGGAGGGGGGGATTACTCGCCATAAAACTTGAGAAAAAGTTATGGCTTCTTGTTTTCAGTAGTTACGATGAGAACCTGATGAATGCATAGATAATGTTAGTTTGTGTTTACAGCGGCTCCACTCATTTGTCCTAAGTCGGTTATAAGAGGTGCATGACAAGCACTGAAAAGAGGTTGGGATGGGGGGTGCTGACACAGGATTTAGGGGCGTCGATCACTGCTATCGCCACTCACGAGCTCTGGATCCGCCACTGGAGCATCACAGATTCACAATAATAATAATAATAATAATAATAATAATAATAATAATAATAATATAATATAATAATAATAATAATAATTATAATAATAATAATAACACCTTGCATTTCTTCAAATAAGACAGTACATGTGACTACGCCTGCCAAAGCCAATTGGTGGCTTGAGTGGCAGAGCCTGGCAGACAGTAAAACAAACCGGGGACGCATTACAAAATTGTATTTCATAGCCAAAGAGGGATGATAGGACAAAAAACAACGTGCATATGAGATTAGAAACGTCAGGGCATACAAGCAATAGTTACAAGCATTATACAATAGTTACAGCAATGGAAAAAAAAGGTATGAAGGAAAAGAGAACAAAATTATAGCGAATGCTTCTTAAGCATAGTACCCCACGGGATAATTGTGCAGCATCATGCTTGCGAATGAGTGTATATGAAATAACACACGACATGCATTACAATTGTAAACAGGTATGCCGTAGCAGTTTCCTTAATTTGTATTTGGTTTTTGTGCGCAAAATGCGGGGGGTAGTACAGTGAAATAGGTTGGGACATAATGGGCTCGTATTCCAGTTCCACACTTTGTTGAACACCGCAGCCTCCAGTAACGTACTTTGGGCCTTAAAGAACGTGAACTAACATACGAAATCAAGAATTCTTTGGACCAGCAATGTTTTAAAACAACCGTTTGACTTATTGAAGTTTGGCATAAACAGCGTTTTGAAAATGTCTCTTTCAGAATTGATGTTCAGGTCGTAAGATATATTTCTAAAACCGAACGCAATATTCTCTTTTTTCTTTTGTGCCATAGGACAGCACAGTGTCCGTAAATGGTTATTCCGTAACGCAGTATTTTGTAACCCAAAGCGTGTGATATCACCTTACGTACTGAAAACGGCATGTTGTATCTTATGTTATATAACAGACATGACACAGTGCGAAGTTTTTTGCAAACATAGGCGAGATGACTATTCCAGGAAAGGTCGCTGTCAATGTATAAGCCAAGGTATTTCACAACAGATGAATACTGTAATGACCTACAAGAGCAGGATGAACAGTCAGAACAATGCAAAATGAAAGGATAATCAAGGGTTACATTCTTCAATGGATTTTGGAGGCAGACTAGATTAGTTTTAGACACTTTTATATTAATAGGGTTATCTCAAAACCAATACATGACTTTAGTGGCAGTTGACTAAAGAAGAGTAATCGCCTCATAAAAGTTGTTTGCAATCGTCACGATCATAGTGCCGTCAGCGTATTGATATGCAGAAACCGGTAACGCGCTGTGAAGGTCATTTACAAAAATATTGAAAAGCAGCGGACTAATTGATTGATTGATATGTGGGGTTTAACGTCCCAAAACCACTCTATGATTATGAGAGACGCCGTAGTGGAGGGCTCCGGAAATTTAGACCACCTGGGGTTCTTTAACGTGCACCCAAATCTGAGCACACGGGCCTACAACATTTCCGCCTCCATCGGAAATGCAGCCGCCGCAGCCGGGATTCGAACCCGCGCCCTGCGGGTCAGCAGCCGAGTGCCTTAGCCACTAGACCACCGCGGCGGGGCAAGCAGCGGACTAAGAATTGATCCCAGTGGAACGCCGGTTTTGATGATTTGGAACGCGCTGTGAGATTGTTCAACGGATACAAGTTGACACCTGCCTTGGAGGAAATTTGCCAACAAAGACCATAAAGTACCCCTAAACCCTAACTGAAAAAGTTTATCTAATAACGAGGTATGATGGACACTATCAAACGCCTTGCTGCCGTCAAGGAGCGCACAGGCAAATTTGTTGATATCGAACGCCTCGTTTTACTGATCAGAGAAGTCTTCCCATAGCGTCTGAGTGCTTTTCCCCTGTCGAAAACCATAATGGCAAGGCAATAAAATAATAATAATAATAATAATAATAATAATAATAATAATAATAATAATAATAATAATAATAATAATAATAATAATAATAATAATAATAATAATAATATAATAAAAAACAATAATATTATTATTTCATTATTATTATTATATTATTATTATTATTATTATTATTATTATTATTATTATTATTATTATTATTATTATTATTATTATTATTATTATTTTATAGGGGCTCACATTCTACACCCGCGATATAATTATCAGACACCAATATGGAGGGATTCGGAAAGTTGAACCACCGAAGATTCTTTAGGCAGAATAGGTGGTCGCAGTTACACGGAGGCGAAATTCAAGAACTGCGGGCTTAGATCAGGGTTGCAGCCAGCAGGAGTGGGGGTTGACTTCATACTGTTCCAACCCCTCCCAGCAGTTTTTCTGCGTAAAACACCTGTGATTGAATCTCCCCCCCCCACTCCCCGCCCCCGTCCGAGGACAAAAAAAATTGGCTACGCCCTTGGCTTAGACTTAGGTGCATGTTAAAAACTCAACTTGGCCGAAATTTTCGAAGCCCTCTTCAAACGCATCGATCATATATCAAAGCGTAGTTTAAGAAAAAAATACAGTCATTTATTATTATTGGTAAACCGTTTTCCTTATTATGCCGAGCAAAGTAAATGCCTAAGATATTATTTAGGAACGCATACGTTGATGAATGATAAGTCGGGTTTAACGTCCCAAATTCACCATATCAATATGAGAGACGCCGTAGTGAAGGGCTCCGGAAATTTCAACCACCTTGGGTTCTTTACCGTGCACCAGAATCTGAGCACACGGGCCTACAGCATTTTCGCCTCCATTCAAAAAGCCGCCGCCGCAGCAGGCATTCGATCCCGCGAACTGCGGGTCAGCAGGCGAGTACCTTAGTCACTAGACAACCACAGTGGGGCAACGCATATGTTGGTAGAAACATCACCAAATAAACGCCTCGTTCTGAAAAAAATGTCTTTTGACGTTGACAGCTGTGCGATGCATGAAAAAATTTAGGTGTCCTTAACCCTCGCAATTAATTGTTGTACGCCTTAGCGTTGTCCTGTAACTACACTCTAAGTCAGGTGCCAGATAACGAACGGCACATAGGCGGCACGCACCTGCGTACTGACTAAAACCTGTCTGCAGAGAGCCCAGCAACAAAAAACCCGTGACATCAGCGCGGCACAGAAGTCACGCATAGAGGCGGTAAGAGCAGTCGCAAGAACAAAAAAATGGGGGAGAGCCGCCGTCTCCCTCGTGCCAGCCTGGCGCCAGGAGCTGGCATCAACTTACGCAGAACCGTACAGCCACAAGCGAGAGCGAGGAAAAAAAAAGAAACGCCCCCCCCCCCCGTACCGTCGCCATGCCAGCTGTGGCCGACGTGACGTTCACCATCGCCTGCATGCCGTGGCATTTGTGCGTTGCCCTTTCGTCCCGCTGTCTTGTGATGGTCGTTTTTCTAAAAGATGTTCTGAGACGGAAACAATTTCCAGTGCTATTTGGCACAGTTTATTCAATATATAATACATCTCTCTGCATTTGGGCATACACTGGGATGTGTAGACCCATTGTTACTCTTTTTACTTCAGTAACAGAGTACAAACAGCTTTCCGTTCATCAGTTGTCGAGGTATGACACTGTGTCATGCACTAAATAGAGGAGTACAAGTGCATGCGTGACGGCTTTCTGAAACACTGGTCTATGTATGTTGATGCGCAAGTTCTGCCAAACAAGTTGAACTGATGATTATAGGAAATCTGCCACGATCTTTTTCTGCCGCGAGACAGAAAAAGATCAAAATTGAAGATCTATTGGTCGATCTTTGTGTAGTAGTCACGTAATTTGATGATGAACCTAAAGTACAGAGTCGGAAGACAGCTGCAGAAGTCAGCAGGAGAGCTCCGCCGCGTTGGTTTAGTGGCGAAGGTACTCGGCTGCTGACCCGCATGTCGCGGGTTTGAATCCCGGCTGGCGCAGCTGCATTTTCGATGAAGGCGGAAATGTTGTAGTCCCATGTGCTCAGATTTGGGTTCACGTTAAAAAACAACAGGTGGTCAAAATTTCCGAAGCCCTCCACTATGGCGTCTCTAATAATCATAGGGTGGCTTTTGGACGTTAAACCGCACATATCAATCAATCAACCGAAGTGAGCAGGAAAGCGTATGTCACTGACATTTTCTTACTCTTTCGTACATTACGTACACTTCTCATATTCCAGCATAAATTTGTGACAGCGAACCACGACCGAGACAACCAGTGCACGGCTGTGGAGATAATGTACCAGCTATAAAAATCACCATTTTTTAAAGAGAAATTTGTAGCGGTAAAAATAAATATTTTGAGGTTCGTTCTGCCCCACTCCTTGACCCCAACTGCACGCCGACGTTCGCGAAAGAAATGTGCAGAGGCATTATTTATTTCAAGGGAGACCGACCTGTCCGTCGTGAGTTGTGTACGTCATACTTGACCTTGGGGCGCATTTCGGCATTCACTTGAACAGCGATGTGATGCTGAATGAAGACAAGAGTAGCCACTCCCCGTTAATAAGAACAAACAACGACTGAAAATGAGTAAAAACACTCTATATAGCGAAATATTGTGCATAAATTGTAATTGCAGAAATAAGTAATCGTTGGAATGCTAAAAAAGTGCTGCTACCTGAGCGTGCAGCTCGCGGCAATTCGTGCGTACGAAATGCAATTGTTGGAGTAGGCACGATAAAATACCCATGCAACGCTTACGTGTGAAAGCGCATTGTCTTTAAACATGAGAATAGGCTGCTATTACTGACACTTGTGTCCCTCGTGACACTAATCAGCCCGATTTCTCACAGCACACGCACGTGCGAGAATTATACGCAGGTTTCGACAGCGGAACACAGCGTCGTCCACGAATTCCGGTAAGCGTTACACCCGCAGCTCACAAGGAAGCACTAAAACGCCGCCCAAGATAAAAGGACGCCCAAGCATTAAAACGAGTGCCCAAGCGCTCACCATGGTTGTCTCGAATTCATGAAGTCCTACAAACTATTCGCTGATCAAATGCATGTACATGGCACAAAAACAGTTAAAGGTTCCGAAGACGGTTTGCGAAAAGCCACTTGGTAGATTTATGAGCACAAAAATACTCGCCGTCATGGGGTGGTGCTGTGGTGCAATGGGCAAGACATCTACTTCACGTGCATGCAGTCCCAAGTTCGATCCCAGTGCTGTACTTTGCTTGTTAATCTCGCGAATATAGGTACTTGGGATAACAATGGTTTTCTAATTACCTGTAGTCGTAATATTGTCCGCATTTTTCACGAGAAACCACTCTGAACAGCTTAAATATTACTTTTTTCCGCTTCCACATGGAAAGTCACGCCTAACCGCAGGCCGTATCTTGCGACGAAAAGTTTCACCTAAAATCCCGGCCAATCTTTGTCCAGGCTATTCTGAAGGCCACTTTGAATCGGGCCGGTTTCTCTGCAACACGGCTACAGAGCCACCAGAAGCGGTGGTAATTTGACTTCATTTCCTGTCTGCGGGCGTGTAGTATAGCCACGATTTGACTTAGAGTGTTGAAGTACTTGGTACATGCTTAAGGTATCATATTTTTTGCGAAAGTAAAACTACCAGTTACTAGAGGAATTGAAATGTGATCAATAAAGTGGAAATTGGCTAGTGCCACTGGAGCTTTTGCATATTACGGAATTCTGTGTAATGGGTGGTATATTCTAAAACAAGAGTAATTATGCCAGCAATGTGTTTTCAAACTTCATATGCACGCTCTACGTGGTTTTCTGGCAATACGCGCCGCAACATATATGCCTTTTGTTGTGGGTGGCCAGCTATATTGATTGATATGTGAGGTTTAACGTCCCAAAACCACCATATGAATATGAGAGACGCTGTAGTGGAGAGTTCCGGAAATTTATACCACCCGGGGTTCTTTAACGTGAGCCCAAATCTGAACACACGGGTCTAAAACTTTTCCACCTCCATCAGGAATGCAGCCGCCCCAGCCGGTATTCGATCCCGCGACCTGCGGGTCAGCAGCCAAGTACCTTAGCCACTAGACCACCATGGAAGGGCGGGAGTAAAACGAAAAAGGTTGTGTAGAGACCTTGTCAACCTTATTTTACTGGTGCCGCATTTTTTTTTGCGCGTTTTGAATGGTTGTGTAGAGACCTTGTTGACAGTGTTTTACCGGTAAAGCTTTACAACAGTATATATACTGCTTGACAAGGCCAAATTGTATAGGCCCGAGTTATAAATGGCTGTCCCATCTAGATCAAAATAGGTCTTATTGCGATAGTATTAATATGGAAAGTCTGCACTGGCTTATTTTCGTCGCTGCCAACGCTACCGTCATTCACCGTAAATGTATAGGTTTATATATATATATCAACACTCAAGAAAGAAAAGAAGCCGCCCGGGCCCGGCGCTCAGCTTATTGCGATGTGCCGACTCGCGCTTATTTTTCATGCGTACTTCGCCACGCACAAGTTGGGGGGGGGGAAAGATAGGTGCTTGTGAACACGCGCTTATCCATCGGTGGGGAGAATCATGTACCGTAAGCTTTCACCCCGGACCAATTTTGCTAGCTACAGGGCCCACAATGGTTTGGTCGCTGCAAAGGCCCCGTTTGCGAAAAGAGCGCGCTTTTCATGCGCAGCGAGGTATACGAACTAAGACACTTGTTACTTTGCACTCGTCTGTCCTTATCTATATGTTTTGTGCCGAACCATGCATCCTTTTAGGGGCGAAGCTTCTTATAGTGGCACCCGTACGTCCCTCGTAGCTGTTGTAGTGTGTAACGAATATAACATTTGGACCTCCAAGGAGGTGCCAGTGAGAGATTTCTTCTGTGCGTTGTTGAACAATAATAGATAGTGCTCAATGTCAATGCCAATAGCTGTTAAGGGGGAATGAGAGACAAGAGAATTCTGCTTCTAGTAAACGCGCAGGTTGCGATTTTATTATTGTTCAACAACGCACAGAAGACAAGAAAGGGTTGCTACGTTATACTCGCTGGCCGTAACCTCCTAGGTTTTAGAAAGGTGTAGCGAACGTTGGGCCGCAGTGCCATGAATACACTGAACTAGTATATACCATGAACTCGAGGTGGTTAAAGGTGGGAAGTAGACACGAAGCGCAAGGCGTAAGAAAGTGTGCGTGTGCCTCCTCTTGTTCAGTGCTTAGAATGTCCGCTGGATGGCGGTGCTTCTATATCGGGAATATATGATGAAAACATGCGAGACGGCGGTACTTGGAATGTTGAATAGATGGGTGAACGGACACACACAAAGATGCATGGACGGACTCACAGATGGCTGCACCAACGGATGGACGCATGGACAGACGCAGGGGCAGATGCATCGAAGAACACAGGGGCGGACGCACAAATAGACGTGCGGATGCATGAACAGACGCATGGGTGACCACACAGACGCGAGCTTGGATGGAGGGAAGCAAGAACGAATGGACGGACAGATGCTTCACCCCGCTATCCATCATTCACTCCATGGATACGCTGCCATTTTTTTTGTTTAAACAGCGCGTTACGTGTCGAGCGGTAAGCATTGTTTGTTCACTCTCGTCTTGTGCGTGTTTTTTGTGCGTCATTTGAGTGCGTTCAGCGTGCTGCACGTTTTGATCTGCTTGCCGTTTTCAGTGTTACAGTTCAAGTTGTTGCTAGCGCGTTCATTTCTTCCCCCTTGCGGTAAAACTGTGACTTTTTTTAATCAGGAAACTTGCTAGCACGCGCTGCCTGCGTCGGCGTTGCAAGACGAGAGAAGGGGGAAGTGAGGCACGTGAGTGACAGGGGGGGGGGTAAATGCTGCGCGGAACTGGGGTGTGAGCGTAGGTTAGGAGATGCCCCCTGCTTCAGCGTTAGAGAAGAAAGAGAGGGGAGCGTAACGGGGAAGTGAACGAGATGCCATAAGGGCGGTTACGCCACGTACCCGAATGAGCTCGAGCTTAACTAACCTTCTTTGCATCTAAAAAATGGCAGCATATCCACGAAGTGAATGATGTAGAGTGGGGCGAAGCATTCGTCCGTCCATGCGTCCGTCTGTGTGACCGTCTATGCGTCTGTTCGTGTGCTCGTCCCTGCGTTCGTTCATGCATCCGCTCCTGCGTCCGTTCATGCGTCCATCCATGCATCTGTCTGTGTGTCCGTTCGTCCATCTATTCAACACTCCAAGTCCCACCATCTCGCATCTTTTTATCATATATTCCCCATATAGAATCTTCAGAGGATCGGCCTCGGCGAATAAGTACAGACACATGGAAGAGCTAAGGAATTGTCGTGCTCAGTCAGAGCCTGGTACAAAATATGCCCCCTACCGAAAAACATGGACCCAGTTTTACATGCTGGAAGACATAAAGCAAGAGCCATTCACATAGATAAACAGACAAAATATCTGAATACGGCGAGATTTACTGATGCCGCACCATATCAGGCAAATGCAAAGAACATGGTGGCCGTGGTCACAGACCGAAAAGGAAACGTCACAAGTTGTGCCTCCATAGCCCAAGCCTCTATCACAGAAGCGGAGGAGATAGTGATCGCGCTGGCAATCAAGGAGGGCAGGGAGCGAAAAGCCCCAATGACAATAATCACAGACTTGAAGGCTACATGTAGAAATTACGAGAAAGGTAGAATATGTATGAAGGCCTTCCAAATTCTCACCAAATCTCACAAGGACTTCCCAATTGAACACACCCAAACCATTATCTGGGCGCCAGGGCACGAGGGCGTCACCGGGAACCAGTTTGCGGATGAGGCGGCTCGAGGCTTCACAGATTACCGAGCTTCCTTGCACACTGCAATAGAGGATCCAACGCCCCTAGACCCTAACTTTGGTGCAATTCTTCAGTATTACAGGGAAAATAGAAAAGTGTATCCAGCACCGCATAAGAAACTCACAGCAATGGAATCGGTGGCATTACGCAGAATCCAAACAAACACATACACGAACTTACACAGGCTGCATGTATACTACCCCACAGCATACAAATATATATGTCCATGGTGTGGGGCCACACCCACTCTGTTTCACATCACGTGGGAGTGTACGCATCACAATGAAGAACACCACAACATGAACAACACAGAGGAAGAATGGGAGTCGCTGCTGTCCAGCTCGGCCATTGTTGATCAGCGCTGGCTGGTCCAGCGGGTAGAGATGATGGCTAGGGCCAGCGGAGCCCTGGAATAGGGGCCCGACCATTTGGAATGCTCCGCGTTATGCGCAAATAAAGTTTTCTCTCTCTCTCTCTCCTCATATAGAAGCACCGCCATTCAGTGGACATTCCAAGGACTAAACGAGAGGTGGCACACGCACACTTTCTTACGGCTTGCGCTTCGGGTCTACTTCCCACCTTCAACCACCTTGAGTTCATAGTATATACTACTTCACTGTATTCATGGCACTGCGGCCCAATGCTCGCTAAACCTTTCTAAAACCAAGGAGGTTACGCCCAGCGAGTATAACGTAGCAACGTTTTCCTGTCAGATAGTGCTCAATGTACATGCCAGTGGCTGCTAATGTGAAATGAGAGACAGGAGGATTCAGCTTTTAATTTCTTACGGCTCGCGCTTCGTATCTGCTTCCCCCCTTTAACCTCCTCGAATTCATTCATAGTATATACTAGTTCATTGTATTCATGGCCCTGCGGCTCAATGCTCGCTAAACCTTTCTAAAACCAAGGAGGTTACACCCAGCGAGTATAATGTAGCAACCCTTTCTTGTCCAATAGTGCTCATTGTACATGCCAACGACTGCTAATAGGGTTCGCAGCGTGCGCTTTCACTAAAAGCCGAATGCTCCTGTCTCTCATTCCCCATTAGCAGTCGTTGGCATGTACATTGAGCACTATTTTGCATTGTTAAACAACGCACAGAAGAAATCTCTCACTGGCACCACCTTGGAGGTCAAATGTTATACCTATTTCGTGTATGTGCCACTGGTGGTTACGTAATACGAGGGACGCACAAGCCACGCCATAAGGAGCTTCGCCCCTAAAAAAAATAGCGTCAGGTGGTGCAACCCAGTGGAAGAGAATGGAAGCCGGGTCCCAGAATATGGAGTCTATCATTTTCCTGTAGTGGCGCTCTCAGAATAAATATAAACGCCAGGCATGCAGCCGCTCGCCTGCGGAGCATGCCCACAGAAAGGCTATAGTGCCTAGAAGTATATTCTAGGCACTATAGAAAAGTAGTTTGATGGTCTGCGGGAACGTTGTCTCCCTAGATAGAAAGTGTTGCACCTAGCTCACCTAGATGTGCGTAGCATTGCGTTGCTACAAAAAAATTGGCAGCATATCTACGGAGTGAATGAAGGAGAGTGGGGCGAAGCATTCGTCCGTTCATTCCTTCTTGCTTCCGTCCGTCCATGCGTCCGTCTGTGTGACCGTCCATGCGTCCATCCACCAGCCCGTGCGTCCGTCCCTGTGTTCGTCCATGCACCCGTCCCTGCGTCCATTCATGCGTTCATCCATGCATCTCAGTTTGTGTCCGTTCGTCCATCTATTCAACACTCCAAGCACCACCATCTCGCATCTTTTCATCATATCTTCCCCATAACGATGCAGCGCCATTCAGCGGACATTACAAGGCATACACGAGAGGTTGCACACGCACACTTTCTTACGGCTTGCGCTTCGGGTCTACTTCCCTTGTTTAACCACCTCGAGTTCGTGGTATATACTAGTTCACTGTATTCATGGCACTGCGGCCCAACGCTCGCTAAACCTTTCTAAAACTAAGGAGGTTACACGCAGCGAGTATAACGTAGCATTCCTTTCTTGTCAGATAGTGCTCAATGTACATGCCAATGGCTGCTAATGGGGATCGCAGAGTGCGCGCTAACTAAAAGCCGAACGCTCCTGTCTCTCATTCTCCATTAGCAGCCATTGGCATTTACATTAAGCACTATTTTTTATTGTTCAACAACGCACAAAAGAAATCTCTCACCGGCAGGTCTTTATGTTATAATTGTTACATCCTACAACGGCTACGAGGGATGAACGAGTGCTGCTATAAAAAGCTTCGTCCCTACAAGGTAACGCTAGGTGCCCCTTAGCACTTGGATGTAGTGGTTGGCGTCTGCGGCAAGCTTTGTACGTACGCGTCGCATTGTAGCACAAGCCTGCTTGTGTGGGTGCGTGTTCGTATCCGATCAGAGCCTTTTTTCATTACGTTGCTGCAAATTTAGCATTTCATCAAAATATTTACGCAATAAGACTGTTACTAGGGCTGACAAAGAAGGCGTATTCGTTTGTTACAGGTTGACCTTAATGGTGATACCGTCACGCTTAGCATCTTTGTTTGGTAGTGAAAAATAAAACGAGCGTACATCCTGTAACAAATACATATCCACTATCATACCATTTTGTATTTAGCTATCATTAAGTGCCGTCACATACTACTTCTGAGTGAATACATGAATGTCCTTGCATCATGAGGCTATTACTTCAGCAAGCACTCACTTAGGCTCGTGTAAACCAAAAACCGATGACATAACTGTCATAGAAAAATAAGCCGACGAGACCATTTTTTCCACCCAATCCTGTGCACTGAACATATTTCAGAGGCTCTTAAAAGATAACTAACAGACAAAAAACATAGCACGTGCAACTAGAAAGAGGTTAACAAGAAAAACAATTGGCTAAAGACACGAGAGTCCGTGGAAATAAATGTTCAGAGGTAAACCACTCATATCACCACATAGCAGGACCTGGTGCTTGCAGCGAAGGCTCTCCTGCCGAGACAAAGACGCACTGACGCAAACGGTGACAGGGGTGAAGCGGTTGAGATGCTTACATCGTTGACTTGCAGGGAAAGAAGCGTCAGGCTGGTTGAGGTCAGTGACCTTTCGGCATTCGGCAGCCGCACCTCACCCACGAAGCCGGAGACGTTTTTCGGTCAAAGTTAAAAGACCAGAACAAGCCTGGTCAACACCATAATGATTGATTGATATGTAGGGTTTAACGTCCCAAAACCACCATATGATTATGAGAGACGCCGTAGTGGAGGGCTCCGGAAATTTAGACCACCTGGGGTTCTTTAACGTGCACCCAAATCTGAGCAGATGGGCCTACAACATTTCCACCTCTATCGTAAATGCAGCCACCGCAGCCGCGATTTGAACCCGCAATCTGCGGGTCAGCAGTCGAGTACCTTAGCCACTAGTCCACCGCGGCGAGTAGCTGCTCAATGCCATGCGATGAGAAGAAGCCCTGTGTGCAGGTGGCAGCCCACAGCAACCTTTATGCATGAGCTATGCTAGCCCCCACCCCCGCGCACTGGTCATCTTCTTTCCTCGGTCCCGACTCATCTACGTCTGTCTACCTTCGCTATTCTTCCCCCGTGACTCTCCCAAGTATACGTGAAGGCATCTTATTGGTTTTATAATTTCACACCCACACGCGCGGCAACCAAGCGTGATCTTCGTCATCCTATTTAGTTCAAGCTGATGTCTCGAGCTTTTCGAACGCGCACATTCACATCACAATATTCCTCTTTTCGAAAAGTTTATTCTGTCATGAAAAAACTGCAGATTAGTGTGCGTTTACCACAAAGAACGCGCACCCTGCCCAACGTACCCTACAACATTACAACCAAACCAATTATTGTACCTTGTATGTTCACACAAAATCTGCTGGAAGTCCACAACACATTTCAAAGCAGAGCGACAGCGTCCTGCCCAAAATTAAGAAAACTACACTCCCCATCAAACTGTACTTTTAAATCTAGGATATATACAAAGGATCTATGTCCTTGTCCATATGGTCTAAATCTAGATGCAGCGACAAGTTATATAACCTCGACTCTCAGGATATAGCGTCCCATGCCAGGCAAACAGCACATTTGTTTCTTTCATCTAAATGCAAAACGAAAACCTTGTAGCGCTTCCAATCAGACACATGTCTGTAGTCATGCCCCAAGGTAGTCTGACACTCGGACAAGTAGATTGAATTAGTGTGGCAATGCTTGGATAACAATAGTGGTCGTATCCTACAAGTGTTATCGATCTGCAACGCTTCACTGCCCTATTTATTCACGTCATCACCTCCTCCAGGCTCAGGCGTCTTCAAAACATCAAATATTGTAACCCAATGACTTCTTGATTAGCTGAGGCCACAGAATATATCTGAGATGCCTGATTGCTCAAAGAGCTTAGCAGTGAAACTTGCTTGCTGGAGTCTTGTTCACTTTCTTCAACTCTAGCCGTTCTACTGTGAATACAGTCGACCTTTATGTTTAGGCCTTCCTTCCATTCAACTTCTTCATTTGTCCCTGGCTCAGCTTGTGGCACTGCCATGTACACTTGCACAGGAGTTTTTGCACTATTTGAAAGTTTATTTGTATAAACTCTGTCGGTACTATATACCAACTTCTGCCTGTTAATTAAATAGTTATTTACATGGTTGTCAGCCATGCCAGCGTTATCTGTTACTACAGCTGGCGGCACGCAGACTGACACTGCTGCAACCCCCTCTGAGATTTTTACTTGGTTTCCACAAAAGTCTTATGCTCCTTCATCTAACTCCTTTTTGTTTTCCAAACTCAATGAATTAGTAGTCGTTTTCTGCTCTTAGCATGGAACGCTACACTCTCTACTTTGATGTGACGTAATCATAGCGCCACGTTGAGGCGAGCTAAATGTATGGTCCTCGACCATGCCTGTACCACTGCTTACATCTGTTGACATTACTTAGGATGACCCTGTAGCTACCGCCTTAAAGTTGTGTACAAGGCATACGTTCCTTGCTATGCCACCTTTTTTACTTCGAGCACCGGAAGACTCGGTGTCTTTTCTAGAGACTGCCTTTGGTTTCCGGATGTGCACTGTACGCAAACATCATTTGCCCTTTCATCACGGCTGTCTATAGGACTCCATACTTCTTTTATTATTGTGCAATTCGTTGCAACAGTTCGAGTAGCCACATGGCTATACAAGGAACTCGACTGCTCTCTTTCTGAAACCAACTGCGAAGCCACACTGATCATGGTTGCAAAACCTCGACTGGTCTCACCCTCACTCTTCCCTCACTCTTCCTACAAGTGGCCGTGCACCTGTAGGAAACCTACACGTAACGTTTCATCACAGACGTTTTCAAGTCTGCCGTCAAAAAAAAGAGACTGAATTACTCATAAAGGCCCTACCATCAGAGCACCCATCGATTATCCAATCTTTGGAGCTCAGATACGAAAATGATTCCCGCCAGTCTCTACCTTTTAGTCGCCTTGTTTAGGCTGGCGCCAGTTTCAGCCACAAATGCAACGTCTTTTGTTCTAGTTTTCAGTGTTGTTTTCCTTATTTCTCAGATCTCTTTCAAACTCAATTTCCTCAGCCCTCTCCTTGAGACTACAACTCTCGCGATCCTCACACCAACCATCTTCGCCTCACCTTCTAGACCCATGCGACTCGCCAACTCTTTCAGGTCTGCTCTACTCATGTTCCTGTTTCACTGTAGAAAGGTAAGTGGTACAAATGGTCTCGTCCTGTCGCGGACGCTGGACGCCAACTGTCACGAGACAATTTACTAAGCAAGCTTTTGCTTAAGTTCGGGTAAATCAAAAAAACGTTAACACAAGTGTCAACGAGAAATAATCCAATGAGACCATTTGTTTCCACCCAATCCACAGCAATGAAGATATTTCAGAAACACCTAAAAGATAAATAACAGACAATGAACACAGCATGCAAACCTAAAGAGAGGTTAACAAAAAGAACAAATGGCTAAAAACATGAAAAGTGCGTGGAAATAAATGTTCAGAAAAAAAGAACTCATATCACCAAATAGCGGGACGTGGTGCTTGCAGCAGAGGCTCTGCTACCAAGGCATAGACGAAATGACGCATACGGTGATGGTGGTGATGTGGTTGAGATGCTGACATCGTTGACTTGCAAAGAAGGAAGCGTCGGGCTAGTTGAGGCCTGTGACTCTTTGGCGTTCGGCAGCCGCAGCTTGCACATGAAACCGAGAGGTTTCTTGGCCAACGTCAGTAGACCAGAACAAGTGTGCAAGCTCTGTGTGCAGGTGTGATCCCGCAGCGACCTTGATGTATGAGCTGTACTTGCCGCCACTCTCGTGTCCTGGCCACCTTCTTCACTCGGTCCCGACTCGTCTATGTCTGCTATAACTATGCCTGGCCCAACTTTCAGTTCTGTTGCAATTCTCTTCTATGTCTGTCTAGCTTCGCTATTTTTCTTCCGCGGCTCGCCTAATTTTCCGTGGAGGCATTTCATCGGTTTTAAATCTTTACGACCTCACGTGCCGCAACCAAATGTCACCTTTGTCGTCATCTTTGGTTCAGGCTGATGGCATTGCGCACTTTTTAAACGCTCACTTTCAGATCATACTGTGGCAGCAAACAATAACAGCTCATCGAAATGTAGAAATAGTTTCGCTAAGCGCATCGATTATGTAAATAAATGGTGTAATGTATGTGCGAATGACGAAATGTAGTGCTCCAATGAAAATCATTTAGTCTTGCATACCCTGTTTGAAGTCACACGTAACCTCTCCATGTGCGGAAAATATTCTTCCACAAGTATACCACCTCATATTTTGTTTTCTGACATGTTTTATTGGTGCCATTGTGCAGACACCTGTGAAGGCAGATGCCATGCAGTAGTACAAATTGTCCTCAAATAACCAAGCGGGTAGACACAACGATACGAGTATATATAAAACAAGAACTAATACCTCTCAAAACAGACCATCCCGGCTTAAATAAGTCAGTAATGCCGTTGCAGCCATGCCTTGTTATTCGTATCTACTTTCTCAGAATGGATGCTGACGTTCGCGAGAACACGCCCCAAGAGATCGACCGTTCTTCATACTTAAGAATTGTGGTGCGTGGTTTGCTACAGGCCGCTGTTCGTACATCCCTCGTTGCCACATCACTGAAGAGTACGAAGCACCACTTTTACAAAGCAAGATAACACCAATCTAGATGCACTAGAGAGAAAAAAACAAAACATTGCTAGGCAGACAGCATGCGCAGACCATCCCAGCATGTATTTATTTCTCGCCCCTCCTACCCGTGGTACGCTGCGCCAGAGAGCGCCTGCGTGCGTGGCGTTCCCAATTTTTCTTAGAGTGCCTGTACGTAGTTGCGTAGCTTGAGGCTGTCTTGTGCACCAGTCTTCAAAATTAGAGTATGTATAATATTATTCAGCCTCACTTAATCATGTGCTGCTGCTTATGACGTAAAATGAGTGATAAGCGGTGCCACAAATGGACCAAGTTGAGCAGCGGTGCATGCGCGCAAACAGCACGCTCACGGAATGAATCGCCCCGCTTGAATACGAACCACCCTCGCCCTCACTGTTTGCAGCATGTTAGTATTCGCAGCGCTCATAGACTGTCGCGCCGCCAAGCGAAATGTAGCGGCGTACTCTCGAGGATGGTCGCTGTGCAGAAGCTCCTTTGTTTGGCTCTGCTAGTGTCAGTGTTTTAAGAGGCTAGTGGAAAATGAACACTTTCCAGTTTGCATGTTTTGTGCATCAGTGAATACGTCAGACAGCTCGTGAGACCTTAAATATTGCCACGTTCCATTTCCCGAGTTTTTGTTATCGTCCCAAAACACCACACGATTCTCAGCGCAAACCGCGCCTGCAGTTTTCGAGAAGGTTCCGGACTGTAGTAGATCATTTCGATAAGATCACGCCCACTATGCGAACGGTACAGATTGTTCTGGAACCTACGCCACCGCCAGCGATAACGCTAGAACATTCGACGAAAGAGTATAAATGCCGACACGCTTCGCCGCTTGTCAGTTGTTGATCGAAGGCTGACGCTCCGTTCGCTGCTATCAGTCCGAGAGTGCTATCTGTGCGAGACTGCTACTGTAATTGGACTTTCCGTTTACCGGGCACAGGTTCGCCCAAATAAACAGTTAAATCCCAACACGAAGTCTCCTGTCTTCGGCCACGTCATGACCCCGTGACAATATGATTAGTTTTCACCAGATGAACTTTTGCTGAAGTGAAAATTGTGGCAGCTCGCGTTTTCGATTATAGCCGGCACAGTACAATTTTGGCCTATTAAGCTGTTAGGTGGCAACGTAGTTAATAAATGTTATGTTCTGACGTTTTTAGCGGAAACTTACCTTGATTTAGGAGCGTTTAGCTGTAAGTGCTTTTGTAGTGCATATGAATTCCCGAAAATTCAATTCATACGACCTCACAATTTGCTCTCAGTAACAAGGCCGACGCTGCGCCAATTGCTTTTGTGCTTTTGTCAATAGTTGGCAGCACACTGCAAGTATTTCACTTGCGAACAGGTTTCAGAGCGATGTGTTTTCCGCACCGAGATGAACGTGGTGAGTCATGCGGTGTTGGTGCTGTCAAAATTGTTCGGCCGATGGCTTTCCCTACACTGCTTTCTGTAGTGATGTTCAAATAAATGTTTGTGACGACAAGGATTTTTCGCTCGACATGAACTGTTGTCAACGCACCGAGCGCGGCAGCGTTGATGAAAGATGAGCTGCCAACTTACACGGGGAGCGAGTGGCAGTCAACGTCCCCTTCTGCGTCAACATTTTGTCATGCTCTTAAGCCCATTTGATCTTAATTTCTCTGCAGTGACTAATATGGGCACTGCTACAGGAACAACTAAGATGACATTTGTTGTGGCGGGGGCTCATGCTGCTTCTGCTGAAACCACTGGCTGCTGTCTTGTTGCTGTTCGCCACATTAAAAGGTTGCCTTACCTGGGCATCTAAAAGTATTCTTACATTTGGTGGAGGGCATTCTTAATTCATAATTCGATCATGAACAGAGACATGTTCTCCTGTGATAAAACAAAAGCATCTCTGCGTGATAAACACCACAAATTTTTATTCGTTTTCTGTAGTAATTGGAGTAATCGAAAGCATCACGAGGATCTGCTAAACTTTTTATACTTGATTATAACTTTTCTATAATCTGTATGAAACGTGGCTAGCACAGACAAATGACAATCTATTTGTTCTTCCATTGTACACTAGCGAACTTAGCTACCGGGGAATCTAAAAGAGTGGTGGATCTGTCATTTTTCTGAATTCGTCAGTTTCGTACAGTCATCGTCCTAATATTTCATTCTATTGTCTATTGTGCGAGTCTGTCTGGTTAGAAATCGACCGGAGTGTCTTGCCGCTCAAGAACAGACATTCAATCCTAGCATGCATTCATCGTTCTTCATCGTCTTCGCATTCGCACTTCTGTTAACAGCTACAAAAAATTTTTGACATCTTGACCAACGAAAAAAAACATCGTCATTTGTGGTGACATCAACATAAACATACTTTATCCGAATTGTCAGTCATGCTCTAACTGTATAAAGTGTTTATTTACAATTATTCTTCTTTATTTCATGTTGCAACAAGATGCGACACAGCTGGTTCTGGCATGTTAATAGACTCTATATTTTCATCTTCTTCCTCTGATTGCACTACTAGAGTCATAGATTATTCCATTACGAGTCATTATCCTATGCTTTGCAGTCTTGGCACCAGAAAAGCGTTCGCAGTTGGCAAGACAGTAAAAGCTTCTTCAACGAAGGATTATTTACACGAAAAGTGCATGGCATATGCTGGAATAGTGCTTTATGTGAAGGTTGTCCTGAGAAGGCATATTTAACGTCCCTCCGTAATTAGATCTGTCCGTAATTGTCAACAATTACGGACAGCTCTAATGATTGCACAACTCATGTATCCCGTAAGCACACATTCTCGTCTCCTAGAAATCTTTGGATCACAAATGCGTTGCTGCTCTCTATTTTTAAGAAAAACATTCTTCCTAGAAAAGTAAGACTGCAGCCTTGGAACGTATGCTTGCGCGCTAGATTTCAAGATTACAACACTACTGTTTTCCGCATTCATAAGTGTGCAGACCGAGAATAATATGATTCGTGCATATTTGAAAACAGAAGAAATACCAGGCAAAATTGGGAGCCTAATAAAAGACTTATTATTATTACAGAGTAAGATACGGGTAGTAAAATAATTTACAATGATAGGAAATACACTAATAAGGATGATATACCTAACGTTTTCAGTGATCATTTTGCCACGCGCCAAAATACGTCTTTTAGTGTTTCACCCAATCTTCCACGTATAGCTCTCCACCGCTCTTCCTTCGTCCTGTTTCATCAGAAAAAATGTAATGTAGTTTCTTACCTAAATACAAGTAAACCAGCACAGGATTCTGTCCAGCCTTCTAGATTAAAGCTGCTTGTTGCGAACATATCAAATACTGTAGTAGATACTGCAGCGAAATTTTCAAAACAGGTAAATTTCCAGAGTTGTTGAAACGTGTTAAAATGATTCCGGTGTTCAAGAAAGGTGCTAGTGATAACATTACCTATCGCCCAATTCGAATTTCGCCATTTTTTACTAAAGTCATTGAAAAGCTTTTGTACTCTCGTTTATTGAACTATCTAAACAAATTTCATCTTATTGTTCCCCGCCACTTTGATTTTAAGAATGATCAGTCGACGGACCTGACCTTAGTCAATTTTACAAACAGCATTCAACAATTCATTGAATGATTGCAATTCAATAATTAAAAGTTTGTCGTCGGTTATTTTGTAATATTCATTACAAACAATAGCATCGGACACGATAGTAAATTCTATTATTCTCGACAAGCTGCTGTGTTTTCGTATTACCGACCCACCAATTAACCTATTTCGCAGCTGCGTATCCGAATAGCCACAAATAGTGTACCAAATAGCCAATTATCATCAACTAAAATAATTAACTGCGGCGTTTTTCAAGTCTCTATATTAGGCCCTTTGTCGTTTCTTCTATTCATTGACTTACCCATTACGCTTACATCTATTGTTTGCTGTATGCTGATGATATGACCATTTATTCACCACATAAATCAGTGATCGCACTTCAGAACATGCTTAATACAGATCTGATAAATCGTTCATTTGTGGTGTATAAATACCAACCTGAAAGTAATCTTATTGAAACAGATTTTCTGCTGTTATAGCCCCCAACGCCGAATATTTCTTCTAAACTTGTTTCATTGAATAATCATGATATGCCGGCATCTGATATTGTTGATTTTCTGGGTACTACTCTGCATAAACACCTTCAATATATTATTCATGCGAACTCACTCATCAGAAAGGTTTCTTTTGGTAACCGCAGTATCATTAAAACACGTTTACTCTTTCAACCTCATATTCTTCTCTCACTTTATCGTGCTTATACTAACAGCCATTTCTTATACTGCCTACCATCATGGGGTAACACATACGACGTTCATCTTAAACTGCTTCAGTGCCTTCAGAACAAGGCAGTGAAACTAATGACATATAGCCTATTCCGTTGCCATTCTATACCCATCTATCAACAGCTGCGCATTTTACCGATTTAAGAGTTGTTTTATCACAGACTATCCGTCACCTCATACCATTGTACTGATCGTGAAATATCAATTATTAGTATTTTTCACCATATTCTTGTAAATAACAATAATGCCAGGTTTTCAGAGCAAGATAACTTTCTCTTTGCCGAAACTAAGATCGAACAATGGCAGATTTACGGCTCGCTTCTACGGTATTCATCTTTGGAATGCATAACTCTTGATACTAAATTATCTCGATCACTGCAATCTTTTAAACACAACATGGAAAACATCATGTTAAAGAAACCCTTTCTTTATCTGTAATAAATTTATTTTTATCATCACTTCACACTTCTGTATAGGCATTTTTAAGCTTTGTATAATGCTACTTTGCAATATGCATTTTTTAGTACAGATTGTTCTGTTTTGTATCCGTTTTCAATTTGTTCGCTCTTTTTCCTGCCTAGGCTTTGAAGTATGCCACTAAATATACGAAGTTCCCCTCACAGTCTTTTACTTTAGGACGTCCTTAATCTGCAGGTGTTACGTAACCCGTTTTTCGCACATGCCATAATAATGAGTAAACCTGAACTAAACTTGAGGGCTCCTTCCCCGAACCTGGAACTTCATCTCAGGACTCTACCTCAATCCCCCGCCTCGCTAATGCCTGACGACATGACGCAGCCACCTGCAGTCCTAATCCTATTTGTCACCTGTTCCGGAATGCCCCGACATCGAGATCCGTTGATATTCAAAGTAACCGGCGACAAGGACGCCGAAGACTGGCTGTCCCAATATGAAGGCGTAAAAACTCAAACTAAGTAAGATGACACAGACAAGCTCGCTTACGTTAGTTTCTATCTCACGTCTATGGCACAGCTGTGGTTCAACAACCATAAAATTAAAATTTCCTTTTCGTCAACATTTAAGACGTGCTTTGGGGGAGTCGCATGGTGTTCTTTAGGTGCGCGCTTAACAGCGCTTGCGCCACTGCACACAGTGCTCTGGCGAGATATTTACATTCATATATTGAAGATGCTCGCTACCTCTGTCATTGTATCTATCACGACAAATCCGACGCTGACAAAATACGGCACACTACGAACAATATTGAGGATAACGCTTTCCACGTGCTTGCTACAAAAAGCTTTTTCAGCACACTCAGAGTTGCGACGACCTTCGGAGAGAGCGCATTTTTACGCGACTTTCAAAGCTCGGCACGACCACTACATCTGCGTTAACCACTGGCGCTGTTTCTACTGAACAAACCAGCTAATACAGCAAATTTAACCATTCGTCCGAGAAAAAGTAGCGTGCCGATTGTCTTTTGTGCCCTACGTTTCAACCAGTGCGCACACACTGAACACAACGCTCCACATAGCAATCGAAGAAAAAGTTTCTGACGCTCTGCTTCCCACATATCATTCTTCGCATATCTCCGCACCTCGGATTTAAGCTGAAGCCGCACGACGATCATCGCCGCCGCCAGCGCCCGTCATGGATACTGCTCGACAGCCCCGTCCCCTCTAGCGTGTACGCCTATCCGTCCACACCCGCTTCCTTTTCGCACCCCGCATCACCGTCAACTAACCCTGGGCGCATTTCGGACTACTGGCCAATTTTCTACATCTGCCACCTCCCAGGTCATGTAGCACGCCACTGAAGCGCTCATGACTACATCAAATGCACCAGAGAGGCTAGTTACGGCTCCTATTAACAACACCTACTACAAACATCTTCGCCCCCCCCCTCACAGTCAGATCAGTCGCTGTCACGTCGACGCGGTTCCGACAGGGATTGGTCACCCTCACCACGGCGCCGTTCTATTTCTCCAATGCTTCCTCGATCGCCACCCACCCAAGTGGGAAACTGACCATACAGTTCCAGAAAGAAGAGCTGCACAAATATTGAAAACTTCAGGGACAATTTTTAGCTGCTAATGAAACATCTGCGCATATTGATGGTGTACCGGCGCAAGCACTCATCGATACTGATGCTTCCATGTTTGTTCTCAGTGGTGAACGTTGCTGCAAGTTGAACAAGTTCACGCTTCCACTTTCCGACGTCTCTCCGCACGGCAACTGTGCACCACTACAAACCTTATGTGGCGTGCTCAGCTGGACGGTTCATCGAGAAATCTTTGTATGAAATCGAATTTATTTGTGTATTCTGCATGTTCGCACGATATCCATTAGGCTACGACTTTCTTTGCGATCATGATGCCTTCGTTTACTGTGCGCGGTCCGAGCTAGAGTTGTCGACGATGCGTGGAGTGCCTTTGTGTGAAGCGACGACGTCTGACCAACCCTATCTCAAGCCATTATTCTCTCGAGTCATCGGGGCCGTGGACACTCACATCCGTCCACTGTTCTGTATTTTTGTGCCACTCTTTTGTGACTATGCACCTTCTGTCACCACCCTTTTTATCCCCTTTGACGCCTTCGGCTCTCACAAAAGCTGCCTTCTCTCATTCGCAGTAGTCTTCATAGAAAACTCACGTGGCTCCATCTATATAGAGAACTCGCTTCCGGCCGCAGCCGTCTTATTGCTAGGTGAAGTCATCGGTCACCTTGAGGAAATGGATTCTGTTTCATCCAGTCACCTACTTCATGGCATGCCGTAAACACTATTACTCCAGATACCACCCCCACGTCTTCTCCCGAGGCTTTTTTCTCATCCATTGACCCTGAACTTTCTGTTGCTCAGAGAAATCACTTTCTGGCTTTATTAGGTCAGCTTAAGATGTCATTTGGCCTCTTTTGGCCACACGCGTGCCATAGGGGTGGTAGAAACATTCTATTACAGAAAATGTACCAGAGAGTTGCGGCATAATGCATGTTTGAGTGACATGACCCTATTCTGAGGTGACAATGGAGTTGGCCGCTGCTCGAGCGCGACCCACCAAGGAGCATTGAGCATCCAAGGTCTAGCAGCTGAGCCGGTACTCCTTCCAAGCCTCTCAAGTTGGGATGGGGAAAGGGGCTGAAAAAAGAAGGGGAATAGTAGGGCACGAAGTGCTGACGTGGTATGTGTCGGCCAGGACTTGGCAGATCGAGCACGTGCCACTGATTTTCGGCAAAAAAATGTCCAGAGACCACCGGACTGAGATATGTATTCGTCCGGAGGCGGCGTAGTATTCGCTCGTCCGCTTTCTCCAGACCACTTGCGGGGTCCGGGTACAAGTAGCGCGAAGCCCAGTAGTAGGTAAGAATTTCGCGAAAGCGCGTCCGACTCGTAGTGCCAGATTCCTACTCGGGACATGGAGGGGCAACGGCCCAGGTGAGAGAAGCGAAGGCAGTGGCGTTCGCCACCTCAATGCTGGGCAGGCCCGAGTAGCCTGGGGTCCATACTATTTGCATGGGGTGAGGATTGAAGTGTCAAGAGGCTGCCTGAAGTAGGTGAGCTGCCAGTGGCGCGATGGAACCCTGAAAGTATTAGGAACAGGGTGAGCGCGGGTCCGTCATGTTCATGCGTGAGATGGGATGCGAGGCAGCCAAAGCAATGGAAACCTCCTCAGCTTGCGTCACAGTGTTGGCTATAAAGGAGAGGCCACCAACGTGTTTTCCGTCTGTGATCACGGCGGCCGTGAATTGACCTGAGCGTGAAGGGCCCGAGACGTCTACGTAGAAAACACCAGGGCGGACAGAGTGTCGTGCCTGAAGGGCCGCAGAACGTGCTAGTCTAAGGCCTGGATGTAGCTCGGGGTTCATGTTGAGGGGTAGTGGCTCTACCCATAGTTTTTTGCCACCAAAGTTCTGGTGTGGGCGTCGGAGTGTCTTGATCGAAGACCGAATTGAGGCCGAGCCTGTGTAGTAGACGTCGCCCTCGAAGCATGTGCGATAGACAAATAATTTGGCTAACATGGTGAGCTGCCCGCAGCTCTGCAAAAGATTTATGTACCCCCCGGGCCGCGAATCGTCTGTTGGAGGTGGCAATGGGAAATTTGAGTGCACGTTCGCACACCGAACGAAGGAGGTAGCCAAGCTGTTGCTCGTGGTAATGACGCAGGCGACGGTATGGTGAGGCAGTACACGACGTGACTGGTCACAAATTCATGGGTCAACCGCATGGGCTAGTTCCCATAGAGGCCGCCGCACTTGGTAGATACGCGACGTATCATACGGCTCGCCTGTTCGCTGGTGCGTCGAAGGCTTGCTATTGTGTCTTTTGGATCCAAATATGAAGTAATGTGGAGCCCAAGAACTCGAATTTTCTCTGCTGATGTAACGAGACCAGACGGAAGTAAAACCTGGGGTGCAGGTAAGACGGATAACAGGAGAATAGCAGATTTAGCTGGAGATCACTCTTGGCCACACGTAGCAGCGTACGCGTTCACCAGAAGGGTAGGCTTTTCGGGGCGCTTTTCGATTTGTGCTGGAGAGACGGTGTTGGTTCAAGTTGTCATATCATTGGAATATAAAGCGTGGTGTATTCGCTCGACTTCGCGCAGAAGGAAAGGGAGGTTCTTCCTGGCCAAGCTAAAGAGTAGGGGTGACAGGACTGCACCCCTGGGTGTACCCCGTGCGCCTAATATGTACGGGCCATGCTCGATAAAAGCGAGGTGGATGAAAGCGGCGCGATGAGATTGAAAGGCTCGAATGTAATTGAGTCTTCTGGCCGCAGTTTCTAGAGAGGCTAGAAAGAATACTACAGTGTTTGACGTTGTCAAGCGCTCACTCAAGATCGACTGTCAGTGCGGCTTTATTGTTACAGGGCATAGTAGTCGGTTTTACGATGTCGTGTTTAAGCTGGAGCAAGATGTCTTGAGCCGACAGATGGGGGCGAAAGCCAAAAATCTTGTCAGCAAAGGTCCCCCTGGCCTCCAGGTAGAAATAAATGCGTTTGCGGACCGTGGTTTTCATGAAAATTCTAGCGTAGGAGGTCACTGAGATTAGAGTCAGTACCTAGATGCTGACCGGTTTGCCTGATTTGGGTTTGATTGTGACGAGTGATGTCATCCTTTCCCATCGGAGTAAGAAGCCAACCCATATCAATTTTATCAGGTGGAGTAGCGCGCGGTGTGCCTTCGTCGGGAAGGTTAGCCACAAGCAACACTGCGACACCATCCCACCCAGAGGCCGTGTCCCGTCGCATTTTTGCCATTGCAGCCCGTAAATCTGAAAGCGTGTATGACGCATCGAGCTCGGCGTTAGGGGTGCCGAAGTACGCATATTCTTGGCCTATGGTGTCAGTTGTACGATATATGTATGGGTGGCACAATTCTTGCGCAAACTGATCTGTAGTGCACTTATAGGCTTGCAGAGCACAGTGGAGCTGGCGTTGCATTTAATGCACAGGTGCTGGAGGGATTTATAACAGCCGCCAGGTGCCCTTAGAGCTCATCTGGTTCACCGCCTTTGTGCAGGTGTCAGCCCGATTTGAATTGGCAAGCTGCGCACAGTATGCCACAGCCTCTGTAGGGAGCGCCTCAATGCGAGCGCGAAGGTTTCGATTGAGTTTGTTTCGTTTGGAGCCCACGGCGAGCGACGCCTGTCGTGATTCACCACATCGACACAAGTAACATGCACCTTTTCACCAGCATTTACATCGAGTATAATATGCTGAACGCGGCTTCATTGATGATCAGGTGAACGATATGCTTCAACGTGACCTAATACAACCTTGAAACAGCCTTGGACCTCTCCGGTTGTACTAGTGAAAAAAAAGAAAATGGCAGCTTCAGATTCTGCGTTGATGTGAGGCGTCTCAAAAAGATCACAAGAGAATCTTTGTCTGTTGTCCAGAATCAGTGACTACCTCGATTGTCTGCAAGAAGCAGAGCTATTTTCTTCTTCAGACCGTCGATGAGGCTACTGGCAAGTCTGAAAGAATGAAGCCGACCGCCCCAGGACTGCGTTTGTAACGCCGGACCGATTGTACGAGTTCAACGTAATTTTGGTCGGCTTCTGTATTGCGCCTGCCACTTTCAAACGTCTCATGAACAATATCATCAGAAGCTTGAAATGGAACAGATGCCTGTGCAGTTTGAATGACGCGGTCGTTTTCTCGAAGACTTCAACTCCCACCTCAGCCACCTCGCAAGCATTCTGACTAGTCATACAGATGCAGAACTGCAGCTGAATTTCAAGAAATGCCACTTGCCCGCCCACCTGCTAACACACTCAGGGCATGTTGTTAGCAAGCATGGTGTCTGTCCTGATCCAGCCAAGCCTCGCGCTGTCGCCGAATATCCCAGGCCGGCCTAAATAAAAGAACTCCGTAGCCTCTTAGGCGTCTTTTCATATTATCGCCGTCTTGTGCGTAATTTAGCCACCATAATAGCACCCCTGACACACTTGCCGAAAACCAAGCTGTCTCGGCGTGGTTCTCTTCATGTAACGAAGCATCTTTGCGCCATCTGCTGACATAACCAACCATCCTACGCCACTTTGATTGAGATGTCCCAACCAAAATCTAAACGCTAGTGGAGTAGGCCTCGGTGCAACTTCTGTCTACCGTAAATCCCGTTTTTATAAATATGTTGTTTTTTACTCCAGTCGTACCCTCACTAAAGTGGAAAAACTACTCAGTCACGGAAAAAGAATGCCTTGCCATCATTAAGGCAATCGAAAAATTCGAGCTTACGTATGTGGCAGCCCATTCGATGTCATGACTAATCACCACGCATTGTGTTGGTTGTCGTCGTTAAAAGATCCATCTGGTTGCCTATATTGCTGAGCGCTACTTTTTCAAGATTACAATATTCATATAGTTTATTGGTCAGGCCGCAAGCACTCAGACGCCGATGCTTTTTTATCGCTCGCCACTCCCCCAGGATTGTACAACACACAATCTGTTTCAAGCTGCGAATGTTCTTCACTTGAACAAGCCGTCATGTCCTCTGAGCAACGCCACGATCCATGAATAGCGTCTCATAGTACCTGTCTTACACTTTTTCAAGAAGCGACAACTGCCTGCTTCGACGAATTGCGTGCCGTTTTACAATTCATGACGGCCTTTTATAGCGGCGAAACTACACACTCGATGGCCGCAAACTTTTGCTGGTTTTCCCTCGCCATGCCCCGCCTGGGTGATATATTGGCTAAGGTACTCGGGTGCTGGCACGCAGGTCGCGGGTTCAAATCCCGGCTGTGGCAGCTGCATTTCCGATGGAGGAGGAAATGTTGTAGGCCCGTAAAAGAACCCTGTGTGGTCACAATTTTCGGAGCCCTCCACTACGGCGTCACTCATAATTATATGGTTGTTTTGAGACGCTGAACGCCACATATCAATCAATCATCCCTCGCCACCTATGTTCTGATGTCTGTGCCTCCTTTCGTGGGATACTACTGGCACGGATGTACCACTTTGTTCGGCAGTACGCCCATATGTTTCCGATGACCACATGAACTGAGACCGCATACTGCCATTCTTTACTTACGCTTAAAAGAGCGTCATTCAATCGACAACTGGATTCTCCCAATTGCTGTTTCTTAATGGCCGGGAACCTTCCTCGTCCTTGGGCACTATCCTTTTATACCGCCCTGATCCTTCAAAATTGACAACTTTGGTCGAAGCCGCCACTTATGCTGAGAATGTCGGCAACTCGCACAATAAGGCTCGCCAAATGCACTCCCATGACTGACCCTCATCCCCATCGTCATACGCGCCTGGAACAATCGTGTGTTTCCGCGTGCCATCGTCGGCCCGTGGCATTTCTTCATAGTTCAAACCCAAGTATGACAGTCCGCACCGGGTCCTGCTCTATACATTGCGGGACAACTACATTCGTGAGCCTATCCAGCCACCAACAAAAACGAACAGAGACACGGGCGCGAATCTGCGCACGTCGAACAAGTTTGAAACTTCACTACCACCCACCAATCCTGCCTGTACCATAAGTCGCCTGGATAGCTTCTCTTCCACCGTGAAACCATCGTAGTCACAAATAGGGGCCCTGCTAAAGGAACGACAAAGAACGTTTGTTGTGGCGGAGGCTCGTGTTGCTTCTGCTGAAACCACTGGCTACTTTCTCGTCGCTGTTCGGCGCATTAAGGTGGTGGTTCCACTACTTCGGTCTCGCTATAGTTCGAAAGAAGACACCAGACGACGCTACTGATCCGCGCTTGCTTAGAGCGAGAAAATTGCTCGCGCAAGTATGGTCAGCGTCGCCTCGCGTGTGTGTTGTATGTTGCGTGAGGCGGCAGAAATTGGCCGATGAAAACCAAAGAACAGAAACGCAAACGGCGTATTTCACCTACAATCCGCCAACTGTGGCCGCCGTACAACAACGCAGCGAAAGGTGCCACAGTGACAGCTGGCAGACTGAAACCAGCGTCGTTTCACTGAAGTGTAAGCACTCGCGCGTACGCACGCACATACACACACATGCACTCTCTCTCTCTGACTGACTTACGTCTATCGTAAAACGATGAAACGTGACATAAACCAAGCGCTTTGAAGCGTTTAAGTGCACTGGCATCATCGCTAACCTTTTAGGGGCGAAGCTTCTTATTGCGGCACCTGTTCGTCCCTCGTAGCCGTAGTAGTAGTCGCAGAGTGTAACCATGCCTACATTTTGATCTCCAAACTGGTGCCGGTGGGACATTTCTTCTGTGCGTTGTCGAACAATAAAATATTCGCAGCGTGCACGTTTACTAAAAGCCGAATTCTCCCGTCTCTCATTCCCCCTTAGCAGCCATTGGCATGTACATTGAGTACTATCTGACAAGAAAGGGTTGCTACGTTATACTCACTGGGCATAACCTCTTTGGTTTTCGAAAGGTGTAGCGAGCGTTGGGCCGCAGTGCCTTGAATACAGTCAACTAGTATATACCATGAACTCGAGGTGGTTAAAGGTGGGAAGTAGACATGAAGCGCAAGCCGTAAGAAAGTCCGCGTGTGCCTGCTCTCGTTTAGTCCTTGAAATGTCCGCTGGATGGCGGTGCTTCTATTTGCTGAATATATGGTGAAAAGATGCAAGATGGTGGTACTTGGAGTGTTGACTACGTGGAAGAACGGACACACAGACAGGTGGACATGGACGGACGCACGGATGGCAGCACGCACGGATGGACGCGTTTACGGACGCAGGGACGGATGCACGGACGAACGCCGGGACGGACGTACGGATGGACGTGCGGACGCATGAAGAGACACGCGCACGGATGGGTGGATGGACGCACGGGCGACCACCCAGACGCACGCATGAACGGAAGGAAGCATGAACAATTGGACGGACGGATGCTTCGCCCCAATCTCCATCATTCACTCCGTGGATATGCTGCCACTTTTTTTAAAGACGATAGTCTTTCTTGGGGTCCTTCAACACAAAAAATTTTAGTCTGTCTGTCTGTCTGTCTGTCTGTCTGTCTGTCTGTCTATCTCTCTGTCTGTCTCTCTCTGTACATTTGTCTGTTTGTCCACTCTTACCGGCATCGGGTACTTGAGATGGCCGACCCCATCCGCGGCGACCACCAATGTTGCTCAAGGTTGAGCGCTCATGCTTGTGCAATTGTGAATTAAAAAAGTGGCAGATCCCACATACAGTGGGAATCGATGATATGCGATGCATGAATGAGAGAGGTTGAGACGTCACTTTGAAATCAGCACAACGTCATGAGGTAGAGGTAAAAGATGCCATATATGACTTCCTTGTCATGGTTGTCTTGTTTGGACGCGTTGTTTATCTTCGTCATCTAGTCACGTCACGTGGTACCAAGTTTAGTATATGTGGAGCTAGCGAAACGGCCACGAACACGTTATGAGCGTTGTATGTTGTCATCTCATTACATGACGCGCGTGTCAGGATTATCATGTCTGAACCAGTCATATATTTCGGTATCCATTGACGTTACGTAACACCAAATTTGTTATATGTGGAGCTAGCAGCTAGCAAAACGGCCGCGAGTGCAAAATAAAGGCCCAATATACTCCAATGTAGCGTTGACGCGTGCACGTGCACGCTTGGCAGAGCAACGCTACGTTGATGATGTTTGATATTTTATGGCGCAAGGGCCAATTCACGGCCAAAGAGCGCCAGTTCATCTTACTAAAAATATGGACAATGATTGTGATAAGCGGCTGTATAAGGGCCATAAAATTCCTCGCAGTAAGGCGGGTAAAAACATACAATAAAATCATGACCATGCCGTGAAAGGTGTGTGTGATGTGAACAGATGACAAAAGTTGGTGATAATAAAAGACGATGGTGGATATGTATGGCATTAGCACAAGTGCCTCACTCGTTCGAACCCTTGCGTCCAAGGGCCGTGAGGCATGTGCTTTCTTGTGTAGCCACCGCAGCGAAAACCTCTCTGGAGAGGTCATGCTACGGTATGCCCGGGTATATGACATGAAAGCTGTGAATTTCTTTTAAAAACGCTAACAATGAATTATGACTAAAAAGTTGTTCCCTACCGACAAACATTGCAGGGTGTAAAGGTATATGTTGTCGGTAGAGTATTGGAAAATGTTGTTTTCTTAGAGTTTCTAAGTGTTTACACTGAATTAACATGTGAAGGACGGTTAAGGATTCACCACATCTGTCACATAATGGTGGATCGCCACCGGACAAAAGGTGTGTGTGTGTCGTGTATGTGTGTCCTATCCTGAGTCTCGTTAGTGTTACCTCTGTATGACGCGATTTCGATACGGGCAGCCAATGACCAAGGTGTGGCTTAATAATGTGTAGTTTGTTTTGTGTGTGTGTATCCCACTTGCTCTGCCAGTAGTCCCGGAGGTTTTGTTTGAGAGACGGCTTAAGATCAAGGGCCGGGATTGATATGGATGTAATGGCGGTGCTCTCATGGACGGATGCAGCGAGCTGATCCGCCCTCACGTTGCCTTGGATCTCACGGTGCCCTGGCACCCAGCACACTACAACATGTTGTTTGAGTGTGTAGAGTGTGCACAAAATGGAGTAAAGTGAGACAAGGACCGGGTTTTTTCGTTTTTTAAGACTGTGCAGAGCCGTTACCACACTGAGAGAGTCTGTATAAATTACTGCTTTTTGTATTTGTAATTGTTTGATGTGTTTAGCTGCCACAAGTATCGCGTAAGCTTCCGCTGTGAAGATACTTGTGCGTGGATGTAGAAGGCCAGCATCCGAAAAAGATGGGCCAACAGCAGCGTAGGACACAGAGGAGTTAGTCTTGGAGGCATCTGTGAAGAACTCAGGACGTGTGTATTTGTGTTGAAGTTCCAAAAAGTATGTTCGAATATGGGCAATGGGTGCATGTTTTGTCACTTCTAGGAAAGACACATCGCAGTCTATAGTCTGCCACTGCCACGGTGGCGGGTATGCTACAGGAGCCATTAAACTGTGTTCAAGTGACACTGCAGTTTCTTCAGCTAGATACTTCAGGCGAACTGAGAAGGGCTGCCTCATCGAAGGCCTGTTTTGAAACAGAGTTGAGCTCGACAAATCATTAATTGTAGAGTATGAGGGGTGCTCCTTGTCTGCTTTCACCTTAAGGAAATAAACAAAGGACATGTAAGTTCTCTGCTGATGAAGTGACCACTCATTTGACTCAACATAAAGACTTTCTACGGGGCTGGTGCGAAAAGCACCCGTAGAAAGGCGGATGCCCAAATGGTGCACGGGGTCTAGCATCTTCAAGGCACTTTGAGTAGCAGACTGATAGACAATGGCCCCATAATCTAAGCGGGTGCGAATGAGGCTTCTATAGAGGTTCATGAGGCATTGCCTATCACTACCCCACGTAGTACGTGACAACACTTTTATAACATTCATGCCATTTAAACATTTAGTTTTTAAATACTTGATGTACGGTACGAAGGTCAACTTGTTGTCCAAGGTTAAGCCTAAGAATTTATGCTCGGCTTTGACGGACAGACGTTGCCTGTTCAGTCGAATGTCAGGTTCCGAGTGCATGTCTCTCTTTCGAGAGAACAAAACACACGTGCTTTTTTGTGGGTTCAGTCGGAATCCGTTTTCCTCTGCCCATTTGGAGAGCTTGTTTAAACCTAACTGAACCTGCCGCTCACACGATGCCAGATTGCAAGACCTAAAGCCAAGCTGGACGTCATCGACATATGTACAATAAAACATATTGCGAGGGATGGTCAAACGCAAGGAATTCATTTTTATGAGAAAACGTGTGCAGCAAAGTACACCACCTTGTGGCACGCCTGTTTCCTGAACAAATGTTTGGGAAAGAACCGTGCCCACTCGGACACGGAATGTCCGGTTTGACAGGTAACTTTTGATTATGTGAGACATTCTTCCACGCACGCCAAGGTGGGAAAGGTCTCTTAGAATTCCGAAATGCCATGTTGTATCATAAGCCTTTTCGATATCGAGGAACACAGAGAGAAAATATTGTTTATGGACGAAGGCGTCTCTGATCTGTGCCTCGATACGAACAAGGTGGTCTGTGGTGGATCTACCTTCTCGAAACCCGCACTGAAATGGGTCGAGCAAGTTATTTGTTTCAAGGAACTTGTCAAGTCAGCAGTTTATCATTTTTTCGAAGACTTTGCACAAGCAGCTTGTTAGTGCTATAGGCCTATAACTCGAGGGTAACGAAGGGTCTTTGCCCTCTTTCAAAATGGGAATAATAATAGCCTCTTTCCAGGAAATAGGGATAGCGCCAGAAAACCAGATAGCATTGTACAAACAAAGTAACATTTCATACACCACACGGTCAGAACCTGGGGCAGAAGTACTGCATGAGCTTAGAGACATTCGCAGCTCAGCTAGACTGAAAGCTTGGTTATATGCCTCGGATCTAGTGCATTTGTGTTCAAGTTTCTGCTTTCCTATTCTTGTTCTGTATTTTTGGAAAGTGTCAGTATAGTGGGATGAGCTGGACGCCTGTTCTAAGTGTGCACCGAGGAAGTTTGTCTGATCTTCCAAGGTATCACCCCGAGTGTCCACGAGTGGAAATGTGTGTACTTGTTTTCCTGCTATCCTACCGACCATGTTCCAGACTTTAGCCTCCTGTGTGTATGAATTGATCCCTGACAAAAACTTCTGCCAGTTTTCTCTTCTGGCCTGCCGACGCGTTCTCCTGCCTTGAGACTTTATTTTCTTGAAGCTGTCAAGATTTTCGGCTGTCGGTGAGTTCCGAAGCAGCCTCCAAGCTTTGTTTTGCTGCTTGCGCGCGTTTCGGCATTCAGAGTTCCACCATGGGACACGCCGTTTTCCAGGGTGCCCTTTTGTTTGTGGGATGCATTTTTGCAGCATCAATCAAAAAAGCTGTGAAGTAGTCGACAGCAACATCAATGCTTAAAGTACATATGTCACTCCAATCTATACGAGCGATGGTATGAAACCGTTCCCAGTCGGCTCTGTTTATGAGCCATTTGGGAACACGGGGTGTACACTCAGCTGCTGTAGTTGTGCTCAAAACTACGGGAAAGTGGTCACTTCCGTACAGATTACTGACGACTTTCCACTGGAGTAGAGGCACAAGAGATGGAGACACTATGCTTAGGTCTATGGAGGAGTAGGCGTTATGTGCGAGATTATAATAGGTTGGTTCTTTTATATTTAGGAGACATGCGTTCGACGAGAGAAGGAATTGTTCAATCAGTCGACCTCGCGCGTCGCAACGAGAGTCTCCCCATAGCCTGCTATGCGCATTGAAGTCTCCAAGGAGAACATAAGGCTCCGGAAGTTCATCAATTAAGGAGTGTAAATCACGTTTTTGCAGCCGATAGCTAGGAGGAATGTAAATAGTGCAGATTGTGATTAGTTTATCAAAAAGTGTAGTATCGTAAGGGCGAAGAATAAGACGATGCATGGCCAGAACAAGAAGCAACAATGTTTATTCACGAGGCTGCTGTCTTGGTTTTAATACCCTGGCCCGAGGCCGGAGCTTGCGCCGTGGCGAGGGGTGGAGGCACGTGTTATCGGTATGTTCTTCGGCGCGTGCACCTGATAATCTACGATATATCACTTCCTCCCCTCCGAGCTAGAACCTATCCGGCGGCTTGCGGGCACAGGTGGAGCGTCGGAGTGGGAGTGGTTCTGCCGTGGACCTTGGACTTGCTGGTCGGAGTGGGAGTGGTTCTGCCGTGGACCTTGGACTTGCTGGTTCGATGCCACCGTCAGACGCTTCCTCACCAGGCTCGGACAGACCGGCCTGAAGGGCTTCGCTGCTAGTTGACTGGATGCCGCTGGATGAGAGTGGCAATTGCTCCATGGCAATTGGCGTTTCGCACGGTTCTTTCTTAACCGGTGTCGACGAGTCGCGTGGTCGTACTTGATCGACGTGTCTACGTTGCACCCCCCTTGGCGTGTTAACGGTTAACAATCGCTTGCCTTCGACTGTTGTCACGGTTCTGGGTAGCCACCTTTGACCTAGCTGACTGTACTGTTGACTCCACACCTCCCTTCTTGGTGCAAACTCTTTCTTTCCAGAGCTCGGAACTCCGTTGACGGTAGCCTCCCTCTTCGCCCCGTCTTCCTCTGCCAGGTAGGTGCTCAGGCGGGTCCGTGGTTGGAATCCAAAAAGCCTTTCCGCGGGCGACTGCTCCTCTCGGGTCGGTGTGGTCCTGTAACGCAACAAAAATTTGGCAAGCCGACTTTGCAGCGTTCCCACCCGATTTTTCTTCAGGCCCTCCTTGACGGTGCGTACTGCCCGTTCCGCCAAACCGTTGGATTGCGGGTAGTATGGGGCCGTCGTTACGTGGCGCACCCCATTTTCTCGGAAGAACCGCGCTGTCTCTGCACTGTTGAATTGCGGACCATTATCCGACACGACAGTCCGTGGTATGCCAAATCGAGCGAAAATGCACCTAAGTGTGTCTACCGTAGTCGCTGCCGTCGCCGTCTTCAAGGGCACTGCTTCGATCCACTTAGTCTCGGCGTCGACGAGAACGAAGATCATAAGCCCTTCCACGGGACCAGCAAAATCCACGTGTAGGCGGTACCACCTTCTGTTGTTCTTTGGCCAGTTTGCCGGGACCTGCGCTGGGGGCATGGGCAAACACTGCACGCATTGGGGACACCGTTTTGCAAGCATTTCAATTTCACCGTCTAGCCCTGGGTACCAGAAAATTGAGCGCGCGAGGTTCTTCATTGCTGTCATGCGTGGGTGCGTATCGTGCAACTCTTTCAAAACAAATTGCCGGGCAGCTTTAGGCAGAACCACACGGTGGCCCCAGTAGAGTATCCCGTTACTCACGGCCAATTCATGCCTCCGTGCAAAATACGGTTGGTACTGCTGTTCCTCTGAACCGAGACGCTTTGGCCAGCCTTGCAAGATCCAAGTCTTCACTTGCTGAAGTACGTCATCTTTGCTGGTGTGGTCTGAAATACTCTGCGCAGACAAAACAAAATCATCCATAGCCTGCGCATGCAGGACATATTCGGCTAGTTCATTTTCCCAGCCATTATCGCGAACCGGTAATGGCAACCGGCTTAGAGCGTCGGCATTGGCATTTAGCTCTCCTTTTCTGTATTCCAAGTCGTATTGATAAGCTGCTAAGAGCAGCGCCCAACGTTGAATGCGGGCCGCTGCCATTTGCGGAATGGGTTTATCTGGACTTAGCAAACCAGTCAGAGGCTTGTGATCGGTCACCAGAGTGAACTTGTTGCCAAACAAATAATCTCGAAATTTTACAACGCCGAAGACAAGCGCTAGTGCCTCCTTTTCCAATTGTGAATAATTACGTTCCGCCGACGTTAGAGTTCTCGAGCGGAACGCTATGGGATGATCCACTCCTTGTATGCGGTGCGACAAAACTGCGCCTATACCCTCGGCCGACGCATCACACTCAAGCCGCAAGGGTCTTTGGGGGTCGTAATGCACAAGAAAGTTCGCCCTTCTCATGGCGCGCTTGGTTTCTTGGAATGCTGTTCTCTGTGCGGGCCCCCAACACCACAGTGCTCCTTTAGACAAGAGTCGGTGTAACGGGGCCAAAGTGGGCGACAAGTTTGGTAGAAATTTGGAATAGTATGTGACCAGTCCTAAGAATGATTTAAGCTGGCTTACCGAAGTCGGTGGCGGTGCCGCTAGCACTGCTTCCAAATTGTCCTGCAGTGGGTGGAGGCCTTTTGCATCGATTTGGTGCCCTAGAAATACCACTTCTTTCTCCCGGAAGTGGCACTTCTCCTTGTTCAGTGTTAGGCCATTCGCCCGAAGTCGTTCGAACACTTGCCGCAGTATCGTTGTGTCATACTCTTTTTCTGCTACAATAATGTCGTCCAGGTAAACTTTCACCCCCGGTATACCCTGCAGCACGGCTTCTATGCGCCGCTGAAACAGCCCAGGCGCTGAGGCAATGCCAAAAGCCAAGCGGTTGTAGCAGAAGAAGCCTTTGTGTGTATTCAACACAGTTATCTTCTTAGCATCATCATCCAGGGGAAGCTGGTTGTATGCGTTTCGTAAGTCGAGTGTGCTGAACACTTCGCCTCCTGATAGCGCCGCAAAGATGTCGTCTATTTTCGGAAGCGGGTACTGCTCTGTTCTTGTCGATGGATTAACTGTTAGCTTAAAGTCCCCACACAGCCGGATGTATCCGTTCTTCTTTGCTACGGGCATGACCGGTGTTGCCCATTCAGCGACGCTCACTGGGGACAGCACGCCCACTTCCACCAGTCGGTCAATTTCGGCGGAGACTTGCGCTCTCATGGCATACGGGACTGTCCGAGCCTTCAGAAATCGAGGTTGCGCACTTTCCTTGAGGTACAGCTTCACCGGTGGTCCCTTACAGCATCCGAGGTTCTCAAAGAGGTCCGGAAACTCGTCAAGAAGTGCGGTTAGCTGGCTGTCGGCGTGAACAACATTCACCGAAGACGACGTGCCTTCTACTAGCAACATGCCTGCTTTGCGAAATTCCTCTATCGTGTCCCTTCCGCACAAAAGGGGCCCTCGATGGTCCACCACTATCAGCGAACTGCTCACCGTTACTGGTCCAAGCTGTACCTGCATGTCTACCTTGCCAACGACCGGCAACGGTCCCAGAAAACATGAAAGGCGTAGTGGAGTTTTTTTGCAGAGCCGGCCACCACTTGCGATGCTTCTTGTACAAGCTTTTGGGAATCACGCTTACTGGTGATCCAGTATCGACAATCATTCGCAGCCTACGGCCTTCCCACGTTAAGGTGCGCTCGATTGGCTGCACCAAGTGCTTATTGGCGGAACTGTGTGCAATGAGAGCATACAACCTCTCTTCTTCGCTTTCACATTCGGTTCCGTCGACAGCGAACGTTCCTGACCTAGGTGTGTGGGGTGTTTTGCAAGCCCTAGCAAGATGCCCTCTTTTACCACATTGATGGCATATGGAACTGCGATGTCGACAGGACGCCGTTGCATGCGCCCCTTTGCATCTGTCGCATGAAAGGCTGCAATTCTTCCTCCAATGTCTGCCTTGTTGCTGTACCACGTTGACGCCGCCACCTTCGGTCCGGGCGTATGAAGTACGCATGCCCCGAGCGTCTTCGTTCGCTTTCTCAGAAGCTAAGGCGAATTCTTCGGCTTCTTCACGTGTCAAGTTCTTGCGGCCCAGCAGGCACCGGCGCGTTTCCTCATCCCGAATCCCACAAACGATTCGGTCCCGCAACATACGGTCCAGTGTCGCCCCGAAATTACAATTTACGGCTAGTCTTCTCAGTTCAGCAATGTAGTCCCGGACGCTTTCTTGCTCATCTTGTCTTCGCATAAAGAAAGAATAGCTTGCTGCTATTTCGTTTGCCTGAGGGTTGAAATGTTCTTCCAAGCATTTCACAACGTCATCGTACGTCAAGGAGTTGATGGCGACCCCCGGCTGGTGCCCTTGCAATATCCGGACGACACTGTCGCTCAACGATGAAACCAGTAGGGCCCGGCGTTTCGCTACGTCGGTAATATCGTTGCCCTCAAAGTAGGCTTCCAACCGGACACGATACGTGCTCCAGCTACTCACGGCGTCGTCGAAGGCAGGGGGTCGGGATTCCATTCTTCTGGTCTCAGCGTCGAAGTGCAATTAACCGGATCCCATCCTCGTCGCCACTGTCGTATCGTAAGGGCGAAGAAAAAGACGATGCATGGCCAGAACAAGAAGGAACAATGTTTATTCACGAGGCTGCTGTCTTGGTTTTAGTACCCTGGCCCGAGGCCGAAGCATGCGCCGTGGCGAGGGGTGGAGGCACGTGTTATCGGTATGTTCTTCGGCGCGTGCACCTGATAATCTACGATATATCAAAAAGAACCGCTCGAACAGTCACTGCCTCAAGGGATGTTTGGTGTTGTAAGTGTGTGCATGCAATTCCTTGATTCACTATGATGGCAACACCTCCGGATGATGTCATGGCATCATCACGGTCCTTTCGAAAAATAACGTATTTGCGAAGAAAATTTGTGTGTTTTGAATTAAGGTGTGTTTCTTGTACACACAGCACTTTTGGTGAGTGTTCGTGTAGGAGTTCTTGGATGTCGTCAAGGTTTCTGAGAAGGCCCGTGACGTTCCATTGTATAATTTGAGTGTTTATGGTGAATGTAAAATAATGCTGTGTGTACAAAAAGCGAGTGGCTGTTTAGACGGGGAATTTGAGTTCACTTAACAGGGCCGTCAGCAGGCCCTGTTATTTGCTTTTTGGTTTTCTTGACGCGCTCCAGGGAGCCACGCCGCTCTTTCGGCACCAAGGGTGCCGACGTATCCATTGCCTCCTCGGCGGCACTGGATGCCCGCACGTGCGGGCTGTTAATTCGAATTTCGGGCCTCGCCTGGTGAGGTGAGGCCTTGAGACCGGAGGACTCTGGAGTCTCCGGTCTCTGTTTGGGAGTAGGCGGTGTAGCCTGGGCTACAGCCGCCTTGGGGGCAGGTGCCACAACCACCGGCTCGGCATGCGCGGGCCGAGGGAGTGGCGAGGGCTCGTGCGGCGGTGCCCCCTGACGCGCCGCATCAGCGTATGTAGCTTCATAGAATGGAGCGACTCTTCGCCGTGCTTCCTTAAATGTAATGTTCTCCTTCACCTTCAACGTAATTATTTCTTTTTCTTTTTTCTAGTATGTGCAGGAGCGTGAATATGCGGCATGGTTTCCTTCGCAGTTTACACAGTGTGGTGGTTGTTTGCAGTTCTCAGACACGTGGCCTAGGACTCCACATTGTGCACAAGTCTGGCGACCGCGACAGGTTTTAGAGCCATGGCCATACCTCTGGCATTGGAAGCAACGACGAGGGTTTGGTACGTACGGCCTGATAGATGTCTTTGTGTACCCTGTTTGAATAGATTCCGGTAGTTTACTGGATGCAAATGTGAGTATTAAGTGTTTCATTGGTGTTTCCTTATTATCTCTTCTAATGATGATTCTCTGTACATTAGTGACATTTTGGCTCTTCCACCCCTCCAAAAGCTCAGTCTCAGTCAAGTCAAGTAAGTCCATGTCAGATACCACTCCGCGAGTTGTGTTCATTGATCTATGTGGTGTTATGGTTCTCGGTATGCCACCAAAATCTGAAAGACGGCCTAGCTTTTCAAATTGTTCTTTGTCACGGATTTCGAGGAGAAGGTCTTCACTAGCCATTTTGGTTACCTTGTATCCTGTGCCAAGGGTTTCGGTAAGACATCTAGAAACCAGGAAAGGAGAGACGGTTCTGGCTTGCTTTTCAGTTTTTTCACAGTGGATAACATGATAGTGAGGATATGTTTCTTCGGGCTGGTTAAAAAAGTTTATATCATCGGTGCGTACCCGCTTTAAGCCGGTACGATCAGATAGTAAGGGGAATGCTCTGTGCATGCCTGTCTTATTTTTGTTCGGCAGCGTTGGCGGCCACCCACCACGGAGCCCAACGAGGGGACGCTACAAGTTTGTGGATGCTGAAACCTGCAGACGCCAGCCGTACAACGCCACTATAACCCAATGCGTCTAGACCAAGGTAGGCTATTTGCACAGGGTTAACCCTTGCCGCCAGGAAAATTGGAAGTAAACAGAAGATAGCAGAAGACAGGACAGATAGATAGTGAGAAATAAAGACGAAGATGTAGGGAGAGAGATATAGGAAAAGGCGACTGCCGATTTCCCCTGGGTGGGTCAGCCCAGGAGTGCCGTCTACGTGAAGCCGGGGCCAAAGAGGTGTGTTGCCTCTGCCGGGGGGCCTTAAAGGTCCAAGCACCCAGCGTCGGCTCAACCCCCAGGATCCCCTTTTCCCTGGACACGGCAAAGCCACGCACGGCTAGGCGTGGGAGGGAGTCAAAACTCCCCCGTTAGCTCGGTTCCGTGGTGTCGCTACACACCAAACGCCTACTTGTGCAGGCGCCCCTGCGGGGGAGCAACGCTACGTTAGCGAAACGCGAGCACTCTGTAGTCTGCATCAAGCATGACCGGCGCGACCAGTGTCTGTCGGCGCGGCCCGACGGCAACCAGCGCGAAATGCGGTATGCTGCATTTCGTGCCGATGCGTTACTCAGGCAACACTGCGCCTCCCTCTTTTCGTGATGAAGAGACGCCGGACGCGCTGTAACGCGCATGCGTCCAAGCAATGCAGCGCGTCGCATGCCTGCGAGGATATAACAGGACCCACGGCGTGACGCGACGAAATGAACGCCAGTGAGCACGCGCACCGCGTCTCGTCAAAATGTATTGATGGTTTGACTGTGGCATGTAGTCATGTTATAACATGACACGCTACTACGATTATCATGTTTGCACCAGTCACACACCCTCGTCATCCATTGACGTCACGTAATATCAAATTTGGCATATGAGAAGCTAGTGAAACGGCCGCGAGCGCATCATGAATGTGACATGTAGTCATGTTGTTACATGACACGCATGTCATGATTGTCACGCTTGGGTGTGTCATTTATCTATGTCGTCCGTTCACGCCCCGTGATACCCAATTAAATATAAGTGAAAGTAGCGAAACGGCCACCAGCGCCTCAAGAGCGTGGCATGTAATCATCTTGTTACATGACACGCATCTCAAGGAATTTCCACGGTAGCCATCCTTGATTCGGACGTAGCCTTGACCCGTCGGGGTATACGCTTGTCACCGCTATTATAGTTCCGCACGTAGACACTGGTCTCGGGTAGTAAGGTCCAGTCGTCTTGACCCTGCGACGGCTCTGCAAGAGTAGAAGGAAAACACGAGTCCAGCCGGGAGCGGATTTGGTAACCGAGAAGCATCTCTGCTGGCGACTTTCCATTTTTCTGTGGAGTTCTCTGGTAGTTGCACAAGAGTCGCACTAGATTGTCCTCCATCTGTCCTCCTTTCATTTTTCGATGCCCCTCCTTTACGGTTCGCACTACTCTTTCGGCCGCACCATTTGACATGGGGTGGTAGGGGGCGCACCTTAGATGTACTATGTTGTTCTTGACAAATGTCTAGAATTCTTGGCTGGTAAATTGCGGAACATTATCAGAAACTAAGGTTCGTGGGACACCACATCAGCTAAAAATAGCACGCAGGCAGTTTACCATGGTTTCGCTGGTTGCATGCACCAGCGGTATGGCTTTGATCCATTTTGTATGCGTGTCGATTACCACCAGACTCAGTTTTCCTGCGATCGGGACCGCAAAATCTACGTGAACACGAGACCACTTCTCATTCGTCGCTGGACAGCTGACTGGTGGGGCTGCTGTAGGCATTGGTAGGTTCTTGATGCAGCTTTGACATGAAGCCGATATTTGCTCGATATCTCTATCCAGTCCTGGCCACCAAAACAGCGAACGTGCAACAGCTTTCATAGCCGATGATCCCTAGTGCTTGTCATGCAGTAGACGAAACACTCGGGTATGAACCTCTTCCGGTACCACTACAAGGTTTCCCCAGTAGAGTTGCTCATGAGCAACTGACAACTCCAACTTCCGGTCGAAGTATGGCAGGACCAAATCGTGTAAAGAGTGTTTTGTTTTAGGCCACCCGTTCAGTGTGTAATGTTTAACCTCGGACAGGACAGAGTCAGTTGCAGTAAAAACCTTCAGCTCACATGTGGTCACTCCCCCTTCTTTGAGCGTTTCCAGAGACCGAACGTATTCGGCTGTTTCATCATCTGGGACAGGTTCCGCAGCTCACCGGGGTAGACGGCTCAGGGCGTCGGAGTTGAACATCTGCCTCCCGGGAGTGTACTGAAGCTTGTATCGGTAGGCCCCGAGGCCAAGCGACTAATGTTGGATTCGGGCAGCAGCCGTCGGTGTCAGGCGGTCCGGGCTCAGCAGGCCCAGCAGTGGTTGGTGGTCGGTCACCAGCGTAAACTCTCGCCCTAGAAGATAGTCACGAAATTTTGTTACTCCGAAAATGAGAGCCAGCACCTCTCTTTCTAGTTGAGAATAGTTCCGCTCTGCTTGTGTCAATGTTCTGGAACGAAACCCAATGGGTTTAAAAACATCGCTTACTGTGTGAAACAGAGCTGCTCCGACACCAGGGGGGGGGATGCGTCACATTCCAACTTCAACTCTGTTTGGATCGAAAGGCACTAGCCCTTGTGCATCTTCAAGCCTTCGCTTCGCAGCTGTAAAAGCAGCTTTTTGCTGTTCCGTCCAGTTCCAGCGCGCACTTTTTTTCTAGCAGCTGATATAAAGAGAAAAGCGTAGTTGACATGCTAGGCAGGAACTTCGACTAAAATGTCAGCATGCCAAGAAATGAGCGCAGCTCAGTAACATTGCGAGGACTTGGTGCCTCAACAATGGGGTCCACGTTCTTTTCTGTCGGGTGAAGACCATCTCGGTCGATTCGGTGCCCAAGATACGTCACAGACGGTCTGCGCAGTTCGCACTAATCAAATCTGAGCTTTACTCCCGCTCGCGGAAGCGCTGCAGAACGTTTCTTAGTCGCTCGCCACTATCGTTCTTTCTCTCCGACACATGTACGTCGTCTAGATAAGCTTGCACGCCCGGCAGACCTGCCCATACCTCATCCATCTTTCTTTGAAAGATTGCCGTTGCGATTGCTATTCCGAACGGCAGCCTATTAAAGCAAAACAGGCCTCCGTGCGTGTTAATGACGTAGACTTTTCTTTCAGCTTCGTCGAGTGGTACTTGGTTGTACGCATCGCGCAGGTCAATAGTGCTAAAACATTCACCATCGCTTAAGCGAGCGAACATGTCCTCAATCACGGGCAACGGGTATTGCTCGATGGCACAAGCTGGGTTCACGGTGGCTTTAAAATCCCCGCAAATTCTGACAGCACCGTTTTTCTTTAAGACCACCACAATTGGCGTTGCCCAATCGGCATGCTTCACTGGCGACAACACTCCTATTGAAACCAGCTGATCCAGCTCTTGCATTACTTCATCGCGCAAAGCATAGGGAAGGGACCGTCACTTACAGAATTTTGTAATGGCGCCTTCTTTTAAGTGAAGACTGGCAGGGGTTCCCTCGATCAGGCCCAGGTCGGCAGAAAAGACGTCCTGGTAGTCCTCGAAGGTGCTGTTGATGCGGTAGGTGCTGTCTTCGTTTTCTGGAGGGACGTCCCGTGCTGCTACCTGCAATATTGGAGCTCCTGCGTCGTCGAGTAAACGAAGAAAATCAAGGCCACACTGGCTTGGCCCCGCACAGTCTAACACAGTCAGCAAAGAGTCCATGGACACCCCTTCGTAGCGGACGCATAACTAAAGTTGTCCGAGGACACGTAGGTGGCTTACGTAGCAGGAAAGCTTCATACGGGAGGCTCTCAGACTGGGCCACTGCCTGCGGTGCTTCTCATAAAGTTCGCGAGAAATAACGCAGATCGCTGACACGGTGTCTACCTCCATTAGCAATTCAATGGTCCTGCACGTGAATACTCGCCGAATTGTGGGTTCCAGGACGCTCTTCCTTTTAGACGCTAGTGTCCAGATATGGGCCGTTTCCATTTCCTTGTTAGAGGAGCCTTCTGAGACCGTCAAAGTGTTGGTTCGCCCCGTTCTAGAGTCGTTTGCATGCGGCGCATGGCTGCCGCACTTTCGTGCTAGGTGCCCTTTACGTTTACACTGATAACACCGTGACTTGGCCCAGGTACTGTCGCCGTCCTCGTGTTTTCCACTACGGCATCTGCCACAGCTTTCGACTTGACAAGTCTTCAGTTCCCGTTGTCGGTACATTTTTGCAGACGCGTCTACTTGTAGTAGTGGTGTGTCCTCCGCATTCATCTTTTTTACATCTGTTTCTGCAGCTTCGGCTGCTATTGCTATAGATTCTGCTTCTTCAAGCGTTAAGTCTTTTTTTGACAATAGCTGTTTCTGCAACGCACTAGAACGTACGCCGCAAACAATGCAGTCCCGTAGCAACCGGTCCAGCGCGCCTCTGAAGTTGCAGTTATCAGTGATCCGCCAAATTTCTACCGAAAAGGTATGCATGGGCTTCCCTTGAGCTTGTCACTGGTTAAAAAATTTGTAGCTTTCGAAAATTTCGTTCGTTTTGAGCCATAATGCTCGCTGAGCGTGGCCACTGCTTCTTCGTAAGTCACGAAATTTGACGCGCGTGGAGCTATTTTCCCTGCCAAAGTCTCTACCGTGTGCGTGCTCAATGCCGCCACAAGTAATGCTCTTTTTGTTGCTGAATTCTCAATGGAGTTCGCTTCGAAGAAAGCTTCCACCTTGATAAGGTACGGTTTTCACTTATCTTTGCTTTTGTTGAAGTCTGGTAGCTTGAGATGGGCCATGTCGTCCCACGGCGTGCTGCGGTCTTTGGGTTCCTTCTTCGCGACTAACACGTCGCCAATCCTCGTCGCCACTGTAGCCACCCGCGGGCCACGCAAAGGCGCGCCGAAGAACAGAGCTTACGCCGGTCAACAAGAAAGCAGAACGTTCTTTATTGTCAAGCCAGACTCACTTGTAATTAGTATGAACGTAAGAGAGGGAGGAAAACGAGGGAGAGGAGCGGCGATAGCTGCCGCCGCGACAGAACGAAGTATGCGCACGTAATCGTGTGCGCCGCGCAATGGTGGCGTCGGCGCAGAATATGCAGCAGTTACTGCCCCCTTAAAACAGATGCTTCATTTATCGCGAATTTTCACAGTGCTCTTAACTTCCTGAGTGCCTCTCATTCTAACATACCGGTTATTCTAATGGGTGACTTTAACTTCCCAGGTATAAACTGGTCTAACCTTGCGCTCACGATATCTAAAAACACTGCGGAAAGCGATTTTGTTAACACGTGCCTAACATTTGGTTTATCTCAACTTCTTTTCTTCCCAACGCGAGAGTCTGAGCTCTCTTCAAATATTTTTTACCTCATTCTCACGTCACACCTTGCCAATCTTGTATCACCATTTCCTCTCTCTGAGTTAAGTGATCACGCTGTACTTCACGCTTCGTTTCCGAATCAACTACCAGGCCCAAGACATTCCAAGAAAACCCTCACACTCTACGATAAGGGTAACTATGCCGCCTTTAACAACGAACTATCCATATGTTGCGACTCTTATTTAAACGACTTCTTTCTACGCCCTCTTGAAACTAACTGGTTTTAATTCAAGTACAAAATTCATGATTTGACCAATGGGTGTACACCCACATTTGCAATTATAAAATGGGCGTCTTCTCCTTGGTTTAACACATCTCTTAAGCATCTTAACAATAAGAAAAACGAATATATCACTCGGCTAAACGGTCCAACACCACGAGCGCTTGGAATAGGTACCACAGAACAGCAAGGGAATTTGAATCGCTCGCTGCGAAGGCTAAGCGTTCTTTTTTCTCTTCTACATTGACTAATACGCTACGCAATAATCCTAAACAATTTCGGAGAGCCATTAACCCAAATCCTACAAAACTATTATCATTACTCGATGAACACGGTGATCCGTTTCCAGATCACATTATCCCTCAAGTATTAAATTCTGCTTTCTCTTTCGTATTCACCCCTGAATCTTGCAGGCCGCTTCCAGATTCCCAATTCCTTGATTATCCTTTCATGCCAGTCATTACATTCGATTCATACGGAATTGCAAAATTAATTGACTAATTGAAACTGACGTCATCCGCGCGATTTGACGGCATTAATTGAAAAAAACTGAAGAACACTAAGCCTATAACAACTATTATCCTTCCGTACATATTTCAGCAGTCCATTTCGTGCGGAGTGGTGCCGGAGGTCTGGAAACTTCGTAAGATTGTTCCTGTCCCAAAAGAAGGTCCTTGATCTTCACCGAGTAGTTATCGCCCCATTTCAATCACAAGTGTAGGCTCTAAATTATTGGAGCAGATAATTTATTCCCACATAGTACATTTCTTACGTTCACTGCATTTCTTTCACCCTAACCAACATGGTTTTCAAAAAAGACGTTCGTGTGACACTCAACTCGCCCTGTTCGTTAACGACCTAAGCTCTAGCCTGGATATTAACATACCTGTAGACGCCATTTTCATTAACTTCGAAAAAGCCTCTGACAATGTACCCCATAATGGATTATTCTTGAAGCTTTTACGTCATAACCTTAATTGTCATTTTTTTAATATTATATGTGACTTCTTGACTAACCGTAAGCAGTTAGTTTTGTGCTAACAACCATCGCTCCTCCCTATCCGCTGTAAGCTCCGGTGTACCTCAAGGCACTGTCCTTGGTCCTCTGCTATTCCTAATATATATTAACGACCTCCCAATAACTTAGCTTATAACATTCGTCTATTCGCAGACGACTGTGTCATCTATCGTCCTGTTTACAGTGAAAGTGACACTGTCATCCCACGATCTGATCTTTCTTTGATTCAATCTTGGTGCGAAAACTGGCTGATGTCCCTGAAAATAAAAAAACCTGTGCCATTTATTTCCATCGCCGGCAATCTTATTCCTCAAAAAATACTTCCTATTTGATTCTGAAATTACAGCATTTACTTCATGTATATACCTCGGTATTACTCTAATTTCAGATCTCACCTGGTCATCTCACATAATGAACATCACTAATGACTCAAACCGCGTTCTTGACCATCTCCGAAGAAACTTACGACTAGCCCCGCCTTCTGTTAAACTTTTAACCTATCTAACACTAGTCCACCCGAAGCTAGAATATGCATGTGCCATCTGGTATCCCCATCAAATCGCCCTAATTAAAACACTTGAATCCATCTAAAATCGCGCAGCCAGATTCATTTATTCTGAAAACTCCTATCACAGTGCATTTCCGATGGAGGCGGAAATGTTGTAGGCCCATGTGCTCTGATTTGGGTGCACGTTAAAGAACCCCAGGTGGTCGAAATTTCCGGAGCTCTCCACTACGGCGTCTCTCATAATCATATGGTGGTTTTGGGACGTTAAACCCCAAATATCAGTCAATCAATTCCTATCACAGTAGCATCACCGAGATGAAATATCGTGCTAACATGAATACTTAGCCTCACGCCGTAAAGTTTCAAGACTGTGTTTGTTTCATAAATTTTATCATGCATTGCAGCTAAACCACGTTATCGTTCCAGCTCATCGTCTTTCATGCCGTATCAGCCATTCCAAAGCGGTTTATCCATCACGTGTGCGTACCACTGCCCAACACCCTTCATTTTTTCTGCAAACATCAATAGAATGAAACGATAATCCTGCTGACGTCATGCACCACTCCAGCATCGCCCATTTCAAAGAAGCCATCGAACAAATCATCTGTTTGTGAACTGTCTACCCCCTCATGTAACACCCCTTGAATGGGGTTCTTCAGGTAATATAAATAAATAAATAAATGTAAATCTTGACATTCATGACATACCTGTTATGATTTTCATGTTATGAATAGTCAAATATGTTCTTCATAGAGTCATGTCACGCCATACCAAGTTTGGTATCGATACCACATTGGGAACGGTCAGGAGAGCTAAAAGTCGTAGGCGGCTAGATAGATAGATAGATAGATAGATAGATAAATAGATAGATAGATAGATAGATAGATCGATAGATAGATAGATAGATAGATAGATAGATAGATAGATAGATAGATACGCTCAAAGTCGCCGAAGTTAACTGAGAAATGCTTCGCACTTAATAGCAGGGCCCCGCTCTCTATCATTTCATTGCATGAGTGCACATTCTAGTATAGACTTAACGCACCGACTATTAGGAGACAAAGGGGGGTGGGGCGCTCACCGTGTCCCCCTCATGTGCACGCCTATGCTGACAGATGTACCTATACTCCGTCTCATACATCAGGGGCAACGCTGTGAATGCTATGCACGAAGTTTTGTTAGAAACATGTGTGACTTCACGCGTCTTGCGCTTAGATTTCATAGGTATATACGCTCGTGCAAGACGAGCACAAATGCGTCTACAGAGCGTCGCGAAAGTCTACAAGTAAAATATCATGAAATAAGAACCCTAACAAGCCGTTTAATGGAGCGTTTTCATCTCCGATACGCAAAACAGAAAGAAGAAAATATATCATGTCACAAATACAAAAAGAAATTGTACTATTCCTTAGTGCGAACACATTCATTGAAAGAATGGTCGCTAGCCTTGACGGCGTTGCACCTAATATAGGAAACGGTAGAACACATTACCTTGGGCTCAGAGGTGTGGCTTTTACGTGGCTGCCGTCGTCATTCCTTATGCTTTTCGATTACGCACAACCCCCTTTTCCCCCACCCTCCCATTAAGAGCGACGCTGAGCTCGGTTGTGCTGCTACTCGATAATCTGTGTGTTCGTGCGATTACGGCACATTTGGAAATCTGCTCTTGGCAAAAATGAAGAATTTCCTGAAGCAAACACATGTGTGAGCTTAGTTAACCATGATTTAGGCAGTAGCACAAAGATGGTTAAAGCAAGAGAAGAAACAGCGTGAGCCAGCTTGTGGATTACCTACGTCATCCCATACTCTAAAGGGTCCTCGTAATTCTCATAAAAAGTTTAAGAATTACCATGAACTCTAGGAGCTTCTAACTCTTCATCATTAGTGTAAATCATCTGTTCAACTATTCATCAACAAGAGGCACTTTATTCAGGTAACCCTTTTATTGTAGTTAGATAGGGAATAATTTAGCAAAACGCCTCGGGATTCTCAGGTTATCTTGTGCTGAGACAACGCCTCTTAGAAAAACTATGCCTGGAACGTCGCTCTCTTTTGCATTGGAAGCCTCCTGCCAGCACGCAATCTCAGAGGCCATGTCTTCTGCCGTGTGTTGCGACCGACCAGCGTGGCAGACAGCTGGATTACGTACCACTCAGTCACGTGATGTTACCGTACTGCTCTGTCATGTGACATCACGGCTGCTCTGAAGCAACTTTGAGAGCATTGCTGTGTTCGAAGGGGGTGGCCGTCAAAGACACTCGCCTTTGTACCGAAGGAGGAGGGTAAAATAAGAGGGTGGGGCAGCGCGTTCGCGGCTCACGTTCCAGGCATGATTCTCAGGGCGAAGCTTTTTATAGCGGCATCCGTTCGTCCCTCGTAGCCGTTGTAGCGTGTAACAAGTATAACATTTTGACCTACAAGGTGGTGCCGGTGGGAGATTTCTTCTGTGCGTTGCTGAACAATAAAAAATAGTACTCAAGGTTCACGCCAATGGCTGCTAATGGGAATGAGAGACAGTAGCATTCGGTTTTTTGTTAAGGCGTACGCTGCGATTCCCTTTAGCAGATATTGGCATGTACATTGAGCACTATCTTACAAGAAAGGGTTGCTACGTTATACTCGCTGGGTGTAACCTCCTCAGTTATAGAAAGGTTTAGCGAGCGTTGCGCCACAGTGCCATGAATACAATGAACTAGTATATACCATGAATGAACTCGAGATAGTTAAAGGTGGGAAGTAGATACGAAGCGCGAGCCGCAAGAAAGTAAAAGCCGAATTCTCCTGTCTCTCATTTCCCATTAGCAGCCATTGGCATGTACATTGAGCACTATCAGGTAGGAAAAGTTCGCTACGTTAAACTCGCTGGGCGTAACCTCCTTGGTTTTAAAAAGGTTTAGCGAGCGTTGGGCCACAGTGCCATGAATACAGTGAACTAGTGTATACCACGAACTCGAGGTGGGTAAAGGTGAGAAGCAGACCCGAAGCGCAAGCTGTCAGAAAGTGTGCGTGTGCCACCTCTCGTTTAGTCCATGGAATGTCCACTGGATGGTGGTGCTTCTATATGGCGAATATGTGATGAAAAGATGCAACATGATGGTACTTGGAGTGTTGAATAGATGGACAAACGGACACACAGACAGATGCATGAATGGACGCATGAACGGACGCAGGGCCGGATGCATGGACGAACGCAGGGACGGACGTACGAACAGACGCACGCACGGATGCGCGATGGACGCATGGACGGTCACACAGACGCACGCATGGACGAACGGAAGTAACAACAAATGGACTGACGAATGCCTCGCCTCACTCTCCATCATTCATTCCGTGAATATGCTGCCAACTTTTTTTTTTCACAGGCGTTGGCTGAGATATGCTTGGCTGCTTTTGTAGCGTAAGTTACATTGTCTGAGGTTGAGCAGTTTTGCGTAGCAAGAAAAAAAAGACGCCCTCGCGCGACGCTACATCAAGCCAGTGCCAAGGTCGCCACCTAAAAAAGAAGGTTAGTGGCGATGCCAGCGCACTCAAATGCTTCAAACCGTTTGGTTGATGTCATGTTCAATCGTTATTCCATGGACGTGAGTGAGTCAGAAAGACAGAGAGAGTGTGTGTCTGTATACGTGCATGCGTACGCGCGTGTGTTTACACTTTAGTGAAACAACACCGGTTTCAGTCTTTCAGCTCTCACTGGGGTACCTTTCACCGTGTCGTAGAAACGACCGGCACAGTTAGCGGATAGTAGAGTGAAAGACACCGTCTGCGTTTGTTCTCCTTGGTTTTCATCGGCGGATTTCCGCCGCCTTGCACGACGTACAAGACACGAGGGAGGCGGCGCTGACCGTACTTGCGCGAAAAATTTTCTTGCTTTTCGGAAGTGTGGATGAGTAGCGTCGTCTGGTGTCGTCTTTCGAACTATTGCGAGAAGGATGGAGTGGAACCGCCACCTTAAACAGTTGCCTCACCTGGGCATCTAAAGGTTTTCTTAGAAACCTCTAATATACTACAGCGAGATCGAAATAAAGACATTGTTTTCTGCTACATTGCATGTAGCCCAATCACAGTAAATATTACCGAGCACCGCATGCCACCAACACGCTTGAGCACGACCAAAGAAGCGAAATGAATAGAGTGATGAAACGTGCGGTTACGACTACAATCCATGCCTCTCAGCTAACTTCTCCAGCACTTCATTGGTACCTTCCGAAAAGCGTTGTTGTTGGACGAAGTTTCGCAATTTCAACGTCGTGAAAGTGAATGAGTGTATATTTTTTGATATTCTTCTTGTGATGGCGCTGATGGAACGTTCAACTCCCTACAGCCGTGAATTGCGCACAGTTAGAGTCTGGGCATGGCTGTGACAAAAGCGCTGCCTAATGGGAAGTTGAATTCTTTTGTTTCATTGAAGAATCAAGTCCATGGTGCTGAAAGTGAAAGTAATGAAGGCGGCTAAATATATTTGCATAAAACATTTGGTCCTATGCAGCCGCGATGGCATGCTACCCGCTAGCGGCCTACTACTGTGACAAATCCGCCAGGCAGGCTCACTACCAGTCGTCTCGGTGGGAAATTCAGTTTATACGTCGAATTCACGCTGTTTTCTGTAGTACGCACAAGGTAACGTTGGTACAGAAATATGCAATTCATAGTTGATGCATGGTTCATCAGCTGACACCAGGATCTTTCGCACTGTGGCAAAAAATGAAATAACGAACTTTTACCGGTTTCAATTGTCTGTTAAAATACTTTAGTCCGATATACATCCGCATGACCACCAATAGTTCATCCGGTGAAAGTGGCACGGGTCGTACGTCCATGCGTCCTATCTTTTCCAATGAGAGTTCACGGGTTAGCTCTCTTCCCGCAGCCATCTTGGATTGCATGGCGCTGCGCCTGTGAGTTTTGCGAATACTTCATACTTACTGCAAATAAAACTAACCTGTTTATAAATGTTTCGCGGCGCTTCACTCTTGCCATTCCGTGATTACACTCACTGAGTGGTAAGCTTTTGTTTCGCTAAAAGATGGAACCATAAAAATTGGTTGTCGCTCCCCTTAACTGAAACCACCACCGCCACTCTCCCTCCCATGTAGGTGTTAAGTCAGCTTTGCCACAATGCCACCGCACAGCGTGGTATAGCATACTAAGAGTTAGAAGGGGGATGCTGAAGGATGTTAGGTTGCAGACGAGAGGTCAGCAGCTTCTTGAATTTCTCGTTTTATTGCAATAGAAACTATATGTACACACTCAGCTGGATCTTTCCACCAGCGTCGGCATGCGGGACTGAACTTGGGTCTTCTTAATCGTGAATGCGAGGCGTTAATTGAAGACAACGTCTTTCATCGTTCAAATGGCATGCTCATCAGAAACACCACTTATTGCTGCGGACGGGAATCTCGGGGTGAATAGTGTTTTCAGCATTACCAGCAAGATGGCGCAACGAGTGCGCGTCACCACATCGTCCACTCAATGTGGCACGTAGTTTCTCCAACGTGTATTTTTCCCCGCTTAGGGAAAGAGAGCGACGCTCCCTTGCGCGTCGATATCTCGCGGTGGCGAGGAGGGAAGGATCGTACGCCCTGCCTGGCCTCGGGATTTATGCCGAGTGATTCTTCTGTAGTAACCGGGCGCACAAAACTCACTGCAATCATTGTAGTCCACGTTTGTGACAAGCGCGCTTTTCAGGCACAGCGAAGTAACAACTGAGACGCTTCTTCGCGTGCATCTGTAGCTGCGAGCTCGTTTTGTGGGTCATTTGTGCGTGAGAAACACAGGGCACGTTCCCATCTGCTTTCCTTTCGGCGCGTTATCTTCTAATTTGTTGCTCTTGCCAAGATTGACTCGCCTTGGTGGCCAAGGTGGCATTTTTCTTCTTTGTTTTCAAGGTTTCTATATTCTACTACTTTTTAGCATAGAAAACCAACAGCCAGAATTCATTGTTTTAACCGAAAATGTAGAGTGCTACTATTGCTGTAAGTTGCTTATTTTCAATAAATAACGAAGAAAAGCTGAAGGTGCAGCAGGTTTTGTTTTGCTATAACCGACGTAATGTTAAAACCGGTATAGTTAACGGGTTGGACTGAATGCACAGGTTTCTAAAACAAGATTAGCAATTATTTTATAGTAAAAATGAAGAGAGAATAATTTTTGTTTCAGGGCGAGACTTGTCCATTGCAAAATAAAGCTCCCACACCTGAACAACCCGCCAATTGTCATTGACGCCCAGTGTGCCCTTAGTCCTCATCTGACATTTATCTGAAATGTCTACTTCGTGCACACAACTAAAAATTGTTCACATAATATTATTCGCGAGCGTGTCAGCGATTGCGCCTCGCACTAACCTGTCCACTTCTTGTTGTAAAAAAATTTGTCATCTGCGGAAAAAAACACAACGCTAGTTGCGGTATATATGCACTCGAATTTCTTTTAATCTTACAAAAAAACTGCATACCTTTGTGGAGACATTCTTCTCGTCTTTGACAATTTTTCCTCTGGATTGGTCTTCCTTGCTGTCATCAGTTTTTGTGCTGAAAAAAATTGTTGTATTCAAGATAGAAAAATCTGCGACGATTCCTGCCCGTGAAGCAGTTTCCGTCTACATCTGCTAAAAATACAGATGAAGTCAGTTTGCTGAAAGAGTGAGCGAGTTGGAAGCTGTTCTATTAAACTTGAGATGTTAGATGGCGTTTCTACACTCTCTTTTATGTTGTTCTACGTAGTGTTGCGGCTGATTTTTCACGACGCAGCTCAGTTCGCGCAAATGATGCACATAGTCCAGGACGAACAATATTACCAAAACATTACAGCGTACGAAAAAGTTATGCATCTTGATGACTGTTAGTAAGAAGGCTGATACATTTAAAGAACTTTTAAGGAAACTGTAACAAGTGCACCAAGCAAGTGGGTTAGTGACCAGAAGCAGATTTCAAAACATAAAGCAAAATACAGGCCTTCTTTGCAAGGACAGAAGTATTCCTTGAATGAAATGTGATATACCAAGAATTCTTAAGAAATGACAAAGTGGGCCGTCGTTACGAAGTAAACACACGACTGCATGGCTTACCAAGAAAGGAATTCATTCTATGCTAGAAAAAAAACGCGTAACTACTCACACATACATATAGCTTGCATGAAAAATCTACAAGCAGAACGAAGAATTGTTGCAGGAGTTACGTGTATCTATGTGTACGTGTAGAGGTAAAATTAAAGGAGTGAAGTTGTTCCACTCGGCTGCAACACGTGGTACGAAGGTGCTTTCGCATCGTGAGGGGGGGCGAAAAAACCACTTTTGCTGCAAGGAATGGTTATGATTGTCGTCAAGGTACCATTGCGCATAAACTTTATCAAAGAATGCGAAATATGTCTGATTTGAAATTGCGAGTGGGCGAGTTGCTACATGCATAGAGTTCCCTAGAGTTAACTAGAGGGGACTGTGGTGCTGCGATCATTCAGCGACCTTGGGAATGATGGGTAGTACACACATTTGCCTAGTCTTCATACTTGCGGGCGGCGAATCGTACTAGCGGCTTTGTTTATTGTTGGTTACGGCTTCGTTTAAAGAGAAGGACTAACCCCTTTGAACTTCGTGACCTGATTTTAAAAGGTAAGCTTTCAAAAAATAAGGTAAGGAAGCACAAGCGCTGAACATTTGCTGATTTTTGTTTCGTGAGAAAACAGCTCCAAGCCACACGAACACACACGAAGCAAGAAGAAGGCCAAAAGTACGATGATTAGACAAATTTGTGTACTAGCCATCATTCCCATGCTCGCTGAGCGCCGTGCGTTTCAGCTCCCGTATACGCTAGCGCCAGAGTTTCCTCTTGTGTACATTTTGAAGCCCTATGGCTGCATGCACCCTGAAAGCGTATCCCCCGAACAATGAGGGCCTAACTACTACTCGTATTTGAAAATCTTTACCAACACACACACAATATATATATATATATATATATATATATATATATATATATATATATATATATATATATATATATATATATATATATATATATATATTACATCAGTTTTCAGTTCAGTTTTATTTCCTTTAGGACCCCAACTCAGGGAGTGTTACATGAGGGGTGGCATGACAAGAAAGAAGTCTAACAGTAATGATTCACTTAACATTGTACATGATCTCTGATGCGTTCTTAGAAAGCAGATGATGAGGCGATGTTGACGATGTCATAGGGTGGGCCGTTTCAGTCTGAAGCTGCTTTGAAGAATAACGAAGCAGAAAGAGCAGTAGTATGTGATGGCGGACGGGCAACTTGAAGTGAATGACTGGAGCAGTGGGAAATGCACGATGCGGCTGTGATACACGGTTCTTGATTAAAAGACGAAATAAAAAACTTATGATGAAGGGTAAGACTACCAATGCCACGACGATGGGAAAAAGTGGTAGACCGGATGTAGCTTTCAAGGGTGAAGTGCTGATGTCATACCAATATTAAGAATGAATGAATCAAGTGGCCCTGTTTTGAACCGCTTCAAATGCAGTAATTAGATGTGCCTAATACGGGCTTCAGATGGCAGATGCACATACTGGTTTATGTTTTATTAGTGATTTATTTGCCAGTAATTTAACATGAGGTGGGGCGAGTCGGAGGTGGCGTTTCAGAAAACCAAGCGTGTTATTCGACTGAAATTATGTTAGTAATATGAGTGCGCCTTGATAAATTAAAAAAAGGTGACACCTACATACTCATAGTGTCTACTAACTCTATGGATGATTTAAAATGCAGTAGTGGAAGCGAGAGGGATTGTTACGACGACAGGACACAATTTAAGTCATTAGCCAGACATCACACCAATTTAGTATATTTTTAAGGTCACTCCGAAGAATGAAATCGTCAGGATGGTTAGTAATGAAGTGGTAGATTACGAAATCAATAGTGAGAATGTAAATAATATAGGGTGTAAGCAATGGTAAGTCACTCTTATCTATCAGAAATAAAGGAGGACAGAGAACAGACCCTCGTGGGACTCCTGAGGTTAATAGAAGTGGTTTAGAGAGATGGCTATTAACACAGACGGATTGAGAACGGCTACCTACAAACTCTTTAAGCCGCCTGAAGATGTTAGGTTCTAAGTTAAGCTTTGAAAGTTTTGGTAACACACGCTGGTGAGGAACTTTATCAAAAGTTTTTGCAAAACCAGGAAAGATTGAGTCGATTTAGGTGTTGCTATTGAGACTACTTTGAAGGTCATGAACGAATTGGGCTAACTGGGTTTCGCAGGAGCGGCCGTAGCGAAATCTGTGCTGTGAAGGATGGAAAAGTGCGTTGGAGTTCAAGAAATTCACGATTCGCGAGCATATGACGTGTTCGATAAAATTACGGGGCACGCTAGTTAAAGAGATTGGGCGGTAGTTCAACAGTGAGTTTCTGTTACCTGATTTGTAGACAGGCATGACCTTGCCTGTTTTTCAATCAGCGGGCATGACTCCTGAGGTGAGTGACTGAAAAGTTAAGACATGAGTATGCTCCACGAGCCGACTGCACATTTTTGAGAAGTTTCGATTGTATGGAATCTATACCAGCTGATGAGAAAAGCTTCAATTTGCTAATAATATTTTATATGCCTTGTTAGAAGGAGGTGACCGCTGGCATGAAAGTTTCTATATTAAAGGACGGTGACTGTGAGGGCGTGTCGAGTTCAATAGTAAATACAGGCGAAAATTCTTTGTTAAACATTTTTGCGCGATCATGGCCAGTCAGTTTCTCGTGCGAATCACTTGTTAGTCTGATATCGGGAGGATTTTTCGGGTTTAAAACTTGCGAGAATCGCATTGGATTGCTGAGTAGCAGGTTACGTAAGTCAATATATAAAACAAATGCTTGGCTTTACTAACGGACCGTAGAAATGATTTTTCAGCGGCATGTGTTTTTCCCAGACAGCAGGCTTGTCAGTGCGTTTTGCAGTGCCTAAAGTTGCTTCTTGTTATCAAGTTATTTTACTGCCGGAAAAACTATGGTTGATTGCGGTTAGTGTTAAGAGTGATCTTCAGAATGAACATATTGGACAGGAGATTTACTTCGGTTCTGAAGATCAGCCAGTTGTCATAAATAGAGCGTGTGTGAAATGTAGACTCATACTCATTAACAAAAAAGTTGCTGAGATCATCAGGTATTGCGCCATAGTTACCCTTTATCATAAAAAAGAATCGAGTTATTAGTCATCTGCTTTTGGGTTAAAGTAAATGAAAATAGAGCATGAATAACTTTGTTATCGCTTATTTGAGAAAGGTAGTGAATAGACGATAGGTTTTGGGGCTATCGGTTAATATCAGCTCGAGAATATTTGCCGATCCTCGTGAAACACGTGTTGGTTGGGAGACCAGTTAGGTGACGTTAAAGTTAAGGCACACGTCGATGAATATTTTTTTTGGCTCTGCTTGACATGATAATGTGGAATCAGTTATGGTTTGTCAGTCAATGTCCGGTTAGTTTATGTCACCAAAGAGAAGAATTTAGGCATTTGGATAAGTGGAAGAAAGCTTTTGAATGGTAACGTTCAGATGAAGAGGAAAGTTTGGATCCGCTTTTTTGGGAATATAGCCGACGCCAAGTAAGACTGTTAGCGTATGGGTACAATTGATGGTAATGACAGTGCAAAGTAAGCCATGATGAATCGGGACAAGTAATCCGCCACGCCGTGAGCCTTTTCGGGCGTTTCGAGACACGTGAAAGTCCTTCAAATCGGTTAAGATTTCTGCATCTGTTACGCCGCTATTTAACTATGTTTCTGTTAGTACGAGTTTGTTGCTGTTGAAAGCAGAAATAATGTTGGATATAAGCTGTCGTTTTGAAAGAAGGCTACGTTTGTTAACGAATGTAATGAAAAATGAGAGAACGTGTGGGGTGCAAGCCATATGGCGCAATAATGCTGGTTTTATGTGGGGTGACTGCTATCCTACTTCCTTAAGAGCGTTTAATGATGTGTCAAATGTATATCGCTTCGAACCAACGTGCAGTGCTTTAAATCATAATGATTGATATGTGATGTTTAACGTCCTCAAACCACCATATGATAATGGGAGACGCCGTAGACTAGGACACCGGAAATTGCGACCTCCTGGGGTTGTTTAACGTGCACCCACATCTGAGCACACGGGACTACACCATTTTCGCCTCCACCCAAAATACATTCGCCGCAGCCGGCATTCAATCCCGCGACCTGTGGGTCAGCAACAAAGTACCTTAGCCACTAGGCCACCACGGCGGGGCATGTTTTAAATCAGAGGGAGTACTTGTCCAAGCACATTTTTACAAATGCGAGCAACTGCTTTCGAGCTTGTTGAACGGGGCGAGAGAAGTCCTCTCTGATACTCCGCGTAGTATTTTTTTTAATTTACTACCATTTGATAAAAGTGCGTCCCTTCTTTTGTATGATAATAATTTCAAGATTATGGGGCGGTTTCGGTTGAAAGATGACCCAGACGATTTGCACGCTCAATCTCACTAGGCTGCATGAGTGTACGAAGGTAATACTGAAGATATCAATGATCGTTTTTTTTTTCGGATTCAGGCCATGTTTCGTTCCTTGTATGGACAGAAATACCCTAGAAAAGTAGGTTATTCTGGTGCGACCAGTTTCCAGCATCATAGAGCGAGGCTTCTAGAACTTCAATTTTTTAGTCATGATAATTATAATGCTTTGCCTTTTTCAAGATTAATTCGGAGAGGAAGAAGAGTTTGGTATAGCATTAGGGGATCGGACATTCGTTTGTTTAGGTCTGGAATTGTTTTATCTGTTGCGCTTAGCTGAGATTTAAGACTCTGAACATCGGCAATCGAATGGGCCTGGCTGGTGCTTAGCTTTTGTAGTTTAGTAAGAATAACAACGTTTGCATTAGGATCAGTATTAGGTTTAACGTCACACGATTGCACCAGTAACGAATGAATAACATCAGCACAGTCAGCAGCAATAGTAATACAGCTGTCGGGGCTTGGAAACTGCACTAAAAAGTAATTTCTCGACTTTTTAGTGGAGAGGGCATATTATTTATTGACCTGCACCACAAAGGGAAGTGGATTAGATGACTGCATTGTGGCGCAGTCACCGAGCTCATATATATATATATATATATATATATATATATATATATATATATATTTATATATATATATATAAACAATGAAGTGCTAACATAGGACCCGGAAGTAAAAGTTCAAAAAAATCAAGCACGTAGAAAAAATTGTTTTGTAAAGGACTGACGTTTCGGCTGCGGGACCGGCCTTCGTCGGAGTGATGTGAACATGCGACGGTAACGCAATATAAAAAGGCCAAAGTTGGCCTTTTTATATTGCGTTACCGTCGCATGTTCACATCACTCCGACGAAGGCCGGTCCCGCGGCCGAAACGTCAGTTTTTTACAAAACAATTTTTCCCCTATGTGCTTGATTTTTTTGAACTATATATATATATATATATATATATATATATATAATAGGAATTTATTGTACCTAATCTTCCTCATCTCTAAATAATCATCATCAGTCTTCGCTTGGACCCTCTTCATCACCGGTGCCATCTTGCTCTTGCTTGAATAAAGCGTCCGCTGAACCGTGACATTTCAAGTAGTGTAAGGTGCTTCCCGATCTTTTCGTCCTCTCTTCATCCATACACAGCTCCTGGATTTCCTTTCGGGACGTCGCTTATGCCAGCAGAGCACCATGGCCCAACAGCAAACCCAGCCAAACCACCCACCGCTTACCCCAGCCCGGTCAACAACCCCCCGCGGGAGCCTCCAATCTTCTCCGGTCTGCCTGGCGAAGATGTCAAAGACTGGCTCAACAACTGTGACCGCGTAGATGTCTATAACAACTGGAACGAGGCATCGAAATAAGCACGCCTCCAGTTTTAAGTCACTCAGGTTGCCAAGGCATGGCTCTAAAACACGAGAGCGACTTCCACGATTGGTCTTCCTTCAACCTCAGCTCCGACGTATTTTCGGCACACCAACCGTCCATTCAGAAGTTGCTCGGAAAAAATTGGCAGAACCCGTTCAACATTGCGGTGATTTCTACAATTCTTACATTGAGGATGTGCTTGCACTTTGCCGCCATATCGATGACAATATGCCAGAATTGGATCGTGTCCGACACCTTCTGAAGGGTATCGGACCTACCGCTTTCAACGCTGTTGTCGCGAACAACCCTTACACGGTTTCCGACGTCGTCTCTGTATGCCAGCGGCTTGATACCTTGCAGACAACCTACCTGCGACCCGACTTCTCGAGATCCCCTTGGCAAACAATATGGAGCTCCGATCCTTCATTCGAGAGGAATTGCAAGCCTGCAGTGTACCTTCTTCTAAGAACGTTTCTGCTCAACCCATCTCTAGCGATATGCCTGGCATTATTAGGGAAGAAATGTCAGCATTTCAAGGCACCCACCATGCTCCACCTTGCCCCCAACCCGCTTCGTATGCACAGATCGCTTCAATGCGACCCTCGCCGCCTCAAGTACGACCGCCTGTGCCTGATCACGACCATCTCACACCTCTAGTCGCCCTTTCACCGAACCCTACCTACCACTCTTCGTGGTGGGACTCACGGCCTATGTGCTACTACCGTGGAATTCAAAGACACATTTCCCGGTTCTGCCGACGTCGGCAGCAAGATGAACGTCGCGGTTATGCTACTTTTGAACGTGACGACACCTGTGCTCGAGGTTACTACCGTTATGTCGACAGTCCTTCTAATCACCGATCCCCGTCTACTGTGCAAATTTCCAACACCACCATCAATACGCGTGCCTCCCGACCACGCTCCCTTTCACCACTCCGACGCTCTGCTTCACGACTTCGGCCTGTCTCTCAACTGCCTGCCCAGCGATCGTAAAACTAAACAGTGGAGTTTTTGAAAGGAAAACTGTATCACAGCGAAATGACCCAAGTCCTCCTGAACGACCGTTAACCTTGTTATTGGTGACTGTGCAAGGTGTGCGGGTGTTGGCTTTGTAGGACATAGAAGCAACTATTTCATTTATGCGTGTCCGACTTGTGTTCTCGATTGCGAAAAGTGAAGACACCCTACGTTGGATCATCTTTGATTGGGGCCAATGGAGCAATAATTACACCATCGGCCCAATGTACAGCACGTGTCTTCATTATTGGTATTCGTCATCATATCACCTTCGCTGTCTTAATTTCGTGTGCTCATGAACTAATTTTACGTTGGAACTTCTTCTCACCAGCATCTGCATTAATTTCTTGCCGTCAACGTGTAGTCCAGATGACCGAGACCGATCACTGCAGTGAACGCGCGACGAGAAATCATTGCGTTTTTCAAAGCTTCTAATTCCAGACTGCTGCCGGGTCAGGAGCAACTGATCACCATCACTTCTCCGAATATTGCCAATAGTGACGTCCTTTCCACCCCTTCCAGCCACTGTCTAGCTCGAGGCGTTGTACTCCCCTTTTGCCTGGTGCGGATCAAAGACAATGCTGCGATAATCCTGGAGCCTGTCCTCCTACCCAAAGGTTCTACAGTGTCGTGATATGTGGATGCCCAACCGGTATCCTTGGTCTCTTTGACGCTTTGCCAGCTCAGCCACAACAGGGCCAGTTTGTTACATCCTCCTCTTTTGCTCCCGGGAATAATCCTGACCTTTCTGCTTCTTAACGTGAGGCGTTGCTGAATTTGCTAACGAAACACCAGGCCTCCTTAGACGCCCATGCTTCGGCACATGGACAGCCTACAGTAGCGCATCATCTCATAGACACTGAAGGTCAGACTGTTTTACGCCGTCGCCCCTACCAAGTCTCCTCTACAGAGGGCAAGATCATCGAGGAGAACGTGACCGATATGCTAAAAACAAACATAATACGACCCTCTACGAGTTCTTTGTCAACACCCGTTGTGTTGGTACAAACGAAGGATGGATCGGTACGATTTTGTGTTGAGTACCGCGCGCTCAACAAGATTACCCGAGAAGATGTGTATCCAATGCCCCATATAGATGATGCATTTGACTCATTGAAAGGCGCCCAGTTCTTCTCTACCCTTGACCTTCGATTCCGGATATTGGCAAATTTCAATGGACGAAGCAGACAAAGAAAAAACCGCCTTTTCGACGCCGGACGGTCTTTACGTGTTTAACGTAATGCCGTTCGGCCTATGAAATGCTCCCGCCACATTTAAAAGAATGATTGATACTGTTCTTTGTGGCCGCCGCTGTGGTAGTATAGTGGCTAAGGTACTCGGCTGCTGACCGCAGGTCGCGGGATCGCACCCCGGCTTTTGCTGCTGCATTTCCGACGCAGGCGGAAATGTTGTAGGCCCGTGGGCTTACATTTGGGTGCACGTTAAAGAACCCCAGGTGGTCGAAATTTTCGGAGCCCTCCACTACGGCGTCTCTCATAATCAATGGGTGGTTTCGGGACGTTAAACCCCACATATCAATCAATATGTTCTTCGTGGCTCCAAGTGGAAAACTTGTCAATGCTACCTTGATAATGTTGTCGTGTTTTCTTCATCTTTTGCTGATCATCTGCAACGCCTAGATCACGTTCTCACATGTCTCTTCAATGCTGGACTTCAACTAAACACAAAGAAGCACCATTTCGGCAACACAGCTATAAAAGTTCTGGGACATCTCGTTAGTAAAGATGGCATCCAGTACTATCCGGGCAAAATTTCCGCAGTCTTCAGTTTTCCGCGCCCCTTTCGTTCCAAAGTACTACGCAGTTTCTTTAGACTCGCATCATACTTTCGCTGCTTCATTCGATACTTTGCCACCATTGGCGCTCATTTCCACAAGCTCTTTGCTAGTACCGTTTCCTTCGATTGGAGGGATCAATGCGAAGCCTCATTTTAAGAACTCAAGCACGCAATGACATCCCCACCAGTGCTTTATTTCAATGACAAGGCACCTACTTTATTACACACTGACGCTAGTGGCCAAGGAATCAGCACCGTACTCCTCCAGCGCGACCATTCCTTTCGCCAAAAATCTGTCGCCTATGCAAGCCACATACTGACCTCTGCAGAGAAGGGGTACCCGATAAAAGAACAAGAGTGCTTGGATGTTGTCTGGCCCATCCAAGAATTTCATCCCTATCTACATGGTCGACATTTTACTGTTGTGTATGACCACCATGCTCGTTGCTGGTTGTCCACAATTAAAAACTTGTCGGGGCGACTTCGCCGCTCAATGCTCCGGTTGCATTCATATGACTGACGTCATCTACATGACCGGAACACAACACCAAGATAGCGACACTTTGTCACGAAGCCCTTTGTCGCAACCTTCGGCGCACGTCACATTCCCTTGTCAAATAGGCTACGCGAAGGATGCCTCGTCGATATCATCCATTTCTTCTCTACCTTCATCCACCCGTCCGTCAGTACTTACCACTCACGAGCGAGCATATTCTTATTGCATTGACCTCATCGGTCGACTTACCGGTGCTTCATCTACCCCAAATGCCAGGCTCCAGAAACAACTCCATTTATTCAAGTTGGAGCATGATGTGCTCTATCGATACATTTTCCACCCTGAAGGCCATCGATAGGTTTTCGTCGTACCAAGCGCACTACGCACCGAAAGCCTGCGCGCTTCACACGCCGAACCGACGTAAGGCCACTCGGGTTACTAGAAAACCTACGAGCGCATCTGCAGTAGATTCTGCTGGCCATGTCTTTCCACGACGGTAGCTAAGTATGTGGCCTCGTGCGCACTTTGCCAACACAGCAAATAGCCCACTACTACTCCAGTCGGGACCCTACAACCACTTTCTTGCCCAGCAAAGTCGTCCTCTGTCGTCGAAAGCGACCTCTTCGGGCCCCTCCCAACTACATCAGACGGCAAGAGATGGATCATCACCGCAGTTAATCACTTGACCCGGTACGCTGAGACAGGCCTCGATCACTTCAGGAACTGCTTCCGAGGCAGCAACTTTCTTCTTGAATGCTACTACCTACGTCACCCAGCCTCTCATGTTTTCTTGAGCGACCGGGGCAAGGCATTTCTTTCAAACACGCTCAATGAAGTTCTTCAAGCATCAAAAACAGTTCATAAAACAACATCTAGCTATCACCCACAAGCCAATGGCTTAACGGAAAGATTTCCTCGCATGCTGTGCAACATGCCGTTCATGTATATCCGACCGCACCATCGCAATTGGGATGCCATTCTTCCCTTTGTCACGTATGCATATGATACGTCAGTTCAACAAACCACAAGATTTTCCCCATTGTTTCTAGTATACGGGCGCCAACTGACATCACCACTCGATGTTGCATTCTTTTGTGGCCCCGTCAACTCTTCACCATTCGTTTGCGACCAGTTTTAGGAGCGAAGCTCCCTATGGCGGCACCCATTCGTCCCTCGTAGTCGAAGTCTTAGAGTGTAACCAGTCTTACAACTTGACCTCCAAGGTGGTGCCGGTGAGAGAATTAATCTGTGCGTTGTTGAACAATAAATAAACTCGCAGCGTGCGCGCTAACTAAAAGCCGAATTCTCCTGTCTCTTTTTCCCCATAGCAGCCACTGACATGCACATTGAGCACTATCTGAGAAGAAAGGGTTGCTACGTTATACTCGCTGGGCGTAACCTCTTCGGTTTTAGAAAGGTGTAGCGAGCGTTGGGCCGCAGTGCCATGAATACAGTGAACTAGTATATACCATGAACTCGAGGTGGTTAAAGGTGAGAAGTAGATGCGAAGCACAAGCCATAAGAAAGTGTTCGTGTGCCTCCTCTCATTATGTCCTTGGAACATCCGCTGGTTGGCGGTGCTCCTAGACGAGGAATATATGTTGAAAGAATGCGAGATGGTGGTACTTTGAGCGTTGAACAGGTGGACGAACAACACACAGACAGACACATGCATGGACGGAAGCACGGATGGCTGCACGAACGAATGGACGCATGGACGGACGTAGGGGCGGATCCATGGACGAGCGCAGCGACGGAGGCACAGATGGAAGTGTGGACGCACGAACAGACGCACGCATGGACGCTCACACAGATGGACGCATATATGATGGAAAGATGCGGGATGATGGTACTTAGATTGTTGACTAGATGGACGAACGGACACACACAGAGATGCATGGACAGACCCACAGATAGCTGCACTGACGAACGGACGCATGGACGGACGCAGGGAGGATGCATGGACGAACGCATGGACGGATGCACAGATGGATGTGTACGCACGAATAGACGCACGCACGGATGGGCGGGTGGACGCACGAACGGTCACACAGACGGACGCATAGACGCGCGGAAGCAAAAACGAATTGACGGGCCGATGCTTCGCCCCACTTTCTATTAACGACTTGTGGATATGCTGCCGTTTTCATGTCCCGTGTTTCACAATGCCGTCTTCTTGCCCGTGTTAACTCCGAAGCTTGCAAAGAAAATCACAAACATCGTTACGATGCCACTCATCGCGTCATTCTCTGCCACCCTGCCCCGCCGCGGTAGTCTAGTGGCTAAGGTACTCGGCTGCTGACCCGCAGGGCGCGGGTTCGCTTCCAGGCTGCAGCGGCTGCATTTCCGATGGAGGCGGAAATATTGTAGGCCCGTTTGCTCAGATTTGGGTGCACGTTAAAGAACCCCAGGTGGTCGAAATTTCCGGAGCCCTCAACTACGGCGTCTCTCATAATCATATGGTGGTTTTGGGACGTTAAACCCCACAAATCAATCAATCATTCTCTGCCATCCTGGCGACGATGTACTTTTGTGGACTCCTGCACGAACGCCTGGTTTGCGCGAGAAGCTTGAGTCGTGCTACCTTGGCTCCTACAAAGTTGTCGAACAGACCTCACCGGTGAACTACCGTATCACACCTGTTCTTGAGCCCACTGACCAACGCTGCCGCGGGCCAGAGATTGTGCACGTTTCGCGTCTCAAGCCCTGTCGTATGCGTTCCACGGCGTAATTCACGTACAGGCTGGCCGCTTCCGTCGACGGGGGATTCAGTGTAAAAATTCATTAGAGTTCATCTTCCTCATCTTTCAATAACCATCATCAGTCTTCGCTTAGGCACTCTTCATCATCGGCGCCATCTTGCTGTTGCTTGAATAAAGCGTCAGCTGAACCGTGATGTTTGAATATAAATAAATAAATTCACACACACATATATATATATATATATATATATATGTGAATTATGAATATATGAAATAAATTCACACACACACACACACACACATTTATATATATATATATATATATATATATATATATATATATATATATATATATATATATATATATATTTGTGTGTGTGTGAGTGTCGCAGGTTCGGATCCTGCCCACGGCAAGTTATCTTTTCACCCAGTTTTCTTTCTTCCTATTTACATTACCATTACCTTAATAACTTCCCCTATACCTTCCTTGGCGTTATTGTCTGTTAGATCTCATTATATTGTGTAAAACACGAAACAACGAGCCCTGAAGTATACACTTGTTTCCCTTATTCATTAACGAGGGTCTCGTACTGGCAGACATGGTGCCTTTAGGTTGTATATGGGGGACTATTGGTCAGCTGCCAGTTAGTAATAAGTTCACGTTCTACGTGACGCCAAACAGGCTCATAAAAGAATGTGCCACACTCGCCGCCATGGCTACTAGTGGCGCTGACTGACACTCCCACGTTTAAATTGACATAGATAGCCAATGAAGTGAGTGGGGGGATGGCTGTCATGGTAGCTCAGTGGTACAGCATCGATTGCGTTATTCGAAGTTCGCAGGTTCGGATTCTGCTCACGGCAAGTTATCTTTTCACCCACTTTTCTTTCTTCTCATTTACATTACAATCAGCCCAAGAACTTCCCCCATACCTTTCTTGGCATTATTGTCTGTTAGATCTCATTATTATTGTGTAAAACACGAAACAACGAGCCCTTAAGTATACACTTGCTTCCCTAATATATATATATATATATATATATATATATATATATATATATATATATATATATATATATATATATTGGGAGTAATATTTCACTGGGCCAGTGTGTCTCCGTGAAGGTGAAGTTATGGGATATGGCACAACGGCTGCGTTGTCAACATTGATAAATATATTTTTTTCCCAACAGTTTCGGGAGGGGTCCTCCCGAAACTGTTGGGAAAAAATATATATTTATCTATGTTGACAACGCCCCGTTGTGCCATATATATATATATATATATATATATATATATATATATATATATATATATATATATATATATATATATAGTATACGAGGGACTATTAATCAGCTGCCCGCTCGTAATAAGTTCACATGCTACGTGACGCCACACATGCGCATAAAAGAGTGTTTCACACTCGTCGCTTGGCTTATAGATGGCGCTGACTGACACTCATACATCTAAATTCACATATAAACCACAAATAAGTAGATGGAGGGAGGGCCACTGTGATGATAGCTCACTGGTTAGAGCATCCAACGCGTTATTCGAAAGTCGTAGGTTGGATTCCTGCTCACGGCTGGTTATTTTTTCACCCACTTTTCTTTCTTCTTATTTACATTCTTTTGGTTCTAATAACTTCCCCTGTACATTCCTTGGCATTACTGTCTGTTAGATCTCATTAATATTGTGTCAAAACATGGAAAAACGAGCCCTTAGGTATACACTTCTTTCTCTTATTCATTAACGAGGGTCTAGTACAGGCAGACTTGGTGTCATTAGGTTGTATACGAGGGACTATTAATCAGCTGGCCACTCGTAATAGGTTCAAGTGCTACGTGACGCCACACATGTACATAAAAGAGTGTTTTACACTCGTCGCTTGCCTTATAGATGGCGCTGACTGACACTCCTACATTTAAGTTCACATATAAACACCAAAAAATTGGATGGAGGGAAGGCCACTGTGATAGCTCACTGGTTAGAACATCGAACGCGTTATTCGAAAGTCGTAGATTGGATTCCTGCTCACGGCTGGTTATTTTTTCACCCACTTTTCTTTCTTCCTATTTACATTCTATTGGTTCTAATATCTTCCTCTGTACATTCCTTGGCATTGCTGTCTGTTAGATCTCATTTATATTGTGTCAAAACATGAAAAAATGAGCCCTTAGGTATACACTTGTTTCTCTTATTCATTAACGAGGGTCTAGTACAGGCAGACTTGGTGTCATTAGGTTGCATACGAGGGACTATTAATCAGCTGGCCCGTCGTAATAGTTTCAAGTGCTACGTGACGCCACACATGTACATAAAAGAGTGTTTTACACTCGTCGCTTGCCTTATAGATTGCGCTGACTGACACTCCTACATCTTAATTCACATATAAACACCAAAAAAGTGAATGGAGGGAAGGCCACTGTGATAGCTCAGTGGTTAGAGCATCGAACGCATTATTCGAACGTCGTAGGCTCGATTTCTGCTCACGGCTGGTTATTTTTTCCCCAACATTTCTTTCTTCCTGTATACAATCTATTGGTTCTAATAACTTCCCCTGTACATTCCTTGGCTTTACTGTCTGTTAAATCTCATTAATATTGTGTCAAAACACGAAAAAACGAGCCCTTAGCTATACACTTCTTTCCCTTATATATATATTTTATTTATATTTTGTCAGAGCGTTCATTAGACGCCACTTAGCGAGCATACAAAATTGCGACAGTAACGGCCAAGCACGGACAGTCAGCGGGAGCGGCGTCCTTTTTGGGTAGACCCACTAGAAGGAACCTGGAGTTCAACCGATTTCAGCGTTTGGAAGCTTCTCTACAATTACCGCAGTGTCGAAAAGGGAGCCGCCTGGAGGCCCAACAGCTTGTCACTATGAGCGGGTCATAGTAAGCCTTCAGGCGGCTCCACGTTGACCATGTCGCACCCGCGACGGCGCATGTCCGAAGATTTTTCAATCAGTTCGATCAGATAGTTGTACGAAGATGTGCGCTCGATGACACGGTAGGGACCTTCGTATTTTGGGAGTAGTTTGGAAGAAAGGCCAGCTACAGTGGTCAGAATTGAGAGCCCTACAAGAGAACTAGGGAGGAACGTGGGCTCAGAAGTGGTGGAGCCATCACGGATACTCTTCTTCCGGTCTTGTTCATGCGTCGTAAATGTCTTGGCAAGCTCGCGACAATCTTCAGCAAGCCTGGCTGTCTCAGAAATAGGTGCACACTCAGATGGATCTGGCGTGTACGGGAGTATCCTGTCGATGGTGTGTGACGGGTGCCTTCCGTACAGCAAGAAGAAAGGTGTAAACGCGGTTGTGCTCTGAGGGGCGGTGTTGTAGGCGTAGGTGACGAAGGGCAGTATAGTATCCGAATTCATGTGGTTGGCGGCGGCGTACATCGAAAGCATTTCGCCGACGGTGCAGTTAAAGCATTCGGTGAGGCCATTCGTCTGCAGGTGGTAAGCAGTAGTTTTGCGGCGGACAGAATGGCACTCCGTGAGAATAGCTTCGGCGACTTCCGAGAAGAAGAGACAGCCTCGATCACGGAGAAGCTCCTGATGTAGACCGTGGCGGAGTATGAATTGATGCAGTAGGAAGGACGCAACCTCACGCGAAGTAGCCGCCAGGAGAGCGGCGGTTCGCCGTATCGCATTAAATGGTCTACGGCGACGATGGCGCAGTGGTTACCAGCCGACGTCAGAGGAAGTGGTTCATACAAATCAAACGTATGCGCCCGAACGGACGCTCAGGGCAAGGTAACGGTTGCAGACCAGCTGGCGACATGTGTGCTGACGGTGTGCGGCGTTGGCAAGTGAGGCAGGAGCGAACGAACTGCTGCACATAGCGGTACATCCCGCGCCAGAAGAAGCGTTGTCTAATGCGATGGGAGGTGTTGATTACCCCAGAGTGCGCGAATTGCAGATCAGAGTGGAAGGATTCACATATTTCCCACCCCAGACTACGGGGTATCACGAGTAACCACTGCTGGCCATCGGCGTCGTAATTGCGTCGGTGTAAGAGGCCGTCACAAGTAGAGAAATGGTGAGCTCGATGACGCAAGGAACGCGTGGATGGCGTTGCGGAGGAATCAGAAAGCAAGTCGATCAGCGGGGCGATCCTTTCGCTGTTCGGTGGCGATAGTGTGAAAGTCAATGGCAGAAACAGCAACCGATGATACTGAGCAGAGCACGTCATTTTCAGGCAGATGGGAGCGCAAAGGGCATTGGCGTCAGCATGCTGGCGTCTGTTGTGGTACAGCCCTAGGATGTCGCAGTCTTGTGGATGAACAGCACAACGGGCGACACGGCCTGAGGGTTCCCTCAATAATTAAATCGAGCGTAGTCCATGATGGTCGGTGACGACATCGAATGGTAAAGTCGAAACTTTGTAAGGGCCCATACGATCGCCAAGCACTCTTTCTCCGTGACGGTGTAGTTTGTTTCGGCTCTCGTGAGCCTACGGCTTGCATATGATAACACATATTCAGACAATCCGGGTTTGCGCTGTGCCAGGACAGCACCGAGGCTTACACCGCTGGCCTTCGTGTGCACCTCCGTTGGGGCCATAGGGTCGTAGTGGCGTAGAATGGGAGGAGACATCAACAAATGGCGGAGCTTTGCGAACGCGTCGTCGCACTCAGACGACCACAATTTGAGGGGTTCGTTACTTCCAAAGAGCTTCGTCAGCGGTGATAAGATCGTGGCAAACTTTTATATGAAGCGTCGCATGTATAAGCACAGCCCCACGAAAATACGCAGTTCTTTGACCGACGCAGCTTTGGGGAATTCAGCCACGGCCAGAAGCTTGGCTAGGGCGAGAAAGAATGCCATTCTTGGACACGATGTACCCTAGGATGGTGAGTTGCCGTGCTGCAATGCGGCACTTCTTCAGATTTAATTGCAAGCCGGCATTGCTCACATGTGCGAAAACTTTCACACGTTGGAGATTCGTGAAGAACTCTGGAGCGATAACAACAAAGTCATCGAGGTAACACAAGCACGTGTGCCGTTTCAAGTTGCGCAGAACGGTGTCGATCATGCGCTCAAAGGTCGCAGGTGCATTACATAGACCAAACGGCATGACGCTGAATTCGTGCAGGCCGTCGGGTGTGGTGAACGCAGTCTTCGGTCGAGCGTCATCAGCCATGGGTACTTGCCAGCACTCCGAGCGCTGATCGGGAGAAGCAAAAAAAGTTGGCTCCGTGAAGACTGTCAATTGCGTCATCGATGTGCGGCAGTGGGTAAAAATTCTTGCGAATGATCTTATTGAGCTGTTTGTTGTCCAAACTGAACCGCACAGAATCATCTTTCTTCGCAACAAGAACAACAGGAGACGCCCATGGACTGTTCGAGGGCCGAATAACGTCGCGTCAGAGCATATCATCAACCTGCTCCTTAATTTCCCTACGTTCAGCAGGCGACACGCGGTATGGACGTTGCCTTAGTGGTGGATGGGCACCAGTGTCGACACGATGTACAACAGTGGAAGCGCGACCGAGAAAACTTCGCCCGACATCGAAAGAAGATTGATAATCTTGCAAAAGGTCCAGAAGCTGGGAACGCTGTACCGACGTAAGGTTGTCATCAATTTAGTGGCCAAATACATCAGCAGATGATGTATAAAAAGTGTAAAGAGCACTGATGGTACGCGCATTGAGACAACGCGAGTCATTGGGTACGTCGAGGACTTGAGCGTCATCAACTGGTTCCACTCTGCCGAGACATTCCCTCGGACCAAGGTAACAGTGTACGGGTATGGGTTGGTCACAAAAATAGCGGCGTTGCCCGGGGTGATTTGTACGGCCCCGAAACATGCTAGCAACCCTTTCCTTTTGCAATCAAAGTCGAAGGGCGAAACGAATGCAATTGTGTCGGTGAGACCAAGGCAGTAGACCGATACACCTGTCGTCGAGCTTAGAGGCACTATGGTATCGTCTTTCACGAGAATCGTGCTTAGTTTCGAGGGACTGTCTTTTGGCGTTAAATACGAGAAGGGTGAGAGTTCAATTTCGGTGGCGGCACAATGGATGATGGCGTCGTTGCGAAAGAAAAAATGCCATCCCAGGATGACGTCAAGAGAGCAGGTAGGAATGATGATTAATTGGGCAATATACAGAACTTCCTGAACGACAACGCGAGCTGTGCACCCGGCTGTAGGATGAATGCGACGAAAACAAAGAGTATGGAGGTACAACCCAAAAAGTGGCGTCATCACTTTTCGAAGTAAGCGGCAGAGTTTTCTGTCCATAACTGATACGGCAGCTCCAGTGTCAATAAGAGCCGATCCACAAACACTGTGCACAAGCACGTTCATGAGATTCGAGGGGCTTCTCTGAGGGCTTTCACATTGCGATAGCGTCACAGTCCTTGCCTCGGGGACTGCGCCGACTAGTTTTCCTACTCGTGAGCAGCTGAACTTGGCCGCATGAAGGACGGGGAATGACTTCGTGGAGACGGGGACCTTCGAGAAGATGGAGCTAGGCGAGACGGCGGTGGAATAGACGGCGTTTCATCGTGATAGGTATGGCTGATCTGGGCAGCAACAGGCGATGAGATATAAGGTTTCTGAACGCGAGTGCAATAACGCGCTACGTGGACGGCGTAACCGCAGGCAAAGCAGATGGGCTGGTTGTCGGATGTGCGCCATCGGTTTGCCAGGGTAGGTCTTGTCCATGACGCAAGAGCCGATAAACAGTCGCTAGAAAGTCTGCAGAGTGGGCTGGAGCAGAGTCTGAGAGATCACGTCGACATACGTAGCCGGCATTCCCGCTTCAAAGGACGGAGGTTGTGCGGCAGCTTCGGCGTACGTCAGTGGCGCGGGCGCTTAAACGACTGGAGGCGGCCTGGCGACCACTTGGGCGTAACTTTGGGGCGCAGGGGCCGGAAGCTGTTGTAGGTGGTACGCAGGCCTGACCTCCGCTATTTTCTGCTCAATCGCTTGGTCGATAGGTGGACGAATGGTAGTGGCCGATTGTTGAGGAGCCGTGGGTGGGCGAAGGGGAGGAGAGCGAACTACCGCGTGATTTCCTAACGTATGAAGGACTTGAGGTCTGGAGATCGGCCTTAGTCCGTGGAATTCTCCTGGAGATCGGCCTTAGTCCAGTGGCGTCGAGCGATAGCTGAGTAGACCAAGCCAGAAGTCCTCCTTCCTTTTACCAGTCTTCATGATCCTTTTAACAATTTGACCTCCTTTTTCTGCGAGCCCGTTTGACTGCGGGAATCTTGGAATGGAAGTCACGTGCGTGAAGTCATATCTGGAGGCAAACAAAGAGAATTCATGGGATGCGAACTGGGGGCCGTTATCAGTGCAGACTTTTAAGGGAATTCCATATCTAGATAAGATTGAGCTAAGTTTATTTATGACCGTACCCGTCGTTGTGTTCGGCAGCTTTTCGACTTCAGGAAAGTTCGAAAACGCATCAAACACGCACAGGTAGGAGCTCCCGGCGTACATAAAGATGTCAACGCAAATTCTGTACCAGGCATGCTCTGGGGTTGGCCTGAGCACTACCGGTTCACTTTGTTGCCTGTACGCGTATTTTTGGCAAATAGCGCAGTTTTTCATTAGATTTCCGATGTCTCCATTCAGGCCGGGCCAGAATATCAATCGACGGGCCCTTGCTTTGCACCTATTTATGCCTAAATGACCTTCATGAGTGCGACCCAGTATTTCAGCTCTCATAGCCTTAGGAATGATGACCTTTGTTTCTTTCAGGACAATCCCTTGAACTTCGGTCAACTCTGAGCTGAATGGTTTCAAGCAGCCTTGTAGTTCTTCGCCGTTTCTCATGCAGCGCAGCACAGTTCGTAAATCTGGGTCAGCAGCTGTTGCTTCAGCTAGACGAGCAAACATTTTCTTGCTTACCAGGTCTGAAGACACGCTCACTGCATGAACGTCAACATCCTCTGTGAAGTCATCCATAGTGCCCGGTGCCACTGGCGACAATTTAGATAACATATCAGCCAGGAACATTTGTTTACCTGGGACAAAGTGAAGAACATAATCGAATCTGAGCAAACGCAGAAAAAACCGCTGAAGTCGTCGCGGCATGTCACCAATGGCCTTCGAAGCAATTGCTATCAGTGGTCTGTGGTCCGTCTCAATGACGAATTTGCGGCCGTATACAAAGTGAAAAAACTTCTCGCTCCCAAAAGTGATTGCTATTGCCTCTTTTTTGATTTGTGCGTATTGTTGCTCAGTCTCGGTCATTTTGCGGGACGCGTAGGCTACCGGCCGCCAATTGTCGTCATAACGCTGAAGGAGAGCCGCACCAATGCCGTTTTTCGAAGCATCTGCGACGACCTTTGTTTCCCTAGGAGGATTGAAAATGACTAGCAACGGTGCAGTGCTCAGTAAAGCGCACACAGATTTCCATTCGCGGGCATGGTTCTCAGACCATTGGAAAGTAGTGTCTTTCTTAAGGAGGCTTCGCAGGAACGTCGTTCTTTGCGCCAGATGCGGTATGTATTTACCAAAATAGTTGACCACTCCTAGCAGTCTGTGGACGCCGGCTTTGTCAACTGGTGGCGGCATCTCGCTTAATGGTGTTGTCATTGCGGGGTTAGGTCTGATCCCGTCTTGGCTTATCACGTTGCCCAAGAAGTCGATTTTGGTGACCCCGAATTTGCACTTAGCAGCATTGAGCGTTAGGCCGGCGCTCTTGGCCAACTGCAAGGCTGTGCGGAGGTGGGCGTCGTGCTATTCCCTCGTGCTACCCCATAACAATATATCGTCGATATATATTCGCACTCCTGGGACCTGGTCGAATATTTCATTCATGGTTTTTTGAAAAACCTCCGGTGCCGTAGCTATACCAGAAGGCAGCCTTAGGAAACGGTAGCGCCCAAACGGCGTGCCAATAGTGCACACCTTCGAAGTAGCCTTATCTAGAGGAATTCGATGAAATCCAGATTGCGCGTCGAGGCGAGAGAAAAACTTGGCACCGGCCAGCGCAGCCTCAATGTCCTCTCTTTTTTGGCATTTGATAGTGCTCTTTTTTTAAACACTCATTGATGCGCCTGGGGTCAATGCAGACACGCAGTTTACCATCCTTTTTTCTCGCGGCGACAAAGGGACTCACCCAATCCGTCGGTTCGCTGACTTTCACCACGATGCCTTCATGCTCCATGCGGTCCAGTTCCTCTCGCAAGGGTTGGAGCAGCGCCTGGGGCACCCGTCATACCGGTTGAACCACCGGGGTTGCATCCCCCCGAAGAACCATGTGGTACTGGCGTTTTAGACAGCCGATGCCCTGAAACAACTCGGGAAATTCTGTCATCGCTTAGATGGGGCTGCTTGTATTCACTACGTCGACAGTACGAGAGACCGGTCCTAAAGCTTCACTCGCCGACAGCCCCAGGATGGCCTGGGTGCTCTTCTTAACAATGAAGAAGTCGAAGTAACCGGTGTGGCTGTTCGCGACAACTTGTAGCGTAGTAACACCGATATGCTTGATAGCGTCGCCACTGTATGAGCGCAGAACAGAGGAGCTTTCCCGTAACCTGGACTTGTTTAGGCTTTGGAACACAGACTGAGACAACAAGTTGGCTTGTGAGCCTATGTCAACCTTAAGAGACACTTGTTTGGAAGCCACTGTTGCATTGATCAGCCAATCAGCTTTGCTGCCAACGTTGACATCGAGGATGTCAAAGTCACTTTGCTCGTCGCGTACTTCACTGACTTGAGGCCCTTTCTTGCAGCAGGAGGCAAAGTGGTTAGCGCCCCGGCACAGAAAACAAGTTTTGCCAAAGGCTGGGCATTTTCCACGCTCGTGGGAACGATGGCACCGGGAACACCTGAATTGTCTGCGTGCCTTAACATGTGCAATTGCTTTCTCGGGTTCCACCCTACATTCCTCGGCACATTCGGAATATTGTTCACACGCTGCACATTTGGCCTGCCGGTGCATCTTGATCGGCGCTACTTCCTTCTCTGTACCAGCCCAGGCATTATTTTGCTCAGCGCATACTTCGTCGGCCTTACAAATGTCTTCCGCTTTTCGTAGCGTGAGATCTTTAACTTTGAGCATTTTCTCGCGCAATTTCGGATTAACTGTTCCAACAACAATCTGGTCCCTGACCATGGAGTCACTCAAGGTGCCGAAATTGCAGCTTCGTGCAAGCCGCCTTAAGTCCCGGGCGAAATGCTCAAAGGGCTCCTCCTCTGCTTGCGTTCTTGAGCGGAAAACATAACGCTCATATACTTCGTTCTACTGCTGTTGACAGTACGCCTCAAACTTGCTCGTAACAGCTGCGTAATCTTCCTTTCTTTCGTTCTCAAAGAAAGCAAAGTTGTTGAATACCTCTAGGGCGTCCTCTCCAGCAACGCTGAGCAGGAGTGCTGTCTTGGCTGCCTCCAACCTCGGTTCTTTCGACGGCTCCGTGGCCTGCAGGAACAACTCGAACCTCTGCTTGAAAAGGCTCCAGTTCTTTGCTGTACTTCCCGAGAGCACCAATGGCTGCGGTGGCTTCTGTAGTTCCATAATGAAGATGCACGGTGACGCCCCTCTGCCTGTTGTCACTGCTTTGGCGAACGCGACCCCACTTCTGACACCATGTTCCGGTGTCCAGCAGTAAACACGCAGCCTTGAAGCAACAATGAAGAAAAACCTTTATTTGTGGCAGCGTGCCGGTATATATATCGTGGGGCAGCTGCATTATCGCATCCAAGCGGTACAGAACAGTGATAAGCAAAAGGCAGATACAAAAAGGCGCATGCGCAGGCAGCTAACACGATACAGCCCGTTTGTCAACTTGCTGTCTTCGTCACCTTTGTTCGGAACGCTCACGTCCTCGTAAATGGGGAGCCAGTCCTCCACGTCAGTGCCATCGGCGCCAGTGAAGATGGGTGGATCGCGGATACTGGGGGCACCGGGAAAGTGGGCGACATGGAAGGAGGCGTTTTCTGAGAGGCGTCGTGGGACATGTTGGATGGCAGGGTACGTGATTGTACCCTGCGCTCTGATTGTGCACTGCGCTCTTTCCTGTCTTTCTTGTTTTTTCTTCAAGTTTGTGCAGCAATTCAATTTTTCAAATACGTGAATGTAGTTTTAAGGGCATTGAAGGGGATTGTAGCACTTTCCACCAGTTTATTAGGGCGTTTATTAGCTGGCACGAAGCGAGCATACACAATTTTGTTGTTGTTGTTGTTCTCCTATTGTAAGTGGCGCATACACACTGTGGGGGATTGGCCAAGAATCGATGGTTTCAAAATTTACTGTTCAAATTTTGAAATATGGAGGTTTACCAGAAAGATTACCGATAACGTAGGGAAGTGTTTTTCCTAATGTAATGCATGCAAATATTTACATAAACGAATTTATTCTTAGAATAGAGCAATAATATGATTATATACGTATATAATTATGTATACCTGTTAGAATAATGAAACTGGTTAATTAGTCAACCTATTAGTTTCATCAATATAGTCCCGGACGGCCGCGCATACTGTCGCATTAGAGAAACCAGAAATGGAAGCTCCAAAAGACAAAATGACAGGCAGAGATAAGTTCATACCAATACCACATAAAAGTATTTCTAATAGGGTTTTTCGTAATGTGTTAAACCGGCTGCAGGTCAAAAAGAAATGGTCTGTTGTTTCCTGTTCATCACAGAATGCCCACAGTGGCGAAGGTGCCTGAGCAGACCTGTGTTTATAGAAATTTAGATTTGGTACCCGGCAACGCAGCCTTGTGATAGCTACTTCTTGTTTTCGAGTGCGGCAAAAGTCTCTCCGCCAGGGATATAATAAGTGGCGATATTCTGTAGAGTTTGTTAGTGCTGAACCTTTAAAGACTTGCATAAGCGTACGTCTGTGGAATCGAGCGGCAGTCACATAAGCGGATGATGGACAGAGTGGTAGAATTGGTTCTCTGATTGACGACTTAGCTAAGGAATCGGCTATTTTATTTAGAAACAAACCTTTATGTCCAGGCACCCAAACTAATCGTACTTTTCTCAAATGCGCAGGTACTAGAGCACGGAACGCCTTTGTTACTTGATTATCAGCACCAACACAATGGCGACAGTAACGGCCAAGCACGGACCCTGAGCGCGAGCGGCGTCCTTTTTGGGTAGACCCACTAGAAGGCACCTGAGAGTTCAAACAATTTTAGTGTTCACAAGCTTCTCTACAATATATATATACGTATATATATATATATATATATATATATATATATATATATATATATATATATATATATATATATATATATATACCTGATGAAGGCGAGACTCTAGGCCGAAATGTCGAAATTAACCGCGTTCTGACCGCTCGAGAAGTATTTGCTTGACTATATATATATATATATAAATATATGTGCATGGGCATGGTGGTTGAGTGACCGTAGCGTTGCATATAGTCCAGTAGATCCTACGTTAGCGGTCACAACGTGGTTTATTTCGACGTTTCGACCTAGAGTCTGGCCTTCATCAGGATTAAATATACAGTTTGTTGGTGCTCAGCTTTATACAATCTCAAATCAGAGGGCAAGGAAAGAGGAAAAAAGACAGAAAAGAAAAAAAAGAAAAAAGAAAAAAAAAGAAAAAGAAAAGAAAAAGAAAGAAAGAGAAGAAGGAGAGAAACATAATATACGGTGGACTCCCCTCGGGCGCCCCCCTTCCACTCTTCCTTCCACTTCCCCCCTCCACTCTTCCCTCCACTTCCCCCTTTATCTCTCTCCCCCTTCTCCCCTTTACCTTTCTGATGTCAGCGGTCTGTGTATGTTTCCTTTCACTAACGCATTCCTCCCGATCAGACGGCGCCTCCTGGCACTGGCGGTTCGGTGTGGCGCAAAAAAGAGCTTTTTTAGAAAGCCCTAAGCCTTTAACTACTCTTTTTTAGGAAGTCCTAAGCCTTTACCTACTCGGAGTCCCGTAAACAATTCGCCGTAGAAGGGGGGTGTCGCGTATTGTGGCAGAGGCTAGTAAGCGGGCATTTTAGGAAGTTCTAAGCCTTTGACTACTCGGCGTCCTGTCAACATTTCGTCGTAAAAAAAGGGGTGCCCTGTATTGCGGTAGAGGCTGGCAAGCGGGCACAATGCGAATTCCTTGCCCGCTTCTGGATTACGCGTGTAGTGGGGGCCTCCCTGCTGTGCACAGGGTTGCTGTTGGCCATGCATGACATGCCCTAAGCCTTTAACTACTCGGAGTCTCGTAAACAATGCGTCGTAGAAGCAGGGGTGCCGCGTATTGTGGCAGAGGCTGGTAAGCGGGCATTTTAGAAAGTTCTAAGCCTTTAAATACTCGGCGCCCTGTCAACATTTCGTCGTAAAAAAAAGGGGTGCCCTGTATTGCGGTAGAGGCTGGCAAGCGGGCACAATGCGAATTCCTTGCCCGCTTCTGGATTTCTGGATTACGCGTGTAGTGGGGGCCTCCCTGCTGTGCACAGGGTTGCTGTTGGCCATGCATGACATGCCCTAAGCCTTTAACTACTCGGAGTCCCGTAAACAATGCGTCGTAAAAGGAGGGGTGCCGCGTATTGTGGCAGAGGCTGGTAAGCGGGCATTTTAGGAAGTTCTATGCCTTTAAATACTCGGCGCCCTGTCAACATTTCGTCGTAAAAAGAGGGGTGCCCCGTATTGCGGCAGAGGCCGGCAAGCGGGCGCAATGCGAATTCCTTACCCGCTTCTGGACTACGCGTGTAGTGGAGGCCTCCCTGCTGTGCACAGGGTTGCTGTTGGTCATGCATGACATGCCCACAAAGGCCCGTCTCTGTGCTGTGAAGAACGCCATTACTCGCCCACTCGCTCAGTGTAGAGGCCGTGTTTCCATATATGGTAATTATATTCATATTGCCTTTGCAGTTCTCCGTGAGTGCAACCACGAACTCATTTTCGGGTGGGATTTCCTGTCATCTGCATGTGCTTCTACATCTTGTCGTCAGCGCCTCATGCACCTCAATTTCACTGACTCTCCTGTATCGGAACACGAAGAGCGCATTCGCCTCGTCATCACTTCAAATTATGTACTTTGGCCATCCCCAGAAGAAGAAATTTGCTTTATTGGCATCAACAATGTGAATGGCGACATGCTTCTACTAACTTATGGCCTCACGGTACATCGAGGCATTCTGATCATTCTAGGCGTTGTTCGTTTTTCTGAAGAGTCTGCGTTTATTACTGCGTTTAATAAGGCCCCTGAACCCTTATGATTGGCCTGTGGATCAACAGTAACATGCGCTGTTGACCCGCATCCCGTTGCAATTGTTGCCCTACCAAGTCAAGAAGACCTACCAGAGCCAAGCGCGCCGCCACTCAACTCTCCCACTCCTCTATTGGTGACAATAAGCCCTGATCTCACAGCACCCTAGAGTCAAGAATTGCTGAGTTTATTGAGCAGCCATCTCTGTTTGTTTGTCGTCTGCGGTCCTTGGTACAACTTGCGCGACTCAGCATATCGAGACTGACGGCTCCCAAATCATTGACCGGCGCGCTTACCGCATGTCTCTTGCAGAAAGGCAGATAATCAAGGAAATCGTCTCCGACATGCTTCGAGGGAATATCATATGTCCTTCTTCGAGTCCTTGGTCTTCGCCAGTTGTTTTGACGCAAAAGATAGACGGAACAGTACGTTTCTGCGTTGAGTACCGGGCACTGAACAAAATAACGCACAAAGATGTTTACCCTCTCCCACGAATCGATGACTTACTAGATTCATTGCATGACACAGAGTAGTTTTCCAGCATTGACCTACGATTGGGCTACTGGCAAATACCAGTGTCCGAATCTGACAAAAAGAAGACGGCTTTTACCACTTCATATGGGCTATACGAGATTAACGTAATGCCTTTCGGACTTCGTAACGCAACAGCTACCTTCAAACGTATGATCGATAGCGTCCTGCGTGGTCTGAACTGGAAAGCCTGTTATGCTACCTCGAATTCATCATAGCGTTTTCGTCTATATTTTCGCAAAATATGCAACATCTCGAAGAAGTCCAAGGCTGCCTTGCAACAGCTGGTTTACAGCTTAATACGAAAAAAGGCACCTTCGCAAGCAAGTCGATCAAGGTTCTAGGGCACTTTGTCAGCAAAGACATTGTTTGACCAGATCCTGAAATACTTGCCACCATCCTCGACTTTTCCCGTCCATTGCATCAAAAAGTCCTGCACAGTTTTCTCGGCTTGGCATCCTAATTTGGCGCTTCATATACGCGCTTTCGCAAAGCTTGCATCTCCAGTCCATCAACTGCTCGCAATATGACATTGGTTTAATACGAAGACTGTGAAAAAGTTTTCCTGTCATTGCAGCAAGCCCTGACATTCGACTAGGTACTGTGTCGCGTCAATCCAGGTGAACCCACTATTCTTCACACTGACGCCAGTGGTCGTGGTCTCGTTGACTCCTTTGGCCACTTACACAGACATTCTACAGCACTACAGACTAAGCTGTCTCCGCTATCTTGCGGCTCATAAAGACCTCCCTCGACTTAATGCCGGTCTGTGGAGCAATCTTGAGACAGGTGTATTCTCAACCCCCTGCTGTATAGCAAGATATACCCACACCTCGTGACACCACACTGTAAATATGGCTCACAATCGGCCACCCTTATACACATGGCATGGACGTGCCCATAGTACGCTGACGATTCTCACACATACGAAACATGGGTGTCCTTACTGCACATCAGGGACTCTGCACAGCAACGCAGGGTGGTCTCACGCGCGCTGGAGGCCGCTGCGTCCGAAGGAATCTCCGCTAACCTCTTCTAAGCAGCGTAACCAAACTCTCGGCCGGTCCCCTCTTTTTGGATTTATAAAGGTTTGATCACCATCATTGTCATCATCGGTGCCATTCTACTGTGGCGTGACAACACCGTCCATAAACGTGTCATCGCTTACGCCAGTCGTGCTTTGACTGCTGCTGAGAAAAATTACACAATAACCAAACAAGGGTGCCTCGCTGTTGTAAGGCCGGTACAAATATTTCGTCGATACCTCCACGGCCACCACTTCACAGTCGTCACCAACCACAACGCATTGTGCTGGCTTTTGTCACTAAAGAGCTTGTCGGGCCAACTTGGCCACTGGGTGCTTCGCTTACAAGAGCACAACTTTGATGTCGTCTACAGGTACGGTAATACGCACCAAGATGCTGATGCTCTCTCTCACTTCCCAACAGTGATAGCCCACCGCCACCAATTTCCACCGTGGCATTACCCATCGCGGGTTTCAGTTGGCTAGGATCCGGCAGCCCATCTAGCCTGGTGTAACACCAACGCGTTGACCCATACTGTCGCTCTATAATAGCAAGCTTAGATGGCACATGCGCTCCTCCGAACTCCCGATTTTGTCGACAAATGAAACAATTCAAGCTTCACGATGGTATTTTACATCGCTATATTTACCACGATGAAGGAAACAAACTGGTCGCCGTTATACCACGTTGTCTACAATGTCAGGTTCTTCAGAAATACCACGATTATCTTGCCGCTGGGCATTTCGGCTATCACAAAATGTACGACAAAATACGCAGTCAGTTCACCTGGCCTGGCTTCTCATCCGTCATTGCTAACTGTGTTTCTTCGTGTGCCTTATGTCAATGGCGGAAACGCCCCACTACTGGTCTTTCTGGCTTTTTCCAATCTCTTCCTTGTCGCTCTTTGCCATATAAAGTCGTCGGGATAGACTTGTACGGCCCCCTTCCGTGACCTTCAATAGAAATTGTTGAATTGTGACAGTTGTTGACCACCTCACTCATTACGCGGAATTAACCTCACTGCACGCTGGTATAGCCACTGAAGAAGCCGATTTTTTTTCTGCGTAACATATTTTTACGCTACCGAGCTCTAAGCGTTCTGCTCAGCGAACACACGGCAAGGTCTTTCTTTTCTCTATTATTGCTGAGGTTCTACGCATTCCCAACACTATCCACAAGACAGCTTCTACTTATCATCCGCAAACAAATGGCTTGACAGAACGCTTTCATCATACGTTTTCGGAGATGATTTCCATGTACGTCAACCCAGATTACATGAACTGGGACACCATTTTGCCTTTCGTAACATTCGCCCACAATACGCAACGCACCACCGTCTTTTTTTCTTATTTTCTGATTCATGACCACTCTCCAAGTGTAGCTGTGGACGTCTCCTTCCTTTTGGCTCTTGCTACCTCAGCAGGACCTTTATCCGCACAATTTTTGTCTCGCCTTGAGCACTGCCGTCATCGGGCCTGAATCAACACCGACATCTCTCAGGAAGCTCGCAAGCCTCTCTACGACTCATCTCACCTTGCTGTCACATTTTCTCCAAGAGACGAAGTTTTTCTCTGGACTCCGGTGCGTGTGCCCGGCTTATATGAAAAATTCCTCAGTCGTTTTATAGGACCTAATAGGGTCATTGAACAAACGTCCCAGTTAATTACCGTATTTCACCAATTCACGTACTCTCCGACCGCCATTGTCGCGGGGAAGAAATTGCGCACGTTTCTCCACTGAAGCTGTATACCCAACGCAACTCTTAATAATGTCTGTCGCGCGGCCAACAGGCCGCTTACAGCGTGACGGGCAATTAGTGTGAGTGCAGTTAACGACTCTTCTTCATCAATTCTACGAGTCATCATCATTTGTATAATTTCCTTATCTGTAGAGACCACCATCAGTGTGAGCCAGCTCGAGCTTGTCTAGAATAAAGCTCTTACCCATACTGCATATATATATATATATATATATATATATATATATATATATATATATATATATATATATATAAGGGAAAGAAGTGTATATCTAAGGGCTCGCTTTTCTGTGTTTTAACACAATAATAATGAGATTTAACAGACAGTAATGCCAAGAAATGTACAGGGGAAGTTATTAGAACCAATGGAATGTAAATAAGAAGAAAGAAAAGTGGATGAAAAAATAACCAGCCGTGGGCAGGAATCGAACCTACGACCTTCGATTAACGCGTTCGATGCTCTCTCTCTCTCTCTCCATATATATATATATATATATATATATATATATATATATCTTATCTCCTCCAGGCTTATCTCCTCCAGATATATATATATCTTATATATCTTATATCTTATCTCCTTATATAGATATATATCTTATATATATATATAAGATATATATATAGATTATATCTTATATAGATATATATCTTATCTCCTCCAGATATATATATATATATATATATATATATATCTTATCTCCTCCAGGCTTGTTGAAAAAACTTCCTTATATATATATATATATATATATATATATAAGGAAGTTTTTTCAACAAGCCTGGAGGAGATAAGACACAACTTAGCAGTTGTGTTATTTTTACTTTTTATTTCCAACGGTTTTGACCAATAAACAGGTCTTCGTCAGTGTTTGCCTATACATATATATATATATATATATATATATATATATATATATATATATATATATATATATATATATATATATATATGATAGGGCACTACGGGAGCGTTGTCAACAAGGATAAATATATTTATTTCCCAACAGTTTCGGGAGGGGTCCTCCATTCATCAGGGGATGAGTTATACTAACATGAACTTCATCCGCTTCAAATCTCGTGCTGGTCAGTTCTCGGCGTGTGTCCGGCCAACCAAGATTGTCGCCGCGGTGGCGGGAGGGGTTCGTGACGGCGTGCGTAAGGAAAGGGTTTCCTTTTATGGGTCGGTCGGCTCTCTTTCATCTTCGTTTGTTTCCCTTCAATGGTCATCAAGTAATAGGCGAACAGCACCACTTTGTATGTGCATGTGAAAAAAAGAAAAAGGAAAAAAAGAAGAGGAAAAAAACAAGAAAGGACAGTGTACACGTACGAGTCAGTCAGAAAAAACAAGCATGGTCTCCAGCTATCAATCTTTGTCACCAATTTCCTCCTGGCTTACTTCTCGGAGGCAGCAGAGTCTTCCGCGGTCCTCGTTGATGCCGGCTACTAATGTTCGAAATTTCAAAATAAAATATGCCTCACGCTGTTCGCACTCACATCTGTTTGAGAAACCGGACTGCAAAAGAATTACGCTGATATTTTCAAAACTGTGGTTTGGCAGGCGCAGATGTCTAGATAAAGGTGGCTTCGGCAGTGAAGTGGCAAGGTACCGGTGATTATTTAACCGCAGCCAAAATGGCGTGTCTGTTTGGCCGATATATTCTTGTCCGCAGATGTTGCAATGTAGCTTTATATTACGTTACTCGAGTCACAATTAAGGCTTTCAGTTATCCAGAATTTGAAACCCGAGAAGTTCGCTTTGGGTTCACGTGTTGTGACCATCTGTGGGCATACCTTGCATCGAGCTTTTCCGCAGGGATGGCACCCTGATTGAATATTGGGGGTTTTGTTTTTGCTCTGACAAGAATGTCTTTCAGATTTTTATCCCTGCTGTACACCACGTGAGGTGGCTTCGCGAAAATAGAAGTTTGTCGTTTGCTTTGCCTGATTATGTTGAAATGGCGGGAAAGTATGTTGTTGATTCATGGCGCTGATGAGGAGTAAGTTAATACAAGGTTCGTCTGGGAAGTCATTTTAGATACTTCGTTTGGTCCCTTAATTATATCATTCCTGTTCACGTTGCGAGCACGTAGTATGACATCATCAATAATGTCTTCCGGATAATTTTGTTTCAATAAGGAATGCTTTAGGTGTTCTGCGTGTCTGTCAAATTCCCGCATATCGGTGCATAATCTTCGGTACCGGTAGGCCTGAGAATATGGAATACCCATTTTGCAATGCTTTGGGTGGCTGCTGTTGAAATGTAGGTACATTTGACGGTCTGTAGGCCTTTTGTAATGCTTTGTTGATAAGCGGTCATTTTTGACCGTGACATTGACGTCCAAGAAGTTAATGCTAGTTTTGTAAATTTTGTGCGTGAATTCAATTGACGGGTGGCACTTGTTAAAATCCTCTGTGAAGCGGAAAAGACTTCCCTCATCGTGGTTCCATATCATAACAATATTGTCTATGTATCTTCTGAAGTAGAAAGGTTTCAAGGTGCGTCGCTCAATGAATGGGATTTCAAGTGAAGCCATAAAGGTGCTCGCGAAGTTTGGGGCCATTTTCGTGTCCATTGCAGTGTCTCTGACCTGAAGGTAATGCTCGCCATTGAACTCAAAATGGTTTTAATTTAGTACAAGTTCAAGAAGTGTAAACAGTACCTCGCCAATTACACTCGTTAATGAGTCAGATTTTGCATATTCAGAAACCATAGCCGCTATTCCGTCATGGTGGGGTATGTTGGTGTACAGTAAGCAGACGTCCATGGTCACCAGAAAACTACCGCCTGGGATGTCGAGACTTGAAGTTTAGCAGATGAAGTGATTTGTGTCCTTTAGGCAATAAGGAAAATTTGGGGGGATGTTTTTATTAAGAAATTGATTAATTCTGATATATTTTCTGTTGATGTGCTGTTACTGGATACTATCGGACGTCCCGGATTGCCTGCCTTGTGTATTTTGGGGAGCAAATGGAATCTACCGGGAGCAGAATGGGGCGGTAACATTGCTTTTAACATTTTGCCGGTAATTTTTTCGTCCCGGCGGAGATTAATTAGGGTTACTTTTATCTCCCTTTCAAATTCGGGAGTCGGGTCTGTTGGAAGTTCTTTGTAGATTTTTGTGTCTGATAGTTGTCGTTCCCCTTCCTTTAAGTAGTCCGACGTGTTTAGAATTGACATGCAGCTCCCTTTATCAGCCGGTTTGATGGTAATTTCAGCGTTTTTTCGTAGTTCATCGAGTGCCCTTCGTTCTGACTTTGATATGTTCTTTCGAGATGGCAGATTTTTTTCATACGCTCTGATGATATTTTTTGAACTGCTGATGTGTACATATCGAGGTGTTTGTCCCTCTGCTCACCTGGACACTATGATTTGCCACCACCAATCAATCTATTCTCGTCCGTACAGTCCTTGCGATCATGAAAGTATTCACAGAGGCGGAGCTTACGCGCAAAGTTATCGAGGTCTTGGTACAGTTCAAATTCATTGAATCTACCGGATGATGGACAAAAGGGTAAGCCTCTCGACAAAAGTTGAAGCTGTTGGGAAATAAATATAATAATCCTTGTTGACAACGCTCCCGTTGTGCCATATCCCGTACCTTCAAGAAGACTAACTGGTCCATTGAATTATTACTCCCACTCTATATATATATATGTATATATATATGCACCGAGTACTGGCAAGATGGCTGTTTCAATAATGAACAACTAGCCAGAGCACGCGCTGCCCCAGAACATTGTCTTCCATTATCGCGGGCAGCCATGGCTTGCGCTCGCCCTAACTAGCAGCCAAGTGGCGTTATTCCTCCTCTGAAAGAAAGGGCATCGCTCTGATGCTCGGTAAGCACAAAGGAAAAGTCGGGGTGAACGAACAGAAAATATGCGCACACACAAAAACAGTGATAAGTTTTATGCGCAGCCGCACTACCGCGTGAAGTACGGCTTCAGTCGCACTACGTGCACAATCTCCGAGAGATGCCTTCGCCGCCGTGGCAAGAAGGCACCGTCAGTGACTACCTCGTAGTTCACGTCGCTCACGCGTCGCAACACTTTGTATGGTCCGAAGTAGCGACTGAGCAGTTTTTCTGACCATCCCTGGCGTGGGACTGGAGTCCACGCCAGGGATGGCGTGGACTTGATCGCCTGGATTGTATTGATCGCCTGGAAACTTGATCGCCTGGATGGTATTCAATTTGTCGATGGCGAGCGTTATAGCAGCATGCGTCTGTACTCTGCTCGTGCGTGATGTGTAGGCGTGCTAACTGGGGTGCTTCTTCGGCGTACTGGGTAAGCTGCACAGCATCAGGAGTGAATAAAGCGTTGCGGTCGTGTTGAAGCATCGCATCCAGCATGGTCTGGGCCTCCCATTCATAGACAAGACGTAAAGACGTGAATCGCGTAGTTTCCTGGACGGCAGTATTGTACACAAATGTGATGTTCGATAGCACCTGGTCCCAGGTCTTATGCTGGACATATACGTACATAGATAACATGTCAGCGATGGAGTTAGTATGAGGCACCAATTACTGGCGTGTTGCGTGTAGCTCAAATAATGCTGCAATAAAGCGTCTCTTCACCGAACTACGGCTCTTCCTTCGCGCTGCCACCGTGCACTCGAGTCATCGAGGGGACACATTCCGAAGCTTCAACGTCTTCTCTCCTTATCTAGTGTTGAAGCTAGTCGAGGAGGGGGAAATTAGCTGGCGCAGTCGACAGAATGTCGAGAGCCCGCAACGAGGAAGGTGCTTAAGTCTGGGAAGCTGACAAGACGCACGCTGCTTCAGGACCTGCTGGTGCGCTGCGAGAAGCAGTATTGGCAGTTGGTACGAGCCTGCCGGTAAACATTGGAGCCTGGAGTTCGCCTGCGCGTCAGTGAATGAGAGCAGAGCCAAAGTTCGTCGTTCAGCGACGGACTTACCGGAGAGGCGCTGTAGGGTGCTGTTTCAGGAGCAGAGCAGCAGGGACAGTCGATGTGACAGACTGAGTCAGCGACAGGGGTGATTGGGCGAAAGCCTGCCGCACTGAAAGTGGTCGTCTCTCATAGCGTTGGTGACGAGACGGACGCAGTTCCAACTGTCAAGTGCATTGGGCGAGGCATGACTGCAAGGTGAGGCATGTTGTGTGCACTCTCGGGTCCCCCAATTGGTTTATTGAATGCACTTGCGTTCAGGCACACTCTAGGAAATGGCAGATTCAGAGCGAAATGTCATAGAAGGTGACAGTGTTATTGAATGGGATCGCACCCGCGAGTTGCAACTTGAAGTTGATGCGCTGAAGCTCAAGCTTCAGCTAGAAAAGATGAGATCATTGCATACGTTGTCAGAGGAGCCGGAAAACCGGAATCAGCATTCTAGTACCGCACGGCACCCGAACGAGCTGAAGGCAGTCTTGGCACCTATGCCCACTAATGAGCCTGTGATTCCCGCTTGGTTCAAACATGTGGACACTCTCTTTGTGGCAGGGGGCATACCCGAGAAAATTTGGGGCACGCTTCTGTTGCCATTTTTAAGTGACAAGATGCGCACGTTCGTCGCCAATCAGCCAGAAGCTGGGGTAATGCCGTACGCAGATTTAAAATTAGGAGTGCTGAGGGAGCTGCGTATGACTCCGAGCGATCACCCAATGTTTGTGGATATCAAAAGAGAAGCAGGCGAGTCTTGGAGCCAAGTGACGGCGCGCCTGCAGACTATGATTAGGTACTACTTGAAAAGTAAAGAGGTGGAGCTGTTTGAAGATCTTAGGGAGTTACTTATCGCTGATAGACTCAAGCAGTTAATGTCAAGTGAGCTCCTTTCACTCGTGCTTCAGCAGGAAATGAAGGGCTGGTTGAGACCCAAGGATATTGCGGAATTAGCCGCCAACTTCGAAGAATGCCTCGGCAGTGGCAGACAGGGCAGCTATTAGAATGCAGAGCCAGAGAATTTGAATTATGGGCCGCAAGCCAAATCATTTGCTAGTGATAATTTCAGTCCTAATTCAGGAGCGTGATTTCGCTACGTAAAACGGGGCCACTTTCAAAAGAAGTGCGACTTTTTCCGTGTTACTGCTGCTAATGCAGCCGAAGTTTTATGCGTGGCTTCCCAGAAGAAGCGATCATTTGAGAGCCGAGCCACACCATCGCCGCAGTCTGCGGTCGTTAAAAACTCGCTGAAGCGGGATCCGCAGATCGAGATTTTTGTGGGAAACAAGCCCTGTTTCGCACGCGTTGACTCAGGTGCGCATATCACTGTGGTACGGGCTAATGAAGTGTCCACTGAGATTGTGGATCAGAGTAGTGGCACAATAAAGCTAACAGACGCTTTTGGGAATGGCGTTACCACGCGCCTGCTGAATGTGCCTCTAAGTCTTGCAATCTTGTCAGGGAGCGCTGTTCAGCCGCTGAAATTGCGATGCTCAGTGACTGATCAGTTGAATACCAGTGTTTCCGTCTTGCTTACTCCCGCAGACTACAAATGTCTTTGTCGTCACTGGCAAAATCCAATGAATGATCTAAAGGTGGGTACTGCGAGGGAGATCAGCTGTGCAAGAGGGGAAGTTAGACCACAGCAGTATTCATTATTAAGGCAGCCAAAGCGTTTGTCTCGAGGTTTTAGCCCTAGCGCTAACGCCGTGCAGCGCACAGTGGAGAAACAGGACGGCCGAGCAAGGAAGGTGCAAACGATTAAGTCCGCTTCACTTGTATAGCAGGCACAGTTGAACAGTTGCAATTCTGCTGCGGAACGTAATATGGACAGCGAGCGGCTTGGTCCATTTTGTGAAAATTATCGCGACGGACAAAAGGAACACGATGAGTCACTTGCCGATGGGCGGAATCAGGTGAAAAAGGGTTCGCACCTCAAGGTAACTGATCGGAAGCAGTTAGACGGGAAGCAGTCACAGCAGTCAGTAGGGCGAGAGTCGCGCCAAAAAAAAGTGTCAGCGCTCGAGAGCTGTTGTGGTGGTAACTTCCCATAAAAGAAAGCGAGAAAGTGCGTTAAAAAGCGGCTAGCGTTGGGTTTCGGCGGTAGAACGAGGGGGTTCTACGTCTTGCGTATTTCCAGTTTAAAAGGAAAAGTCCCCAGATTAGGACCATCGCGTGCCCGACTGACGTGTAAAATGGAGCCGTAAGTTCGGAGAATCGAACTACTGGATTTGTTTGGTGTGCGTTGTTTTGGTTTGAAACAGTTATCTTAAGCGACGAAAGATTATTTTAGTAACAGGTATTGCGTTTTTTCTTTAGTGTTTAGGTATGGCGTGTTACCGAAGAGTGGTAACATGGTGAGACTTATAGTGAAATTTCGGCTATGTGTCGGTTATGGCGGTTCGAGAGTGTTGGACACGCTGCCGTGCAACGTAGAGGCAAAGGCAGCGTTTGATTGAGCTAGAGGGCTTGGCGTTGTTTTCTGAGTAAACGGCAACCAACCCCAGCGAAGCTTTTTGTTCGGCTAAAAACGCATTGCAGACGGCAATGAGAGGTTGCCTCTCCCAAAGGATAGGGGCAGGTGAACGATCAGCCGCATTTTTCAGTAAGAGGCTGTGCCAGTCGCAACGGGAGGTGTCCACAGTTGAATGAGAGTCGAATGTGAAACAAAAAATGTTCGTAATTAGGGCGCTCTGAGCGAGGCTGCTGATCATTTTTCGAGTATCGGATGAGCAGTGGATTCAATGAATGTAATTGTTTAGAGGCAAGGTGACGTTTTGTCTATTTCATATGATTGAGTTTTTGTTGTTTTTGTTGTTGTTGTTGATATGTAGCCACAGAAGCAGTTTCTGTCAATTGAACGACTGTACCGGAGTTTGCATCGCACATTTAAGTGCTATTCAAGATTTTAAAGTGGGTCAAACTAATAGTTCGAGTGTAATGAGAAAATTTCTTTTTTTTGTACGAGGCATGTTTTGTGTTGTTTTTGTTGTTGAGGTGTGATCTTGCCTCTAAGCGGTAGAGCTGCTTTTTGGTGTAGTAGCTGTGTTGTGTAGGAATATTTTTGTAGATAAAATAGCGTACCGTTTGTGAAGTAACTTAATTATCATTTTTTTGTATTTGCGATCCGTGATTCGTTGAGACTTAGGTATACCACTGGGTCCGTCGCTCTCTTTTAGTGTGTCATGCGGGGCCTGGAGAGCGCATGGAGTGGGTCTCTCATAACGGGACAAAGAACGTGTGGTGCTGTGCATTTTAAAAGACAAGAACCGCAGGACTATGCATGGTGCGTGTGCCCTGTGCCAAGCTAATGCGAACTGATTGGCGCTGTGGACTTAGCAATCTGAGTGCGTTATTCAGTGTTGTGCATTGCGAGAGTGTTTCATTTCGGAGGACCATCTGAGGGCATTATGTATATGTGTTGCTGTGTCTATTTCGCAGAAGGACGCAAAACTTCTCCTGTTGGGATTGAAGTGAAACTCGGTTCACGCATGTGCGCGCATCGAGAGTGAGCTTCTTTTGAGCAATTTATTTGTTTGTTTTTGTATCGCGTTACTGGACATCGAGTATCCAGTAACACTCTTAAGGGGGGAGGAGTTATTATGAGGCACCAGTTGCCGGCGTGTTGCGTGTAGCGCAAATAATGGAGCTGATGCAGAGTGCGTAGCTAGCTCCCGTCCCGTCGACTAACGAAGCTGATCGGTTCCGCGAAGGCAAACGCGGAAGACCCCGAGCATGGTAAAGAAAGGAGCCTCCTTCGTTCATATGGTTCAGGAGCGGAGCCCTCAAAGTCATCCCCGTTCGGAACTAGAAGGCGAAGGCTGACTCAGAAATCGTCTGGCAAGAGGCAGCTCAGGCGCCACCGTCTGAGTTTAAGCCATTGTTGGCATGCACGCGTGTCATTGAGAATGGCGCGGGGACGCGACCACTTGGCTGACCGAGACATAGTGGCGGCGGGGAAACGAGCACAACCTCCCCCGCTGTACATCATTACCGAGTGCTGCTAAGATGTCGGGGAGCCTCGCTGTTGCATGCACACCTGGTAAGCGCACGGAGCCCAACGGTGTACCCACCGCTCTTAGGGAGGCTTTACGAAGCAACAATTAATCAGAGAACTGACGGGGCTTGAGCGTGAGAACGGCTGCCGACAGAAGTCGGCCGACGGAGGCAGCGCGGCCTGGCCTGGGAGAGTGTGTCACGCGAGCAGTACCTATCCCTTTGCGTGTTTTACTTAGTTACGTGGTTTTAACCAATGTAGTACCTGCTATGAAGATATTTCTGCGATTGGTTGTGATGATGCAAGTCCCAACATGTGATTGGTGTTTGTGAAGACTGTTTGTTCAACCGAGGGTTGAAAAGTGGTTGTTTGAATCTCAAACGAGAGCGGATGTTCGGGCTTGGAATTGGGCAGTATAGCCTGAGGCTGCAATAAAGCGTCTCTTCACCGGGCTACGACTCTTCCTTCGCGCTGCCACCGTGCACTCGAGTCATCGAGGGGACCCATTCCGAACCTCAAACATATTTCCTCCTTAGCTAAAGTAGAAGCTAGTCGAGGAGGAGGAAATTAACTGATGGTCTTGTTGAGTCACTCTGTAAAGTCGTTGCTCTACGGATAATATGCCGTTGTCCTGCGATGGCTCGTGTAGCTGAGCTTCAATACGTCATGAATGAGCTGGGCCGTGAATTCTGTTCCTCTGTCCGTGATTACGCACGACGGGGCACCATGTCGAAGAACGATCTGACCCTTAAAGAATTTGGCGACGTCGGAAGCTGCAGCGTGTTGTAGTGCCTTTGTTTCAGCGTACTTTGTCAAATATTCGGTGGCTACTATGATCCACTCGTTGCCGGCAGTTAACAGCGGAAAGGGCCCCAGTAAATCCATTCCTATTTGATCATATGGCGCTCTAGGTGGTTCTGTTGGTTGAAAAAGCCCCGCAGGCTTTAGTGGCGGGGATTTGTGGCGTTGACATTTCGGCAGCTTTTCACGTATCGCTTAACTGATGCAGAAAGCTTAGGCCAGTAGTATGCTTGTCGAACTCGAGCGAGAATTCGAGAGGATCCTAAGTGACCAGATGAGGGATCATCATGGCAGGCAAGATGAATGTCGTCACGCATGTCAGTTGGCACAACTAGAAGATAGGTTCTCTCATTGCTGTTGGAGCTTTTCTAATACTGGACCCCAGCTCGCAGACGGAACGAAGACAGACTTCGAGATATACATCGAGGTATCGAGGAGTTGCGTCCTTCAAGGTTTTCGATAACTGCGCGAATTTCATCGTCCGCGCGCTGTCGTGTAAACAGATCTGTTGTAGCAAGGGCCCCAAGGAAACCACCGTCATCCTAGGCGTCATGGCCACAAACTTCGACAGGTGCACGGAATAATGAATGAGCATCATCGTTCTTGCAGCCCGATTTGTAAGCGATCGTGAAATCGTATTCCTGCAGACGAAGACTTCATTGTGCCAGTCGCCCACACAGGTCCCGTAGGTTGGCTAACCAGAACAACGAATGTTGGTCGGTCAATACCTTGAAGTGGCGTCCGTAAAGGTAAGGTCTAAATTTCATTATGGCCCAAACAACAGCGAGGCACTCTTTCTCTGACGAGGAGTAGTTGACTTCAGCGCGGGAAAGAGTGCGGCTAGCGTACGCTATCACTCGCCCTGTGCCCTCTTGTTGTAGTATGAGCACAGCACCAAGACCCGCGTTGCTGGCAACAAAGTGAATTTCAGTATCAGCGTCTTGGTGAAAGCGATCGAGGACTGTTGTTGTCTGCAAACGCTCCCTTAGTTCAGAGAAAGCTGCGTCCTGTACTTCCTCCCAGACGAATGGAACATCTTCACGAGTGAGTCGAGTAAGCGGTTCAGCAATCCTAGAAAAATTGGCTATAAAGCGGCGATAGTACGCGCGCAGCCCTAGAAAGCGACGTACTGCCTTCTTATTACGTGGAACCGGAAACGGGACCACGGCAGTGCTTTTGCCAGGGTCTGGTTGAATACCGTTCGCACTGACAACATGGTCGAGAAACTTAATTTCCTTGTAACCGAAGTGGCACTTTTCTGGCTTCAGCGTCAGATTAGCAGAGCGGAGCGCTTCCAGCACATTTTGAAGACGCTTCAAGTGCTCCTCAAAGGTGGCAGAAAACACGACATCATCCAGATAAACTAGGCACATATGCCACTTTAGACCGGTAAGAACAGTGTCCACCATTCTCTGGAATGTCGCAGGTGCACAATAGAGGCCGAAGGGAAGCACTTTGAATTCATATAGGCCGTTCTGTGTAACAAAGGCGGTTTTTTCACGATCTCGTTCGTCAACTTCGATCTGCCAGTAGCCACTTTTCAAGTCTATCGATGAAAAATACTAGGCCTGCCGCAGTTTGGCGATGGAATCATCGATGCGGGGCAGCGGATAGACGTCTTTTTTAGTCACGCTGTTAAGCTTCCTGTAGTCCACGCAGAAGCGCAGTGATCCATCTTTTTCTTCACGAGCACGACTGGATATAACTAGGCACTCTTCGAAAGTTGGATATTGTCATCTTGCAACATCTCTTCGACTTGAGCATTTATCACGTAACGTTCCTCTGCCGAAACGCGGTAACGGTATTGTTTTATGGGTGAGGCATTGTTATACGTAATTATTCGGTGTTTCGTGATCGGTTTCTGACGAACCATCTAGGTGGACGCGAAGCACTCTTTAAATTGATATAGCAGTTTATGTAGCTCGGTCTGTCGTTCTTCCGAGAGGGTAGAGTTGACATCAACTTTTGCTAGTAGTGACGCCACTTCGCTTGGTGTCGGTCGAAGCCCGTCGTCGGCTGATGTAGATGTGAAGCATCCAGAAACGTACGTCTTGATAGGAAGTTGAATGTGACGGCGGTGTCACGAAACAGGTGCCGGTACTCGTTACTGAAATTAGTCACAAGTAGGGCAGAGTGTCCGTCATAAAGAGTGGCGAGGCTGCGTGCAGCGCAGACACCTAGTGCGAACAAAAGCGTCAAGTTGCCTCACTATCCCGCAACCTGTCAGACACCTTATCAGCTAGGACGCTTGAAGATGAAGGCAACTTGATGCTATCGGCAGAAACGCGAAGCGTGATGCCGATAGCATCAAGTTGCCTCCATCTGTCAGATGTCGTCAGATTTGTCATACGATCCAGATGTCCAAAACGTCACGGTACGCTCTCGAAGATCGATAATAGCGCCGTTCTCCCGCAAAAAGTCGACACAAAGGATTAGGTCTCGGGAACAGTCACGAAGAAGCAGCTGGCGAGAAACGTACGTCCCCGAATGCTCACTCTGATTGTGCACATGCTGATTGGGTTGACTACGTGCCCGCCGGCAGTACGAATTTGTGCTTCGTACCAAGGCGTAGCAACTTTCTTTATGTGCGCTGCTAGTTTCCCGCTTATGATCGAGTAGTCCGCACCTGTGTCTAATAATACACTAACATCGTGGTGACCGGCGACTACCAGATGTATGCACAAAGAAAATCTGCTTCTGGCTTTCTCACTGTCATCGAGGAATCACTCCGTGTCCGCGCTTACGTCAGTGGGAGCCCTTGCTTGCGTCGAGCGTCAGCGGCCTCGCTACCGCAGATCGCTGTCGTTAGTTTTCTCGCCTAGGGATTGGAAAGCACGCCAGCGCCACCCCTGTGAGGCTCCGAAAATTCGGAGTAGATCACCTTGGGGATGGGGACCACGACTGCCGCCGCAGTGGCATGCGCTGCTGAGAGAGGTAATCTTCAATAGCTCTCGGTCTTTCGCCAGATCTCGGCCGTGGTCCGTCTACAGCGAAACCCTGTAGTCCGAGGTGACAATAGGGACATTCCCGGTACACATGTCCAGCTTCACTACATTGATAACACAGTGGTCGTCTGTCCGGTGTGCGCCATAGGTGGGATTTTCTGGGAAGAGGCTGTCGATTTCCTAAGTTTTGAATTGGGTGCAGCGAAAGAAGTGCATCCTGAGGCATAGGATTAACGAAGCGCGGTGAAGCAGGAATATATCGGCTTACAGCTTCTGCGTATGATGCACGATATGGCTCCGTCGGGACAGGCGGGACATAGCTGGAAGGCGGCACTTGGAGAGCTTGTCCTACTTTGTTTCTGACAAGGCTGCAAATAGACCCTGCAGTAGGTTGGAACTGGCGCTGAATTTTTTGTAGTTAGTCGCGCTCCGCCGATCAAATGAGGTCGCAGAAAGACTCGATGTTAATGTTGTTTCCCGCACCTCCGATATCACCTATTGACGAAGCGGCACTCACTTGCCGGTTGTACACAGTAGAGCGCTGCTGCAGCACTTGATCTGCGGTTGTCGCTTCGGTCAAAAATTCCACCACGTTCTTTGGCGGACAGCGAACGAGGCCAGCAAAAGGCTCCTCCTCCACTCCTTGAATTAAATAACGGACCTTCTTTTCTTCTGCATTGTCGGGGTAGGCTCAACGAAAGAGGCTCGTCATGTCCTCGACGTACATCATGACACTTTCATTCGGCATTTGGAGGCGCGACTGAATCACTTGCTCGGCACGTTCACGGCGATCGGGACTGGCCCAACTTGCCAGAAAGTAACGACGAAAGACGCTCCACGAGGGAAAAGGCTCACGGTTTTCATACCAAGCACGAGGGCCGTCCTCCAAGCTGAAATACACGTTCCTCAATTTGTCGAAGTCGGTCCAACCATTGTCACCCGAAAGCTGTTCGAACTGAGGTAGCCAGGCTTCGACATCCTCCAAGACGAAACCATGGAACACTTTCGGCACACATGGCTTCCACAGCGTATGAGGCATGGTCGCAACACATTCCTGGGCGTTGGAGGCTGCAGCGCCTGCCCTAGTGTTCGGGACTGTGACACACGTCATCTCGGGAAGAGGTTCACGGAGGCAGTCCCCGGTGTCTTCGGCTTGATCGGTGAACAGGTATTGTCACGTCAGGTACAAGGCTACCTGGAGGCATTTGGAACATCAGGTTGGGGTTGCCCAGCAGCTCCACCAGTTGTCAAGTGCTACAAAAGGTCTTCAACTAGGAAGAACTGAGCCAGCGGGGAGACGCACCGAAAACTGGCAAGACGGCTGCTTCGATAGTCAACAACTTGCCAGAGCACGCGCTGCCCTAGAACATCGTATTCCATTCTTGCGGGCATGCATGGCTTGAGCTCGCCGTAATTAGCGGCCAAGTGGCAATATATATATATATATATATATATATATATATATATATATATATATATATATATATATATATATATATATATATATATATATGGTAGTACACGTTGAGCGTTGATTCCGCGATGCGTTTATTTAAAAATCGAACACAGGTCAAGTGCTTAGCGATCCGAATCGGAGCTATCACGAGCATGAACTATGGTCCCCTTCCTCGTCTTTTGCAGGCACTGGTAATTGCACCCTGTCTATTCTGCAAATCACTCTTCCGTGAAAAAGGAGCCATCCTGGCGACATAAGGCACAGGTACGACTGGTGGGTCATAGTACGGCTTCAGTCGGTCGACGTGAACAGTCTGACGGCCGTGACGGCGGCGGTATGTGGATGACTGTACGGGCTCGACAGTATAGTTTACCGGGGATGCTTGACGCAGGATGTGGCAGCGGCCTTCATGCTTAGGCAGCAGCTTTGAAGAAAGGCCTGGAGCTGAGGAGGCAACGCGAAGCCACACCTATGTTTTAGGCGAATATGACTTGGGATGCAGGTTGGCGTCATGGCGGTCCTTTTGGTGTGCTTGGTCTTGTGTAGTTAAAGAAAGTGCTAGCTGCCTGCATTCTTCCGCATAGGTGGCGACTCCTGAGAGAGTTGCAGACTCTGAAGTATCCGGGCGATACAACAAAATCGTATCCATAAATGAGGATGGTTCATGGCCATATAGAAAAAAGAAGGGAGAAAATCTAGTCGTGGACTGAGTGGCGCTGTTGTATGCATAGGTGACAAATGGTCGTATGCGGTCCCAGTTGGTGTGGTCAGCAGATACATACATGGACAGCATGTCGCCTAATGTGTGATTGAGCGTTCAGTCATGCCATTGGTTTGTGGAAGGCACTGGTCGTTCGATGAACAACATTGCATTCACGCAGGAGGTCTTGTACGCGTCTTCTGAGGGGAACGTGCGTCCTTGGTCGCTGAGTAACACGCGAGGAGCGCCGTGGCGAAAAACAAGTTTGTGAAGAATAAGTAAGCCGACTGAAGAATAAATAAGCCAGATAATTAAGCCTAAATAAGTAGCCTCTGGCAGCGCGGCAGTCTCAGCATACCTGTCAAATGATCAATAGCGACAACCACCCAGCGATTCTCTTCGTGTGCGTATGGAAGTGGGCCGTATAAGTCAATTCCGATGCGATCGAAAGGTCGGGAAGGGCAGGACAACGGCTGAAGCGGTCCATTGACGACATGCGGTGAACTCTTCCGGTTTTGACATTTTCAGCATGAACGCACGTATTGGCGGACAAATCGGTACATTCCACGCCAGTAGTACCATAGCCGGTGGCGTGCATACGTCTTAATTACACCAGCGTGGCCGCATTGGGGGCCCGCATGGAACGAGGCGCAAATATCAGCACGTAGATGGCCAGGAATCACCAACAAACCCTTGCGACCTTCACTGCTATAATTGTGGCTGTAAAGTAGCCAATCGCGCATAGTGAAGTGGCGAGCTGTCCGCCGCAGCGAGCGACTAGTGGTACTCGGTGATGGCTTCGATAGGAACTCCATTAAAGACACTATCCAAGGGTCTTGGCGCTGCTCGGATGGCATGTCAGCGTGTGTGAAGGAGGTAAAATTGTAGCTAGAATGAGGTGCATTTGCACAGTTATGGAGAAGCGGAGATAAAGAGAGAGCGACGGCGTCTAAATGTCTGCGCCCTGCCATGTAGACGACGCGGATGTTGTAGTCTTGGAGTCGTAATGCCAAACGGGCTAGCCAACCATATGGGTCGTTTAGAGACGACAACCAGCAGAGGGCGTGATGGTCAGTCATGACATATCCATCCATATCCATCCATCCATCCATCCAATAAATGTCCGACCATCTATGTAAGGTCTAAATTTAGTGATTGCCCAAACGATGGATAGACATTCTTTCTCCGTGACCGAATAAGTTTTTTCAGCTCTGTTCAGAGTGCGACTCGCGTAAGATACGACGTACTCATCGAAGCCAGACCTTCGCGGTGCAAAGATAGCGCCAAGGCTGACTCCACTAGCGTCCGTGTGGATTTAGGTTGGGGCGTCTGGGTCGAAGTGACGGAGAATCGGCGGCGATATCAGGAGATGACGTATTGTCGCCATTGCGTCATCACAGGTGGACGACCATGCTAAGATGCCTTGGCTGTCAGCAAGTAGACGTGTTAAAGGGTTCATTATAGGTGCGAAATTACGAATAAATAGTCGAAAATTCGAAAATACGAGCATGGACCTACAAAGCTCCGGAGTTCTTTGAGTGTCGGCGGCTTAGGAAACTTGGTGATGGCGCGGAGCTTGTCTGGGTCTGGTAGAACGCCATCCTTGCTAACAACGTGCCCTGAGATTGCGAGCTTTCGTGCGGCGAAGTGACAATTCTTCAAATTTAGTTGTAGGCCAGCCTGTGTAAGGCATTCCAGGACACTTGCGAGGCGCAGGAGATGGGTATCGAAGTCTTTAGAAAAAAGTACGACGTCGTCCAGATAGCAAAGGCACGTATGCCACTTGAAACCTCAAAGTATGTGGTCCATAAGACACTCGAATGTGGCCGGGGCAATGCAAAGGCCAAACGGCATCACGTTAAACTCGTACAAGACGTCAGAATTACGAACGCAGTTTGGGGGTGGTCGGTTTCATCCATAGCTACCTGCCAGTATCACAACCGAAGAGCCAGCAAAGAGAAGAACTCCGGTCCTTGCAAACAGTCGAGTGCGTCATCAATTCTGGAGAGCGGATAGACATCTTTACGCGTGATCTTGTTAAGGCACCTATAGTCAACACATTGGAACCATTGGAACCTGAACTTGGCAACGTTTAACGCTAGGACCTTATCTAGTGAGGGAAGTCTAGCTGTACTTTTCGGGGAGCTGGAGGGTGTTAAATGGGATATAATAGGGCTCAGTGAGGTTAGGAGGACAGATGAAGCCTATACGATGCTACAAAATGGGCATGTCCTTTGCTATCGGGGCTTGACTGACAGAAGAGAACTGTGAGTGGGGTTCCTAATTCACAGAAACTAAGCTGGCAACATAGAAGAATACTGGAGCATCAATGAAAGGGTGGAAGGTATCGTAATTAAACTGAATAAGAGATACAAGATGAAGGTGGTACAGGCTTACGCACATACATCCAGCCATTATGACGCTTCAGTTGAAAGCTTCTACGTAGACGTGGAATCGGCAATGAGTAAGGTAAAAACACTGTACAATACTGATGGGAGACTTTAATGCAAAGGTAGAGAAGAAGCAGGCGGGAGACCAGGCAGTAGGAGATAATGGCATCGGTAGTAGAAACGCCAGAGGAGAGCTACTAGTAGAATTCGCCGAACGCACTAATTACGGATTTTGAATACCTTCTACCGAAAACGAGGAAACCGCGAGTGGACACGGAGGAGCCCTATGGCGAAAATAAGAACGAAATAGATTTTATAATGAGTGCACACTCAGGCATGGTGCAGGACGTGGAAGTGGTTGGCAAGGTACGATGCAATGACCTTAGAATGGTACGGTCTCGGATTCGCCTAGATATGAGGAAGGAACGACAGAAACTGATACGCAAGAAGCCAATCAATGAGCTAGCACTGCGAGGGAAAGTACAAGAATTCAGAGTCTCGCTTCAGAACAGGTACTCGGCTCTTAGTGAGAAAACCAACCTTAGCATAGATACAATGATAGATAATCTGACGAGTATCATTACGGAGTTTGCAGTGGAAGTTTGAGGCAGGGTAGTTAGACAGGACAGTAGCAAGCTTTCCCAGGAAACGAAGAATCTCATTAAGAAGCGTCAAATCATAAAAGTCTCAAGTACAACAGAGAAAATAGAAGTGGCAGAGCTTTTGAAGTTGATTAATAGGCGTAAGGTATCCGATGTAAGAAGGTATAACATGGAGAGAATTGAACACGCTCATAAAAACGGAGGAAGCGTCAAAGCAGTGAACAGGAAACTTGGGATAGGCAAAAATCGGATGTATGCACTAAGGCACAAAGAAGACAAAATAACTACCAATATGGATAGGATAGTATAGTTAAAATAGCGGAGGAGTTTTACATAGATCTGTACAGTAGACGGGACAACCACGACTTTAATACTATAAGAAGTACAAGTAACCCAGATGACACCCCACCAGTAATAATACAAGAAGTCAGAAAAGCTTTGGAGAGCATGCAAAGAGGCAAAGCTGCTAGTGAGGATCAGGAAACATCAGATCTGCTGAAAGATGGAAGACAAATTGTGTTATAAAAACTAGCCGCCCTGTTTACGAGGTGTATCCTGACGGAAAGCGTACCAGAGTCTTGGAATAACGCTAACATCATCTTAATACATAAGAAAGGAGATGACAAGGAGTTGAAGAATTACAGGCTGATTAGCTTGCTCTCTGTAGTATACAAGCTATTTACAAAAGTAATTGCTAACAGAGCAAAGAAAACATTACAATTCAATCAACCAAAGGAACAAGCAGGATCTCGAACATGCTACTCAGCAATCGACCACATTCATACTATCAATCAGGTAATAGAAAAATGCTAAGAATATAACCAACCACTATACGTAGCCTTCATAGATTACGAGAAGGCGTTTGATTCCGTAGAAATATCACCCATCATGCAGACACTGCTCAATCAGGGCGTCGATGAAGTATATATAAACATTTTGGAAGAAATCTACAGGAGGAGGAGGAGGAATAAATGAGGAAGTACAGGCAGGTTAGCTAGTTCAAAATGTACAGGGGATCAACTGCTACCATAGGACTTCATAAAGAAAGCAACAGAATACCAATCAAGATGGGTGTAAGGCAGGGGGACACAATCTCCCCAATGCTCTTCACCGCATGCCTACAGGAGGTTTTCAGAAGCCTAAAATGGGAACAGTTAGGGATAAGAGTTAATGGAGAGTACCTTAGTAACCTGCGCTTCGCCGATGACATTGCATTGCTGAGTAACTCAGGGGACGAATTGCAACTCATAATTACGGAGTTAGACAAGGAGATTAGAAAGGTGGGTCTTAAGCTGAATCTGCAGAAAACGAAAGTAATGTACAACAACCTCGGAAAAGAGCAGCGCTTCAGGATAGGTAATAGTGCACTTCAAGTTAAAAAAGACTATGTCTACTTAGGGCAGGTAATAACCGCGGAGCGGAACCACGAAATTGAAGTAACTAGAAGAATTAGAATGGCGTGGAGCACATTTGGCAAGCACTTTCAAGTTATGACAGGTAGATTGCCACTATATCTCAAGAGGAAGGTATATAACAGCTGTATCTTGCCGCTACTTAGCTACGGAGCAGAAACCTGGAGACTTACAAAAAGGATTCAGCTTAAATTAAGGACGACGCAGCGAGCAATGGAAACACAAATCGTGGGTGTGACCTCAAGAGACAAGAAGAGAGCAGAGTGGATTAGGGGACAAATGGGGTTTAAAGATATCATAGATGAAATCACGAATAAGAAATGAACATGGACCGTTGTGATGTAGCACGCAGACTGGATAACCGCTGGTCGTTAAGGATAACTAACTGGATTCCAAGAGAAGGCAAGCGGGTTAGGGGGAGGCAGAAGGTTAGGTGGGCAGATGAGATTAAGAAGTTTGCGGGTATAAATTGCCAGCAGAAAGCACAAGACCGGGTTAACTGGCGAACATGGGAGAGGTCTTTGTCCTGTTGTAGACGTGATCTGGCTGGTGGTGATGATGATGATGATGATGAATCAACACAAAATCGGATGCTTCCGTCCTTCTTTTTCACGAGCACCACTATGGATGCCCAGGGACTATGGGACGACAATATGACTCCCCGACTAAGCATATCAGTCCCCTGGTCTTCAATAACCCGCCGTTCAGCTTGAGAGCTAGACGCGGTATGAACGCTGGCACAGGGGTGCATGGCTGACGGTGTCTATATGATGAGCTTCGAAGTTTTTCTGCCCAAACTGGGTTGCATGTAATCTAAAGACATCCGAAAGTGGCCAAGAAGCTTGAAGAGTTGCGTCCGCTGAACGCTGGGAAGGTCCGAAGCAATGGATGGAAGGAAGACATCTTGGGTTGGATTAGTTGGCCGTGGTATCGAGATTAATTTTCGCGACAAGGAGGCTTGCTGTGCGAACATGTAGTGAGTTAGGGCAGACCGAATCAATGTCCTCAAGTTGGCCTATACCTTCTCCGCGGAACATAGTGGTTGGGACCGAAAGCAGGTTCATGACATAAATGATTGCGGAGGAGTTTTCTATCGTGATAAGAGCAAATGCGAGAAGTAAGTGCTTACGAGAAGTGAATTTCGCTGACGGCGGAAACAAGGCGGTAGAGAAAGCATAGTAACAATAACAATACGTTTATTTCTTCATCATTGTGTACATGATGACAGGGGCCCGCAGTAAAAGCTGCGAAATCCGAGGATCGTTACAGATTGACTGAGCTGCTGACCCCTAACTTGGCGAACAGCAAGGATTCAAAAAAAACACAACCAAATGTGCATATTATAACAGAAAAAGAAAAATGAAAGACACAATACAAGGAAGTACACTTTTCAGGCACAGAAATCGCGAGCAAACAAATAACAGGAATTATGAAAGAAAAAATGATAACAACTCTTTATTTGTCAATGTTTCAAGGGGTGCGTTTTTAGCTGCGAAGCTATTGAGCAGTTGCGGAAGCTGGTTTTTCAGGGTTTGCGTGCCGTAAGTTGTTCTGTATGTTTGAACGTGCCATATATCTGTGTTTCTTGTTCTGCATATATGTTTTCGCGGCTCTAGCAGAGCAATCTTACGAAGTAGAAATGTACTATGCTTGATTTCACGCTTGTAGAAATGACAAAGACGATACTCATATAATTTAGTTACTCGCACAATTTTGTGTTTGGTAAAAAGTTCGGTTGTTGTGTGCCAGCGAGGAAGGTTTTCCATTACGCGTAAGAAGCTCTTTTGTAGGACGTGTAATTTGTTTAGGTTTTCTTGTGTCGTAGTACCCCAGACTAAGTGCCAGTAGTTTAGATGAGAATAAAATAACGACTGATAGATTAGGATCATCACGTTCAGCGGCAGCATCTCACGTTTTCTGTAAACAATGACTATTATCTGCAACAGCTTGCTACCAAGATAGGTTACATGGTCATCCCAGGACAGTTTTTGATTTATAATAACTCCTAATGTTTTAATCAATGGCACTATTTCTAGGGGAATACGCTGAAAACATATATCTCTTGTTATTGCGACTTTTTTGTTTTTTTCCTCTAAAGATGACGACTTTAGTTTTTGAGCTGTTTATCTGTAATGCGTTCTTTCGTCGCACGAGATTGGCACAAAAGCAAATGACATAGGTGGGATGTCCGTGTAATTGGCGATGACTACACGAGAAAAAGATGACTTGGCAGGAGCGATGTCCGAGATTGCTGATAATTCAAGCTCGGCACGGGCACAATCGACAACATCATGATGCATGGGAAGGAAGTCCCAGCCCAATATAACGTCATGCAAGCAGTGTGGAAAGACGACGAATTCAACCACATACAAAATGTCCTGAATGAGTAGACAATCTGTGCACGTGACGGAAGGTTGTATGTGATGTGCGGTCGCCGTACGGAAAGAAACACCAAAAAGCGGAGTCGTAATCTTTTTCAGCTTGTGGGACATTGCTTCGCTCAACGCGGACACAGCAGCTCCAGTATCGACTAAGGTGGACACGGCAACACCTTCAATGAAGATGGGGATTTCGTTTGCAGGTTGGGAACGAGGCCTTGTATATTTCGACAGTGGCGCAGTTCTTGCCTCGGGAACTGCGGTGGTCAGTTTTCCGTGTGGACGGGCACGGTGCGTCGAAGCATTAGCGATAGCGAGCGCCGGCGCGGGGAGGGTGATGGAGACGAGTGGGAGGTGTGGTGGTTCGACGATGGGATGTTTGCAACAGTGTGGGAGGGCATTGGCTGTTGTGGATCTGAACGGTCGTAGCTGTAATTGGCTTCAACGGCAGTTGGACGAGGAACGCGGCGGCGGCAGAAACGCTCGACATGTCCGGGTAGTCCACAGTATTAGCATAGTGGTCGGTTGTGTAGTGTGCGCCAAGGATTATTGGGAAGGGTGGCAGGACGTAGATAAAGCGGAACTTGTGGGCTTGTCGGCGCCCGCGGTGCGTAGGAGACATAAGGGCGTTGAGGAGGGCCTGTGCTGAATGTGAATGCCTTCTCGCGACGTCGGCATAGGTCAACGACGCTGATACAGACAGTGGTTGGTGCGTAGGTGGAAAAGCTTCGGATACTTGCTTCTCAATGGTGTGGCACAGTGACGAGAGGAGTACATGACTATTACTAGGGAGAAAGGGAGCAATAGACAATTGGCGGGCAACCTCCTCGCGGATGAACGGTTGGATTTGGTGCGTCAATACTACCGGGTCTAGAGAGATTGCGCCAACGGTCAGTGCTGACTTGCTGGTCGTGTCGAAACTGTGACGTCGCGTGGAAATTCACTGCTTTTGCAACTCGTCGTAGCTCTGACAGTGCTGAATGATGTCTTTGACGGTTCGAGGAGTTTTCGCCACAAGCATGTGGAACGCGTCGTCCTCCATGCCCTTCATTATATGCTTGACTTTGTCGGCTTCGGACATGGCCGGATCGAAGCGCCGGCAGAGGCCTACGACGTCCTCAATGTAAGACGTGAAACTTTCTCCTGCCAATTGGGCACGATCACGCAAACGCTGCTCCGCACGGAGCTTGCGCACTGCACTGTTCATCAGTGCCGTTGAACGGAACTGGGTCGCGCTCCCTCAGATTACCGGGGCAGCGGAGAGCGGGGGGTGTGGCAGCATGCGGCTCTGCTGCAACGTCTTCAGGCATGATGGACGGCGGAGGTAAAGTCCGGCTACGGAGTTCCACGGTGAAAAAGAGAACCAGCACTCACCACCACTTGGTGGTACGCATTGAGCGTTGAGTCCGCGACGCGTTTATTTAAAAAGAACAAACACAGGCCAAGCGCTCAGCAATCCGAATCGGAGCTATCACGAGCATGAACCACGGTCCTCTTCCTCGTCTTTTGCAGGCACTGCTAATTGCACCCTATCTATTCTATAATATATATATATATATATATATATATATATATATATATTGTTACGTGATTTCGTCTGACTGAAAGAGGGCATAGTGGGGCATACCCAGGAAAGGTGCCTCAGACTGATAGTAAAGAAGTGGGCGTTGTCGGTGAGCTACGTTGTGGCTGCGGACTGACAACTGTTATTTTCCACGTAACATTTTCGTGGAGGTGCTGGGTACTCTTCTTAAACGGAGCTACGCAGTGGACGCCTTCTTAAGTCTGCTACCATGGCTCCGGGTAGGATACGGCTTCGCCACCTACCTCAGCAACGACAGCAACCAGGTACATCGCCCTAACCCAACCCCATGATCCTGGTACTTTTTACTGGAGAGGACAACGCGACTGTGAACAAGTGGCTTAGCATGTACGAGCGCGTCAGCAAGCAATATGGCTGGGACCCAACCGTTATGCTTGTGAATGTCATTTTCTATCTTGACAAGACTCCTCGCATCTGGTTTGAGACCCACGAGCACGAAATCACAAGCTGGGAAATGTTTAAACAAGAGCTCCGCGACCTCTTTGGTAACCCGTTTGGTCAACAGGTTGATGCCCGAAAGCAATTGGCTGTACGTACACAGACGTCCACTGAGCCCTACTTGACTTATATTCAAGACGTCTTAGCGTTGTGTCAAAGGGACGATCCCAACATGACCGAGGCCGACAAGATTTCGCACCTTTTAAAAGAAATCGCCGACGATGCGTTCAGCTTGCTTGTATTTACCAACGTAACGACCATCGACGCCGTGATCAAAGAGTGCCGCCGTCTCGAGCAGGCGAAGAGTCGACACATTTTGCAGCAGTTTCAGCGCCTACCCAACACCGCGGCAACGTCGTCTTGCGAAGCCACTCCTTGTCATCCGTCTACAACCGGAGACGGTGACGCGCATCGTCCGACGTGAACTTGAGGCCGCTTACCCGGCTGCCAATAAACCGACGTTGCCCGACGCCTCAACGCCAGCTGTCGCCTTAATCCAGGCTGTTGTCCGCCAGGAATTCGCTAACCTTGGTATCCTGTCCACTGCACCCACCCTGGATAATACTGGTCCCTCGATAGCGTCTGCGGACATGAGACGTCGCCGTCCGTACTCTATTAAAACCAGGAACCCGTCTAAATGGCGAACAGCTGATGATAAGCCGATCTACTTCCGCTGTGGTCGCGCTGGACACATCGCTCATTACTGCCGCAGCCAATGGCCATCTATGTCTTCTGGCTCGTACCCCGCTTACAGTAACTCATTCCGTCCACCAAACCACCGTTATCCGACCCGCACTGAGTCTACAGCATTTACTGCCCCTGAGGACTACGGCCACCCTGTTCTGTCGTCACCACCGCCTCAAAGCCGCCCTTCTCGTTCAAATACGAGTCGCCGCATGTCCCCGGAAAACTAGGCTGCGCAGCTTCTGGAGGTGAAGCTGCCCTGTCGACCTTACCCCAAAATCCTCTTTTGCCCATGCGTTTGAACCGGAACTCCCTAGAAGTATATGTTGATGGCACACTTGTTGAGGCTTTGATAGATACGGGCGCTCACGTCTGTATTATGAGCTCGCGTTTTTGTCGTCGCATGAAGAAGGTCCTCACGCCCCCCTTGACTAGTGTCGTCCAAGGTGCAGATGGTGCGACAGTCCCTGTTGTCGGTATGTGCACAGCTCAACTTACCGTAGCCGGTCATCAAGTGGTCGTCCTTTTTACCATGCTTGCAACTTGCCCCACGACCTCATACTAGGCCTCGATTTTTTTGTCGCCAATTCTGCTCTGATTGATTGTTCCGCTGGTGGGCTCCACCATGAACTGCCGCAAATCAGTGCCGCCCCGTACCAACCTACATGCCGATTACAATGTAGCGACTTTGTTCGCCTGCCCTCCAAACCTGTGACGTACGACGATTTTCTGTGCTCACCAGCTGCGCCCGACGGTGACTATTACGCTACGCCTCTCACCGACGTACTCCTTGAACACAATGTTGCAGTGTCCTATACCGTGCTCAGCATCACAGATAACAAAGCTTGTCTACCTCTTGTCAATTTCGGCTTTATGAATCATGTGCTTCCACACGGCATTTCTGTGGCCCACCTGTGTCCGTTGCTCGATTCACAAATTGAAGTGCTTGCCTTAGACACACTCGTTTCACCGCAGCGCACATCACTCGCAACACAATCGGGCAGCCGTCCAATTTTAGACATGATCGCCACTGATCTTCCGCCTTCGCAAGTTGAAGCCCTACAACATTTTCTCGAGGCGTACCAGGATATTTTCGATTTTGGCGACCAACCTCTTGGGCAGACGTTCTTTGTCCAGCATCGCATACACACAGGTGATGCCAACCCTGTTCACCGCCGTCCCTACAGAGTGTCTGCTTTTGAGGGGAGCATAGTTCAGAAGGAGGTGAACAAGATGCTAGCGAAGGACATTATTGAACCATCCTCCAGTCCCTGGGCATCCCAGGTGGTATTAGTTAAAAAGAAGGACGGATCGTGGCGATTTTGTGTGGACTATCGCCACCTTACCAACATCACCAAGAAAGACGCATACCCTCTGCCCCGCATTGACGACGCCCTTGATTGCCTCCATGGTGCCGCCTACTTTTCTTCCATCGATCTTCGTTCTGGTTATTAGCAGATTGCCGTGGACCCAATGGACCGAGAGAAGACGGCTTTTGTAACACCCGATGGCCTCTACCAAGTCAAAGTCATGCCTTTCGGTTTATGTAATGCCCCCGCCACCTTTGAACTAATGATGAACTCCCTGCTCCAAGGATTCAAGTGGTCTACGTGTCTTTGTTATCTGGATGACGTGATTGTATTTGCTCCCACTTTTGAAGCGCACCTTGAGAGACTGTCGAAAATTCTTTATGTATTCCGTCTCACCGGCCTTCAACTGAATTCATCCAAGTGCCGGTTTTACAATACTTGGACATATTGTTGACGCTTACGGAGTACAGCCTGACCCAGAAAAAGTTCGAGCTGTGAAATACTTTCCTGTGCCAAAAACCGCCAAAGATGTCCGCACCTTTGTGGGGCTCTGCTCCTATTTTCGGCGGTTCATCAAGAACTTCACGGAAATCGCTCGGCCCCTAACATATTTACTCAAACCAGATGAGGTGTTTACCTGGGGTCCCTCGCAAGCAGCAGCATTTTCCGACCTGACCACTTTGCTCACTTCTTTTCCTGTGCTGGCTCACTTCGACACTACTGCACCGACCGAAGTGCGCACCGACGCCAGCGGTTACAGAATAGGCGCTGTGTTGGCTCATCGACAACGTGGGCAGCATCGCGTGATAGCTTATGCCAGCAGGCTGCTGTCCACCTCGGAGCGTAATTATTCCATCAGAGAGCGCGAATGCCTAGCGCTAGTGTGGGCAGTCGCGAAATTTCGCCCTTACTTATACGGCCGAACATTTAGAGTTCTCACCAACCACCACGCTTTCTGCTGGCTCGCCTCCTTCAAAGATCCCACAGGTCGTCTCGCCCGCTGGGCACTCCGCCTACAGGAGTATTTTTACACCGTAGTGTATAAATCAGCAAAACTGCACAAAGATGTGGATTGTCTGTCACGCTACCCTGTGGCTGACTGCGATCCTACGAGCACTGATTCTGTGGGCTGCGTCCTTTCTTTCTCCCAGCTGCTTCATCTCGGGGACAAGCAGCGTCGCGACCCGGATATCAGCCGCCCAATACAACAGCTCTTAACCGCAACCTTAACCGCAAGATGCTTCTGTTCGCATCTTTATTTAAAGGACCACACCTTATATCGGCGTAATTTATCGCCCAATGGTCACGACCTACTTCTGGTCATACCAAAGCACCTGCGTTCCACAGTCCTACGTGAGCTCCATGACGCGCCAACCGCGGGTCACCTTGGTGTCTCTCGCACATATGACCGTGTCCGCCGCCGCTTCTACTGGCCTCGCCTTTAACGCTCTGTACGTTGTTATGTCAACGCTTGTGAAATTTGCCAGCGTCGCAAAAAGCCGTCGGGACTCCCTTCCGGATACCTTCAGCCCATCGACATCCCATCACAGCCATTCTATCGTGTTGGTTTGGACCTTCTCGGTCCCTTCCCAACATCTGCCTCCGGAAACAAGTTGGTCGCAGTGGCTACGGATTACGCGACCCGTTATGCGGTTACGCTACCCATGCTAGCAAGCTGCGCTACAGACGTCGCTGATTTTCTACTACGCGTTCTCATCGACGCCTCAGCGACGTCTGTAGCTGCGCTACAGACGTCGCTGATTTTCTACTACACGATCTCAGCCCCTCGTCAACTGCTGACAGACCGAGGCCATACGTTCCTTTCGAAAGTGGTTGACGATATCCTGCGTTCCTGCTCTACCCAACATAAGCTCACGACATCGTACCACCCCCAGACAAACGGGTTTACAGAACGCTTAAACCGCACCCTGACAGACATGCTATCAAAATACGTCTCGGCCGACCAGCGTGATTGGGACCTTGAACTACCCTACGTGACGTTCACATACAATTCCTTCTGGCTTGACACTGCTGGGTACTCGCCATTTTACCTTCTGTTTGGACGCGAACGAACATTGCCGTTGGATACCTTCCTGCCAGCCGCTGCGCAGTCTACTTCTGAATATGCACGCGACGCTATTACCCGAGCTGACCACGCTCGTCAGCTTGCCCGCAGCAGATTGATGGCGTCCCAAGACTCGCAGAAGCATCGTTACGACAAGCGGCATCAGGATGAACACTTTCCAGCAGTTTCCTTCGTTCTTCTTTGGTCCCCTACGCGACATGCAGGCCTTTCACAAAAACTTCTCTCTTGTTTCACGGGCCCGTACCGCGTGCTTAGACGAGTGACCGACAATACATATGAAATTGTCCCTGATAATCCATCAACCTCTTCCGCTCTGCTGTCAAGGGACATCGTCCACGTATCAAGGCTCAAGCGTTACCACACTGCACCTGCTGTGGCCCCGTAAACTCGCCGGGTCGGCGCTTTTGCCGCCGGGAGTCGTGCTACGTGATTTCGTCTGACTGAAAGAGGGCATAGTGGGGCATACCCAATAAAGGTGCCTCAGACTGATAGTGAAGAAGTGGACGTTGTCGGTGAGCTGCGTTGTGGCTGCGGACTGACAAATGTTATTTTCCACGTAACAATATATATATATATATATATATATATATATATATATATATATATATATAGGAGAAGAAACACAACTTAGCGGTTGTTTGTCTAAATGTTATTACCGACGGTTTCGACCGATGGACTGGTCTTCTTCAGGGTTTGCGAACAAGTGGGACGCTATGCGAACATGCAGAATCGACATGGTGTTGCAAGAAGGAAACGGGAGAGAGGGACAATTTAGTGGTGTTTTACAGTAATGACATATGCTGTGCCGAACAGTTTCTTCTTCGTCTCAACCGCTGGAGCAAACAGAAAAAAAACAAAAAAGAAAAAGAAAAAAAGAAAAAAAAACAGGAAACAGGTCGCAGAAGGAGAAAGAAAGAAGGGAATCGGGCGGCTTCCGCGACGTGTCGTTAAGGTCACGGAGGGGCATTCGGGTGAGCTTGGGTGGCAGCCAACTACCTGTAGCAAGACGAGGGACTCCGGCCGAAAGAGTGGCTGATTCGGCCCCTTCTGTGGTCAGTTAGAAAAAGGAAAGAAGAAACACGTGTTTTGTTTTCACTGAAACTATACTGACACATTCCATATGTGGGAGGAGGGGGGAGGCAGATTTCGGGGCAAAGATGGTGAAAGCACAAAAGGCAGTTTGGAAAGTAAAGCCGACATCTAGGGTGGGAAGGCATATCTTGTCAATATGACTGTGTGGGTGTCTACAACCCTTTTGTACCACTCCGCGAAACACCTGTGGTTAAACTCTGCTGGTCTGCTTGGGCTGTCCCACTTACAGATAATAAGGCAAACATAGGTTTAACAGAATGGCAAAGAAAATAGAAAGAAAGGTCAACAGTGAAAATAAAACAAATAATGACAAATATAATGGAATGGGCGATATTGTGTGAGAGATATGTGCACAAATCTGGAAACTCAGGGAAATGCAGACAGACAAGAAGTAACACAAAATTGAAAAACTTATGATAAAAATAATCATAAAAAATAAACAAATAAAAATCACACAAAAAGGTACTTATACAAATAGTACATAGAGAGAATGTTTCGGTTGGTCCATTCCACCGATAATTATTGGACACCTCTGTTGAGCATATCAAGGAAAAATCATAATAATACTTTTTTTAAAATAACAGTTACATATATGAAAAAACAAATTTAAAAGTTATTAAAACATTTAAAAGATTAAAAAATTTTAAAAATGAAATCTACGCCAGACTTTATTCCTGTCCCATCTCACCGCTGCGCGACCTAAGGAACGATAGGTTGCCAAAGCTTTCATTAATACTGTGTTTTAGTGTTTGGAATTTGTGGATGAAGTATGACTCTCTTTTTTCCCATTCACGAGTCCCGCGGAAGCCTGACTGGAAGAGAGTGACTCGTATTTTCTCGAATGAGTGCCCTGACAAGTTCAGATACTTGGAAAAGGCAAATTTGGCAGACTGCGTGTGTGGGCTTTGTGCTTATTGAACCGTAGTTTGAACGCCGTACCAGTCTGACCGATATACTACTGGCGAAAGTAATCGCAATGCAGCATTTATATTACGTTCTGGCTGTCACAATTCAGCGTGTCTTTAATTTTGATGGTGAAGTCTGGGGACGAAGCCTCGGGAACAGAGGTTGAAATCATGTGTTTGCGGACTTGGCAGCGTTGTTTCCAGCATGTTTTACAACCCCATTCACTTTTTGCAGACTCGGTCGTCTTACCGCTAACTAGGATGTCTTTTATGTTCTTTCCGCGGCGGTAGACCACTCGCAGCGGCTCCGCGAAAATTTAGGATAGACGCGCACTATGCTATATAATGCCAGAATGTTTTGAAAGGATATTGTTGAGGTGCGGTAGTGTAGACGAGTATGTGATTACAAGGTTAGTTTGGTTTTTGAATGCCGTGGTTTCAAGCCGACAAAATTTCTTTCCTATCTAAACTACGTGCCCGGCTAATAGCATCATCGATTATTTTCTCTGGGTACACTTTTGCCACAAGGGCCGTTTTAAGATCCTTGGAATGACCTTTGAAATGTGGCACGTATAAACAAAATTGGCGGTATCGGTGTGCTTGCGAGTATAGGATGGCTGTCTTGCAGTGATGTGGATGGCTACTCTTGAAATGTAGGTACTGATGGCGATCCGTTGGTTTTTTGTATAGGTCCGTCAGAATTCGTTTCTCATTATTTTACAGTGACATCTAGAAGGTTTTCAGTTGACTTAGAGTATGTGTGTCTGAACAAGATTGATCAGTGAGTTGAACAAGGGTCATCTATAAATGACAGCAGACTTTGCTCTCCATGGTGACAAAATTGAATATATTGTCCAAGAATCTTTTGTAAACGAGAGGCTTAAGTGTTCTGCTTACAAGAAATGGTACCATATAGATGCCATGAAAAGATTTGCGTAATTAGGAGCCATCATTGCACCCATAGCTCTACCGTTTATTGAGAGAAAGTGCTTATTATCGAAATAAAAGTTACTGTGGCTGAGCACCAACTGCACTAAAGTCGACAGCGTATCCTCATGTAAGCACACCGGCACACTAGCCTTCTCGAAAGCTGCCACTGTTGCGGCAATGTCATCTGACTGTGAGATGACCCTGTAATGTGACACAACATTCATTTTAACAACTATGCTATCGTTGGGAACCTCGATCCCACTGATTTCACGGAGAAAGTGGTTAATGTGCCTTTGTATGGATAGTTGGAACATTATCCTTAATGATGACGTCTAGCGCACTTGACAATGCTTCTGTAACTGTGCTGTTGCTTGAAACAATAGGGCGACTGGGGTGGTTGGCTTTGTGTATTTTAGGGAGCAAGTAAAACTGGCCTGGAGCAGGCTGAATCGATTGCATTGCCTTGAGCATATAAGCAATTTTTCCATTCTTACGCAGTAAACTTAGTTCAAGGATTATTTCTGATTCGAATAATTTAGTGTGGTCATCTTCGAGTTGCGCATATAAGTTCTTGTCCTCCAGTTGCCGATAGCCTTCTCTCAGGTAATCAGTTGTATTTAATATTACTATCGCACCACCCTTATCCGCAGGCTTAATTACCAAATCCAATTGATGGCTTAGGAGCTCCAGTGACTTACGCTCTTCGGAGGTGAGATTGTTTCTATAGCGCCTTGTTTTTGAACAAGCCCATAGGATGTCTTTTTGTACTGTCGATATATCCTTGTATAGGCGTCTGTCGCGCTGTTCAGGTGGTGACCAAGTTTTTTTCTGAAGAACCAGGGAATACTGTTCGGCTCGGTTTATGGCCTTGAAAGTATTCCTGTAGGCGCATATTTCTAGCAAAATTATCTAAATCCTGATACAATCGGAATTCACAAAATTTTCTACGAGATGGACAGAATGTCAGGTCCTTTGAAAGCAGTCTGATTTCTGTCCCAGATAGCTGTGCCTAAGAAAGAATAATTACGCTCGGAGGCGCCACGGTTGATATTTGTCGGTGTCGCCGGTATAGCTTTATGTGTGGTAATTGTATCAGTTACTCCATCCCGCTCTATCTTGCGACGTTTCCGCTCTTTTGTCACTGCTGTTTTGTTTTTGAGTTTCATAGTTCTCGAGGTCATTAATGTCCTCCTGGCTGAGATCAGACTGACGTCTAAGTGACAGTTCTTTCTTTTCAAGTTCACGAGATTTTCGTTTGCTGTGCTGAATAATAATCTGCATGAGCTGCAGCGATGCATCATGAAGTGTTTTCTCCCACTGGGCTTGTTCTTCTCGAATAAAGTTGTCTTTGTGAGATTAAGCTAGAGAGCCTTTTGGTACAGAATCACGGGTTAAGTATGACGTCAGCGTCGGGTAGTGGAGGTCGTATTTTACACGTTTCTCAATTATCTTCCTAATCTGTAGAAAAGAGAGTGATCGCGCTTTTGGGGAATGAACCATACTTGAACCATACCTGAAAAAATAGTTATCCGGGGAATGAACCAATCGAAATGTTTTTTCATGTACTAATCGCATATGTACATTTGTTGTGTAATTTTTATTTCTTTAATAATTTATTATTATTTTCATCATAAATATTTCATTTTTGAGTTACTTCTTGTCTGTCTGCATTTCCCTGAGTTACCAGATTTGTGCATATATCTATCGCACAATATCACTCACTTCATTATGTGTGTTTTTATTTGTTTCAATCCCACTGTTCACCTTTCTTTATGTTTTCTTTGCCATTCTGTGTAACTTATGTTAGCCTTATTATCTGTAAGTGGGAGAGCCCAACCAGCACCAGCCGATTTCAAAAACAAGTGCTTCAAGGAGTGGTACAAAAGGGCTGTAGACACGCACACAGTCATAGTGAAAACGTGTGCCTTCCTGCCCTAGAAGTCGGCATGATGATAGTTATAGCGCTGGAACAAAACGACGACACAGAGACAAGAAGGACACGAAGGACACGAGTGGCTTTACTTTCCACACCGCCTTTTGTGATTTCACCACGTTTGCACGAAATCTGCCTCCCCTCCCCCACATATGAAATGTATCAGTATAATTTTAGTGAAAACAAAACGCGTGTTTCTCCTTTCCTTTTTCTAACTGCCCATAGAAGAGGCCGAATCAGGCACTCTCTCTGCCAGAGCCTCTCTTCTTGCTACAGCTGATTGCCTGCCACCGAAGCTCACCCACAATGTACCTTCATTACCTTCAAATACGCGTTGCCGAGGCCGCCCTATCCACCTCTTTCTTTCTCTTCTACGCCCTGTTTTTTCTCTTCTTTTTTCCCTTTTTTTCTTGTTTTCTTTTTTGTTCTTTTTGGTTTGCTCCAGCGAATAAGATAAGAAGAAACTGTTCAGCCCGGTATATGTCACCACTGTAAAACACCACTAATTTGTCGCTCTCTCCCGTTTCCTTCTTGCACCACCATGTCAATGCGGCATGTTCGCATAGCGTCCACCAGTTGAAACCGTTGGTAATAAAAATAAGACAACCGCTAAGTTGTGGTCTTTAAACCACAACTTAGCCACCAGTGCTACCAGTGTTTTCGCCCTCGCCGATTCGGCGGAACCTGCTCAAAGGAACCAAGCCCCTCCCCCATTTTTTGAAGTCAATCCCAGACTTCCGAACCATAAGCAAGAACAGCTCAAGGCCCTGCTCCTGCATTAGGAAGATTGCTTTTCGTCGTCATTATCAAAAGTTCGGCAGACGCTAATCGCAAAACATCGCATCATAACCGAGGAAAATGCCAGGCCACTCCGTCAGGGTCCGTACAGGATTTCGACGCGAGAGCGCGAGGCCGTAAAAAGACAAGTTGATGAAATGCTACGGGACAACGTCATCCAGCCGTCCAAGAGTCCATGGGTGTCCCCCATGGTGTTAGTGAGGAAAAAGAATGGAACCCAACGTTTCTGCGTCGATTATCACCTCCTGAACAAAATCCAAAAAAGGACAAGTATCCTCTCCCACGAATAGACAACGCACTGGATCGGCTCCAAAATGCCAAGAACTTTTTGTCAATGGACCTCAAGACTGGCTGTCGGCAAATAGAATTCGGCGAAAGATACTGAGAAAAGATGGCGTTTATAACACCGCACGGCCTCTTCAAATTTAAAGTGATTCCCTTCGGTCTTTGCTCAGCGCCTGCAACTTTTCAACGCGTTATTGATACAGTATTATGAGGGTTGTAGTGGCAGACTTGCGTTGCGTACTTGGACGACGCCGTCGTGTTTCACTCGAGTTTCGATGTGCATCTTCGGCGCCTTGAAGCTGTACTTCAAGCCTTCAAGACGTCCAGACTGACACTGAAGCCAGAAAAGTGCAGCTTTGTGTACGAGGAGCGCTTGTTCCTGGGGCATGTGATTAGCTAGTCTGGAGTTCGTCCCAATCCACGCAAAACAGCCGCCACCACCGACTTCCCGCAGCCCATTGACAAGAAGGCGGTGTGCCGATTTCTGGGCCTGTGTGCCTATTACAAGTGGTTCGTGAAAAACTTCGCCCGCATCGCCGTTCCACTCACTAACCTTACCACGGTCGACGTGGAGTTTAAGTGGGAAACGCCGCAGGAACACGCTTTCGAGGAGCTTAAACATCGCCTACAGACGCTTCCGTTACTTGCCCGTTCCGACGCATTCGCCGAGACAGAAATACACATTGACGCAAGCAGCTTAGGTCTCGGCACCGTTCTTGTGCGGAGGGCTGACGGACTTGAAAGGGTTATTAGTTACGCCAGCCGATCGCTATTCAAAGCAGAAGCCAATTATTCCACGACAAAAAAGGAGTGCCCCGCCATCATCTGACTTACGCCGAAGTTTCGCCCCTACCTCTACGGAAGGCCCTTCAAAGTTCTGAGTGACCACCACGCCTTGTGTTTGCTAGATACCTTAAAAGACTCTTCAGGTCACCTCGCACGATGGAGACTGAGACTTCAAGGATATAACTTTACCGTCGTTTACAAGTCCGTCAAGAAACATTCCGACGCCGACTGTCTCTCTCATGCGCCTGTCGACCAACCACCGCCCGACGACTCGGATGACGACTAATTCTTGGAAAAAATTACTGCCGATGACTTCGCTGAACCACAGTGGGCCGACCCGGAACTCAAGGCCCTAATAGAATACCTCGGGGGCAGCACCGCCGAAGTCCCGAAGGTATTCAAGCGCGCACTGTCGTCGTTCTTTCTACGAAACGGTCTGCTCCAAAAGAAAAACTTCTCATCGCTTCGAGCCAAGTACATTTTTGTGGTGCCTACAGCTCTGCGACTAGAACTCCTCCACGTCCTGAACGATGATTCGACGGCAGGGCTCGTCGCTGTTTTTCGCACGCTCGCGAGGATACTTGAATGGTACTACTGGCCACGTCTTACCACCGACGTCACTCGTTATGCGAGGAAATGCCGGGACTATCAGCGACGCAAGACAGTAGCGACAATGCCAGCGGGACTTCTGAAGCCAATTGAACCACCTCATCGACCTTTCCAGCAGATTGGTATGAACCTACTGGGGCCGTTCCCGACGTCGGCTTTCGGAAAGAAGTGAAGTGTGGTAGCTACTAACTACCTCAGCCGTTACGCCGAGACGAAATCCCTGTCCAAAGGCAGTGCATCTGAGGTAGCCAAGTTCTTACGTCGAAAATATCGTCCTGAGTCACGGCGCCCCGGAGATCCTCATCACCGACAGAGGAACGGCATTTACTGCTGACATAACTCAAGCGATCTTGGCATACAGCCAGAAAAACCACCACCGGACGACAGCGTACCGTCCAAAGACCAACGGCCTCACCAAGCTGCTAAATAAGACGATCGCCGACATGCTGGCATTATATGTCGATGCCGAACACAAGACGTGGGATGCCATTCTTCCGTACGTGACTTTCGCATAAAACTCGGCGGTGCTGGAGACGACGCAGATATCTGCCTACAAATTGGTCTACGGAAGGAGGCCAGCAACGACGCTGGATGCCATGTTACTCTATGTCTTCGACGAAGAAAACCTCGATGTGAGTGAGTACCTTCAACGCACCGAAGAAGCCCGACAACTCACGTGTTTCTGAATCAAGAATCAACAGACGACTGACAGCCATCGTTACAGTCTTCGACGACGCTTCGTGGAATACCAGCCCGGTGAGGTGTTTGGGTGTGGACGCCGATACGCCGACGTGGCCTCTGTGAAAAGCTTCTGTGACAACGCTTCGGAACGCACAGGGTGGTTCGACGTCTCGGCCCACTTGAATACGAGGTTGTCCCCGACGGCCTCACGAACTCTCAACGACGCTGATCGCGACCTGAAGTCGTCCATGTCGCGCGCCTCAAGCCGTTTCATGCGCGTTAACTGAAACAGTGTCACTTTTGTATTATTGCTGTATCGGAATTTATTCACAGTATGTTCTTGTATTATTTTTGTACTTTCATCTTCTGTTAAAGCATCGAAACGATGCCTTTTTCAGAGGGGTCAATGCCACGTTCTTCTTCTCAAGTTTTGTTATCGTCCCAATGCACTACGTAAATCACGGCGCAAACCGCGCCTGCATTCTTCGAGAAGCTTCAGGACCATAGTAGATCATTTTGATAAGATCATGCCCACTCCTCGAACTGTACAGATTATTCTAGAGCCTACGTCCCCGCTAGCGACAACGCTTGAACATTCGAAAGCAAGTGAATAAATGCCGACGCGCTTCGCTACTTGTCAGTTGATAGACTACCGACGCTCCTTCGCCGCTATCACTCCAAGACTGCTACTGTGATCCGACTTTTCGTTCACCGGGCACAGGTTCGCCCGAATAATTTGCTGAATCGTCAACATACTCTCTGCTTTTTTGTCGACGTCACGGCCCCGTGACAATATCAGTCTTGGCTTCCTCGTCAAATTGAGCAAGGACTGAGTTTTGAAGGGGGTGTCGCAGCTCACCGAAGGCATCGTCGTGTTTCTTCAGCCCAATGAAAGGTGAATCTTTTTTGTCAGGCGCGCGAAAGGTTCGGCGATCTTAAAACAACTTTTCAAAGCACCGGTGATAGCCGGAAAGTACAAGGAACCATCTACCTGCCTCTTTTTTATTGTTTGCGGAAGCTTTTGTACTGCTACGGTCTTCTCGGGGTCCGGGCGGATACCTTCAGCACTGACAGCATGCGCGAAAACAGGAGCTCTTAGAAGCCGAAGTGGCAATCGTGTGGCTTTATCGTCAGTCCACCAAAATGAGAGCTTCAAGCACAGATCGCAGTCGTTCTACATACTGCTCAAAAGTAGCCGGAACATCGTCAAGAACAACAAGGCAAGACTGCCAGTTCAGTCAGGAGAGCACACTGCTCATCATCCACTGACATTTTGCGGTAGCGGAACAAATAAAGGCCGACTGAAAATTCTTTACGTTCGTATACCCCTTCCGGTGTCTCTAATGCAGTTTTGTCACAATCTCGTTCATACACTTCTATCTTCCAGTACCCACTTTTAAAGTCTAGGAAAGAAAAAAACTTCGTACCTCGTACTCTATCAAGAGTATCGTCTATCCTGGGAAGAGGAAAAACACCTCGCTTAGTGACGGAGTTCAGCCTTCAGTATTCTATACAGAAACGTAAGAACTGGTCTTACTTTGTTACAAGTACCACTTTTGAGGCCCATAGACTCGCCGACAGCTGAATTACATCTTGTTTGAGCATTTTTTAGACCTGAATTGCGATCGTTTCTCTTTTCTTTAGTGACACCCTGTAGGGGTGCTCGCAATTGGGTCTGACTAATTTGTCGAGATTCATTCTGTGTTTCATAGTGGGCGGTCATCGTACTTTGAATGACGTTCACAAACACGCGGCGAATGGTCTTACGAGGTTTTTGATTTATCTCTTTAGGCTTGGCAACAGTTATTGGTCTATGTCAATGCATTAAAGTACAGAATCCACGTCTTGGAAATCAGGTGGTGACGACTAAAAGGTGCTCAGGTTCGCAACTTGGACGAAGTCATGGATATTCGCAACGATGGTCCCCTTCGTAAGGTGCTGTACTTCATTCCCAAAGTTTGTGAGCAAGACGTTAGCACATCCATAACGAAGGTACACAAGGCCCTTGCTATGCAAACTCCTTTTTCGAGTTTGAGTGCAGTGTTGCTGTCAGCGAGCCCACTGTGTTCACTAAACGCAGTGCTTCTTACCCGGACAGCTACGCTGTACCTTGAAGTTAACGCCACGTTGTCGCCAGGAATACACATAAAATTGACTTTTTTCTGTTTTGAACGTTGCAATTGCGTGCTTTGTTGAAAATGCGAGCATGATCCTGGCAAGTCAATTACAGCATAATCAGGCTTCAGGAAGTTCATACCGATAATTACGTGTATAGAGCAATGAAGCTGGTGACCTGTGTGAAACCCCGTATTCCTATTATTGCCCTACATGTTCCAAACGGGTCGATGAGGCGTTCCCTGCAATGTGAACTTGAAGTCTATCCCATGGAGTCTGTACCTTATTGATTTTTCTGGCGAGCTCAATACCGTTTACTGAACAATCGGCACCTGTATTCGCTAGTGCGTTCCCCTCATAACTATCAACAAATACGCGCTAGTCAAAAGTGACGTAATGTTTGCTGTAGCGGTTTTCTAATTGGTCGTCATCGCGCGGATTCTGCGATGGAGGTTCTCTTTGACCATTGGCAGATGCTTTACCTCCACAGTTGCTGGCTCTAGTTTTCCGGACCCGGGCTTGGTGAACGGCGCCTTGCAGTGGGATAGGCTGATGATAGACGGGGATTCGGTCACCGATATCTGATTGGTGCTTTCGAGCGAGTCTGATGTGGCTGAAGGTCATGAGGATACTGACGAGACGACAGGTATTGCTCGATCTCAAAAGGGTGCTTCTTGTACCGAGGCCTAGGTGCATTTACTGCGAATCCCCAATGCCCTGCCTGGCGGTACTGACACATTTGATGCAGGTGTCAGGTCTCTCCACAGTGGCAGAAGTAAGGTACCCTGTCAGAAGTGCGCCATATATAAGTATTCCTTGATTTCCTATCTAGTAGTGGGTGCGTGTTTGGTGGCGCAGTGTTGTACACCGAAGTGGCTGCGATGTCGCTACGCACTGGGGGTCCTTGCAGACGAGCATCGGCATAGGAGACTATCTGTGAAAACGAAGATGGCACTTCTGGATGGCCATACTGCTGAAGTTCTCGAATCGACTGGGGATCTCGAACCGCCAGTCTGACCTCCTCTCGCACGACGTCGGCACGGACGACACAGCTGAAGCGCTGTGTTCGAGTCACTGCCTCTGAAGCTCCTATAGCATCACAGACCTCACAAGATCAAGTAAAAACTCCACGCTGTTTCCTAAGGCAGTGGGTGCTGCGTTAATGAAGGCGATGCCCTGATCGCGGTTGTAACTCCTCGCTAATTGCTGAAGCGTTCTTTCCATTGTGGCCGCCTCAGAACGGAACTCCGCGACGGTAGACAGCGGATTCCAAACCAAACCGGCAAAATGTTTATGTCTCACGCCGCCTCGCATTAGACGACGATGCTTTTTGTCCTCGCTTATTTTAGAGTTTGCTCAGCAGAAGAGATGGTTCACATCCTCTACAAATATGGCCATGCTTTCATTGTTCCGCTGCTTTTGAGCTTGGAGAGTGATCTCGGTTATCTCCTTGAGATCCGTACTCGGGTAGGTGACAAGTAACTCTCGTCGAAAATCATCCCACGTTGAGTTGGCAGCCTCGTGGTTTTCAAACCACAATCGTGTGCAATTCTCCAACACAAAATGAACACGTCGTAGCTACCGAACAGCATGCCAGGCATTTACTCTAGCAGCGCGCTCAAATTGCTCGAGCCAGTCCTCTGCGTCTGCGTGTGCGTCACCATGAAATAGTACAAGTGTCATCGGCAGATCTATTAAAATTTGTGTTGGCGCGGCCTAGGAAGTCATCTCCGTAGCGTCTCCGCTGGAAAATGCGACTGTTCTTGGACAATTCAAAGAGGAAAACTCAGGGTCCTCACTAGGTAGGTGGAGGCTGCTGCGCTGGTGAACAGGAGCCAGTTCGGTGCGTTTGCCTCTCCTATGCTCCGAATCGCCTTCTCCAACTTCAGGAAAGTTTGGGTTCATACCCCAGCGATTCCATCAGATTAGTCAGACACAGTTGAAAAGTATACTGATATAAAAATAGCTAAAATGGGCGAACTTGTGCACCGCAAGCAAACCAGTTAGACAAAAAAGATTACCTCCAGAACAGGAAGACCACTAGGTGGTGGCGAGCAGTGCGGACGCGATCCCCACGGCTCCCGACGCCGATGCAAATTTCATCGGTCGATGCCCGTTTTGGCCTCCCTGCGCTATCGGATCATCACTGGGAAGTCACTTGGAATTTTGGATACCAATTTTATCTGGTATGCCCCATCTTTATCTTTTTTGAAGTTCAGTTTTGAACTGCAGCCTAAGAGTTCCATAGGCCTTGCACGACTACGCTCTCTCGGCGCCACGCCGCCCGGCGCTCGCCACCGCAGCTGCAACAAGCCGCTAGAAGCAATAGTCGACGGTGAAGAAATCTCTCCCGAAGCCGCCACTGGATGTGGCTGGCTTCCAGCGTATCGTCGTCGTAACGCAAGCAAAGCACAAGCCACCGCCAAGACACCGCAATATGTCGGCAACATGGGCCGGAAGTTGGCGCCAAACCGCCCAGTCCACTTAAAAGGCTCGCTACTGCCAGAAAGCTGCCGATTCTACCCAAGGACCATTTCAGAGTTGTCGTTCGCCTGGGTAGTGGCCTCGAAGTGCGTCTCTGCAGTGAACACAAGGTTTTAAACGCACTTACGATGGCCGCACGCCTGCCGCCGTCGGCTACCGGAGAAGATATCGTTTGCTCGACCTTGGCGCAGAAAATTTTCGTGGTGATCACACCGCAAGAGACGAATGCTCTTGCTTATCGCATCGTTCAAGAAATTATTCTCACCGAACAGTGACCCCCAGTCGCTACCTATCTTACCCCACCTGGTCACTCCTGCCGCGGGGTGATACGCGGCGTCGACATCGACTTCACAGACGCCGACTTGCAACGCATGCTACAAACGCCACGCAACCCAACCGTGCTCGGCGCATGTCGAATCAAGAACAATACCACGGTCGTGATCCTGGTAAACGGCCTCAAGGTACCGAACTACGTTTGCTGCGAACCGATCATGTATCGCTGCACACTCTACAAACGCGAGATGTACACATGCTGCAACTGCGGCCGAGTGGGTAACCACAAGGACGTCTGCCCACACTCACTGACAAGGTGTGTGATCAGTGCGGTCATGGCCCTTCTGGACCGGACCACGTATGTTCTGCACTCAAGTGTGCGCTGTGTGGAGGCGCGCACGTAATGGGCGACCGGACGTACCGGAGCCGCTATCTAGTACCCTACCTCGTGCGACGCTGATGGCAACGTCGTCAACGTTGCAACAAGAGCCGTTCATCACCGGTGCCCACTGCAAGCTTCCTGCCTTCAGCATACACCCAGTCTACACCTACAGGGGCAGTTGAACCACAAGACCACGTCACACCAGGCTGCTCACGGGCCTCAGGCACCACCAAGTCCACTTGGGTCGACAAGGTCGCCGTTACAGGTGAGAACTGCGCCACCGCGCGCTTGGGATCATTGCCACAGCCCGTAGCAGACAAAATTCAAGCTTTAGAACGCGAGAATACTTTTCTTTGCAAAAAGCTTTCTGATATGAAGGCGCTCCTTAAGACGCCACAGACTCGAGAGCAACACGAAAGCAACGCGAGTGAACCTTCCACTGCCTCTAACCCAGCACGCGGCGCGAAAAAGCGCGCAGGCCCCGCGCTAGAGGCCGAAGAACCTCTAGCGATATCGAGCATAATTGCACACCTGACGGCGCTGCTTCAACAGACTCGGGCTGACATACTGTCCGAAATCAACCCACTGAAGCTTTAAATTTTTAAAATAACAGCCAGAATACAAATCCACGAAGCCGACCGGCATCCAAAAAAGCAGGCCCGACCAATACTTCATCAATAATAATGCCTACCTCAAACAATTTCAACAATTGGCAATGGAAATACCTTAGCTTCCCAAACGGAACGACGCCTTACAACAAATACTGCGCTCAAACACTGAAAATCCTTCTGTCCGCCTTCTTTAGGAGACGCTCACCGAGCGTCCGGCATTGCGAGGATACCGCGTAGAGTCAATCTCACAGAAGGGTAAACGAGGGATTGCCGGTATTGCAAATTATTTTTCGAACACTAAGCATGAAGTTCGTCCTGACCTGAATGTCGATCACGTCTCCATAAAACTCATTTTGAATGCGCACTTTAAACAGTCGGTCTTCTTAACGTATACAGCTCACCTACCGACAGCAGACAAACCTTACTAACCCTCTTTCAAAAGGCATGCAAGATAGCAAGCGACAACCAGCTATTGATTGCAGGCGATTTTAATGCAGCGCACCCTCATTGGGGTTACGGATACCTCAACTCGAGAGGCAAAGCGCTTGCCACGCAGACAGCACACCACTGTCTCACTCTACTCACAGACCCCGCGTTCCCTACACACACGGGTAACTCGGTAACAAAAGATACTACTCCACACTTAGCAATAGTGCGAAACATCCGCAACTCTACAAGGATTAACACACAGGTCAACCTAGGTAGTGATCACTACATCTGTAGCATCACCATAGCCGTATCCAGTCCACCACCGCGTAAATTCAAGGTAGTCGACTGGGATCATTTTCGCTCTTTTAGAAAGCAAGACGACAACACCTACAACTCTGTTCGAGACCTGCTCGCTCGGTTACAAGAGGATGTAACGAGAGCCACAAATAAAAAGAAACCACTCGCAATGTTAAGTGAATGGACAGCCGGCTTGCTCACCTCATCGAGGCGCAGCAATCCCTACAGGCAAAATAGAAGACTCAAAAGGTTAACCACCGTCTTCGACAAAAGATCGCGGAGCTCAACAAGCAAATCGAAGAGCACAGTTGCACTTTAGCTAGACAGCAATGGGACAAGGTATGCAACTCGGTAGACGCCCAAATGAGCAAAGGATCCAAATGTTACCTGCTTAAACATGTGTTGGGTACAAACCCACGAAATCCAATCAGCAGCTCGCCATAGATCGCTTAATTCATAAGCTTCGCAAGAAAAAATTTTACGGACGAACAGATTACACACGAGCTCGCGTCGCGCAACCTTTTACCGAATCGAGCTCAGACACGGATTACTCCCCACTTCCAATGCACAAGGAAGACCATGTGGTTTCTTCATTCACTAGTGCGGAGATGCGAGCAGTACAAGCTGAATCACAAACTGGATCACAAACAAGCTACTTAAAAATTTATTGGACGAGGACATGGACCTCTTCACTAAACACATCAACGAGGTATGGAAATCCGGCGCAATCCCGCTCGAGTGGCGCGTAGCCGCCGTCGAGCTGATACCTTAACCGGGCAAAGTCTTTGAGCTTGGCCCACTCAGGCCCAACTCCCTCACCTCGTGTGTGGGCAAGGTGGCTGAGCACGTCATTCTCAAACGGTCCACGAAACATGCGGAAGGGAAGCACTTCCTTCCTTTTAATCGAATAGGCTTCCACCCGTCCATGTTTACACAGAATGTCATGCTTATTTTGAAGCACAAGATCCTAACGGGCAAGTCTAGGGACATCAGGGCTGTGCTTGCACTAGATCTAGAAAATCGCACACACTACAAGCCACTGCTGACGCTGGACTCGGTAACCGCTTCTATGTTTACACGAGGTCGTTTCTCGAAGACCGCAAAGCCACCATTGTACTAGGCTGTTCGGGTTCCAAAATGAACAACTTGGGTCCCAGAGGCACGCCGCAGGGAGCAGTTCTCTCTCCATTTATCTCTAACTTAGCTTTGAGTGCTCTCTCGAGAGAATTGAGCTCCATCGATGACCTTGGCCACGCATTCTACGCTTGTAATATTACCATCTCGTGTGGGGGCGGTAGTGACGGGTCCATCGAGCGCAATATACAGACGGCGGTGAACAAGGTGCAGACCTTCCACCGACAGACGGGCTTACGGCTATCGGCCAAAAATTCTGAACTTTTACTCTACAGGCCAAAGCTGGACCTTAAATGGATCCCCGACTCACCCATCTCTGTATACACAGAAGACGGTAAGCAAATACCACAAGTCACTTCGTTTCATATACTGGAAGTGATCCTGTGGGAAGACGGCAGGAACGGACTCAGCCTAGAGCGCATTGTCACTAAAGCAGACTCCACGTCTAAACTAATCAAACGCGTTGCCAACAAACAAGGTGGACTATCAGAATATCTACGGCGTCTCTTCCACGCTTTTCTTATGAGCCACATCAATTACGTAGCCGTAGCTCATCCCTGGACAAAAGGAGATGAGAACAAGCATAATCTGATCATTAGAAAGAGTATCAAACAGGTACTTGGGCTCCCCATACAAACCAACACAAAGAAACCTACGGCGATAGGCCTTCATTACACTTTCATTGAGATTGTTGAGGCCCAGAAGCTAGCCCAGATTGCTCGACTCTCCTCGACTGAGGCGGGCCGTGAACTCCTGGCGTATCTCCAAATAAGCTCTCCAATCATCATCCAAAGAGTGTACGCTGCCATCAGAGCTTCGCGAACGCCTCATCGTTTCTCCGCTCCCACATAACATGCACTCGCAATACAACTCCGGCCGACGTAAGGCTGGAGCCGCCGTCCTCCTCAAATTGGTTGCAGCAATGCCCAGTTCTGTAGCTTCGTGGACGCCACTCAATAACTTCAAGCACTTCGTAGCAGCCCGTTACATCGCTACAAGGTGAACACCTCACTTATCTAACACTCGCCAACACGAATGCAGATCGCGCGGAACAGGTAGCTACAGCGTTAGCTTTGGCAAGCCGGATCGTTCAATAGCCTACACAGACTCCAAAGCGGGCAACATAGGCCGATACTAAACACTTCATCTGGTTCCCCAGTCATGAGGGTCAAGATGCTCACCCCCTCATCTCTAACGCCAAGAAGCTAGCTCACTCCCAGGCGCGAGATCTTACTCGCCCCGCCAGTAGAGAGGGCGGCCCAAGGCCAAAGGGCGAGCCATGGCAGCGGTACCCGCTCCTAACGTACAACGAAATTTGTCAGCACTACCGCCTTAAGCGCAGAAAGTTGCCTCTACCTCATCCTCATATAACGAGACCGCAAACTCTCAATTTACGTCTGCTACAAACAGGTGCTTACCCTTCACCTATCTTTTATTCACGTTTTATTAGTAAAATAAAGCTGGGCTACCTTCAATGTGGGCTCCCGAGATGCAATTTGCAACATAGGCTGTGACAATGCCCCATGCTGCGCGCGCCTGCAGGGTCTCCAGCCACGGAGGAACAGTGGACCGCTCTCCTCACAAGTCCAAAAGAGGAAGATAAACTTCGGGCAGTCCAGAGAACCCACGACCTGAGTGTTGAATTACACCTCCCAGTCCCATCATGGGCGTGGCCCGTGGACGAGCCCCTCTAAGGGGACTTGTCTTCTGAAGACAAAATAAAGTTTACTTCAGTCAGTCAGTCCAGAACACCATGTGGGGAACCTCGTCTTCTTCTCTTATGTCACTCCGCTCACACGTGCCTCAGCTGTAAAGTAGATCTTGGTAGTCACCACTGGGGCTTCGCTTGCTCTATTTCGCATGCACACCACAGGCAACAAAGAGGGCTTCGCGTACGACCCCTGAATGTACCTTGCATCAATATATATATATATATATATATATATATATATATATATATATATATATATATATATATATATATATATATACGGGGTCAGTAGGCAGACCGTAGAAAGTAGACGGAGTACACAGTGTTCCTGATCCAAAATGCCTTTGTGGCAACCACACCCGTGCTTTTGTTCAATCGTCATCTTCAGCGCCTTTTTGGTGCATTCGTTGATGTTAATGATGAATTGTATTATATAGCCGCCACCGGTAAAAGCGCCAAGTCGGCGCTTAAGAAATCGTTCGATCCTGCGCAGAGAAGTACGGCTTAAGGCGGGAGACGAGTGCAATATCAGTGGACTGGAGAGACGATGAGGATGGATTGTCCAAGGGGGCGATTTCATAGGTGACCTTGGTTCGATGGCGCAAGACTTTGTAAGGCCCGTTGTAGCGAGCGAGGAATTTTGAGGACAGGACAACGTGACGGGAGGGAGTTCAGAGCAGGACCAAGGATCCTGGGGAGTAAGAGACAGCTCTCTGACGGCTGTCTTAGAGATCGTTTTGAGATAGCTGCGAGGCAGAAAGACGATCGCGAGCAATCCGACGGGCCGCTTGAGCCCGAGTAGTTGCACTGCGAGTGTACTCGGTAGGAGTGTCAGTATGCGACGGCAGAAGAGTGTCATAAGACAAAGTGGCGTGACGGCCGTGCAAGAGATAGAAGGGAGAAAAGCCAGCGGTGTCATTGCGCGACGAGTTGTAGGCAAACTTCACGTAAGGCGATATGGCATCCCAATCATGATGATCTGCGGAGACATACATCGATAACATTGTCATCAGTGTGTGGTTAAGGCGCTCAGTGAGTCCATTTGTTTGCGGGCGGTAGGCAGTGGTGAGTTTATGACTTGTAGAACACGAGCTAAGGATGTCGTCTACGACCTTGGAGAGAAATGAGCGACCACGGTCGGTCAGCAGTTGACGCAGTGCTCTATAGTGAAGTATACCGCCATGAAGGAGAAAGTCCCCGACATCAGTAGCACAGCTTGTCGGTAGCGCTCGCATGCTGGCAAAGGGTGCCACGTTGTCTGTAGCCACCACTACCAACTTATTTCCACAGAGAGACATTGGAAATGGTCCAATGAGATCGAGACCGACGCGGTAGAACAGGTCTGTTGGAATGTCGATAGGCTGAAGTGGGCCCGGTGGTGCCAATGAAGGATGCTTGCGGCGCTGACAAGACTCATAAGATGCAACGTATCGGCGCACAGAGAGGTAAAGGCCGGGCTTGAAGAATCGATGCCACACGCGGTGATAGCTGTGGGCTGCTCCGAGATGTACAGCAGTTGGGGCAGCATGAAGTTGTTCGAGAACAGTGAGACGGAGAGTTGCCGAAACTACCAGAAGTTCTGGGCCTTCGGTGCTTGTGTTGCGACGGTAGCGAATCGCGTCATGAAGCGTGAACAGGCGAAGGTAAGGATCCGAGGTGTCAGAAGCTAAACGGCATGATATAACGCAAATTGGCATCACTGAGTTGTTTCCTGCGTACATTCGTGAAATCGGAAATGGCGAAGGCACAGGCATCAAAATCGGGCGCGGACAAGTCAGGAGAACCGACGGGATAGCGATATAGACAGTCGGCATCCTGGTGCATTCGGCCAGATCTGTAGGTCACGTCGAAGCTACATTCCTGTAGCTTTAAAGCCCAACGACGCAGGCGTCCAGAAGGATCTTCGAGAGAGGACAACCAGCACAGGGCATGGTGATTCGTGATGACTGAAAAGTGGTGGCTGAGCAAGTATGGTCGGAATTTTCCTACAGCCCAAACAAGAGCGAGGCACTCGCGCTCCGTATGGGGAGAGGAGGCAGGATGGAGAGATTAGGCGACTTGCGTAGGCGATTACACGATTTAAACCCTGTTGCCGCTGGGCGAAGACAGCGCCAATATCATGTCCGCTGGCATCGTGCGAACTTCAGTGGGCGCTGAAGGATTGAAATGACCTAAGATGGGTGGGGATGTGAGCAACGCAGTAAGTCGGCGAAATGAATTGGCTTGCTGGAGACCCCAAGAAAACGGCGGGTCCTTCTTTAGTAGCTGTACGAAGGATGGGCAATGCCAGCGAGGTTCTGGACGAAACGCCGGAAGTAGAAACAGAGGCCGACAAAGCTCCGTACATCTTTTGTGGAACGTGGTGTGGGGAAATTGTTGACGGCGCGAATTTTGTCGGGATCAGCTTGCGCGCCTTTAGCACTAACAAGATGGTCTAGCACAGTGATTGTTGAATTGAATTGAATTGAAAATTGAATTGAATTAAATTGTTTAGCAGCCGAAACGGCATTTGGAGAAGTTGAGCTGTAGGCCTGCCCTTCTGAAAACTTCCAGAACAGCTCACAGACGGCTAAGGTGACTTTTGAATGACGGCGAGAATACAGTGACGTCATCGAGATAAGCGAGGCATGTTGACCATTTGTAACTTCGTAGCAGGGAGCCAATCACTTTCTCAAATGTAGCGGGAGCATCGCATAAGCCAAAGGGGATTACCTTAAAATGGAAAAGTCCATCCATTGTAACAAATGCAGATCTTTCACGGTCTAATTCATCGACGCAAATTTGCCAGTACCCTGAACGCAGGTTGATAGAAGAGAAGTAGGCAGACCCCTGCAGACAGTCGAGGGCATCGTGAATCCGTGGCAGTGGGTAGACGTCCTTGCACATGGCCTTTTTTAAGTGACGGTAGTCGACGCAGAATTGCCAGCTGCCATCCTTCTTTTTTACCAGAACGATTGGTGAAGCCCGTGGACTGCAAGATGGTTCAAAGACGTCTTTTTAAGCATTTTATCAACTTCACGTTAGATGACTTGTCACTCTGCATGCGACACGCGATAAGGACGCCGTTGGATTGGGCTTGCATCTCCAGTGTTGATCCTGAGAGTAACAACTGACGTCTGACCTAAAGGGTTGTCGCCAAATTCGAAGATATCGCTGAAGGATGCCAAGATATGCCGGAGATCGACTGCCTGTGTTGGAACGAGGTCTGGCGCGATCATCTTGTCGGCATCAGAGGAGCTCTGTGAGGAAGATGCAGTAGCGGGCTAAGGAGCGTCCGCAATGAATGCATAAACAGAATTTTCACTGATGAAAGAGATGTTGGCTAGAGTCATGTCATCTGGAACAACGTGAGCGCACCAGCTGAAGTTCAGTATCAATAGTGATGCCACATTATTCGTAATCATCAGCAGAATATGTGGAAGGAAGAAGAAGAACATAAACTTTATTTGTCGAATCCAGGCGATTCGAGTCCGGCCAACATTTCTTTTTAATAAAACAACATTTCTTTTATTACACATTTCTTTTTACAACATTTCTTTTTAATACAACATTTCTTTTAATAAAACGTCCAAAATTGGTGCCAGCACATAATCGCCTTCGGGTACCGGAGGAAAAGACCAAATGGTTAAATAGGTAACCGCTTGGGGTGCTATGCGAACGTAATCGACAGAACACAAACGTGGTTGAGGTGTAGTTGAAGTCTCTTAGCAGTAAGGTAGGTCAAGCCGCAGCAAGCCTATTGCACAGTTTATTAGGGCAGAGTGCACGGCAAAAAAGTCCATACCCAGGATGAGTTCGTGAGAGCACATCTCGAGCGCGGCAAAAAGCACAGTTGTGGAGTGGTCAGCAACACTGACACGTGCGGAGCACATCCCAAGCACAGAAAATATTCCACCGTCGGCGACTTGGATGAGCGGCACTGTGGGCGGTGTTAGAACCTTTTTAAGGCGGCAGTGAAGCTCCGACTTCATCACCGAACTGTGGAATCCTGTGTCTATTTTATTTATTTTATTATTTATTTACAGATACTGCAATCACCATTTGGTGATTTTAGCAGGGTGGTACATGAAGTTAGTCATGAACAAATGGCAAGTACAATGACATATAATATATACAGGTTATACAATGTGCATAGGGCAAATACAAACTTCAACTGGCAATAGCATACAATAAAAAAATAGAAGACTACAATTATAAAGCATGTACAGTGGTATGTAATACGATTCAACAATTCAACTGGTTAGTGCACTTTCTAATTCCAAGGAAAACAATGCCAATGAGGGTGCTGAAACAATTGCATTAGTTAGTTTGTTCCACTCGACTATTGTGCGAGAAAAAAATGAATACTTAAAGCAATTATTGTGTGTGGGAAAGGGGGTTATGGTGAGGTCATGTCTCTGCCTGGTAGAGTAGCCAGAAGAAAAAGAAAAAATATCGGCTATGTCTATAAAAAACAACAAAGAGTGCATCATCTACTTTAACGTCTATGAGGTTGCGTCATGTTGGCATAGTCAGAGAATTTGGCTTGCGAATCGTCGATGCAGCATAAACTCTGGGAGCTGCATTGTCTAGTTTTCCCGAGGCAGATGTGCAATCGGTGAAGCAGAACGGCGAAATTTGGATGAACGTGACGATGGGCGACGACACAGCGCTGAGCGGGACTGGTGGCCGGGAGGGGATGGTGACCGACAACGCACCGTCGACGAACCGTTACCATCGGCTGGCCGAGGCGACTCGTGGTGAGTTCCGAAGTGGCCATCATCAGCCTTTGCACGACGGTGGTTGCCATAGGAAGGCTGATGCAAATACCACCAGCTTTTGCAATAACGGGCCACGTGACCAACACAATGGCAGTTAAAGCAAATGGGCCGGTCATAAGCAGCCCTCCACTCAGGGGGATTGCGAGAGCGCGCTGGGAAACTCTGGCCTCAGGCGTAGGAAAGTGGCGGACGACGGTCATTCGGTCGGGAGGGGCCGGTGGTGCACACAGATTCCAGGTCAACGTTCGAAAGCTCTTGGCGAACGATGGCATGCACTAAAGGCACCTTTTGGGAGCTGGACTCACAGGCTCAAAAGAAAGTTGAAGTGGGAGACTTAGCTTCAAGTTCTCGACGGATGATCTTCGTGACGTGCTATGCAGTCAATGGTGCCTGTGGTACAGGCATGCCTTCGCACGACCATGTTGCTGCGGTGTTGGGAAGTCGAGCGAACTAATGGCAAATACGTCGGCTTTTGGCGGCCTCAAAACGCTGGCACTCTCGGATAATGGCATCCACTTTTTGACATTCTTTAAATCAGCAAATTGAACGCGTCAACGGCAATGCCTTTTAATATGTGCGCTACCTTCTCGGACTTCTCCATGCCGTCGTCTGCTTTGCGGCAAAAGACGAGCACGTCCTGTATGTAAAACATGTACGACTCCGATGACGTTTGAGCACGAGATGCCAGCTTTTTTTGGGCCTCTGTTTTCCTGCCAGTCGATTTGCCGAACAGTGCACGCATCTTTTTTTTTGCACGCATCCCAGCGGCCAATTTCCGCTTTGTGGTTCTCAAACCACACTTTGGCTGTCCCCTTTAGGTAAAAGATGTTCCCCAGCATGAGCATTTCATACGAGCGATAATTCTTGCTTGTTCGCTCCTACAGTGGCAACCATTCTTCAATGTCGACATTGTCGGTCTCGCAGAACTTGCCAGAATCTTTCAGCTGGGGCAGAACAACTGTTGTCGTTGCGGTGGCCGCTGCGGGAGCTGGAGCAGGACCCTCTTGTGCCATCACGGAAGAAACCAAGCGTCGGCCGCTGCGTAGCTCCGTCTTGTTTCCCCGCACCAGCACCAAAATGTCACGGGGTGATAGTAGGCAGAGGGTAGAAATATATTTACCGATTGTAGATGGAATACACGAAGTCCTTAAACCAAGATGGTGGAGTGGCAGCCACACATGAGCTTTTGTTAAAACGTCATCTTTATCGCCTTAATGGTGCATTCGTTTTTGTTAATGTTGACTTGTATTAATATGTATTTATATATGTATATGATCAATCATCACAAATATTATTTGCTAGATAATATTATACCACCTTTTACGTTCCAATACCATGTTATACTTATGAGAACTGCCATTGTGGAAGACTAGAAATTGCGATCACCTGATGATTACCGCCCACTTAGATTATATCTTACACGGGCTCAGCCATCTCGCCTATCCGCCTCTGCCTAAATGCGACCACCACGGCCGAGATCGAATTTGCGAACTTCGAGTCAGCAGCGGAGCACAATAACGACTGGTATGGCAGAATAAGACTGCCTAAAAAAACTTTGAAGCAATTTCACTTATGTGCATTTTTCACAAGCTCCGCACGCTCTCTCGACGTAATAATAAAAGAATATGGAACATAATCATCTAATATGATAAATAAAGTATTTCTGTTCTTGCGCTACCAACCAAGCCGGATCATGCGGGACTTTCTTGAGAACAGCGTCTCGAGTACCGCACTTAAGTAACAGCTAATGTCCCGGCTTTGTTCTCGTGCACCCTGTTATGAGAAGCAACGCTGATCCGAACATTGTGCACTACGCTATACGGACAAGGAAGTGTGGTGGCTAGCGGCGGCCATAAGGGGCTTCAGCGACATTAAATGAACTTCTGCATGAATTACGACAACTTGTACGACTCTATACATTAAGAAGACAGATAAATTCAGAAACTGTCGATTTTCCTAGAAGATACCACATTTACCAATACTCGTTTAGCTAGCTCCCTGGCTCTCCGGCACGTTCCGTCCAAACCTACTTCATAAATAGTTTGTACCAATATCTTCTTCAAGCTTCAATAAAGCCAACGAATCTGGAAGATTGTGGCCAGTGTTGCCAGATATTGTTACGGGGAGACTATGTTTATTCGATAGATACACGATTGCTACTTTGTTCAAGAATCTGTTCATACATTTGGCTACTTGGATGCACGTTGCTCAAAATGCGAAGCAGTTAAGCACAATGTTCATCGTCATTGAGCCAGCACCAACTTTAGTGTTCAGGATATGTCAAGTCAAGATGGAATCAGTGTTTTCCAAAAAACTCAAACATAAATGATGGCGTTAGTTTTGTTTTTCCTATAATAATAATGTATTTAAGAACAATGTGCTCAGAAAATACCTGCACAGTGTACTTCCTTTTTTTTGTGACGCGTCTAACGATTTCAGAGAAGGTTTTGTTTTTTATAGTGTTGATTTTGAACTAAATATAAAAAACACCTACCTTAGTAGAACGTTATGCATACACATACATTTCCTCAACAATATATACTTTTCTTCAATCACGCACCAATATGCAGCAACTCACGTTTTCTCTTGCGCGTTGCCTGCAGTGCCTGACGATGCAATGGTCAGGGTCACCGGTGCCCTCGGATCTTTAAGCAGCTCCGAATGACGGCTGTACGACACGCCCGTCTTTCCGCACATCAGAAACAGCTGGTCCGCATGTTTCAGCAAGTAACCCTGGTTGGTCACCAGCAGCCGCGTCTGGGCAGTTGCAAGATTTTTTATGTAGATTTTTACCCCTCGTAAAAATAGCGCTAAAATTGAAAAGAACTGAAACTCTGAAAATGCCATGTAGTTTCGGAATCGACGTTATGCGCAGCATGCAGAGGAAAGGTTACCCTGCTGTAATTTTCTATTGAGCGGTGCAACATGAAATAGCACTAAATATATGTACAACTGTTGCACGCTCAGACATATGCTGAACATTCTCAGATGTTTATGACACTACTTATTGGACTTTCGCAAAGACTCTAGCAGTAACATAAATATAGCAACGCCACAAGTGATAAGGTCTTATGAAGCGCGCGAGGATGACAGCCCTCGCCAGAGGTACATAAGCCAACTTCAGCGCATGGTACCTACCTACAATCAATGTTAACTCGACAAGGCGGCTGAATCATAGTACATATCTCATGTGTATAAAAGTCGATACCCACCGTAGCAACCACAATCGACGTTTCACGAACCATTTCACGCTACAGTCATTCATATGCTTTATTTATACCTTCATTATTTGGTTATCTGCTGCTCCCTGATCCACAGTCTAATAAACTATTACAACTATCGGAAAGGCTCTATTTCTTTTATTTTCACATGTATGTGAGCACCTAGATATCACGCGCTCTTCATAATGTGGCTTTATCTTGAGATATGCGAACATCTTCCGTTTGACTATATTTAGGTGCCTACTTGTAGTTTTTGGCTACTTTTGGTGTCTACATTTCGCATTGTTCCTTCCTAACAATTGTATGGTTGCGTCTTTCTTCTTTTCATGTTTTTGTTTTATATTTATTAGTGTTATTTTTCGCTCATTATGTATTATTGACATTTTCTAACGTTTGGACGCGTTTCGTGTTGTTTAAAATGCATTTTTTGTAAATTGCCCCTGCTTGTGCCCCTTTTGGGCCTACAGTATTCGGTAGACAAACTAAAAGCTATTGAAAAGTTGTTCCGAGACTTGGCGTTCCTCTGTGGTAGAACACTTTATTGTCATGCAGACTGCTTGGGTTCAATTTCAGATGGAAGCATAACATATATTCTTTCCATTCACCTGGGCAATGCTGCTGATCTTAACATTTTCTTCAGGCTCACGCTATTCTGCATTATTTCACATACCATTCCTGCTAGATACTAAAAGTCCATTCATTCACAAAACTTCATTTGTGTCCAGAAGCCCAGTCTTTTCAGACTGAGGCGGGCCGCGTCCATGTCGGTACCTTCAGGCCGAGCCTTGTGGCGTCATCGTGGACCTTCTGAACGGCCCATAGTTGGTCTTCATAGGACACGCTTCGCACCACCGCCTGCCAGTAACAGTGCAGTATCTTTTCAACAACTTTTGCTTCTTCATATTTACCTTACGATGCGGTCTAATACCTTCCCCTATACTTTTCTTTGAATTATTGTTAGTTATATCTTATTATTATTGTGTCAAATACGAAAAAAACGAGCCCTTATGTACCAAGTTCCTTCCCTTATACCAAAAAGAGGGTCTTGTACTGGAAGACTTGCTGCCGTTTGGAAGTATACGAGGAACTATTCGTCAGCTGCCCAATCGTATTAGGTTCACGTGCTACGTGACGTCACACCGGCTCATAAAGAGTGTTCCACACTCGCCGCTTGGCTACAGAAGGCGCTTGTTGACACTCCCACGTTTAAATTTACATATAAACCCAACAACGTGGATGCGGCGATGGCCGCTGTGATTTCTCAGTGGTTAGGGCATCGAACGCGTTATTCGAAGATCGTAGGTTCGATTCCTGCTCACGGCAGGGTATTTTTTCACCCACTTTTCTTTCTTCCTATTTACAATACCTTGGTTCTATTAACGTTCCCTATACATTTTTTGGCACTTTGGTCTGTTAGATCTAAACGATATTGTGTCAGACACGAAAAAACGAGCCTTTGGCATACACTTCTTTCCCTTATTAATTAACGAGAGTCCCGTACTGGCAGACTTGGTGCCGTTAAGTTGTATACGAAGGACTATTGGTCAGTTGCCCACTCATAATAAGTTCACGTGCTACGTGACCCCACACAGGCTCAAAAAGGGTGTTCCGCACTCGCCGCTTGGCTACAGATGGCGCTGACTGACACTCCCACGTTTATATTCACATATAAACCGAAAAAAGTGTATGGGGCATGGCTACCGTGATAGCCCAGAGGTTGGAGCATCGAACGCGTTATTCGAACGCGTTATTCCTGCTCACGGCCGGTTATTGTTTCACCCAATTTTCTTTCTTCTTGTTTACATTACATTGGTTCTAATAAATACCCCTATACATTCCTTGGCACTATTGTTTCATTATTATTGTGTCAAAACACAGAAAAAGAAGTCCCTTAAGTATAAAGTTGTTTTCAATATATATATATATATATATATATATATATATATATATATATATATATATATATGAAAACAATGAAGTGCTAACATATGACCCGGAAGTAAAAGTTCAAAAAAATCAAGCACGTAGGAAAAATTGTTTTGTAAAGGACTGACGTTTCTAATACCTTCCCCTATACTTTTCTTGGAATTATTGTTAGTTATATCTTACTGTTAGTTAGTTATAGTTATATAGTTAGTTATTGTTAGTTATATCCTTCGACGAAGGCCGGTCCCGCGGCCAAAACGTCAGTCCTTTACAAAACAATTTTTCCTACGTGCTTGATTTTTTTGAACATATATATATATATATATATATATATATATATATTGTCGCGTTTCAGCGTAAGCAGATCACCGATACGTTGAGTCCGAGAACCGACGGCGTATGTTTTTATGCAGGAGCCAAGAGTGCGCGCCAACAGTGACTGTTGGCGCGCACGTTGTCTTCGTTCTCTGTTTATTACGAGCGCGGCATTTGCCTCCCCTTAAAAGATCATCACCCCGATGCTATAGCTGAGGCAATCATTCGTGCGTGAAGTCACTTTAGTCAAGCGACGGTGCTTCGCAGAGTCACTCGCTGACGTATGGCTTAATGCGCACTACATGCATAAGTTCAGGTCGGTGGGAGCGACGCTTTGTACAGTTTGGGCTATTCGGGACGACTTCGTACGTACGTCACTTAGTCGTCGCAGCACTCGATAAAGTCCAAAGTTTCTTCTGAGCAACTTTTTGGATAGTTGCCGTTTTCCTACAGGCATCACACCCATACTCTGTCCCCGGTTTCGTACGTTACAGGTGTATCACGTAGGTTATAGCGACCTGCTTCGTACTCTTGCTGTTGGTATATTCGCAGACGTACGAGCTGCCTGGCTTCCTCTGCGCGTTGAGTAAACCCGTCAGCATTCGTTTTGTTGTCATCGCATTCGCGTGGCAGCATCGTGTCCAACATCGTCCTTACTTCTCGTCCGTGAACAAGGCTGATTGGGGTCATCCGTGTGGTTTCTTGCTTAGCAGCATTGTATGCAAACGTTATGTAAGGGAGAATCTGGTCCCAGTTTTTGTGTTCGATGTACGCATACATAGTAAGCATGTCTTCCAGAGTTTTGTGGAGCCACTCAGTCAACCCGTTGGTTTGTGGATAGTAAGCTGTCAACTTGTGATGAATAGTACCGCTGAGCACCAACGCATGATCTAAAAGCGCAGCCATGAATGCGGTTTCGTGATCTGTTATTACTATTGACGGCGCACCATGTCTCAGCACAATGTTCTCTATGAAAAATCTGGCTACCTCCTCAGCTGTGCCTCTCTGGATGGCTTTTGTCTCGGCGTAGCGAGTAAGGTAGTCGGTCGCCACTATTACCTAGGGGTTACCAGCACTAGAGGTGGAAAGTGGACCCAAAAGGACCATTCCAAACTGGTCAAATGATGTTGTCGTGATCAGGACAGGGTGTAGGTAACCGGCTGTTTTTGTCAGAGGTAACTTGCGCCGCTGGCAATCGAAGCATGTCCGAACATGATAAATCACGGCAGCGGTGAGTCTAGGCCAGTAATACCTCCTTTAAACTCTACATAGTGTGCGCGTGTAGCCAAAATGTCCAGATGTAGCCTCGTTGTAGCACGCTTGCAATACCTCAGAACGAAGAGTGGTAGGGACGACAAGCAAGTAGATGGGCCCGTCTGACGAGAAGTTCATTTTGTAAAGGACGTTTTTTTCGCAGACAGAACGATAATAGTCCTCTTGCAAAGGCTTTAGGCGCATCTGGCTTCGTTCTTCTAAATAATTAATCAAGCTATGTAGCTCAGGATCGTTGTGCTGGTGATCTGCGATGATTGAGGTGTTGAGGAGTCCGAGGAACGCTGTCTCTTTATCACGGAAAGCAGCCGACTCTATTGGTGATCGAGACAGGCAGTCGGCATCAGTGTGTCGTTTTCCCGAGTTATACATCATCGTTATAAGAAATTCCTGTATTCTAAGGCTCCAGCGTGCCAATCGACCGGAAGGATCTTTCAGACTTGTTAACCAACACAACGAATGGTGGTCACTGACAACCTTGAATGGGCGGCCGTACAAGTATGGGCGAAATTTCATAACTGCTCACACCACGGCGAGGCATTCCTGTTCAGTGATCGAGTAATTTTCTTGTGTGCGTGACAGAGTTCTGCTTGCGTAAGCGATCGCTTTCTTCTCGTCATCCTGCACCTGCACAAGCACAGCTCCAAGGCCAACATTGCTGGCGTCAGTATGGAGGGCTGTAGGGGCTGTCTCATCAATATGGGTAAGCACAGAAGTCATGTGTAGACGTTGCCGCAAGTCACTAAAAGCAGCTTCCTGTTCGTCACCCCAAACAAATGCAACGTCATTCCTCGTAAGACGAGTTAAAGGTGACGCAATGCGCGAAAAGACCGTGCGACGGCGGCAACTTTCTCGCGCTCAGGATGAACTTTTGCGTAACTGACGACGTGGCCAAGGAACTGTAGATGCTCAAAGCAGAAGTGAACCTTCTCCGGCTTGAGCGTCAGACCTGCGGCCCGTATGGCCAAGATCACCCGCAACCATTCAAGGTGTAGAGAAACGTTGTAGAAAACACATTGACGTCATAAAGGTATGCTAGGCAGGTTCATCATTTAAGCCCAGAGAGCATGGTATCCCTGAGCTGCTGGAAAGTAGCAGGCGCGGAGCAGAAGCCAAATGGTAAGACCTTAAATTCGTACATTTCGTCCGGCGTCACGAAAGGGTTTTTTTTTTTCATGATCCCTGGGGCCGACTTCAATTTGCCAATATCCACTCTTTAAGTCCACGGAAGAGAAGTAACGTGCGTTTTGAAGCCTCTCGATCAAATTGTCTATGCAAAGAATTGTGTACACGGCTTTTTTGTAACCTGATTTAGCTTTCAATAGTCGACACAGAAATGCAGGCTGCCGTCCTTCTTCTTGACTAGAACAGGTGACGCCCATGGGCTTTTCGATGGTTGAATCACGTCGTCTTTTTCATTTTCACATTTTCGTTACCTGCTGTTCTATCGCTTCTCGTTCTTTTGAAGCCACACGGTACTGATTTTGATGAATTTGTTTAGCCATGCACTCTGTGATGATTGGGTGCTTGGTCAAGAACATTCGGCCAATTTAAAGGTCGACGCAAAACAGTCGTAAAAGTCGACGCGCAGCCCAAGAAGGTGTTCCCGCTGTTGCTGAGTTAAAGTAGGGCTTACGTAAAGGTTTGGTGCTAGGTTATGTTGGTCTTGTGTAGGCGTTGCTTCGGGTGCTAAAAAACAGTCACAAACATCTGCTATCTCGTCGAAATATGCCAAAGTTGTGCCTTTTGGAAAATGCCGTCGCTCGGAGGTGAACTTGGTGAACAAAAAGTTCGTTCAGCCATCGGTGAAGAGCTTTCATATTGCCTTGATGTTTGGTACGGAGCACGCTCAATGGCAGTGGCTTCTTTTCTAAAACTGGCCATGGTAGTTGGGGCATTGCGCACAAGTCCGGTGAACAGCTGTTCCTTCACGCCGCGCATAGGGTAGCGAGACTACTTTTCCTCAGACATATCGGGATCAGCCCGACAACATGGTGCGTCACGTCTTTAGCAAACATTGCCACAGTTTTGATAGGTTTTCGAAGTCTGAACTCGAGCTACTGCTGAGCCCGCTCTCAATGGTCGACGCTAGCGAAGGTGTTAATCAGCTGCTGACGAAACTCATCCCACGTCAATATGTGGCCTTCGCGATGCTCAAGCCACGTGTGAGTGCTGTTATCGAGAGCGAAGTACGTGTGGGCGAGCTTCTGTTTAGCAATCTACTGGTTGACGTCGGCAACGCGTTCGTAATGCTCGAGCCAATCTCCCACATCTTCATGTAGGGCACCACTGAAGCGATCAGGTACAAGTGACTGAAGAAGTCCTGGGCTGGATTGGAAACAGGATGCCTTGTATCTTTTGGACCACCTGTGGCTGGCTGGCGGAGGCCATTGGCAGAGGTATGAAATGTCTGGTAGAATGTTCGTCCAAAGAGGTCAGCTCAGGAGAGAGGCCTAGCAACCGCCGACTGAAGCGGTGCACTGGTGTCGGATAACCAGAGGCCGCATGTCGGGGCTTGATAATCAGGCTCCCAGCTGGGGTGTGGAGCATCGGCAGGCTTGTGCTCCAGCACCTCCATCATTGTCGTGGTTCAACGTAAGAACAACACCGAGACGTCGAGTCCGAGAACCGACAGCATATGTTTTATGCAGGAGCCAAGAGCATGAGACAAAAAAACAGGTCGTCCTCCTCAGTGTTCCTTTTCATGAGACTCTTGGCGCGCACATCGTCTTCGTTCTCTGTTTGTTTCGAGCACGGCCATATATATATATATATATATATATATATATATATATATATATATATATATATATATATATATATATATATATATGTGTGTGTGTGTGTGTGTGTGTGTGTGTGTGTGTGTGTGTGTGTGTGTGTGTGTGTCAGATCTCACAATCATGCCTACGAAAGTATAGTGGATAGTATAGGAGGTAATTGTTCTGCAAATCAGACAAAAAAATGTAAATGAAAAGAACACTTGCCGTCGGCAGAGACGGAAAACGGAACCTGTGACCTTCGAATAACGTTATTCGAAGGTCGCATGTACGGTCTTTCCCCATGGCCAGTAATTTTTTCCTTTACATTTCTTCATATTTAAATAACGGGTACTTTATTTAACACCCCTTATATTCTCTTAGATTTGATTGGCAGTTAGAACACAATAATAATGTGTCTAAGAAGAAAAACTAGCCCTTAATTGTACACTTTTTCTTTTATTCTCTGCGAGGTGCTCGTTCTGTCAGACCTGATACCTTCACATAATATACGAGCCATCGTTGGTCAGCTGCCACCTGGTAGTAAGATCACGTGCTACGTGACGCCAAACAAGCAGGAATATAGTGCTCCACACGCACCGTCTTAGCTACAGGGGACGCCGACTACACTTTCGCACTTAAACCACAGCTATACTCAATAAAGTGAAGAAGGGGGTAGACGACGTGGTAGCTGACTTGGTAAAGCAGCGAACACACAATCAGGTTTTCTTTTCAGCCACTTTTCTTTCTTCAGAATTAAATTACAACTACCTCCGGTAACATCCCTTATACTTTCCTTGCCATGATACCATGATAGACTGTTAGATGTAAATAATGTTGTGTCTAACAACAAAAACACGCCCTTAACTGTACACTTATTTCATATATATATATACATTTATATATATATACATGAAGACAAAACACAGGATCAGGACGTGAAAACCAAGCACACAGGACAAAATGTTCCGAAAAAAACTGACGTTTCGGCTGCTGCACCGGCCTTCGTCAGTACACACACACACACACACACACACACACACATATATATATATATATATATATATATATATATATATATACATATTGTGATGTACTAGACAGAGAACAAAAGACAACAGCCGATCCTGGGCCAGCTGTTTTTATTCTGCCTCTTTTTCCTCTACCTTCCCTTAGCTGCCCACGCGCCCGAGCCCCAGCGTCTTTCTTCGTCTTGACACTTGGCCATGACTGCGCGCGCGCGTAGATGGCGGAAAAGTTTCTGCTGGGTGGGCTTGGCTGCATCGTGGTGGTCGTCCCGAACCACAATGCAACGTGGAGTGACGGTCTGGGGGAAGCGTCTCTGTTGGACACACTCGCTGCCTCGAGCCGGTTGGTCTACGCCACGGTGCGCCTCTGCTTGAAGATCTGTCAGATTGTATTCTGGTGGGCGGAATTGGCTTTGTCGCTGTGGTTGAACTCGTTCATAGTACAACGTTTCCTGACAACTCGTAGAATACCGCTGAGGCGGACGGCCCTGACTGTTCCGGTAAGGTAGCAGAGTAACCTTGAAATGGTGGTGTTTGTCCCACCGCCGTTGGTTGACTGAAGTGCAGCGGGACGCTCTATGAGGCAGCCGTGTGGAAGTTTGTGCCATTTCTCGAAATGAGGTGCGACGCAGCTCATGGTTTGGCATCAATACCACAGCAGAACGCTGAAGTTGTCCAGCTAGTGGCTTATGGTGAACTGTCGCGTGCAGACTTGGTGTCCTGGAAGGGAACAGCACGAGGGCTGTTCCTCAACAAGTTCTCCATGGCAGTGGCCTCAGCCTGGCTAGGTGTCTGGATTTTCTCAAAGGAAACATCCCTTGGGAGCCAAGTGTCTGCGCGGCTGAGTGTATGTGCGTCTTCGAAAACAAATGTATGAGTCGTCTGAAACCATGGTTATGTCAGGTTGCGGCTGATCTTGTTCGCATCCTCGGAAAGGCCTGCTTTGTGAAGCGGGAAGGAGTGCATTTTGTTTCCGACGTCCATGGTCTGGTGGGGTTGAGTTGTGTCTGGTACAATAGATGTGAGTGCCTCCATATCCTCAAACAACAACGAGCGCGAGGACAGTATCTCCTGAGGAAGGGCTGGCGGTGGTATTCCTGGGTCTAATACCGATGCAGAGTTCACGACCTGCAGAGGAGGACTGTGGTCACTTTCGTCAGGGTCAGCAGCAGAAAACTCCTCGATATACTTCATTTATCGAGAGGCGTCTTTTTTCAAGACGGAAATGCTCTCATATTCAGTTACTGAATCACTTAAAGCATGCAAACAGCTTCCGTCTGGTCAAGGATGAGCATGGTGAAATCCACAGGCACGTGCGTTTGATGATGCGGTAGAATGTCCAATAGGATGGAGGCTGGCGCCTCAGCATCTACCGAATGGTCTGATGATTCCGGATGGCGTTCGTTGGGGCCTGTCGCAGTGTGTTTTGCAAAACTTGCCGTGAGAGACCTACCGGACACAGGTGCACCGTCGGGCCGCTACTCCACGACAGCAGAAATGCCTGTGCAAGGCAGAGTTTCACGATCGTGATTGTTCCCTACATCTTGGTCACCGAGAGATGACAAGATGGTAGGGGCTTGAATTGCATTCTCTAGGTCGAGCTTTTCTAGAGTTCCGTCCTGAGAGAAAGTCAATTTGCATGGAAGGTGGCACAGAGAATCGGACCGAAAGCAGCTATGAGCTTGAAGCTCCACTCCGCCTATGACTGGTGCTTCCAACCTTCATACCTGTGCCACGCCGCTGCACCTTCCCGAAGATGGTCTATAGCCACATACCATTACTGATCCTCTGTCCAGGCTGCGCGCATTGCAAGCGCGTTGACGGTTGCCACCCAGCTGTCGACGTCGTTTCAGACCCCGTTTAATTCCGGTTGTTCGCAGACGGGTGGTGATTGTGGGGTGGTAGGTGGCAACGTAGAGATCACCGATGCGAAGCAGTCGAGCTGGTGTGAGAGCTCGATGACAGAAGACCAAAGCTACCTGCATTGCTTCGGTGTGCTTGCCTCAAGGTCGTATGGGACAGCTACATCCAACACTGTGTTAATGTCACACAATGGTGGCGACATTGTAGGAGCTCACTCGGCGATTAACGCTGTCAGTTTGTTAGTATCGACGCAGAGAAGCGCGATGATACGCTGAAGGTCCGCGGTGCAGTCGGGCGTTAAGCCCGAAGAGTCAGTGATCGTTGTCTTTGAGTAAGTAGCAATTGCAGCACTCACCCCGGTGAGGTCGACGAGCAGGGAAGCCTGGACAGCGTTCTGTGGCGGCTCGTTGGTTGAAAGAATACCGCAACGGGAATGTGGGCCATGGGAAACGTCAGTGCCATTCCCAAGGGTCAGGGGCCGGTGCAGGGTTTCAGTCAGGTCATGGCCTAGAACCACAGGGGAGGCCTGGACGCCGCCCAAAGGTTGTCTGAATGGTGGCTGAAGCGGTGGGTGGGACCCCATCGCTAAGAAAGGGTGAAGGGCGTTCCTTGATGGAGAAGCCCACACTGCCGACGAACCACGAAGACACGTTCCGGTGGCTTTCAGCAGAGGGTTCACTTGTCGGACTGCGCCATTGTGATGTACTAGACAAAGAACATGAGACAACACCCGATCCTGGGCCAGCTGTTCTTATTCTGCCTCTTCTTTCTCTACCTTCCCTTAGCTCCCACGCGCCCGTGCCCCAGCGTCTTTCTTCATCTTGGCAATATATATATATATATATATATATATATATATATATATATATATATATATATATATTGCCGCGCTGTGTTCGTGGCAGAAGACGAAAGCGAATAAGTGAATGGCATCTGTGGCTGTCATTCACTTCTTCCAACCAACTCTGCCGGACACGATTACCCCGAACACAGATGTATTTGTTCATCGTGCCGAGACGCCCGGCAGCTAGCGCGCTTTCGCATTTTATTGCGGCAAAATCAAGATGCTCACCGATACAACACCCACCACAGAGCAGTAATATACGAACCTGGTGACCTAGTCTGGGTTTGGACTCCTATACGTCAATGGGAACGCTCAGAAAAATTGTTATGTTGGTACTTCGGACCCTACCGAGTACTTCATCGCCTCGACGAAGTGAACTACGAAGTTGTACCAGCAGACACGTCACATTGTTCTCGCAGACCAAGCCCCTCGGATGTTGTTCACGTCTCCATGATGAAGCCGCACTATTCGCGTCGACTGCAAATGAAGAACTTTGTGATGTGGCATTAGCCTTCAAGACAATTGTGCGTTACTTTCTCGCTTCTTTATTTTTCATCTTGTCCATTTTCTTTATAAAGGAAAAAGACATTTCTGACTTTCTTCGTTGTTTTTCGGAGCTGTGGCATTCATGCGATGCTTCTTCTTCTTCTTTTTTCTTTCAGAAAAGGGTATTGCCACGCTGGGTTGGCGGCAGAAGACGAAAGCAAAGCAGTGATTGGCAGCTGTGACTGAGTAAACAGTCCTCCACTTCGAGTTCCTGCCTATCGTTTCCTGTTACGACAATTTTATATATATATATATATATATATATATATATATATATATTCGAAACGTGCAAAGAACTGAGGCTTCGTTTCGACATTATTAGAAAGGCTCCATTGGCACAACAAAACACAGCGAATAAGCCGACGCACAATGTAGTCTCTCGAAAACGCCAGCGACTGCCGCTCGTGATGCTGGCTTCTTCCTCCTCTTGTTCTTACGGCTAATAACAAAGACATTAGCCTCCCTTTCAAGAAGGCATCCTCCCGATGCTTCATCATCATGGCGGAAGAGTTTGTAGTCACTGGCAGTCCACGGGTTCATTCGGCCAAATAAAACGTCATTCGAACCACGTGCACAATTTCTGGTGCATGTCTATGACGTCCAGAGCAATGTGGACTGTTGGCAATCCCCTCATAGTTAACATCACTGAGATGACGGAGGAGTTTATACGACCCAAAGCACCGTCTCATGAGCTTCTCCAAGAGGCCACGACGGCGAACTGGGGTCCAGATCTAAACTTTCTTTCTTGGTTCATAAGAGACTGGTCGGTGACGAAGATTATAGCGCCTTGTGTCATAATTCTGGTGGCAACGGTTACATACGTGGGCAAGTTGGCGGCCTTCTTCAGCAAGCTGAGTTAAATAGTCTGCACTTGTGTCAACGCCATCACTTCGATGCGGCAAGATAGCGTCGAGCGTCATTGTGACGACGCGGCCATGGAGGAGATGGAATGGTGTCATGCATGTTGTCTCTTGCTGTGCCGTATTGTAAACGAAAGAGACATATTGCAGTATCTCGTCCCAGTTTTTATGTTCCAATTCGACGTACATGCAAAGCATATCCGCAATTGTTTTGTTCAGCCGTTCCGTCAGACCATTTGTTTGTGTATGGTATGTCATTGTAAGATGTTCCACTTAAATTTATAATTGTATGTAATGGCTCGGCTGTAAACGTTTTTTCTCTGTCAGTTATTACTACAGATGGAGCGCTATGCTTCAGGACTACATTCTCAATGAAAAACCGGGCTGCTTCACTTGCTGTGCCCGGCTCCAAAGCCTTGGTTTCGGCGTAGCGGGTAAGGTAGTGTGTGGCTACAATTATCCATTTGCGACCAGCAGCCGAAGCTTTAAATGGTCCTAAAAGATTCACTCTGACTTGAGCGAATGGAGTTTCCGGTATATATATTGGGCGGAGGAGCCCTGCTGGTTTGGCGGCTGGCACTTTCATACGCTGGCACTCAAGACAAGTCCGAACGTGCTCTTGAACGGTTGCCGTAAGTTTCGGCCAGCCGTACTTCTGTCTCACTTGGCATAGCGTTCGTGTGTGGCCTAAATGCCTGGATGTCGGTTCGTAATGGCACGCCTCCAGTACTTCTTTCCTGAGTGGTGTTGGGACGACAAGTAAGTAGGTGTTGCCACTCGGAGAAAAGTTCACCTTATAAAGGACCTCGTGGCGCAAACAAAACAATGCTACCTCTCTTGCGAACAGCTTTGACATAGCAGATATGCGTCCCTCTAAGAAATCAATAAGGGGTTGCGACTCGGGATTGTCGCGTTGCTGCAGTGTTCGCTCAGTAGCTGTAGCCTCCATGATTAACTTCGCAACGGTCGTCAGTGGATTGTGGAGAAGACCGGCAAACAGCTGCTCTTTGACGCCTTGAATCAAATGGCGGAGTTTCTTGGCTTCAGGCATGTCAGGGTGAGCCCGTCCAAATAGGCGCGTCATGTCCTCCGCCAATATGGCGACACTCTCATTCGGTTTTTTGACCCGAGACTCGATCAGTTGCTGAGCGAAGTCACACCGGTCGTTATGTGTGAAGTTGCTCAGAATCTGCTGCCAAAATTTATCACATGAAGACAGCGTTGCCTCGTGGTTCTCATATCAGGAACGAGCGCTGTCTGCTAAAGCAAAGTAGGCGCGTGAAAGCTTTAGCTCGGTGGTCCAGCGGTTCGCTTTGGCGACTCGCTCATACTGAGCTAACCAGTCCTCAACGCCTTCATACGCTTCATCATGGAATGTCTCTGGATTCTAAGGCTGCTCAAAATTGAGCTTGGAAGCACCTGCTGTTTCCGTTTTTTCAGGTGGAGTGGTTTGATTGAAAAGTTACTTGGCAATCACCTCAGGATTAAGGCCTCGCTGTCGGCGACAGCAGTGGTGGACTGGGGTATCTACAGAAGGAACGGGTTGTGGTGTCGGACTTGAAGTTCTGGGCCGCAGAGGAGTCCCGAGCATCAGTCGTAGAAGTACAGCATCTACACCAGTGTGGCAACGTGCAAAGAACAACTAAGGCTTCGTTTCGACGTTAATAGCAAGGCTCCATTCGCACACAAAAACAAAGCGCAAGAGCCGACGCGCTACGTCGTCTTCGAAAAACGCTATAGACTGCCACTCGTGATGCTGGTTTCGTCCCCTCCTCTTGTGCTTACGGCTAAAAACTGCGACAATATATATATATTTATATATATTTATATATATATATATATATATATATATATATATATATATATATATATATATATATATATATATAGTCCAGTAGATCCTCCGTGAGCGGTCACAACGTGGTTTATTTCGACGTTTCGGCCTAGAGTCTGGCCTTCATCCTGATGAAGGCCAGACTCTAGGCCGAAACGTCGAAATAAACCACGTTGTGACCGCTCACGGAGGATATACTGGACTATATGCAACGCTACGGCCACTCAACCACCATGCCTGCCTATATATATATATATATATATATATATATATAGCCTCGCTGAGGTGGTCTAGTGGCTAAGGTACTCGGCTGCTGACCCGCAGGTCTCGGGTTCAAATCCCGGCTGCGGCGGCTGCATTTCCGATGGAGGCGAAAGTGTTGTAGGCCTGAGTGCTCAGATTTGGGTGCACGTTAAAGAACCCCAGGTGGTCGAAATTTCCGGAGCCCTCCACTACGGCGTCTCTCATAATCAAATGGTGGTGTTGGGACATTAAACCCCACATATCAATATATATATATATATATATATATATATATATATATTGACAGCATTATTCATACGCGTCGTCTTATATGTACATACTCATCATCATCAGTCGACCTTTGTTGTGGGTCAGAGGCTCGGCAAGTTAAAGAAGTGTCTTGCAGCCAAAAACGTTGCCTTACAAAGGGTGGAGAGTGCTTTCCGGTCCCCTGGTCCTCTCCCTGCAGCGCTTTTTTGTTATTGCCGACTACGAACCTTCCCTGGAGCTCCGGTCGGGTCGCCGTCTGTGCAGTCAGCCTATGATCATGTCGCAAGACGAGCACAACAACACGGTGCCATCCATCCCTTCTGCACCTTTTGGAATGCCTTCTTGAACTGTCACTGCCCCTCAAAAAGATCCACCGATGTTCGCCGGCCTTCGCGGTGAAGACGTTGAAGACTGGTTGGACGAGTATGACCGTGTTAGTGCGCTTAATTATTGGCATGATTCTATCAAGCTGTCCCGCGTACCGTTCTATCTCACGGGTGTCGCTGAAACATGGTTTCTCAACCATCAGCTGGATTTCCCCGACTGGCCTACCTTTAAGCAGCAGCTCCATCAGATATTTGCCAATCCTTCTGTACATGCAGACATCGACAAACGGAAGCTTGCTGAACGTGTCCAGCACTCCGGCGAGTCCTATACTTCATACATGGAAGATGTTCTTGACCTATGCCGTCGCGTCGACAGCTCGATGGCGGAGCATGACCGCGTTCCCCACTTGCTCAAGGGCATAGGCGCCGCTGCATTTAACGCCCTAGCGGCAAAGAACCCGACCACGGTCGCCGATATCATCAGTACGTGTCAGCGACTCGATGCCCTTCAAATGATACGTTTACAACCTGAAACAGCAGATATCAGGCCAACGCATGACGGTGAGCTCCGCGCGCTGATATGGTCCATGATCCGCGAGGAGCTGCAGCTCCAGGTCACCTGGTCATCTGGTGAGCTCCGCATGACGCCTTCTGCAGGCAGCTTCCGCAACATTGTGAGGGAGGAACTAGCGTCCATGACGCGTGAGCAAGTTCCGAGCTCGCATACCAATCCAAAACCAACGTACGCTCAGGTGGTTGCAGCGTCATCTCCTCAGCAATCACCACAGTATGGGTCAACATCGCAGCCTTCACTGAATGTCCTCGCCCCAAGGGCACCGCCTCCTTTCCATGCCTGGCGTCCATCTCGACTGATTTGGTATTATTGCGGAATACGTGGCTACGTCTCATGGTTCTGTCGTCGAAGTCGTAAAGACGAAAGGCGGGGCTATGGTGACTTCGAGAGGGATGAGTTTGCCCCTGCTCTAAAACATCGCTACCTATACCAACTGTACCGACGCCGCTCATCATCTCCACAGCACTTCGATGCAGCCAGTACCTTCCGCTCCTCGCGCCGTCGTTCCCCGTCGCCTATGCGCTGTTCCTAGTCACCACTTGGTCCGGCTACCACGGCGTCTTATCATCGCCCGAAAAACTAAACAGTGCAGCTTCAGGAGGGAAAGCTGCATTTTGCGGACTGCATCGAACTCCTCCGGAACGCCCCTCAAATGTGCTTTTAGTGTCTGTTGAGGGTATATGGACTGAAGCCTTGGTGGGCACAGGTGCATCACTCTCAGTTATTAGTGTGGACTTGGGCTCCCGTTTGCGCAAAGTGAAGACACCGTATGATGGCCCTCCTCTTCGCTGTGCTAATACGGTTTTTGTTCAGCCTTCTGGTGTTTGCACATCACGAGTTTTTATTGAGGGCATCCTTCACCATATACAGTTCGTCGTTCTCTCATCCTGTACTAATGCGCTCATTTTAGGATGGGACTTTCTCTCCTCAGCTTCAGCCGTGATATCTTGCCGTCAGAGGGTCATTCGCATGTCAGGTACTGCGCTTTCGTCTGATAACTATGCCCATAGCCAGCGTTTTGTCACTGTTGATGACTGTTTTATTCTTCCAGGTAATGAGCACATTCTGACCCTGACATCAGATAAGATCGGTACTGGTGATGTGTTCATAGCACCGTGTGGACGCTACATCTCTGGTGAACGTACCATCGCTTTTAGCCTGGTGTGCTTTCGTGATGACAGAGCATTAGTTACGGCACTTAACCTACTTCTTCGCCTGTTGCACTGCCCCAGGGCACCAGTGTGGTTTGCTTCACATATACCAAACAATTTTCTCTAGTGCCCCTTCACGCAGACTCGCCATCTTTCTCTACGAGTAGTGATGACGATGCTACGACGGCTGCTTTAACGGCCACAATAAACCCCGATCTCACGTCAGCGCAAAAGCAAGAACTTCTGGCTATGCTTCAAAAACACAGCGCTTCATTTGATGTATCTTCCAAGCTTCTGGGTCGCGCTTCTGTCGCCGTGCATCGAATTGAAACGGAAGGCAATACAATCGTACGCCACCGCCCATATCGAGTGTCATCCGCAGAGCGGAAAATCATCGAGGACAACGTTGCTGATATGCTCAAACGAGATTTTATTTAGCCTTCGTCCAGCTCGTGGTCATCACCTGTAGTGCTAGTCCGAACGAAGGATGGTTTGGTGCGATTCTGCTTCGATTATCGAGCACTTAATAAGATCACGCGTAAAGACGTCTACCCGATGCCACGAGTCGACGAAGCGCTTGACTCTCTGCAAGGCGCTGAATTTTTCTTCAGCTTCGATTTACGGTCTCGTTATTGGCAAATACCTATGCACGAGGCGGACAAAAAAAAACACTGCCTTTGCAACACCAAACGGGCTGTACGAATTTAACGTCATGCCATTCGGTTTATGTGACGCTCCTGCTACGTTTGAACGCATGATGGACAAAGTTCTACGCAGCCTAAAATGGAAAATATGTCTCTGTTATCCAGATGACAACGTCATTTTCTCATCTTCTTTTCGTCAGCATCTTGATCGTTCGGACGACGTTTTGACGTGTATTTCTAGTGCTTGACTTCAGCTTAACACAAAAATGCCATTTCGCCAACAAGAACATCAAGGTGTTGGGCCACCTTGTCAGCATAGTTGGCATTCGTCCGGATCCTGACAAGCTTGCTGCCGTGATACGCTTCCCTCGGCCAGAAAATCAGAAACACCTACGAAGTTTCCTGGGCCTGGCATCTTACTTCCGCCGCTTCATTAGTCATTTCGCTGCCATCGCGTCGTCACTGCACAAGCTGCTCACATCCGTATCAACTTTCGCTTCGAACGACGACTGCGAGCGTGCCTTTCAAGCCCTCAAGAATGCTTTAACGTCCGATCCTGTTCTGTGCCATTTCGACGAGAACGCACCTACATGTCTGCACATCGTCGCGAGCGGCCATGGCATTGTTGCAGTTCTTCTACAGCGGGATGCCACTTGACGGGAAAGAGTTATAGCATATGCTAGTCGTGCTCTTACGGCTGCTGAACAGAACTACTCCATAACTGAGCAGGAGTGCCTTGCTGTCGTTTGGGCAATACAAAAATTTCGACCGTATCTTTACGGACGCCACTTCACTGTTATTACAGACCACCACGCCTTGTGCTGGCTCTCGACACTGAGAAACTTGTCTGGTCGCCTCGGTCGTTGGGTGCTCCGCCTACAAGAATACGATTTTGACGTCATCTATAAGTCTAGCAAAAGAAACCAAGATGCAGATGCTCTCTCTCTACCCCCTTCCGCTTTCATCATCAAGTACGTCTGCTCATTGCTCGTCTGGTAGGCAACGCACTGCGTCACCCCTCTTAATATCACACCTTGCGGTTATCGTTACGCCGGCTTCAAGTAGCTACAATGAGTTCGCCACACGCCAGCGTGATAATCCATATTGCAATCACATTATCCAACGCCTAAATGGTATATCACCTACTCCTAATGCTAGATTGTGCCGACAACTACAGCAATTTGAGCTCGATAACAATGTGCTCCATCGTTATGTTTACACAACTTATGGGCACCACTGGGTTCTAGTACTTCCACGTTCTCTACGTTATGAAGTCCTCGAAGCCTTTCACGATGACCCAAGTGCAGGCCACTTTGAATTTCACAAAACACAAAGCCGCATCAGAAACCGTTTCTTGCTCTGAGCTACGACAGCGGCCTTCCCTCCATCCACTTTTTTGGGTTTATACGTGAATTTAGAAGTAGGAGTGACAGCATCGAACGCGTTATTCTAAGGTCGCAGGTTTGATTCCTGCCCACGGCTGGTTATTTTTCATCCACTTTTCTTTCTTCCTATTTACATTCCATTGGTTCTAATAACTTCCCCGGTACATTCCTTGGCATTACTGTCTGTGAGATCTTATATATATATATATATATATATATATATATATATATATATATATATATATATATATATATAGTTACGTTTCTCTCGACAAACTTGATATAATGAGCTCGCTGAGTCGACTAGCCAAGCAGCAGCTTAGATAGATCGTCTTTGTTCTCTTGCACTCATAAATCTTACCCGAGCAGACCATGTGGCAATAGTCCCCCCCCCTTTGAAAGCATTGACTCGATGCTCGTAAAGAAAGAGAAAAAAATGAAGGCATACACACGCAGGTATAGAAAACCAAAGAAGGAGATTGCCAGTACTCGCAGCACAAATAAAGAAGTTTCGCCTTGCACCAGGCGCAAAAACAAAAGGCATAAAAACACAGAACACAGACAGCAGCAGCAGCAACGCAGTGTCATCGCCTGTCGTAACACGTGAAACCACAAGGGCTACTGTGAGAATTAGGGCTTCAGCCGAACGACATGCACGGTCTCGGGCCGAAGCTGTCGACGAGAAGATGCTACGCCGTCCGGAAATACCTCGTAAAGAAGATTTGTTACACGTCTGAGAGCCTTGTACGGTCCGAAATAACGGCTTAGGAGTTTTTCAGATAAGCCTGGTCGCCGGACAGGGGTCCACACCCACACAGGGTCCCAAGGGTGGTAGGTGACGTTTCAATGGCAGAGGTTGTAACGCGGTGTGTCTGCATCTTGTTGGTGACTGGTGTTTATGGGAGCTAGCTGACGAGCTTCTTCAGCGTATTGACTGTATTGCTCATGGTATGGAGCAAGTTCATTGCTTTGGTCGCACAGAAGCATAGCATCGAGAATGGTTCGCACGTTGCGTCCATAAACAAGTCAGAAAGGTGGAAATCGCGTTGTTTCTTGCGTTGCTGTATTGTACGCAAACGTGATGTATGGAAGGATCTCATCCCAGGTTTTGTGTTGCACGTCCACGTACATTGACAGCATGTCTGTTATGGTCTTGTTAAGCCTCTCAGTCAGTCCATTGGATTGCAGGTGTCTGCATCTTGTTTTGTCTGCATCTTGTCTGCAGCCGTCGTTTTTTGATGACTTGTGCAGCTCAATTTAATAATATCCTCCATCATTCGTGCTGTAAACGACGTCTCTATGTCCGTTATCCCGCATGACGGGGCACCATGCCGTAGGATTATTTGGTGCACGAAGAACTACGCAACTTCAGAGGCCATTCCACGAGATAACGCTTTTGTTTCAGCATAACGAGTAAGATAATCTGTCGCAACTGTAATCCATTTGTTCCCAGAGCACGACAAAGGGAACGGTCCGAGAAGGTATATTCTCACGAGGGGAAACGGTGTCTGTGGTGGTGCGATCGGCTGGAGCTGGCCCGCGGGTCTCAGAGCCAGAGTATTGCGGCGCTGGCACTCACGGCAGCCTTTCACATAGCGATGTACACTAGTTGATAGTCGCGGCCAGTAATACTGTTGGCGTACTCGGGCGAGAGTTCGCGAATAGCACAAATGTCCTGACGTGAGCTCCTCGTCATGGCACGCAAGAAGGATCTCATAACGCATGTTGGTAGGAACAACGAAATGGAAGGCTTTGTCGCTACCACGGGCGTTTTTCTTGTAAAGAGTGCCTCTTCCAAGACAAAAAAGAACAGCTCGCGAGCAATGTGTCAAGGGACCTGAGAGTTCCGGCCTTTCAGGGAATCAATAGCTGGGCATAATTTTTGGTCTGCCCGCTGTTTTGACATAAGTTCGGAATCGCTAACTGCTCCGACAAAGCCATCTTCATTCTCGGAGCTCCTGACAGCGTGTCGCACAGGCGCTCGAGATAGCGCGTCGGCGTCTTCGTGTTTGCGCACAGACCTGTACACAATCGTAATGTCGAACTCCAGCAAACGCAAACTTCACCGAGCAAGACGGCCGGACGTATCTCAGAGATTAGCCAGCCAGCAGAGCGAGTGATGGTCAGTCACCACTTTGAAGAGACGATCATAGAGGTAGGCGCAGAATTTCGTCGTCGCCCACACGAGTGCGAGGCATTCTTTTTCTGATGTAGAACAGTTGGTCTCGGCTCGAGAAAGAGTACGACTGGTGTAAGCTATTACATGCTCAACGCCGCCGTGTCGTTGTACAAGGAGAGCGCCAAGTCAGATGTTGCTGGTATCTGTATGAATTTCTTTAGCAGCGTCCTCATCAAAATGGGCAAGAACAGGGGCTGTTTGCATTCTCTGCCGTAGTTCTGTGAACGCTGTATCTCGTTCTGCGCTCCAAGTAAAGGAAACGTCATCTCGATTGAGTCGCGTAAGAGGTTCAGCTATCTTCGAGAAGTTGGCGATAAATCGGCGATAATACGCGCACAAGCCGAGGAAACGGTGTACTGCTCTTTCATCTGATGGAACAAGGAAGGCAGCGACGGCAGCAGTTTTTTCTGGATCAGGTCGCACTCCATCCGCACTAATGACATGTCCCAGAAATTTCAGCCCTTCATAGCCGAAATGGCATTTTGGGGGTTTCAGCGTGCGTTCAGCTGTGAGAATGGCTTCCAGAACCTTTCTCAGACGCTCCAGATGTTCTTCGAAGCTCTAGGAAAAGATAACCACATAATCGAGGCAGACAAGGCAGCTTTGCCACTTCAAGCCAGCGAGAACAGCGTCCATCATCTTCTGAAAAGTTGCTGGGGCAGAACAGAGGCTGAAGGGAAGCACTCGAAATTTGTTATGTCCGTATGGTGTCATGAATGCGATTTTTTCTCGGTCTCGTTCATTCACTTCAAGTTGCCAATAGCCACTCTTTAGATCGATGGACAAAAATACTTCGCACGTCATGACCTGTTGAGAGAGTCATCGACCCGTGGAAGCAGTTAGACGTTTTTTTTCGTGACGCTGTTAAGCTTCCTGTAGTCAATACAGAATCGCAGCGTTCCGCCTTTTTTCTTCACTAGAACGACTGGTGAAGACCAAGGGCTGTTAGATGGTTGAATAACCCCGTCATGAAGCATCTCTTTTACTTGTGTCTGAATAGCCTCGCGTTCTATGGCAGAAACGCGACAAGGCTGCTGCCAGATGGGGCGGACGTGATCGTCGGTATTATTTCAATGTTTTGTGATGTGTGTTTGACGGACTTGGGAAGAAGAGGCGAAGCAAGAGTGAAACTCCTTTGAAACGTCATGAAGTGCAGCCTTTCTCTCGTCTGACAGCCTCGAAATGATGATGTAGTCTAGAAATTCCTCATACTTAGGCGTTTCCTCGAACGCGAAGCACTACGTGGTGTCGGCAACAGGGTCTCCATAGGCCACGGTGATTCCGCGGAAAAGATGCCAGTGCTCGTAGTTGAAGTACGTAATTAGTATCTGTGGCTGTCCGTCACAGACACGCACAACAGTTCGCGCGGCGTATACACCTTGGAGAAGCAGGAATGAGAGGTTGCCTTCAGCAACCACGTCACCGTCTCGGAGGTCTTCACAAGTGACTTCGATGGGAACAGTCGCTCGAGGTGACAGCACTGCACGGTCGTCAGCAACACGCAGCGCAGGTCTACGGCAGTCATCAGCGTCTCGATCGGTTGCGCCTTGAGTAGAGAAGGTCACGAAGCGCTGACGGAGCTTTATGATGGCACCTTGTTCCCGAAGGAAGTTCATGCCGATATTCACCTGACGTGAACAGTCGCGAAGAATGAATAAGCTGAGTAAAAACGTTGACGCACGAATTTTCACTCTTGCCGTACAGCAACCCAGCGGTGTTACAACGTGTCCTCCAGCTGTTGGAATTCGCGTTCCATTCCACGGCGTAATCACTTTTCTAAGATCGTTTGCTAGCCTCCCGCTGATAATCGAATAAACTGCCCCAGTGTCTACCAAGGCATTGAGCTGGAAACCGTCAATCAGCACAGGTATGTCGAGTGATACGTGGTCATGGTGTTCAGATGTGGAAGTTGGCGTTTCTTCGGTACTGCGATCAATCTTTGACGCAATCCCTTCAGCGTTGCGTAAAAGCGTTAATGGGAGGTCTTCCGCACTTCGACTCCCAGCAACAATGCCCTCGAAGGCCGCGGCTTTCAGTTTTCCCGACGAGGACTCACGGAGCGTTCCCATGCTGTGACCTCGAAACGTGGCCCAGTGACTGCGGGTCGCCTCGGAGATGGTGACCGCGATTGTCGGCGTGTAAAGGGTGCACACTGTTGCACGAGATACTCTTTGATATCGCTTGGCTTTTGACCGATTTGAGGACGAGGCAATTGACGGAAAATCCTCGCAGTCCAAGCTGCTGGTATGGGCATTCGTGGTAAATATGACCAGCCTCACCGCAATGATAGCAGATGGGTCATCTGTCTGGCGTACACAAGAGATAAGACATGCGCGTCGGTGCACGCCGACGATCGATGTCACAACCAGCGTGCGCTCACAAAATCGCGACTGACGGCATCACTCTCCGGATCGGGACGTATGGCATTGTCTGGATCGAGACGTGTGGCACTGTCAGCATTGGGATGTGCGGCACTGGCTGGATCGGGACATGTGGCATAATATGGGTCGGGACTGCTTGACCAGAAAGAGGCGTGGAAAATCACAAGGCTTTCGCGTACGTACGACGGCGACTGTCAGTAGACACAGGAGCCGTTTCGGGATCAACCGACATCGTCTGAAAACGATGGGCGTGCATCACCTGCTGGACCTAGTCACAGATGACACTGGTGGTAGATATGACATCGGATTGCCTTTTCCTGTACATGTTTTCCATTTCTTCGCGGACGACAGAGCGTATGACCTCGCGAATTCATTCGGGGCTCTTGCTCTCAGGGGTGGTGAAAATTTCGAGAGTTTCAGCGTTCACTTGACGGTCAAACAGGGCAGACCGTAGGTGCAGTACTTGCACCATTGTTGCCGCTTCAGTAAAGAACTCAACAACACTCTTGGGGGGACTACGTACCAAACCAGCAAAAAGTTCTTCCTTCACACCACGCATGAGGTGGCGCAACTTTTCTTCTGCCATAGCAGGGTCTGCTTGCTTGAAAAGCTGTTTCATGTCGTCGACGTACATCAAGACCGTCTCGTTTGGCATCTGGATGCGTGATTGTAGTGCATGCTCTGCCCGTTCGCAGCGGTCGCGACTCCAATAGGTCTCCAGAAGGCGATGCTAGAACTCGCGCCAAAATGTCAGAACATCATGCTTGTTCGAAAACTACGTTTTGGCACCGTCTTTTAGGCAAGCGTACACGTTCCGGAGCTTCGCGACATCATCCCAGTAATTGACCGCTGCAACACGTTCAAACAAACTCACTCAGCCAGTCGTCAACATCTTCATGCTGCTCTCCGTGAAAGGAGCAAGGCATGAACAGGTTCTGGACGGTGCAGTAGATCGGCGAGGAAGGTGTCAGAGCTTGCACGGAATCTTGTGTCGACGTCGTAGTCGCTGCGTCAGTAGTTGGTATCTCAGGCGATAGGCCTCCTTGGCGGCGGCTTATTCTGTGAACAGGAGTGTCTATGGGTGCAGGGCTTGTGTTCCGGCTGCTGGGCGGGGTCTTCAGCATTGGGTAGATTGTGAGACGTTGTACCCAGCACCTCCACTAGTCTTGTCATGTTTCTCACGACAAATGTGATATAATGGGCTCGTTGAGTCGACAAGCGCAGCAACAGCTTAGATAGATCATCTTTGTCCAAATTCACTGGTGGATCTCACCCAAGCAGATCATTTGGCAATATATATATATATATATATATATATATATATATATATATATATATATATATATATATATATATATATATATATATATATATATATAATACGCTGAAGCAGCAACGTGTGAACAGCGGAAGAGAAGAACGAAATGGCTTGTTTTGGGAGCAGCTCTGTGTCGTCGGCACGGCTACCCTGCGCAATTTGCTCTTCAGAAGAGCTGTGAACGAGAAGTGCTGCGTACGACAACGGCGCCCCCGACGAACGGCGACTCATCGACCACTGAGATGGAACACGCGAAGCTTCGCCGAAGCCAATGACTTGCTAGTCTGACACCTGCGATGGCATCTCACGACAACAATGACAACGATCCACCTGCTTACCGCATTCCGTGGCAGCCTTACATCCAGCCTCCATGCTTCGCTTGACAAGCTGCAGCAGATTTCGACTCGTGTCTCAGCTCCTACCAATAGCTATGTCGGTTTAATGGCTTGGATGCCCACGGCCTGCTCAATAATGTGGAACTCTTTGTCGAAGAAACCGCATCTCTATGTTTTGAAAACTATGAAGAAAGCCTGACGACATGGCGGAAGTTCATCTATAAAATCAAGTGGTGCTTCGGGAATCCGGCAGCGGAGAAGAAGCGTGCTGAGCAAACTCCTGTGCAACGAGTGCCAGTCCCAGGAGAATTCTGCACGACGTATATCGAGGAGATGCTCAAGTTGTGCAGGGCAGTGGACCCTTGGATGACAGAAGAAAAGGTTGGTCATCTTCTAAAAGGGATCGCGGAGGACGTTTACCAGTTCCTCATCGCAAAAGAAAGTTTGGAGCATATAAGTGATGTTATCAAGCACTGCCGTACCTTTGGAGCGCTGAAAACGTGGCGAATTACACCAAAGTTCGGCGACCTGACCAACGTCACTAATGTAGCCAGTGTTGACGTGCATCCAACCCATCGCATCTCACGTCCATTTTTATCCAAGTAGCTCGCGAAGAGCTCGACCTACGCGAGGCGACTTCTCGGCAGGCACTTACCCAATGGCCATTGAAACTCTTTCTGACGGCCAATTAAAATCCGAACGTCCACGTCTTAAACAGTTGTCCAGGGGACATCCGATGGAGATTCATGTCGAATGTAATTTTTACATCCATTTTGCGTTCTCCTGCGGACGCCCTAGGGACATTACGTGCCGGACGTATAGTTTCAGCATATCATGCGCATGCATCAGTATATATATATTATATATATATATATATATATATATATATATATATATATATATATATATATATATATATATATTGCAGTGAATCTTAATAACAGATGCATTTTCTTCGTTCAGCGAACTGGGAGCTGAACGAAGAAAATGAATTACCAACTGGCCCACATTTTGATCCTTAATAACAGATGCTCTGCTTTTACTGAAGGCGATGATGATTGGTGGCTGTAGTAGTAGCTCGCGCCCGCCGCTCGCCCGTATTCATACCTGCCTCACAAAGCGATTTTCACCAAGCTGCATTCGAACCTTTTTCGACGTACAACAGCTCTATTTCAAGTGATGGAGGTGCGTAGTTCCCATCAACCTGGAACTTCGCAATCGGACGCTACCCTAACCATTCACTATGACTGCTCCTGGCGCTTCTCAAGCTGTCCCACTAGCGACAGTCTACTATACTGGCGTGCTTTGGCAACGCGAACCACCAATTCTTCGCGGCAACGTAGAACAAGACGTCGAGGACTGGCTCGTCCAGTACAAAATTGTAAGCGCTTCCGACAAATGGAACGCCTGTGACCAGCTCACGAACGTACGCTTTTACCTCGGTAATGTGGCCAGAGTCTGGTTTAAGAACCACGAAGGCAAAGTCACCAACTGGTCCGCCTTTAAGACCACCATTGCCGCGGTCTTCGGTCGTCCCGCTGTGCGCCGGCATCGCGCGGAACAGCGTCTGCGTAGTCAAGTCCAGCGCAGGGACGAGACCTTTACAAGTTTTATCGAAGATGTCTTGTCTCTTCGCAAGCGCGTTGATGCATCGCAGACCAAACACTAAAAATTAAAGCACATTATCAAAGGAGTTGACGACACCTTCCAGATGCTTGTCGCTAGGAACCCACAGATTGTCACCGACGTTGTCCAGCTCTTGCAGGAGTACGACGAGTTGCGTCAGCAGCGTGTCTCGACGCGCAGGGCCGCTGAAGGCACACCTGAAGTTTCTGCCTTCGTGCACGACGTCGCTGCTGATCTTACCGTCTTACTACCCCACATCAGATAATTCACTCGTTAAGAAGTTGCGCGTCAACTTTTTCTTGTGGCCGAAGCATTCGGGCCAGTGACCTCGTTAGACCCTCGTCTACGCCAGGTCATATAGACACAGGTCACGCAGGCACTGCCTTCATCTCCATTTGTCCTTACACCACTGACCTGCGCTGTCGTCGTTGCTAGACCCCCAGCCCCACCTGTCTCTGGCGCATACCGGGGCACCGGGTTCTTGCACCCTACGACGCTGCCTACATACACGGCACCCCATCCTACTACGCCCCCTCACCTTCTGTCGTTAACTCATGGCGCACCTTCGATAATCAACTCATCTGTTCTGCATGCAATTTAGTCGGACATATAGCACGCTACTGTTGCCGTCGCAACTTCCAGCCTACGGACCGTGGGAATTCTGCAAATTACCAGGGTGCCCGGAATCCCCAGCGACCATCTTCCTCTATCACCGACTCGTTGTCCCATCGACGCCCTGTCGACTCTCGCCGGTCATTACCACCCCGTCGCCTATCTGTCTCCGATGCTTCGGCGCACGAGCTCCGCTCGAGAGGAAAACTGACAGCCGTAGTTCCGGAGGCAAGAACTACTTCGTCATCGAACTCTCCAAGACTTCCTCTTTGCCCGCCCAACTAAATTGATGTGCTAGTAGAAGGTGTTTCTGTAGGTGCACTTGTCGGCACAGGCACCATTGTTTCTGTAATTAGTAAAAAACTGTGTCGCGATATGAGGAAAGTTACAACACCGCTTACGAATCTTGCTCTGCGTACAGCGACCTCCCATTTCATGGCGCCGACGGCTCAGTGCACAGCACGTGTTCTTATTCAAGATGTTTGGTACGCCGTCTACTTTGTTGTTCTTCCACGTTCACATTATGACGTCATACTAGGATAGGACTTTCTTTCTACCCATTAGGCCCTCGTCGACTGCACTCGTGCTGAACTCTCGTTTACTCCGTTATTTGATATCGACCAGCACAGTTCCTCGAAAGTGTTTGCCGCAGGTGATGTCCGCATCGCACCTTTGTCCCCCGTCTTATTTCCTGTGTTTCCCCTTCTGCCACTAACTCGACGCTCCTGTTCCAACCAACTACAGCTAGTGCGCACCAGCGAACCTTCGTCCTCCTGTTTGCCATCATCAGCTTTTCCAATGGTTCGGCGATACTTTATGCGTGCAACGTCTCTGCTTGTCCATGCATCCAGCTACGCGGCGAGTGTCTGGGGAGCCCGAGACCTTAGATTATATTTTAGAAGACCCGATGTATCCAGACAAGTCATTTCTACCGACTTATGCCATTACACCCGCAGCTGATGCCAATGACCCTGTGGATGTATTCTGCAGGTCTATCGATTGCCAGCTCACGCCTGGGCAGCAGGATCAAGCTTCTCTAGCGTTTTCAAGCCTCGTTTGACCAGAATCAGCCTTCCTTAGGTCGAGCGTCATCTGTTTTTTACCGTATAGATACCGGTCAAGAGACACCATTACGAAAACGTCCATATCGTGTCTCAACTGCCGAACGCCGTGTCATAAATAAACAGGTCGACGATATGCTGAAACGTGGCATAATCGAGCCGTCAAGCTGTCCCTGGGCCTCTACAGTTGTGTTGATGAAGAAGAGGATGGATCCATCAGGTTCTGCGTGGACTACCGATCATCATCGTCTTCTTCAGTAACAGCAAAGCATCGGTTATTCAGATTCATTACCTCGGATGGCCGAATCAAACTCAAACGTCCACGTCCTGAGCAGTTGTCCAGGGGACTTCCAGTGGATATTCTTGTCGGACGTAATGTTTACATCCGTTTTTTTTCTCCTGCGAACGCTCTAGAGACATCACGTGCCGGAGGTATTGTTGCAGCATATCAAGCGCATGCTTATACATACATATATTTATATATCTACATATATATATATATATATATATATATATATATATATATATATATATAACTAGGTGTCTAAAGTCACGCTGATCAAGATGGTGATCGCCTATTTTTACTTTATTACACAAATAACACAAAGTTTGAAGCCACAAAATCTATTCGTAGCGAGTGATTTATGAAGTGATTGTAGTTCAACTGCGGATTTGCCATGGATCCAATCGTGCGCGGCTTGCGTTTTGAGTACATAGATAGACTAGAATTAATGGGATATACAGGGCTTCACACTGAAGCATTTTCTTCTGAAAATTTAGGTGGCGCCAACGTCTGAAGGTTACCCGTGGTTATGACCATAGCCAGCGGAAGTCTAGCCGTCGCTTATCAGTTGCGTCTCAAATGTTTCCCGCAACACTACAGCAGAAAATCATAATTCGCACCACGTATACGTCTCGCCAATAATTGAACAGGAGGCACTACGTTTATTTCACTAAATACCCTGCTTGTAGTCAATAGCATGAAAGCTAGCTTATTGATTTTGGCTTTTTTGCATACCAAGAGGGTGAAAAGAAGCTATCGAATGAATGGTATAAACAATTCGCGAGCGGTGGCGCGTGGAGGAGACGACGCTGCGTCGAGCAGACGATATCAGCTCGGCGCTTTCGCAGTCTCCACATGAGGGCGCTGACACCGGCACTAGTTAGAGTCACTGGAAATAAATTGAAAATTTTCCGGTGACTCTACACTGAGTATACGGCTAGGTGATGTAATCCGCCGCCTGATCTAAAGGGTGCCGTTACTGCATGAAGGCGCTGCAGCATTATCGCAAACTTTCCGCGCTTTTTGTTTCAGTCACTCCACTCCACTTTTGTAAATTCACTCTTCACACTCTCGTTTTGACACTATAAACATGGCGTCTACGACGTCATTGCTTTATATCGCATAAAGAAGTAGATACCACACCGTCTACTTTGTTCTAGTTTGGTATTTTCTTGTTTTTGTTTCTTATATGAAAGTAGTGTTGCAATAATTGTAACAAGCGTAATGGCGTAACCATTTACCTCAATGACATACTTTGTTCCAACCATACATTTTATCAACTTTGCAAGCTGTATTGCATCTATGAGCAAAAAATTTATAAACAACTCTTGTGTTGTATTAGCCTAAATTTTTTGTAAGTGGTTTGACACTAAACGTGACGCTACCATCATTACAAGCCTTTATGGCTGCGGTGTCGCATGCGGTGTGGTTGTGCGAGGTCTGCGAGTACAATATCCTGTTGGATACACACCAGTGCGGCTGATTTCGCCTTGCAAAAAAAGGTAAGTTCAAGTGCGCATAGTGTTCAGGACATTTATGTATAAGTGCTTTCGGGTTCGGTGTGGATTGAGAAGTACCTGCACGCATATGCAAGCATTCCCATTCTCACCCGGGTTGACGGCTGTGACTGCTTGACCCGCGGACAGCATGCAGAAAGCTCGCAAGAGATTCGCTGATTCGCTGAAAAAAAGCAGTGCGAGAAACTAGAAAAACTGTCAACCTTCTCGATTGTCTGCGCACAGGGCAGGACTGTTCCCCACCAATTCGCCTTTTGATTCGGAGACCTTGAGCATCTTGTCGGAAACCATACCTCGTGTGAACGTGAGCGAAATCGTTCACAGCCAAACTCGTGACTCTTCAGAATCGGGCACACTTTCGGAAGACGTGATATTTCGCGATAGGGATTCCACCTCGCGACCGAGGCTCAGTACAGGTGGCTTTTCGCTTCGTAAGTCCAGTACGGATTTGCCTGGTGTTTCGTTGCGGTCTGGTGTGGCAACTGCAGAAAAAAATTTTCGAGATGGCCTGCGTCAAAGGCTGTTGGACACAATAATAAAAGGAGCGCCCTTACCGGGCTGTTAGAAGGTACTTAAATCCCAAGGAGAGCTTTCTCAGCTAGATCTTCCCGGCAACGCGTGTACCCCAGTAGGAACACCGTTTACGGATGGTAAATATCTGGTAACGGCAATTCAGCCTGGCGAATATTGTCATTTTGGTCTTGCTTCAGGATTGTGGCATTCGCTCAGAATCATAAAGCAACTCCCAGATATTTTTGTCACTTATAGTTAATGTGGATCGTTCACCGCTTGCAAAAAGCTCCAAAATGTAGCTGTGGCTGATTCAGTGCCAGGTGAACTGTAACGGAGACTTCTCACTATTTGTAATCGGGGCTTATTTTAGGCTTTCGAAGCTACTCTCATCAAATAACTTCATCAGATCTTTCGTGGACGGAATGCAGCATTTGTTGGCATATGGGCTTCTTGTAAATGACAAAAAAATAGAACTTACACTAATGGCCTTTGTTTGTGATGCTCCAACGCGTTCTTTTATATTCATGTCGAAAGGACCCAGGGGCTACAGTGGCTGCCGAAAGTGTTCTGTAGAAGGTGAATACATAAATAGCAAGGTTGTATTTCTTGATTCCGATAGCCTTCTGCGCACTACTAAAAGCTTTAAGAACCAGCACGATCCCGAACATCTTCGTGGAGCGTCTGTTCTTTTTGAGCTGCCCATCGATACAGTCCGTCATGTTCCTCTGAATTACATGCATTTAGTTCTGCTAGGTGCTGTCAAAAACCCTCTCAGGTTATGGGTATCAAGACCTTTGAACGTAAGACTTGGTCAACAGTCTCGCCTGAAGTTCACCCAAGAAATCAAAACCTTGTGTCCACATATTTCAAGTGATTTTCCACGGAAACCACGAGAACTTGATAAGTTAGACCATTGGAAGGCAGTAGACTTCTGCCTTTTTTGTTCTACACTGGGCCAGTTCTGCTCAAAAGCATTCTTTCAGAGAAGCTCCACGAAACTTTTTTGTTCCTTTATGTAGAACTTTCTATTCTAGCCAACAACCACTTGTGTTCCCGCTACGTAGACTATGCTAAAGATCTTCTCAAGCCTTTTGTTAGTGCTTTTTCTCATGACTATAGAAAAGGCGATGTGTCCTTCATTGTGCACTGCCTCTTGAACCTTCCTGATGATGTAAAATTTCACGGTACATTAGATTGCTTCAACGCTTTCACTTTTGAAATCAACATAAAACAATTAAAAAAATGCTTCGCAGGCCCGCAGGGGCAGTCAAGCGCTGTCAAAAAGCTTTAAGGAGAAAATAGTGCTTTCACACCAAGCTTCCATCATGATAATAGCTTACTACCTTCCACGTGCTCTTTGCCATGTTTTTGAACATTTAAATGTTCAACCTTCATGTTAAGCTTGGACGAACACGATATCTGCTGCATGCTGGATAGACTTAATATCATAAGAAACATCGCCACTTTGAAGTCTACTCAGGATCTCTGTGTTGTCGGCTAAGAGTTCTTGGTAAAGAAAGATCTTTACACAGTGCCTCTTCAGTCTTCAAGACTGGGCATATACATTGCTTCAAATCTTTCAGAACTCAAAGTGTGGCGTTTGCATAATGCCCGAAAAATGGTCTGTCTTTCATGAAGGAACCAGTTTGTGGTCATTTCAGAGTTACATTCAATGTAACTTATGTTTTTTGGAGGTTTGAATAATATCCGATGTTTTACATCCCTAAACCACGATATTTCAAACTAGAGGACTACAAAAATTTTGATTATCTGGTGTTCCTTACTATGCACTGACATCGCACAAGTACATGGGCCGTTGTCGAATTGCATCTGTTTGTTTCGTGTTCTGTCCTTCATCTCGGTTGCTCTAGGCAGTACATTGGTGTACTTCACAGCTCCTCCACCATTTCACCTCCATCGAAAGGCGATCGCCTTGACAGGAATTGAACTTGCATCTTTTGGTTCATCAGCGGAGCACCTTAGTGACTTATTCACTGTTGCAGATAGAAGTTTATTTATCATTTCATATTTAGGCAACTGTATTTTATACTACAAACTTTGTCCTATTGTTCTTCTATGAGCCCTGTGTTGTACTGCAACATGCCAAGTTGTGCTTTGGTGAGCATGATTCTTTCTTGTTGACATGAGCTACATAAACTTTGATTTTAGGTAATAATTTTTAGCACATTACTTTTTGTTGCTACAGAGCCTTAAAACATGTGCATTGTGAGCATTTGTGGAGGTATGAAAATGATTTCATTTACGTGACAAAGCTCTAGGTAGTTCAGCCAACAAAGAGAGGTACAGTTTCACATTTAAAAATTCTCACTTGTCAAATATGGTCAGTCATATTTCATAGTCTCATTTGAAGCAAGATACGCTGCATTTAATAGAGGTAACAGATGGAGATGATTGGCCTTAGCATGATTAGTTCTTTTGAATTGCCTAAACATGGTATAGCTCTGTATTTCAGCTGCTACCTCATTAGTTACCTAAAGTTACCTTACTAGTTACCAAAACTGGCATCTTAAACAAGAGCTGAGATAACTGGACATCATCTTTACTATAAATATTGTCACGTGCGTACCGCAAAAAAGACAAAGGCGACAGCGCATACGCGCATCTGCACGCTTTTATGCAGAACGCAACAACGAGAAAAACGAGAAACTCTCTGGTGCGCGCGGTTAATAAAAAAACCGACCCGCTGCTGTTTTCTCAGGGTCTTCAAATACGACCTCTGTCTTCACGTCACGACAGTGGTGGAGGAACTGGGGTCTGCAACTTGATGCAAGAAAGCGTTGTTCGGGACCGTACACCCAGTCCGGAGCCTCAACATCTTGTTACGACTCCAGTACACCGATTCAGCCGGCGCCTACTAGGCCTAAGTCCAGAACGCTTGAAGGCATCTCCTGTTACCAACATGGTGGCTCTTCAACGTCTGCGAATCTTCCTCCGGCCCGAACGACTCATCCTTACCAGGTAACTTTTGAGACTCCTCGTGTTTTTGAAGTATTCCGTGGAGAACCGTATGAAGATGTCGAGGAGTGGCTCGACCAGTTCGAGCAGACCGCTGTGGTGAATCATTGGAGCGTGCAAGAAAAACTTGGCCGTGCTACTTCGCAATAAAAAATAGTGCTCGCACATGGTACGAGAACGGGGAGCCTATTTTCCAAACCTGGGACAATTTCCGCCGAAAGCTTCTTGAGACGTTCCTGAGAGCGGAACGACGGGATCTCGCACAACAGAAGATTGGCGCCCGCGTACAAAAGCCGAACGAAAGCGTGGCCATGTTTACTGAGGATATGGACCGTCTATTTCGCCGCGCTGACTCTGACAAGGCCGAGGCAAGGAAAGTTCGTCACCTGATACGGGGAGTTAAGGAACCACTTTTTGCTGGCCTTGTACGAAATCCGCCAACAACAGTAGATGAATTCATCAAAGAAGTGACTGTCATTGAGCAGGCGCTCCGGCAACGATGCCGCCACTTTGACCGCCTGCCCGACCAAACGCCTGTTGGTGCCGCCGCTCAAAACGCTGCCGTTTCAGAGAACTCTTTACGGCAAATGATTAGGCAAATCCTAAGTGAAGAACTGCGGGCCCTAAGCCTTCCGTTTACGAGCCCCCAGTTGCTTCTGTTGCGGAAATCGTGTGCCAGGAACTACGACAAGCCTTTCCATCACCAGCGCCACCACACGAACCACGTCCACTGACCTATGCTGATGCCGTCCACCGTCATCCGCCTGCCCCAGAACAACCACCCTTTCAGCCACGGCCCGTTACCTTGCCGTCGTGGCAGCGGGAACCTGTGCGGCGACCACCAGTACGTCGGACCTACTTGTGGCGCACTGCCGACCATCGACCCCTTTGTTTCTACTGCGGCGAAGCAGGCCACATCTCGCGCTACTGCCGTCATCGAGAAGCCCGGTTGGGAAACTCTTCTCGGTCAGCCTCATTTTATTTTCAAGAGCCTCGTGACCATGGTGCTGATCACCTGCCGACCAACCCAGCGTCTTCACCAAGTCGTCGCTGGCGGTCTCCCTCACCTGCACGAGGTCAGAATTCCCCGAATCGCCAAATATACGCTGACGTCGTCAGAAACCGCTCACCAAGCCCATGCCAGGGAAACTAACTGCCGCGGCCTCCGGGGGCAAGGTTGCCAGTCGCCGAGACGCAAAAAAGACCCCCTTGCCTCTACACAAAGACGACGTGGCGACGGTGATGACGAAGACGATGACAACCACGACTATTACTGCCAATGAATTTGTTGACGATGAAATTGGTTGCCACTGGTGCTGACTTCTCTATTATGAGGTAAGAGCTCGCCGACACCCTTAAGAAGGTCAAGACGCCGTTTAGTGGGCCGAGCATAAGGAGTGCTGGTGGACAGCTAATGACGCCAACCGGTAAATGCACCGCTCGGCTCGAAATCGGTGATTCGAGCTTCGTCGCCACTTTTGTCAATTTACCGTACTGTAGTAAAGAGTTGATTTTTGGTATGGACTTTCTGCGACAGTACGGTGTTGTCATCAACATTGTGGAACGTATCGTCACCTTTTCTGCCAATCCTTATGTCGACGCCACCACTGAAAAACAACTGCAACGTTTACGTGTAGCCGATGATGTGATGCAACTGCCGAGATCTTGCTGCCTTTTGTTATGTGAACGGCCTTGCCGTAATGAGGTGATAGCGGAGCGAATAGACACGCTAGCGAATAGAGCGAATAGGCAGCTTACGCAAGGTGTTTCAATATCGAGAGGCATTCTGGCTCTAATTAATGCGCGGGCAGAAGTGCTCATCACCAACTTCAGCAACGAGCGTCGTCTTATCCAGAAGGGCACCACGATTGCCTACTACGACGACGTGGACCAAGCCAGAGATTGCTTCGCTTTGCAGCCGGACGACGCGACCGACCCAGCCTCGACACCTTTGTCAGCCAACATTTCCTCTACTCTGTCACCCTCGGATAAACAGCGCCTACTAGAGCTGAGACACCAGTTCAAAAATTGTTTTTCGAGCACTTCGAAAGTCAAGCATACACCACTGACCCGGCACTGAATCATCGTTGAATAAAATACGAGACCAATCCGTCAAAACCCACACCGTGTGGCTCCGAAAGAACGTGAGGAGATCCAAAATCAAGTTCAGAAGATGCTCCAGGTTTGCGTAATACAGCCTTCTAAAAGTCTCTGGGCATCACCCGTGGTATTGATTAAAAAGAAAGACGACAGCTTGCGTTTCTATATAGATTACCGCAAGTTAAACCAAGTAACGAAGAAAGACGTCTATCCACTGCCACGCATAGATGACTCTCTTGATCGGCTGCGGCATGCACGCTATTTCTCATCGATGGACCTGCGAAGTGGCTATTGGCAAATAGAGGTCGACGAGAGAGACCGCGAGAAAACTGCTTTCGTGACGCCCGACGGTCTTTATGAATTTAAAGTGCTTTCATTCGGGTTATGCTCGGCGACAGCCAATTTTCAGCGTTTAATAGACACAGTGCTATCAGGACTGAAGTGGCAGACATGCTTGGTCTATCTAGATGACGTTATCGTCTTCTCAGCTACAGTCGAGGAACACCTAAGTCGATTATTCGCAGTTCTACAAGCTATACGTGCGGCTGGCCTGACTTTAAAACCGAAAGCGAACTTTGCTTCTTACCAAGCGAACCAGCGAACTTTGCTTCTTAAGCCACGTGGTCATCCACGAAGGTGTTTGACCTGACCCTGGAAAATTGACGCTGTCGCAAAGTTTCCCGTACCGCATGACAAAAGAGCAGTGAGACGCTTCTTAGGCCTGTGCGCTTATTACCGACGATTCATCGCCAACTTTTCGTCTATTGCGGCGCCTTTGACGCGGCTCACACGAGAGGATGTCCCTTTTCTTTGAAGTGAAAAGGAACAAATAGCATTCAACAAATTACGCCAGCGCGTCCAAGCACCTCCGCTTCTTGCGCACTTTGACCAGGAAACGCCAACAGCCCTTCACATCGACGCAAGCAATGTAGGCCTCGGTGCCGTACTGATACAATGGCAAGATAACTCCGAGAAAGTGCTAGCCTATGCCAGCAGAGCTCTCTCTCGCACGGAAGAGAACTACTCGACTACCGAGAAAGAGTGCCTCGCCGTGGTTTGGGCAGTTCTCAAATTTCGACCGTATCTGTACGGTCGCTCATTCAAGGTCGCCAGTGATCACCACTCGCTTTGCTGGCTCACTAACTTGAAAGACCCATCCGGCCATTTATCACGCTGGAGCCTTCGGCTTCAGGAGTTTGATATCACCATTGTTTATAAATCAGGGAAGAAGCACACCGACGCAGACTGTCTCTCACGGTCACCCGTCGAGCCTGCCGCTATTAATGACGAGTCTAAGGACGCCGCATTCTCGGGAGTCATCAACGCGGCCACTATTTCACAAGAGCAGCGCAGTGACCCCGACCTGCTTCCGCTGATGGACTTCTTAGAACGCCGACGTGAATACGTGGCGCGAGGTTTTGCGAGGAAGTGCCATTTTTTGTTTAGGGAATGACGTCCTATACAAGAAAAACTTTTTTCCCACCGGCAGCCCATACTTGCTCGTCGTCCCTGCATCACTGCGAAAAGAAATTCTGGAAGCCTGCCATGACGAAGTCACCTCCGGTCATCTCGGTTACACTCGAACAATGTCCCGTCTGCAGAACAGTTACTACTGGCCGAACCTACCTGCTGCTGTGAAACAGCATGTCCAAACATGTGCCGACAGTCAAAGACTCAAAGCGCCACCCAGCAGACCAGCAGGCTTATTACATTTCGTCCAAGTACCAGCAAAGCCATTCGCCCAAATCGGAATATATTTAATGGGCCCAATCCCAACTACTACCACAGGGAACAGATGGATCATTATCGCCACCAATTACTTTTCTCGATACGCAGATACTAAAGCCATGCCGAGGGCCACAGCAGCAGAAGCGGCTCATTTCTTCATAGAAAACGTCGTCCTTCGGCACGGTGCTCCAACAGTTCTCATCACGGATAGAGGAACTGCGTTCGTGGCACTACAATTGGAGCCGGTTCTCAGACTCAGCGGTACAGCTCACCGGAGCAAAACGGCGTACCACCGACAAACGAACAGACTAACGAACAGCGGCTTAATAAGACCCTCACAGACATGCTCTGCATGTATGTCGACACAAAACAGAAGAAATGGGATGAAATCTTGCCTTATGTGACCTTCGCCTATAATACTGCCCGGCAGGAAACTACCGGAATGACGCCGTCTAGTTTAATACACGGGCATGAAGTCACTACAACGTTGGACGCTATGCTGCTGCCGCACGAGTGTGACGACACTCACGCTGACGCCGCAGAATTTGGTCAGCGCGCCGAAGCCCGACAGCTAGCCCGCGTGCGTATTTGTCACCAGCAACACAAAGATGCGAAACGATACGACCTACGACATAAATTGGTAACCTACAAACCAGGCGACAAGGTATGGTCTGGATCCCAATACGTCGACGTGGACTTTCAGAGAAGCTATTACAACGATACTTAGGCCCATGTCGAGTCACTCGACGATTGAACGATATCAACTACGAAGTTATTCCCGACGGCGATTGGAGTTCCAGTCGCCTAACCGCTCGCCCGAGATCGTGCATGTCATCCGGATGAAACCCAACTTGTCCAGCTAACTCTCGTTTGTCCGGTGGGTTCCGGTGCATATGTGCGTTTTATAAGTAGAGCGCCGGGGCAGCGCATCGAGACGATGCCATTTTTCGAAGGAGGCGAATGTCACGTGCGTACCGCGAAAAAGACGAAGGCGAAAGCGCATATGCGCATCTACACGCTTTTATGCAGAACGCAACAACGAGAAAGACGAGAAACTCTCTGGTGCGCGCGGTTAATAAAAAGACCGACCCGCTGCTGTTTTCACGTCCTCTGTCTTCACGTCGCGACAATATTGTGCACTGCTCTGAATTCATTGCTTCTTTTAAGGAATTTACTTCACCATAGAAATGAAAAATTGTTTGTGTTTGTGGTGACCATTGCAGACAGTCAATTTTTTAGCACAGACAAAGTAATTCATTTTAGAGCTTTTCTAGAGCAAAATGATGGGTGTTTTTTTACATTATAATGATGAAACTATTGAAATTTTTTATTGAATACTGTTTTTTTGGCTTTACTAAATTATATCTTCACATTCTTCAAATGAACTACACCCTCGTGGAATTTACTGAAATCAAGACTGCAGCAATGGTTCCTACAATAAGAATTTTACATAACAAATGCTGGTGGCCAGGTTATGTAACTTTTGAAAGGCGGCAACCCATGGTGAAAAAATTGCGTCCTAAGGAGTTGACGTGGTACAAGTTCAAAATTTCAGAAATAGAGTTATTCGGTAAGTGCTGCATTAGGTATGCAGACTTTTAGAGTATGTTATTAGCTCAAAGTCATCCCATTGAGGTGATTGCACTGTAATTTCTAATTTAGCTACATATTATCATGCACGCAAGAACCTGAACAAGAGCCAGTATACGTCGGACTTGAGTAGTGGCTCTGAAATGAGCCAGAAAAGGTGCCGCCGGGCGCCACTGGTGTATACGAACTCGGACGAAAGTGAATCGGAGCATTGTCAGAGTGCTTTAAAAAATCTGCACACACCGGTGGTACCAGACGACTTTTCTGAAGGTGAGTAAAATGTTTTCAATACTGCCTTGTAGTGGTAAAGTGTACTGCTTTTATTGTTGAACCACTATAGTGATCAGTTTGTTCAAACGACTTAAAGGGCTCGTAGACCACCACTGGACGCTAGCGTACTACTGTTTATGCACGCACCTGTTGCGTTTCTTTTGCAGTCAGTAAAATTAGTTGCTTAAAATGAAGTTCTTCGTTACAGCATGTGTTTTTTTTATTTTAGATTTTGAGTAGAACACAACGCGGCTGTTGAACATCCTTCAGTACATAATACAACAACAGGACGGAGTTCTGAATATGATTGATAAACACTGTCTTTCACGTAAGTAACATCATGTGCACCCACTCTTATCCAGCAGCCCTTCAGCAGCTTGGAAGGGCTCCCTGAATTTTACGAAAAATTGGACAAAGAAGAATTGAATACCCTGGTAGGTTTACATTTCTTCAGATGCACATTACTTTTCCAACACAAAGAAGGCTGCATTAAAGTTCTTTAGATTTCCTCACTTGACTTGTGTTTTTTTGTGTAGCCAGTTCATATATAGCATATCCTTTTGAATCTGGTGCACTTGTGCAGGTGAATGAGTTCGTGGAGCTTAAAGGAAGTGACGGGAACAAAACGAATTTTTGCATACTGCATGACTGATGAGGTGGCTGCCAAGTTTTCGTGGATGGAACGCAAAGGAAAACTCAGTTTCTTAGCCCTCAAGTTCGCCAAAGTAGTCAGAAGTAAGCAGCAATACAGTCAATCTCTTTTACAAAAGACAGCCATGTGAGAGAGCAATAGACATAAGAGACACCACTGGTCTCAAGATCTTGAATAATTCTTTCAATGAATAAATTGTTATAAAACAGTACCGAAATAGAGAAGTATTCAGTCTTAAATAAATGATTATTTAAAATAATTCTGGTATCTGGTTCATGTAATTGCAGTTTTATACACGGTCTGTGTTTGCTGTAAACATACCGCTGTACCGCTGTGTACATCTTGAAGAGTCAATAAACAAACCTGGACTTTTTCTACACCCCCCCCCCCCCAGACAAGCTCGGCAATTCGTAGAGAATACTCTGGCAATCACATTTTCAACATATTGCAACGCCGCACAGAGCCTCCATCTCAAAAAACAGTTCCCGTGCTCCTTCCCTATGGCTGACCAATCCTCCTTTCACGCGGAGTGATGCAATCGCCAATCGGCATCTTCACGTAGCACGCAGCTCGTCAATTAGTCTATAGCAGTCATGGCGATGGCTTCACCTTAAACCCCTGCGAGGGAGAAGGACGGGAAGGTTGTGCAAAAGTTTAAAAGCAGCTGAAAGTGGTGTCCTGCTTGCTTTTTGCAAACAGGACACTGCTTTCAGCTGCTTTTTGCAAACTTTTTGCAGCAGCAAGTTCATTAAGCAAAAGTGCAAATGTCTAATTTGGACAGCGGGTTTGTTTACTAGCTGTTCAAGTAATTTTTTATACTTCATATATGCTGGGAAGCTGGAGATGTGTTTAGAGCAGAAAGTCTACCTCTACTTCGATGAATTGGGGTACTATATGAAAACAGCTTTAAAACGTATTTTGCTCTGTGTTGAGCCGCTAATGTCCCTTTCTGATTAGGATATTGGGCGAAATCGTGCAGCACTTCAGAGTGAGCACTCGGTTCTTTTTTTTGTTGGCTCAGCTGTTTCTCCCTTTCCTGTTTGCACAGTACCAGCCTGAGAGTACCTGAAGTTCATTTTCGTTAGCTTTAAATAAGGGAATTCAGTGCATGGATATTTGCTGATGTGAAAGTCAATCTTGCACAGACAAGCAAGTTGAGGTGAAGCAAGCAGAGAAAGCACGAGTGGCCGTACTTGTTTTTGTCGCTGTCTGAAGCCATGTGCGAATATGCACACAATTGGAGCTTCATACCATGTGCACCGCTTCTTGGCAAAGCTTCATGAGCTGCTGGTCTCTCAGCAATTTGAAAAATAAATAACCTTAACTGGCAGATATATTACAGTGCCACGTTGCAGTAGAAGGGTTGGAGATTGGCAAATGTTTTCAGTTGTGCCCTAAATTGTATTTTCAGTAGCGGCAAGCAAGGCCCCTAATAACACCCCAGTCATCATTGAGGCTGCTATAAAGTCCTGGTTGTGGCATGCACCCGAGAGTCTGGTGCACAAACAACAAAAGCAGCATTCCGGAAATGAAGTCCGTCAAACTGCAGGTGATTTTTCTCTGTACAGCATGATAAGACGCTTAAGGTTTACACATGCCTGTTTTGATTTCATGAAGCGCCAATTAAAGTTCGTGTTGGATGATCCCTGAGAGCTGTATTTGTATGGTCAGGTGCAGTGGTTTGGCTGTAAGTTTACCTGAACGAGCCAGCAACGCTTCGAACGCACCCTGTGCACAATAAAGCAAGCAACAGCTTTGCTGAAAGCTCTCATGCGCATGTCGGGAGTATTTCATGGCATACTATCATCTTATCCCTGTTACAGCACCAATACAGTTGAACGCTGCATGCTTTATGCAATCTAGAAGCTGTTCTTTGCTCTACAAGAATATTTTTTGCGTTATCGAAAATTTTTTGACACGTGGTTTGTAGTGGTCATCAACTCTCTTCATGCAGATCTGGCCAAGCCAAAGCATGCTCATATTTATTGGGATTTATTATGCGCGTGAAGAAAAAGTTACAGTGTGAGCCCACAAGAAGTCTCATGAAGAAAAGAATAAACTCGTACAACGACTGTATGTTCACCCTTAAATTTTATCCCGAGAATTATGTGCTAACAAGCCTATCTGAAATTGGTGGTTATTCGTGACTGTTGTGTAATATTCCAGATTCCGAGTGCAAAAAAGGTTTAAAAGAAGGCAGTGAATGAAGAGGATAAAAACGACCTTTCTGTGTGCAGTGAAAAGTTCAGTTCCAGCTGAATAGAATACGGGTATCGTAGACGTTCGGGACAGTCTTCAACCAAAAACTGCAGCCTTTGAACCATTCTTGGTGAACGTGACATCACATTGTCTCGTCGAATTTCGAAACCGGCCTGCCTCATCTACGCCTTATTATTCTTTTTGTATTATATCAGAAACCCTCTACAACCTAAATGTCTGCTTTCTAAATAACAAGAAGCTTCACCTTTCGGGACCCATCCATATGTTGTCTACCACCAGGACTGTGACCTTGTCATTGCATGCTGTGCTTTCTATCTGCAAACATTTTAACATTTATTGTTAAATAGTGGTAAGTGTGTTGGTAATCAGTGGCACGCATAGTTCATCTTAAGCCTTTCTGTCTCACTTGAACTTTTTATTTGTTGCAAACATCATATCTCCTGTCCTTTTACCACCTCTGGTTGCTTGTTAGCAGGAATGCTGTTTTTTTTTCTAGTAATTTATACCATTGTATTTGTTTTCTTTCAATAAGCATAACTTTTAGGTAATATATTGCGGTGGAATAACATTTTGATGCTATATTTCTCTATAATATTGTAACGATGTTGAAGGACTTGGGGTATAATAAAACGTATTTATTAAAGGGCGAACCTGTGCCCACAACTCAAAGGGACTCTGGTCGTAGCAAGTTACAGCAGAACACCAAGATGTCTTCTTCTTCTACCTCTTCAAGAAGAGTCCCAAGCGCGTGGCGCACATCAGCAGGGGCCAGCTGGGTTCTCGTGCTATCATCATCGTCTCTGCGCAACACTAGACGGCGCGCATGTATGTCCGTGTGCGCGTGGTAATGGCGCGTTGTTTGAATGCAGGCACTATGTCGCGGCATAATCCCCCTCCTCATACGCATCGTCCCGATGCACAGGCAATGCATAGATTCGTGGTAGGCGTCACTGGTCTTCCGGTGATCTTTCATAGTACGGCTTCATCCGGACTACATGTACAACCTCTGTAGGGTTGCGGTGTTTTGAGCTCCCGTGTATAGCGGATCTGACTTGGTAAGTTATATCGCTTACACGATGGAATACTTCGTAAGGCCCGAAGTAGCGGCAAAAAAGTTTTTCAGAAAGTCCACGGCGACGCACTGGGGTCCATATCCATACTTTGTCACCTGGTTGAAAATGTGCTTCGGTACGACGCTGATTGTACCGATAGGAGTCGATACGCTGTTGGCGGCGTATTCTGTATCTCGCCATCTGTCGTGCTTCCTCGGCTCTTTGCAGGAAGTCGTCTAGGCCAGGTGGATTGCTGCTTTCATCATTCAGTGGTAACATGGCATCCAGTGGAGTGGTGACTCTTCGGCTGAATACAAGTTGAAATGGTGTCATTCGCGTTGTTTCTTGAACGGCTGTATTATATGCGAACGTGATGTAGGGCGATATTTCATCCCACAGTTTATGTTCGACGTCGATATATATTGAAAGCATATAAGTCAGAGTTCTGTTCAAGCGCTCCGTTAGGCCATTTGTTTGAGGATGGTATGCTGTAGTTCTTCTCTGGTCTGTATGGGTCATTCGCATCAGACATAGGTCTGCAGTAAAAGCTGAACCACGATCTGTAATTACCACGCTGGGTGCACCATGTCTGAGGACTATGTTGTTGATGAAGAGCTTGGCAACTTCAAGAGCTGTTGCAGAGTACAGCGAGTCAGTCTCAGCGTAGCGAGTGAGATAGTCCGTGGCTACGACTATCCACTTCTTGTGTGCAGTCGATGTCGGAAACGGGCCTAGGAGATCCATACCGACTTCTTGGAATGGGGCATGCGGTGGTTCTATTGGCTGGAGGAGGCCTGTAGGTTTCACGGATGGATTTTTGCGTCTTTGACACTCACGGCAAGTTTTCACATAGCGCTGAACTGATGATAACAGTTTTGGCCAGTAATATTTTAGGTGAATTCTGGCAAATGTACGGCTGACACCCATGTGTCCAGATGTTGGCTCATCATGACATGCGTGCAGAATCTCGTTTCGTAAAGGTGAAGGTACAACGAGTAAAAACTTGTCACCATGAGGCTTGAAGTTCCTCTTGTAAAGGACCCGTTCCCGAAGACAGAACGAAGGGAGCCCTCTGGATAAAGTGCGCGGGACTTTAACGTTGAGTCCTTGAAGACGCTGTATAAGCGGCAGCAAATCGGGGTCATTTTGTTGTTGTTGAGCGATTTCTGATGCCTGCACGACGCCTAGAAACGGGAAGTCTTCTTCCTCCGGCTCACTCGTCTCCACTGGTGCGCGTCACAGGCAGTCGGCATCGCTGTGCTTTTTCCCTGATTTGTATACCACAGTAACATCGTACTCTTGTAGCATAAGGCTCCATCTTGCTAGTCGGCCAGAGGGATCCTTAAGATTCGCCAGCCAACACAGGCAATGGTGGTCACTGACTGCTCGGAATGGTCTACCGTAGAGGTACGGCCGAAATTTACTTATGGCCGAAATCACCGCGAGACACTCTTTTTCGGTTGCAGAGTAATTTGTCTCAGCTTTCGAAAGCTTGCGGCTGGCATACGCTAGCACTTTTTCTTGGCCGTTTCGCCGCTGGACTAGAATGGCTCCGAGCCCGACGTTACTCGCATCAGTGTAAACTTCAGTTTCGGCAATATCAACGAAGTGGGCGAGGATTGGAGAGGCTTTCAGGCGTGTTCTTAACTCATTAAATGCTTCCTGTTGTTCACTTTCCCACATAAAGGGCACCTCGTCTTTTGTCAGATTAGTAAGTGGTTCAGGAATGTTCGAAATATTTTCCACAAATCGCCGATAGTACGCGCATAAACCCCGGAAGCGACGTACTGACTTCTTGTCTTTGGGTGTCGGAAACTTCGCGATGGCAGCTGTCTTTTCGGGATCTGGCCGAACGCCGTCGGAGCTGACGACGTGTCCGAGGAATCGAAGCTCTTCAAAAGCGAAGTGGCATTTTTCTGGCTTGATGGTCAAGTGTGCTGAACGAATGGCTTCTAATACTGTGCGGAGTCGCTCTAGATGTTGGTCGAATGTAGCGGAAAATACGACAACGTTATCCAAGTACACCAAGCAGGACTCCCATTTCAGTCCTGCTAGGACAGCGTCCATCATTCTCTGAAACGTAGCTGGCGCTGTGCACAGGCCGAATGGAAGCGCTTTAAGGTCGTAGAGGCCGTCTGTGGTTATGAATGCCGTGTTTTCACGGTCACGCTCATCCACCTCAATTTGCCCAGATCCGCTCTTGAGATCAAGGGAGGAGAAGTATTTCGCACTCCGTAGTCGATCGAGTGTATCATCGATACGCGGCAGAGGGTATACAACCCATTTCGTTACGCTGTTCAGTTTCCGATAGTCGACGCAGAATCGAAGGTTGTTATCTTTCTTTTTAACAAGCACTACGGGAGACGCCCATGGACTGCTGGAAGGCTGGATCACGTCATCTGAAAGCATCTCCTCCACTTGTTTCTTAATGACGTCTTTTTCCTTTTGCGATACTCGATATGGGTGTTGGTAAATCGGTCTCGTGGCTTCTTCTGTTATAACCCTGTGTTTTGCAATAGCCGTGCGTCGCACCTTAGAGGAAGTTGAAAAGCAGTCCGAAAACTTTTTATAAGGGCGAACAATCGTTTCTTTTGATATTCTGGGAGCCTATGGTGGACGTTAACTGATGCGTCGACGTTGCAAGTCTCTTGAGGAGTGGTTGGCGTTGTCGCTAAACTGCATAGTTCAGTCGCCATGCAGAACTCGTGCAAACAGGCGATAGCCATACCTTGCGCGATGTACTGACATTCATTCCCAAAATTCGTAAGGAGGACAACTGAGCGGCCATTCGTTAAGTGAACAACACCCCTCGCCACGCAAATTCCTTTGTTTAGAAAGAGCTCTACGTTTCAATCCGCTATTCCTTCGTGGTCACAAAATGCCTTATTTTCAACAAGCACCATTACAATACAGCGTGGTGGCACTGTGACGTCATCATCAACAACGCGCAGAGCAGTAAGACGTCGCTTTTCCGATTCCTCCACCGACATAGCTTGTTCGGTCGAAAACGTTACACTGGATCTGCGCAGATTATTTATAGCTCCATTGGCTTGCAGAAAATCCATTCCGAGTATAAGCTCCCTTGAACAGTCCGGCAGCACGATGAAGTCAGAAACGTAACTAAAGCCTCTTATTTCGAGCCTTGAGGTGCATCTGCCGAGCGGTGTAATAGTGTGGCCACCTGCCGTGCGTATCTGTGCCCCACTCCATTTTGTCACAACCTCTTTCAGTTTCTTTGCCAATTTGTGACTCATTACCGAATAATCAGCGCCGGTGTCAACTAAAGCATTTAGCTCGTATCCGTCTATATTCAACCGCAAATCTGAAGTAATATTCGCACTGCTGCGCTTATCCTCTGTAAACATAGCATCGTCACCTTGAAACCGTAATGGAGGATCTTCGCAACTGTCGTTATCAGTGGCCTCACCTCCACTGGTCGCTTGCTTCAGTTTTCCTGGTGTGGGCTTGTAGAACGGTGCCCAGACCGTGCGGAAGAAGCACGTGGGCTGGGTGATCGGTAACGCCTGGGCGACGGCGATCTTGGCTGATGTTGGCGTGGAGTGAGTGGGCTCTGGCGCGCGGACAAGTACTCTTCGATCTCCGTTGGCCGTTCACCGTTTCGAGGGCATGGTGGGTACAACGGGAAGCCCCTTAATCCTGCCTATCGGTAAGGGCAGAACCTATACAGGTGACCTGTTTCCGGACAATGGAAACACAAAGGCCTGCGCTCATGGTCACGCCAGATGTCACTTTTCCGGGGCCTTTGATCCACGTAGCGAGCTACACCACGGGCTTGTGGCAGGTAGGTAGCCGTCGGTTCCAGTGGACGAGGTGCGCTGCATACCGTTTGTGGGCAAGGAGAGGCCATCGTAACTGCTGCATTGGTGTGCGCCGCGGGTTGTCTGAGTACTTCAGAGTACGTTGGGATGCGTTGGATTGGTTGTGGCGTATGCTCCGGCTCACGTATCGTCTGCCTCAGTTCATCTCGTACTACGTCGACGACAGACAGTGTTGCTGTAGTGTGAGGTGCTTGCAACTTGCTGAGCTCTTCCCTCTTCCTTGATCACCGACCTGATGAGTTCTCGCAGAGCGTCCATGTCACTTCGCTGGCGTCCAGAGAAGACATTGGCAGGTGCATAGTTTGTCTCGATTGTACTGTCGAGCCCGCTGTTCTAGCGTTTTCTCGATGGCTGTCGCTTCCGTATGAAACTTCGCAACTGTTCGTGGTGGGTTGCGGACGAGAACAGCGAATAGCTCTTGCTTCACCCCACGCATGAGGTGGCGTAGCTTCTTGTCTTCGGTCATCTGGGAATCTGCGCGCTTGAACAGGCGGATCATGTCCTCGATATACATTGCGACACTTTCGTTGTTGAGTTGGTTCCTGGATTCGAGCGCAGCCTGCGCCTTTTCTATGCGATCTGCGCTGGCATAAGTCGCCAGAGCTTGTCGCCGAAATTCATCTCAGGTCGTAAAGGAGGTTTCATGGTTCTCATAACACGTCTTTGCGAAGTCCTCCAAAGCAAAGTATACGCGGCGGAGCTTCTCTCTCTCGTCCCAACCGTTCAAACGTGCCACTCTCTCAAAGAGGTTCAGCAAATCTTCTACGTCTTCATACAAGTCGCCATGAAATACTGGTGGCTGGTGAGGCTGATTTATTACCACTTGGGCTGGTTACATGACTTGTCATGGTGGCGGCGTCCATTGACTGAGTTCCCCTTGGCGTGAAGTGGAGTGGACTTAATTCTGGTGAATCACCTCGAAGACGGCGTCTGGTCCTCTGATGCACAGGTGTCGGCTCCGCAGGATCAACTCGCTGGTGTCGGGGCTACGCTGTCTTGCGTTGGTAGGGCTTTGATTAATTACCCAGCACGTCCACCAGAAATGTAACGATGTTGAAGGACTCGGGGTATAATAAAACGTATTTATTAAAGGGCGAACCTGTGCCCACAACTCAAAAGGACTCTGGTCGTAGCACGTTACAGCAGAACACCAAGATGTCTTCTTCTTCTACCTCTTCAAGAAGAGTCCCAAGCGCGTGGCGCACATCAGCAGGGGCCAACTGCGTTCTCGTGCTATCATCATCGTCTCTGCGCAACACTAGACGGCGCGCATGTATGTCCCTGTGCGCGTGGTGATGGCGCGTTGTTTGAATGCAGGCACTTTGTCGCGGCAATATCAGTTTTTTTTTTCTGAGTAAGCAGTGGTGTACGAAGCAAGGTTGTCACATTTACGCCTCTGTTTATATACCTTTCTCATTGTACCTGTGAAGTCCAAAAAATGCATAGCCTGCCATCAGAACAGTGACAAGGTCACTGCTGAGCCTTGCAGCTGTGCACTTTTAGATCATTTTATCTACGTTTTTGAAAAAAAGGGTAGGGTTGCTGATGTGCTGCAAATCAGGGGCACATATAGTGCATGTTTAGCCTTTGTGGACTACCTCATTATTTTTCGTTGCAAACTTGATATCAATCTAGCCATTTTACTGTTTTCCGTGCTTGCTGACATGCAGTGACAACCGTCTGCTTATTTTCCGTAATGTGCAACATTGTATCCATTTTTTTGTTCTCTTAGCATAGGATTCAGGTCATTGTGAGTATCATCATTTCATCTTATGATTGCATTTTGTGTTGCTGTGACATTAATGTCATATTTCAGATTCTGTTGATATAGCTTAATTCATGTATGCTCATCCCAAGAGAACACTGTCTGCTGTTCCCAAACTACAGCTCTAACAAGAATAAGCACAGCTCCAAGAATATAAGCCTCACTTGTACAGGGTTCGAATGTACTGTAATGTTCATATTCTTTTTTTTCATAGTCTTCTTTGCAACTCGAACAGGGTTGCTGTTTTGCTGCAAGCAAGCGGCACATATAGTTTGTGTTTAGCCTTTTTGTCCCACCTCAGTATTTTTTTGCTGCAAACTTCATATCATTCTAATCATTTGGCTGTTTTTTCGTGCTTGCTGCCATTGCCTTGCTGCCATTGCTACCATTGCGTGACGACTGTCTGCATTTTTCCCGTCACGTGAAACACTGTATTAATTTTTCCCGCTCAGCGTAGGTTTTAGGTGGTTGTGAGCATCATCATTCCAGCTTATATTTGCATTTTATGTTGTCATGACATTTGCTAGCGTAAGTGATAATGTGTGTTGTAGTGCATTCCAAGATGGTCACATTTCAGCTTCTCTTGCTATAGCTTAATTCATGTCTGCGCATCCCAAGAGAACACTATCTGCTGTTCCCAAATACTGCTCTAACTAGAATTAGCACAACGAAAACATTTTAGGCCTTACTTGTACAGGGTATGAATGTACTGTCATGTTCATACTCTTTTTTGCAACTCGAAGAAATGAAACGTGATGGAATACTGATTGCCAACTTGTGCGCGCCAAGTGAGTCATTACTGCATGACTTATTTATACTGATGGATTTTCTTGTTGTATTTCTGTTAACAATAAACCTAGAAAAGAAAAATTGTTGAACAATGACATGTTCTTAGTATGCCCATAAAGCCTTGCCAACCGAACTTATTCATCTTGTCAGCATTTGCTGAATTCGCAACCAAAGAAATGATGTGTAAATATCTTTTGTTTACCAAAACTTGCTGCCATGGCTCTGTATGTCGACATTTACAGCAGTGGTTTTTACTGGAGCCAATGAAATCGAGCAACCTTTTACTTATCGCTTGAAGCAAAATTCACCATATTCGCTAAAATATGATAATTGACATATCTTAATTATTTAAAGCAGCAGTTTGAAATTACTTTTTGCTCACAAGGGTAGACAGTTCTCATTACCTAGAGTGTATTAACGTTGTGAAAGACCTGAAGTATCCTTTGACATTACAAATGTTATATCTGATCCTGCCCTACTTGTTTTAGGTGATTTAGGCAGTATGTTTATGCTTTCAAGAACCACCGATTTCAGAAGTGCATCAGGATTGGCAGGACTGCGTATACAAACTTGTTATCTGAAAGCATGCTTTAGTTCTTTCATGTAAAATGGATGTTATTTCCTCAATCTATAATCCTTTAGTAATTTTATAGTGTGAGCAAAATTGTCACCTTCAACCGTTATATGTGTTTGTTATGATTATATGCTGCTCATGATTATTGTAATGCGAAATTCCAGAATGTTGCAGGTTTCCTGTGTTTTCATTGAATAGATGCATTTGTGTATTATAATTTATGACACTTGCATAATATCACTTTTCAATGCATAAAAAACTTACGTCCTTTTCTCTAAATAAACGTGAAAAGTTTTTGTTGGCTCACTTTATGAAAGTTTACATCGACTGTTGTAAAACTTTTTGGTGTTTTTTGCTCCACGCACAGAGTTTTCAATGATGCAAGTCTTAATATAAATGGTCGGATGCAAGTCTTAATATATAGTGGCGGGCAAATATGAACACAGTGAATAAAACAACATAAACACCATTTTTTGTTTGTTCCTGTGTTTGTGTTTGCATGACACCTCTTCGATCATTATGACCTAATTCACAAATATTCAAGCATGCATTGTAAGTAGGAATGAACGTCCAATAACGGTCCGTGGTTTACCATACGGATATCTGGCGGAGATTCGGCAATAAAAACAATAAAAAAGACCGTCGCATGAGCATCCATATATCCGCCTGGACACCCGCCGTACACCCGCTGGATCGCCAATTAGTATGTGCCTTAGAGTTCTGCGAATGTCCGCTGTACGCCTATCGGAGAATCGCGGACGACTAGCGGACAACCGAGACATCCAGAAGTGGTTGCACAGTGGACGTCAATTGGTGTTTATATGCTCATTGGGTAATGTCCAAGAACCCTTTCCTCCCTGCGACTTAAGCGCTACGACAGTCAATGCCGCCTCCTTTCATTCTTACAACTATGCGCCTAGTCCTCAAGAGCTAAGCCAAACTATGCATCTGTACTACCCATTGGATGACGAATACGTGCACAGACCACCTCAAGTATAGAACAGCCCGGCCATTCACCCTCTTGCTGACATCAGCGCACCCCGCGAACGTCCCATATGCTTTAACTGTGGCATCCGTGGTCATGTCGCCCGATTCTGCCCTGATCACCGTCACACGGCAGCACCAACCTATGGACGACCACGCACTTTCAACGGGCGCAGCAATCAGCACGTTCCCGATACACCCTGGCCCTAAGACTCTGACAGCAGGCAAAGCCATCGGGGGAATCACAGCAGTGACTCACCATCGTCTGTGTGGAGCTTGACGCCACCACCTTAACGCTACCGAAGATCCCCATCTCCTAGATGACGTCCCACTTTACCGCCGCCGGGAAGCTAGGCAGCGCGACTGATGGAGGTGAGGTCGCCAGTCATATTCACCCAGACGCGGCTACGCCTCCGCCAGTGACTATGCGTCGTTACAAGATTTGTGTTTCTGTGGGCAATGTTACATTGACAGCTTTAGTGGACACGGAGGAAGGTTCCTCCGATATGAGTATGGATTTCAAAACACAATCAGGCCATAGGGTGACGTTCAAGAGGTATAATGCGAGAACGTTTTGTGCTCACATTATACTGGAGAACTGCTACGACTTCTTGGTGTGTGTACCGCGAACGTCTATTTCTCTAATAGCGTCTATCAAGCCGAATTCACAGCGCTCACTAAATGAACGCATAATGTGATTCAGGGTGTTGATTTCCTGCAACAGTGTGGCGAGACTCCTGATATCGGTACCGGCTAGCTTTTTGCTCTCCTTTCGTTGCCGACCAACCTGCTACATGTTCGCGCACCCTCGCCCTCTGTTAAAATTCTGTCGTACTGCTCCGTTCGTTTAAAGCGTTCAGGTTACTGTTGCTAGTGCCGACAACGATGTATTCCACGCTGTTATTGAGCCGATGCCATCAATCATCGGAAAGAAGGGTGTGCTGGTGCCTCTCTGTATTGTGTCTGTGGCCTGTGGCACCAGAACATTGTGGGTGTCAAAGTTGTCTAACCAGCCTGTTGTGCTATCAAGCGGTATGCGACTTGTCTCGTTTGAAGCGGATAAGAGCTTTAATATCGACGCCTTAAGCAATGATGCCTCGAATAAATCCCGTGCGCGTGAGAATAGCCCTGGAGGCCCCGAAGACTGTTCGCCATTTTTGAACATGATTAGCATGGCACTACCCTCTGAGAAGCGTGAAGCCCTGGTGAGCGTCTTTAGCAGGCATGCTTCATTGTTTGATTTCACCGAGGACGCTGCCAAAGTGCGTGTTCCTAATACGCGGGCTCGCCACAGGATTGACCCGGGGTCCGCGCATCTCATAAGGCAGAAACCATACCGTGTGTCTGCATCGGAGCGCAAGGTGATCACCGAACAGGTGGAAGACATGTTGGCTAAGGACGTCATTCAAGACTCTTCTAGCCCCTCGACTGCACCGGTCATCCTCATGAAGAAAAAAACGGGTCCTGGAGGTTTTGCGTCGATTACCGGCGTCTAAATTTAGTGACAAAAAAGGATGTGTACCCGCTTCTCCGCATAGACAACTTTGTTGACTGTCTTGATTGGGCATCTAACTTCTCATTTGTGGACCTCCGATCGGGCTATTGGCCGGTACCTATGCATTCCACCGACAAAGAGAAAACCGCTTTCGTCACGGCGGATGAAATTGTTTGAATTCAATGTCATGCCGTTCGGTTTGTGCAACGCCCCTGCGACATTTGTAAGGTTTATGGACACCATACTGGGTGGTCTCAAATGGGAGATTTTTATATGTTACCTCGACGACGTCGTCATTTTTCGGACGCACTTTTGCTGAACACAACCATTGACTTGACGTTGTTTTAACATGCCTTGAAGAAGCTGCTTTTACACAGAACTGTAAGAACTGTCACTTCGGTAAGCGAGAAGCACTTGTACTTATTCATCTTGTAGACTAGCATGGTGTGCGCCCAGACCCTGAGAAGGTTGTTGCAGTTACCTGTTTCAAACAACCGCCGTCACAACGCGAACTAAGGAGTTTTCTGGGTTTCATACTTCTGCCCTTTGTGCCTAAGATTGCTGATACTGCCTATTCATTTATTTCACTGCTTTGCAAAAATAATAATTTTATCTGGACAGCGGAGTGTGATGCCTCGTTTCGTGAACTTAAAATCTTTCTAACGTCTGGACCCATACTGCACCATTTTGACCCGTTTGCCACGACAGAAGTGAACACTGACGCTAGTGGCATCGGTCTCGGCGCCGTGGTCACGCAACGCTTCGATGATGCCGAGCATGTCATCGCCTACGCCAGTCGTTGGTAGAGCAAGGCCTTGAAAAAATACACCGTACTTGGGCGACAACTTCGTTGTTCTTTTTAACCGAAGAGAGTTTTTTTTTCAAATAACCAAATTTTAAGTCTTTATTATTAAAGGCTTAACACCTATTGAAACGATCCGTATGCGATGTGCAATATTTCCGTGTGTTTCGTGAAAATCTTACGGAAATATATGAAAAATGTATAGGAAACATATGTATTCTTACGGAAATACTTGGTTATTATATAGGAAACATATGTATTCTTACGGGAACCATCCGCATTATCGGACATCGCATGCGGATCGTTTCAATGGTATTTAGTGCCTAATACCTGTATCACTAGGCATGCCCACTAAAAGATTTTAAGTTGGCCGTCACTGCACTACTTCCTGCAGAAGAAAGCTCGTACTGTACTTATAACTGTCTTTTCAGTACAAAATAATCTAGCATGCATCTTAACTGTGCTGACCCTATTCGGGCTTTGGTTAGTTATTGTGTGAACAAGAAACTCAGGCCAATAATTTCAGATAAGAAAGGGTACCTTGTAAATATGCTGGAAATTATGTTCGCTGAAAAAAAGCATTGATAGCCATAAAACAGCTGTAGGGTAGTAAGACTTAAACCTTCTCTATTAAGGCAACGTGCCTTTTTACAGTTTTAAGGCATAACCGTGAGAGAATAGTACGTAGACCTCACGTCAAGAGAGCAAGATAGGTTGCTCTAAAACTGTTTTCTTTTTTTATGCAGCGAGAAGTCATGGGAACGAGACTGCTTAAGTGATTGTTTCAGAAAAAGGGACTTGGAAATGCACGATAATTATTCAATTCGAGAACTGCTTGACGTCTTCGAGTTCCTCAGACGCTTTTTAGGCTCCAGTTCTATTTTTTACAGAAGATAATTTCAGTGGCCGTGAAGATTTTGTAATGAATATTGACGACAATTATTACTCTTTGCCCCATGAGAACTTGTCCACGAGTGTTATTGCCTGCATTAACAAACATGGCACAAGAGCGCCTTTACTGGTAAATGACGCTTTTACGTGATCTCTCAAATATTCTTTTCACAAATTTAAGGTCCACTCTGCTAGGTTGGAAGGAAGGTGTGTGTAGAGTAATCAGGGATTCGCACTGGTCATAAGGTTACTTCGGTTCTTCGCACTTTACAGGTTAGGAAAATTTACAAACGTTTGGAAGGCGCTTTAGGTGATTCCTTGTTTAAGGTGTTTAGTTATGGAGAGGATTACTTGATTTTTTGTAAAAGTAAGTACTGTGAAGCCACCGTAAGCTCAGTGAATGATAAAAATGTAATAAATTAACAAAGGGATGAACTCTACTATTCCATTATGCCTCAGCATAATAGCAAACAATGCGACATTTCATTAACGTTTCAAAAGTACCATGTTTGGTGACAGTTATGTAAAATCTTCAAAACCACTGGTAAACATCAAGTCGAAGCACGCCAAAATTGTAAAAAAACGGTATAGCACTGTCTTCCTTTACGATGGTCCTCACGAAGTCATGTGAGCACAAAATGAGTGGCCCCGTCGCAGTGTTATAGTGCCTAAAGGTACTCGGCTGCTGACCCGCAGGTCGCGGGACGGAATCTCGGCTGCGACCGCTGCATTTTCGATGAAAGCGGAATTGCTGCAAGCGCGTGTGCTCAGATTAAGGTGCACGTTAAGGAACCCCATGTAGTCCTACTTTTAGGGGCGAAGCTCCTTTAAGCGGCACCCATTCGTCCCTCGTAGGAATAGTTGTAGTCGTAATGTGTAACCAGTCTTACACTTTGACCTCCATGGTGGTGCTGATGGGAGATTTCTTCTGTGCGTTGTTGAACAATAAAAAATTCCCAGCGTGAGCGTTTACTAAAAGTCGAATTCTCCTGTCTCTCATTCCCCCTTTGCAGCCATTGGCATGTACATTGAGCACTATCTGAGAGTAAAAGGTTGTTACGTTATATTCACTGGGCGTAACCTCCTTGGTTTTAGAAAGCTTTAGCGAGCGTTGGGCTCCAGTGCCATGAATACAGTGAACTAGTATATACCATGAACTCGAGGAGCTTAAAAGTAGGAAGTAGACCTGAAGCGCAAGCCACAAGAAAGTGTGCGTGTGCCACCTCTCGTTTAGTTCGTGGAATGTCCGCTGGACGACGGTGCTTCTATCTGAGGAATATATGATGAAAAGATGCGAGATGGTGGTACTTGGAGTGTTGAATAGGTGGACGAATGGAAACACAAACAGATGCATAGACGGACGCACGGATGGCTGCACGTACGGATGGGTGCATGTACGGATGCAGGAGCGGATGCATGGATGAACGCAAGGACGGACGCACAGATGGACGTGCGAGCGCACGAACAGACGCACGCATAGACGGGCGTATGGACGGGTGGATGGACGCAAGGGCAGCCACACAGACGTACGCATGGATGGACGGAAGCAAAAACGAATCAACGGACGGATGCTTCGCCCCACTCTCCATCATTCACTCCGGGGATATGCTGCCATTTTTATAGGCGCCGAGACACTCGAGGAAGAGGATGCAGCCAACGCCGTAGCGACGCGTCCAGCGTCTCTGCCAGCAATAGTGCCGAGCGGTCGCCATGTGCTTCCACATTTCATTTAGCAGTAAACGGCCCAGTACATACTGTTAAGAACGCGCTGCACGTTGTGCAGTGTTATTTGGCCCCACATGCTGGCCTTCCTACAAGAGACACTAGACGCGTCCATCGAAGACGCTGGCCGCATTCTGTGCTTTTCGTTCTTTCGTCGTCGTTGAACCTTCGTACAGCGACACGTTTGCGCGCTGAAAGTGCGCCTTCAGTGGTGTGCCCTGCGCTGCCATGTCTGCCGTTTGTGCACACGTGCGTTTCTGGATGCGTTTGTCCGAAGCACCCACCATCCAAAGCCCGAAATAGACTAAGCCTACGTCACGAGCTTTTCCTCTTTTTACGCGAACCTAATTTGCAAAAAAACCACAAGAAGCGTGTTTCGCATTAATACAGCGGGATTCCTGTCCTGGAATTTGTGTTTCTCGTAAGTTAGACGACTGCCAGTCTGTGACAGAATTCACCCGCCACGTCGGTCTAGTGGTTATGGTGCTCCACTGCTGAATCGAGGTTCGCGGGATAATTTCTAGTGAAGGTGGAAACGCTGGAGTGCCGTGTAATTAGATTGTGTGTGCGAGTTAACAAACCCTTGGAGGTTATGATTAAGCCTAAGCAGTTATTACTACCACTGTGAAATACGAAACAGACCTTGCGCAAAGGTGCTTACTGCCAGTGGCGCCGCCGAGCAGCCATCGGGATCACGAAGTGTATATTACACGAACATAGATGAAGGTGTACCTGAGCCTGTATAGTTCGATAGGACAGCTCTCTATGCTACGCAAGCACAAAGGTCAACAACTCACCTACGTGGATGCAAATAATCGTATAATACCTGTGCCAGTCAGCACACGGAATCAACACGACAACTAAAAAAAGCAAACGAAACGCCTGCGGCTGGTACTTGTTAGGTAGTGTTTCATTTGTATTGCCATGTTTCGTGCACCAGTCACTTCACACACACGCAGTCAATAATAGTCTTTGGCGTGGGCAGTTTCACATGTTTCAAGTGCTATTTTGTCTTTAGGGTACCAACAAGAGTTTCTGAAAATAATGCTGCTGACTGGGGACGTGATCAGAGAAAATTGGGCAATGCCTGTAGCACACTGCCGCTGGTTTCTAGAATAATTGTGATGTGCACAGCAAGGGCAATATACATATGCCAAGAACCACGGGTGTGTACATTGTGATCAACGGATGTGTTCTGATCACTTTTTATTTTTGCATTTATTTCAGGAGTAAACAAAGTGCTGATGTGGCAGTGTGAAGACCTTAAGAAAGCCACAAGCCGCTTAACTACACCTGTTTATTTTGATCAAATAATTGGAGCCATGGTTTGCTGAATGGGTCGCCTTTACGTATTTTGCCTGCAGCAGCAGAAGCGGTGCGCACAGTACTTGAAAATAGCATTATGGTGCAAGTAAAAACAGCAATGTCAAATGTAAAAACACCCATGCGATATGGAACACCAATTCTTGATGTGTACATTGAATATGACGAGACACCCTGCTTTCAAAACTTAAGTATCAACTGTCCTATGAAACATCAATTTTTTCACAGTACTGGTAATCCACACCTGCCCACAATTCAGCAAAAGCTTATGGTAACTTTGGCAAATTAGGTTACCTCCAAAACTAGGTGTACCTTATGGCCTGTAGAACAGTAAAAATTCCTTGAATATAACGAAAAAGCAGAACAGCCCATTGAAGTACAGATATGCCCAATAAACGACGCTACCTGTTCTCCACTCTGAGCGAGGACAAAAATGTAAACAAGAATACAAAAAATTGACAGGAGAACTTCTAAGAACTTGTTGCTGGGTGGTTGGAAGAACATTTAGAGGAAAGTTTTAGGTGCTTAAGCACCACAAAACACTGGAAGAAAGTGTCATGGTGCTCTAACAAGAGCTTAATTTGGGTGAGTTGGTTCATCGTGGTTATGTTTTAGTAATAGCGCGACAATTTGAAGAAGAGACAAAAAGGACAAGAAAGAGCGCTGTCAACTGATTTTTATCGAAGGTGTTACGACCGCTCTTATACAGAGTACAAAAAATAGTGCTCATGCGCGACAATACATGTGTGACAATAATAATATAATCTTGCCTGAGAAAAGAATACTCTCTTTTTGAAAGGATAACTGAGGGTGCACTGATGCATTGATCCTTGGCTTTCCTGATAATAAATGGTTCTAAAATCCCTCTTGTATTTTTTTTCGTTGTTGCTTTTTAAAAAAACTGTGTTTTATGAAACATTGGAGCGCACTTGCATTTTTTACAGTGTAGGGCCATGAGACTACCACAGCCATTCTTACCATTTAACGCATGCTGTCTTGTTCGATAATTGAAACATTGCACCGTTTATACTATGTTTACTTTTCCGCATGTCAACGATATTTCATATACGACATTAGATTGGCATTCAGTAAATCCCCTCTCGTGATGGGTGATGCAAGGTTGACTACTCTTGTTGCTGTTTAGTACTATGATTTTTGAAAGCTTGCAAGGGGCGGAAAAGACAAGAGTAATTTCATATCTGCTCGCTTTTTTCTCTCAATTGTGAGGCACCTTATGTACGTACGGTATAACATTCAAAGTCTTTGGTCATGCTGTCTTTCTCGTGGTCCCATTTTGTTTATCTTGACTTTCTGTAGGAGGGTATCGCAAACAGATGTGATGATGCTGTTGGGATACCCAGCATCTTTTAGTCATTTATACTGGTTTTTAAGGTTGACTTCCCTCTTGTGCTCACATGACTTCTGAAGTATGGACTAAATAGACGTGCTGGCGATTTCTGTGTTTACTAATTTTTAATGCCCACTACGAAAAGGCGGGAGATTCTTAGCATTCCTGGGCTGATAGCACCAGCAAGTATGGACATTATCAGAAAAACAAAGGCGAATGTCTAAGAATTGGATACCGTTGTATTTTGGCAATTTTAAAGTGAATTTGTGCCTGAAGGAGTGCTCTTTGAATACGTTGAGCACGGCTTCAATGTTGCCATTAAAATACATTTGTTCAGATTTTTCTACAACTACAAAGTAGTCCAAAGTAGTCGTCAACATAGCAATGCACTCGGAGTACAGGTACACGTTCAAGGCTAGCAGAAATGTTTTTGTCAATTACGTATAAAAGGATGTCACAAAGAAGCAGGGCCATTGATGAACCTACACTTATGCCAGTGCGTTGGATTGAGAATTGCCCATCGAATTTGATGGTAGTTGAATTGAGATAAATTTCTAAAAGCGTTTTAAATTTGTCAGAGTTTATGCCAATATTATTCTGAAAATGCACCTCCTGTTCTTCAAAACGTTTCTTCACAGCAAGAATAAGGCCATCACAAAAAACAGAGTCATAAAAGTCAACAACATCTACTTGAAATACCACCACGTTGTATCGAAAACCTTCCCAATGTTCCTGAACCAGATCGGAGGAGCTCCTTATGAGAAACGTATATTGAAAAGTCAATTTTTTTTACCTGTCCTGAAGAAATCTTCTTACATTCTGCTGCCAAGGCGATCCCTCCAAACCGATTACTCTGAAATGATGCTCAAGCTTGTGTCTTGCAGAAGAAAAAGGCCTCAAAGTAACCTCTTTTGGACTTGCCTACTAACTTCTTTAGGTTGTCGAAATTCGTGATCTTGATTAGCTTCAACGCATTAATCTTATGCTGTTTGGGGTCGAAGTTGATGAGCTTGAAGTGTTTCTGAATAGCCGTGGTTGCTTTTGACTCAAATAAATATTGTGGAAGTGCCACGAATCTGCCTTTTTTTATCAGCCTGTACCACTTCCAAATTGTTATCCTTCATATATGTAGCTATCTCCTTCAGAGGCGATTTCGGGGCTTTCTTGTAGTCGTTTGTAGCACAGTTGACACTCTTCGCTATGATATGGCTTCTTTCTTCGTCACTCACTTTGCGTCGCAAGGTGCGTGGCATAGCCAGCTGTTGAAGGGGTTCAAGTATTGGTTCGAAACTGTATTTCGGTCACTTCATAAGTACCTTGTCAACTTCATTTTACAAGGATGCACCCCCAACTTGGTCACCTTGCTCAGCGACTGATTTTCCTTTCTATTTCTCGGTAAAAAGAGTAGGGTTCATTTCCGAAGAATTTCTGCTGTATTCCTCGCAAGGCTTATGAAGTGAGGCAGTCGTGCAGCATCAAGAGGAGGATCCTTCCCTTCTAGAACAAGGACATTAGGCCATTCGTAGTACACCTGAATCTGTCGCCCTTTATGCGATTTTACCAGCTTGCATATTCTTTTGACATGAACCCAAGAAGGTTGGACATGACAAAAAAAAAACACCAACCTCAAGAGTGGGCATTCCTCTATCTTGTACTGCCTTGTACTTGTAGGAACATCTGGACATGTGTGTTTTAATGACAACGTTGACGCCATGCTCAACGTATTCAAATAATAATCCAGGGGGCTCAAATTCACATTTCAATCGCCCAAAAGCAACGGTATCTAATTCTTAGACATTCGCCTTTCTTTTTGTGATAATGTCCATACTTGTTGGTGCTATCAGCCCAGGAGTGCTAAGAATGTCCCGCCTTTTCATAGTGGGGATTCAAAATTAGCAAACAGAGGAATCAACACCACGTGTATCAACAGGAACAACACCACCCTTCAGAAGTCATGTGAACCCAAGGGGGTAGTCAGTCTAGAAAACCAGATTAAAAGACTAAACGATGCTGGGTATCCCAATAGCATCCTTACACCTGTTTGTGATACCCTCCTGCAGAAAGTTGAGATAAACAAAATGGGACAAGAGAAAGACAACATGACCAAAGACCTTTGAATGTTATACCGTGTGTACATAAGGTGCCTCACAATTTGAGAAAAGCGAGCAGATATGAAATAATCTTTTCTTTTCCGCCCCTTGGAAGCTTGCAAAATTCTGAGTACTAAACAGCAACAAGAATAGTCAACCTTGCATCGTCTGTCACGTGAATAGATTTACTGAATGTCAATCTAATGTCGTATATGAGATACCATGGACATGTGGAAAAGTAAACATAGGACAAACAGGGCAATGCTTCAACGATCGATTAAGACAGCATACGTTAAATGTTAAGAATGGCTATTGTAGTCTCATGGTCGTACAGTAAAAAGAATGCAAGTGCACTTCTATGTTACCTAAAGCGCGGTTTTTGCAAAAAGCAAGAAAAAAATAAAAGAGAATTTTTAGAAGCATTGTTTTTCAGGAAAGCCAAGGATCAATGCATTAGTGAACCTTCATTTATCGTTTCAGAAAGAGATCAATCTTTTCTCAGTTAAGATTATATTATCACGGTCACGCATGTACCATCGCGCATGAGCACTCTTTTTTTACTCTATATAAGAGTGGTTGTAGCACCTTCAATAAAATTTAGTTGAGAGTCAGCGCTCTTTCCTGTCCCTTTTTACTCTTCCTGAAGTTGTCGCACTGTTACTAGAACATGACATGTTACTCTCTTTCTGCGCTTCGTATTGCGTCTAAATTTTTCCTCTGATGTGACAGAAGCTCTGGAATTCTATGTTTTTATTCAATAACAGAATAATTTACGGACACCCTGTTCTGAAACAACCATTTTTTCTTGGTTTTTTAAATAACGGAAACGCTGTAATCTGAGTTAAATTCATTCAGTGTTTAGGATAACAGAGCTGCCGTGTTTATGACCAGATAGATAACGTACACTTAAAAACGTAAGCGTGCTGTGTGTGGCAATACACAAAATAAGTTTAGAGAGCCTCTGTAAACGGTGTCTGTTTTTTTTAACTTACAGAAAACCTCAGGCACCAATTTACCAGCAAGATATTCTGTAAACTGAGACATGTTTTAGAGTATCCATAACCCGTCCATTAGATGTAGGTTATCTTGTTGTTGCAGTGGACACTGTGTCTGAACTTCAAAGAAGTCTGTTATGTTGAGGGCATTTGGTAGACCTTATGCTTCCCACGCAGCTTAGGTGATTCTCAAGTACCGTCTTTGCAGTGAATAAAGACAATGTTCACATATTTCATAAATAATTTTCTTCCGTACTATCGCTCTTTTGAGTGAACCATGTTGCATAAATCAGACTGATGCTTGAATTTGTGCGACGTTTTTACTACCAGGGAATAAGTTCTAGTTAATTCGCATCTGTGAAATTAAAAAAAAACTGAGAAGTGGATATTCTCAATTCGGCCTCATTGTGCATTAAAGTAGATCACAAGAAAATATATTTATAAGTGTAATTAGAGAATAGAAAGAAATTGTTGTCTAGGTAATAAAAAATACAACTTTGAGATAATCAGGTTTTAAGTTAACCAACGACTAGAAAGGGGACGCAGTGACAAAAACACCGCTCACCTATTTACGTATTAGAATAATAAAGAACTGAAACAGCCAGAAAAGTAGAACGGTTATATCAGCATCACCGGAGCGTAAGCCTAGCCAGCGAGAACAGTGACTACGTCTTGACTGAGCCTTTGCGGCTTCGCGCTTACGATATCACTAACGAGCTTGGCATGAGCCACTACTTCTTCAATACATATTACCCCTAGCCGAACACGAAGCCAAGTAGGTGTTCCGAGGTGTCCTGAGGACAAGTGGTTATCGACACGTTTGAGATGATGCACGTGAACAATTTCCCGGCCTCGGCAACGCAGGTCTGCAGTGGGCGAGAGGGGTTCGGTGAGGCAGGTGACGGCAGAAGTTTATTTATTTATTAGAATACCCTCAGGGCCCGTAGGGCATTACAGAGGGGGTGGGTACAACATTTTTGTAACACACAAGAAAAAAAAGACAAAATAAAGAAACAAGTGTCAGATGCGCAAATCAGGAAGGCAACATAAGTCAACTAAAAATGTATAAGTAAGAATTCAAGCACATACAAGACAAAGATAGGTAATGGAAACGGCGTATAGTTACAAACATTGCTGAGAAATTGCAGTCTTGAATAACAAAGGGTCTGTTATTGTTACAACGGAAGAGGGAAGGTGGTTCCAATCGGCGGCTGTTTTCGGTAAGAAGGCTGCTGAAAAGAATTTGGTGCGGCAAAACGGAATGGCAACCTTATGCTGGTGATCAATGCGCGATGAGTGGTATGACGGTTGTGAAATGAGGTCTCTCTTCATTGATGGATTGTGAAAAAATATCTTATGAAAAAAATGCAGTCGCGCCAGTTTCCTCCGGACAGTTAAATTGGGCAGGTCAAGGTTAGATTTCATTTCTGATATGCTAGCAGTACGGGAATAATTAGAACAAATGAACCGAGCTGAGCGGTTCTGAACAGATTCTAACGCGTTGATTAAATTTTGCTGCACGGGATCCCATATAGCGGACACGTACTCAAGCTTAGGGTGAATTAGTGATCGGTATAGTAGAATTTTGAGGGACAGCGGAGCGCGAGAAAAGTTGCGGCGTAAGTATCCTAGTGTTCGGTTAGCGTTATTACAGATGTAGGTAACATGCGTGTGCCAAGATAGATTGTTGTTAATGTAAACGCCGAGGTACTTATATGAAGAGACATGCTGGAGGGGAACGGCATTAAGTTTGCTCTATATGACGCGATAAAGTGCATGGTTCCCGCTGGCGATCTTCGCAGAGGTAACTGCGCAGCAGTGGGAGGCACCTACACCCAAACAAGACAGTTGGGCGAAAGCTTGTAGTGGGATCATACTTCATCGTGACAAAAGCTTTGTAGCCCTTGTTCGAAGATTATTCAGTCTTCGAAGGCAGTCTTGGAGCGATTTGCCGGAGTTGAATTTTCCCGCTAGAGGTTGCGCAGCCGGACGTCGGTGAAGCACAGTAGCCTTTATTGATTGATTGTTTGATATGTGGGGTTTAACGTCCCAAAACCACCATACGAATATGAGAGATGCCGTACTGGAGGGCTCCAAAAATTTCGACAACTTGGAGTTCTTTAACGTGCACCCTAATCTCAAAACATCGGCCTGCAACATTTCCGCCTCCATCGAAAATGCAGCCGCCGCAGCTCAGATTCGATCCAGCGACCTGCAGGTGAGCAGCCGAGTACCTTAGCCTCCAGACCACCGCGGTGGGGCGAAGCACAGCAGCTGACATGGTTCACCGCCTCTAGTCGTGCTCGTTTTGTCGTAGCGGCCCGTAAAGTGTGACACAGAAGGTCGCATTAATATATCAAAGGTGAATTAAAACGGAGCTTTGCAATGCCGATCGACAAAAATTACCGCGGCTAACCACGGGCAATTCGAACAAATTAACCGACAGTTACACAATCGATGCCAAAGGGCTCCTGCTCTTCGAGCGTTAGGATAATCTCAATACTTGAACTAAAACAATCATTGCTCTTACATTACTAGTAAAAATAAGACAAAAATATTTTGTTCAATATTTATGAAAAACTACATAGTAACTACTCTTTTAACGGTTTTTTGATACATTCTGTAATACAAATTTTAGCCGCGTTGAGTGCCCTTAACTGGGAAATTGCACTAGCTAAAAGAGGAGCCAAAAGTTTCACTATACGCGCAAAGGACGAAACTCGCCACGGTCGATATTTTCGCCCTCTGCGGCCACAGCAGGAACTTGAGAGTTTCCGGGGCCTGTTGAGACGTCGCAGTGAAACGCCGACCCTGAGCCGAGAACGCTGGTGCTCCCTCTTCCGTCTACTCGAATTCCTTACAAAAATGCTTGTAGAGATATAATTGAGGCCAAATTGACTTTTCTCCGTAGGATGTACTGTGTTTAATTTATGCGTCTATTGAGTTTTTCTATTGAGTTACACAAAAATATTAGCCACCCTGTTTCTATTAAATATCAATTTTTGCGCATGAATTGAGCGTCTTCTGAGCGAGTCAAAAGGAATTATTGACCAGCTTGTGACTTTCTGTACCGAGTAAAACAATTTAGGGGAGTATATATTCAACCCTTACTGTGTTCGGTCAAAATCATCAATAAGCAAGCGTGTTATGCACTTTTCAAATATTCACGCTAACGTTACTTGAAAATTCGCCACTTGACTATTTTGTTTCTCAAGCGGTACCGAATTAACCGCTATCAGTTTATTCTTTAAGCGGTTCTTAGAAATAAAATAGGGGTGATCATTGAATACTTGCCCGAGCGACGATTTCCGGTCGCATGTGTTATTTTAATTGTAAACACGTTCAGTCCCTCAAACAAGGTATAAACTGAGTGATAATCACAAATTAGGACACGGATACACAATTCACATGAATAATACCACACACACACGTACACAGTGATGCAGGCTGTTCTAAAAATTGTTTAATCCAAGAAGCAAAACACAGATCTGTTAGCATCTTTGTTTATTTTTACCAAAATGACAATAGAGACAACTAGGATCATTTAGTTGGTGGAGCACCTGTTTCAGAATCACTAGGGTGAAGCCTGCCTGTAAGAAATGCAAAGAAGAGAGAAGGCCGTGTTATAAAAATAAAGTATGTAGGAGAGGAGGGATCAATATTGTAAACCCGAAGAATTACGCAGTTGAATATTCTAACATCCTACGCCCAATACGTTTTTCGGTTTTCCTAACTTACAAACAGAGCGTATAAAGCCAATGAAAAATGATAAACCTACCTTCAAAATAATCAAGTGAGGCACGTGGTTTGCAAATCCAGCGATTGGAGTGATTTTCGATCACGAATCAAGGTGACGACGTCCATTTCTGTAGTTTGCAGAAAGGAAGCTGCGCTGGAGTCTTGGATGTAAGCGAGGTGTCCATTTTTTCGCTGGAAGGTTGCGATGTTGGGTCTGATGAACAGCCTTGCCACCGGCACAAATGTCCATGTACCGTAAAAATTGCATCACATGCAGCGGAGTAGCTTCTTCACTTTTGAGCAGATAGTCTGCGTAAGTCACGGCACTCACTTTCTTCGAAATCAGGGCAAGAATAATCAAGTGACAAGCACGAACCACACGTGTGACTCCGGTGAGCGATTGTGAAGAAACAAGTGCCGTATGGAGGGATAGACAACAAGCGCAAAGCGGCCATCTCATACTTTCACTTCGCACGGGTGTAACTGGCAGCTAATACTGTGGAGCTTGTTTAAGAACTAAGTTTCAAGTTTTTATAACGCAATGTTAAACACACTACAAAATATTTTTTCTCGTTCTACTTTCTGGATCGCAACAGGAAAAGGGCTCACGCGCCTTTTCACCCCTTCAGTGGTTGCCAACTCCCCGTGGTTCCTCATTGCACGTGCGACCACCACCGCTCTAAACTTGCTAAAAAAATTTCAAAAAACTAGTCAGACCGGCGAGATTTTGAACAATGGAGTGCGCATTCCGTAGCCTACTAATCTGCTCCACAGGAGTCGACAGCAGAGAAAAAAAGGGCTCGACCTTTGAAAGATGTGGCGAATCTGCGATTTTTTCACAGAGAACTGCTACCACGATACGTCTTCTTCGTGTGTTTACCGTACGTTTATTGAATAAATAATTATAACAATAATAATATAAAAGGAATTATAATAAATATAAAGGCCCTCTCTCTCAATGCACAGAATCTGCATTGCTATAAACAACGAATGAACAACAGTTTTGCTAATCCAAGAAGGCCAATTTTGTTCGCGTGAATTAAGAGAATGCATCTACCACTCTTGACTGCGACACGCTAGTGTGTATGAGATAAATATCCATGTACGCAATTCAGAAACACGTGCGTCGGACAGCTAGTACGTGAAAACATTTCCTTGCGTACAGTTTTAGGTAATACATTGATGTTTCCCGGAGTGCTGCAACTGTATGCATGATGCAGGGCCCATAATGACGAATACATCTTGCAGAAATATACCCGCAATAAAACTGCAGAACACGCACACGCACACACACAAGTTTCGTGCATTGGGCCCCCAATATTGGTGTAGCTATAGGTGTCCACATTCATCTTCAGCTATCCCTCAGTGAGAGTGATCAGTACTAGGTCAATTAAACGTGTAGTGACGGTCGTTCAGTTTAACGTTTCTTAACGCATGTCAAATAAATATGCAGAGACTGCGGTTCAGTTGAACATTTATTATCGCATGTGAATTAAAATCGTAATGACTGTGGCTCAATTGAACATTTTTAACGCATGTCAATTAAAAAGGCAAAGAGTGAGAGTGAATTGACTTTTTCGTACCTCATCTAAATTAAATTTTCATTGAGTGCACTCATCAGAAGATGCAGTTTAATTGACCATATATTGAGTCAAAAAGGCCTCGGTTCGTGGTCAATTGAGACTAAAAGTCCATTTTTTAAGGGTTCTCACTCTCGACCGTTTGCTGGCTAGGTGCCTCTGCAGGCGATTGCAGAAGTCGGTGAAGTCGAATGCCTGACGGCACAGAACCCTCTCTCGGTGCAAGAAATGCATTCGCATTTTAACACGATTCCTTTCGGGGAGGTAGGAGTATTTTTAAAGACGATAGTCTTTCTTGGGGACCTTCGACGGAAAAATTTTGATCTGTCTGTCTGTCTGTCTGTCTGTCTGTCTGTCTGTCTGTCTGTCTGTCTGTCTGTCTGTCTGTCTGTCTGTCTGTCTGTCTGTCTGTCTGTCTGTACATTTGTCTGTTTGTCTGCCCTTAACGATTCCTCAAACGGCATCAAACGGCCGACCCCATCCGCAGCGCCCACCAATATTGCTCAAGATTCAGCATTTATAGTTATGCGTTTGTCAATTAAAAAGCAATTATTCCGCATATCTGAGGCGCCACAACACCACGTCAATGTTTTGTATGTGTGCCTTTACACTAGAAGAGTCACACTGAAGTAACTCTAATGACTGTAGCGTTTATCGCACTGCACTGATAGTTCAACGCGATGCTCTAAAAATTGGCCACGTATCTGCATTTAATTTGCGAATTTCTCCAAAAGACGATAGTCTTGCGCGTGGAGAGAGTGCACAAAACATTTATTTATGTTCTGCTCAAGAAAATTGGTGAATGGTATTCTGGAGGAGCTGCGTTAAAGTGCCTCGAGGGTGCATCGGAGGCGAACGAGCGCACCAAGTCACGTCACACGTGATACATGAGTGCCATCTCGCAGTTTTTTTTTTTTCAAAAACAAAGCACGTGGCTCTGAGACGGGTGTGCGTGACCGCGTCAGAGGTGATAAGGTGAAGAACGCAAGGCGACGGAGAGGTGCCACCACCGTCTTGTTTTAGCGAAGCGTTGGAAACACTCGCCTTTCCAAGCAGGCGTTGAATGGTCAGCACAGCGAAATAAGCGTAACGGTTCTTAAAATTACTTATGTGTGGCTTTTCTAGTAAAAGGCGCACATGCAGAATATAAACGTGTTGTTGTGGTGCCCCAGACATGGGCAATGATTGCTTTTCGTTCATACGCAATCATACGTTCATGGGCAATGACTGCAATCGTTCATACGATTGCACAAGTATGAACGCTGAACCTTCAGCAACATATGTGGGCGCTGCGGAATGGGGTCGGTGTTTTAAAACCCGATGCTGTTAAGAGTGGACAAACATGCAAATGCCAGACAGACCAGAATTTTTTAGTCGAATGTCCCCAAGAAAGACTATCGTCTTTAAAAGGGAACTGTTTGCAACGCTTGCCTAAGACGGCAAGGTGGTGGCACCTACCCGTCGTTTTGCGTTTTACACCATATCACCTCCGAGACAGGCGTGCATCTTTCTCTGCAGACGCGCACACCTTTGTTTTTGAAGATAACTGCCAGATGGCGCTCGTGCGTAACGTGCCTCGATTTGCTCGTTCGTCTCAGCTGCACGCTCAAAGCACTCTAACGCAGCGCCTCCAGAATACCATTCACCAATTTTCTTACGTAGAACATCAAATAAATGTTTTCATCACTCTCTCTAGACGCAAGATTATCGTCTTTCGAGGACGTTTGCAGGGTAATATGCAGCTTCGGGGCCAATTTTTTTTCTTGTTCTTTGTTGTGCCACAAATATTTCTTTAATCTATGCACCGACACACCTAACGCTACACTCTGCTAAATATAAGCCACAATCTCGTCGCGGAGTGTTCAAGAAGCGCTAACACAAAATGAAGATCTACACACACAATTGTACCTTGTGCTTCAGCATGCCATCTTTGCCCAAGAGCTTCTTGAACACCTTAAATCCGACGTGAGGGTCGAGCGCGCTGAGTGGGTCGTCGAGGACGTAGATGCTGCACTGGTGGTAGGCGGCCCGGGCCAGGGACACGCGCTGCTTCTGGCCGCCGCTTAAGTTGTAACCCTGGGAACATTAAATGTGCATGTCACTCGCATCGCATAGCCTTTATTTAATTAGCTTCTGCAATTCGCAATGAGCGAACGTGACTGCAATGAGTAAAGTATTTGAGGATTTTTTGTTAATTTGCAGCTCGTAAAAAGATCAAACAAGGCTGCTGACTTGCCGGTGGTACAACAAGGTGGTACAAAAAAGGTACAAAAAAGGCTGCTGGTACGGTGGTACAAAAAAGGTACGGTGGTACAAAAAAGGTACAAACAAGGCTGCTGACCCGCCGGTGGCAGGTATCGAAACCCGGCTGCGGCGACCGCATTTTTAATGGGGGCGAAAATTCGGCAGGCCCGCGTGCTCAGATTTCGGAGCACAATGAAAAGCACCAAGTGGACAAAACTTCCGGAGTCTTTGATTGTTTTGTGGTGTTTAACGTCCCAAAACCACCATATGATTATGAGAGACGCCGTAGTGGAGGACTCCGGAAATTTTGACCACCTGGGGTTCTGTAACGTGCACCCAAATCTGAGCACACGGGCCGACAACATTTCCGCCGCCATCGGAAATGCAGCCGCCGCAGCCTGGCTTCGAACCTGCGACCTGCGGGTCAGCAACCGAGTACCTTAACCACTAGACCACCACGGCGGGGCTACTTCCGGAGGCTTCCACTACGGCGTCTCTCATAATCATATGCTTGTTTAGAGGCAATACGTTCCACATATTTAATCAACGTGCTACGTGACGCCAGCAGGCAGAAAACTACCACTCCCATGCTTAAATACACATGCACAATCTACAAAACAAAACAGCAGGCTCAATGGTGTATTAATGTAGCCAAGTTAGTACACAGTATCTGACACATTATTCGAAGGTTCACCCTACAGAACTCGTCAGCGGCAAGTTAGCGTATAGTCTCCTTCACTTACTTTGAATATACATCTAGGTATATGTGAACTGGTAGCGTAACTGCTATATAAGCCCATGGATTCAATAGTTGGCGGCTTGTTACCTCTGTCGCCATGTGCGTGTAGAGGGCATAAGTGCAAAAAATTATGCATATGACCTCCCGACCAGAAACAGTAGCGGCGTCCTGCATTTTTCCTCCATGGCGCGAAAGTGAAACATTTCTTAGATAGTTACCTTTTACGTGTCTTATTATTACGGGATTTTACTGCGCCTAGTGACTGGTTAACTGCAAGGGGGGAAGAAAAGGAAAAAGTGGATTTAGACAGCAAAGCTATTTTTATAGCCAAATGACGTGCTTACTATGTGCACAAAAAACTTCGAAGATGCAATTTTGACACAACTGTTCACGAGTCAAATGGCATAATAGTTCGAAAACTCACGTTGCCCAATCGTCGACAACTAGTGCAGTGATGAAGCGTGGAAACTTGGACAAATTGATAGGATATAACGGAATGTAGGAACAGCGCTACCTAGAAGTAGTTACTTCGTAACTACGGAAACGAAAAAAAACAAGGCCAGAAACAGCGCTCTTTTCTGTCCTTGTTTTTTCGCTTCCGTAGTTAAGAAGTAACTCCTTCTAGGTTGCGCTGTTCCAACATTCAGTAGTGCAGCGAGACAGCCGCTTTAAAGGGCCACTCAACAGGCCCCTTACCAAATTTTAGTTACACCGTGGAAGTTTTTGGGTGTCTGATGAGGAACAATTTTTCACTAAAATTTCTTGAGTCGGTTCACAACGAGCTGAGAAAACTGTTTTTTTTAATGTAGCGTGAAAGGAGGATAGGAGGAGGTGAGCTCGAAACCCTTGCCGCTCCTCCGAGTAGCCTGCGCAAGCCAAATCTCTTCCCTACCTTCTCCGGCATCCGACCGAAAGGTCACGTGCGCATGACGTGCCCGAACAAGCCCAACCACTGTTTTTTTTTCTTGTTGACTAGCGTTGTTTTGAGGTCTACTGCCTGTTTCTGCGGGATGGTTTGGAAACGCTGGCTTAGACGCGGTAGAATAGATTAGCACAATGAGTGTTGTGCCTAGAATATTCAAGGCGCTATAAATGAGTGTGCGAACACATAGGAGCGTTCAGCGGCTGTCGTCTGCTCGATGCGCTGACCGCGGATTCGCTGGGACTCGAACGCACGCGAAGCGCCGGCACATTAGTCCCGCATATCGTTGCGAATCATGGGAAAAAAAGAAAGAACACTCACTTCCATTACTGCATCTAACTATATATCTACAGGTTTACTAATCTCTTCAAGCAAAAAATACATAAACTATACGCATGCTGTGTTAAATAATTTTCGCCATGTCGCGTGCCCCCATTGGCAACGTCAGAGCATAGTCGTCCACGTAGAGGACCAACGTCACTGCACTGCCGTGTACGTAGGGCCAATCATACGCGCACGTCACGCCCTCATTCTCTGGACCCGCACCAGCAAAAGGAAGGGGGAGCAGCGTTCGTCTTAAAATATGACCCATTTCTGCGGCACGTAGCGGTGCAAATTTTGGCAGACGTGATCATGAACGCCATATCCTCGCATTTCACTTGCCAGCTCCAAATTGTGAAACTTGGGGAGTGGCCCTGTAAGAATAGATCAATGACAACCGTAAAGCACAGAATCTCGTTATTTAGCGTGTCGCATTCACTGTCACCAAAGGCGAGGGCACTCCAGCCGTGCGCCAGCGAAAGCAGTCGGCAGTCACAAAAGTGGCTATCTACACATTAGGTGAGCTAGTTTAGCTCTGATATGTCAGCAAAGCTTGTGTTGGGGTTAGTTTGAACATACTGTTGGTAAAGGCGGCGCTGCAAAGTTAGGAACGAAAAAAAAAAGACTAGACTAACACAGAGAAAGCCATTCTAACAAGTGAATTTAATGAAACGAAAACTCAAAAGTGGTGAGGTCACTGGGGTGACAAACAAGGGATAGGGCACTGCAAGCAAACCACGCACAATCCTACCGGGGTGGTATTTATGCCGTGAAACCTGTTCTTCCGTCAAACTCGTCTTGATATATATTGTCACGGTGCAACGTGAACAAAAGGCAGATATACGTTGACCCAGCGATCCTCTTCCTTTTCGTGTTTTCCTCACTTTATGGTTCTTACCTAACGCAAAGGATTCACTGAGTGTTTTTTTTCGTCGCAATACTAATCGTATATGCTAGGTACAAGTTTCAGAGCAAGTAATTACTGAATCATCATCATCATCTTCATCATCAGCCTGTCTACGTCCACTGCAGGACAAAGGCCTCTCCCACGTTCCGCCAGTTAACCCGGTCCTGTGCTTGCTGTTGCCAATTTATACCCACAAACTTCTTAATCTCATCTGCCCACCTAACCTTCTGTCTCCCCCTACCCCGCTTTCCTTCTCTGGGAATCCAGTTGGTGACCCTTAATGACCAGCGGTTATCCTGTCTACGTGCTACATGCCCGGCCCATGTCCAATTCCTCTTCTTTATTGCAGCTATGATATCCTTAACTCCCGTTTGTCCCCTAATGCACTCTGCTCTCTTCTTGTCTCTTAAGGTTACACCTACAATTTTTCTTTCCATTGCTCGCTGCGTCGTCCTCAATTTAAGTTGAACCCTCTTTGTGAGTCTCCAGGTTTCTGCTCCGTAGCTAAGTACCGGCAAGATACAGCTGTTATATACCTTCCTCTTGAGGGACAGTGGCAATCTACTTGTCATAATTTGAGAGTGCCTGCCGAATGTGCTCCACCCCATTCTTATTCTTCTAGTTACTTCAATCTCGTGGTTAGGCTCTGCGGTTATTACCTGCCCTAAGTAGACATAGTCTTTTACAACTTCAAGTGCACTATTACCTATCGCAAAGCGCTGCTCCTTTCTGAGGTTGTTGTACATTACTTTCGTTTTCTGCAGATTAATTTTAAGACCCACCTTTCTGCTCTCCTTGTCTAACTCCGTAATCATGAGTTGCAATTCGCCCCCTGAGTTACTCAGCAATGCAATGTCATCGGCGAAGCGCAGGTTACTGAGGTACTCTCCATTAACTCTTTTCCCTAACTGTTCCCATTCTAGGCTTCTGAGAACGTCCTGTAAGCACGCAGTGAATAGCATTGGGGAGATTGTGTCCCCCTGCCTTACACCCTTCTTTATTGGTATTCTGTTGCTTTCTTTATGAAGCACTATGGTAGCAGTTCATCCCCTGTAGATTTCTTCCAGAATGTTTATATATATTTCATCTACGCCCCGATTCCGCAGTGTCTGCATGACGGCTGATATTTCTACTGAATCAAACGCCTTCTCGTAATCTATGAAGGCTATGTATAGTGGTTGGTTATACTCTGAGCATTTCTCTATTACCTGATTGATAGTATGAATGTGGTCAATTGTTGAGTAGCCTGTTCTAAATCCTGCTTGTTCCTTTGGTTGATTGAATTCTAATGTTTTCTTTACTCTGATAGCAATTACCTTTGTAAATAGCTTGTATACTACAGAGAGCAAGCTGATCGGCCTATAATTCTTCAAGTCTTTGTCATCTCCTTTCTTATGTATTAAGATGATGTTAGCGTTCTTCCAAGACTCTGGTACTTTTCCCGTCAGGAGACACCTCGTAAATAGAGTGGCTAGTTTTTCTAACACAATCTGTCCTCCATCTTTCAGCAGATCTGATGTTACCCGATCCTCACCAGCAGCTTTGCCCTCTGTGCATGCTCTCCAAAGCTTTTCTGACTTCTTCTATCATTACCGGTGGGGTGTCGTCTGGGTTACTGCTGGTTCTTATAGTATTAAGGTCGTGGTTGTCTCGGCTACTGTACATATCTCTGTAAAACTCCTCCGCTATTTTAACTATGCTATCCATATTGGTAGTTATTTTGCCTTCTTTGTCCCTTAGTGCATACATCCGCCTTTTGCCTATCCCAAGTTTCCTCTTCACTGCTTTGACGCTTCCTCCGTTTTTCAGAGCGTGCTCAATTCTCTCCATGTTATACCTTCTTACATCGCATACTTTACGTCTATTAATCAACTTCGAAAGCTCTGCCAGTTCTATTTTGTCTGTTGTACTTGACACTTTCATGATTTGACGCTTCTTAATTAGGTTCTTCGTTTCCTGGGAAAGCTTGCCGGTGTCCTGTCTAGCTACCCTGCCTCCAACTTCCACTGCACACTCCGTGATGATACTCGTCAGATTATCATTCATTGTATCTACGCTAAGGTTGGTTTCCTCGCTAAGAGCAGAGTACCTGTTCTGCAGTGACACTCTGAATTCCTGTACTTTCCCTCTCAGTGCTAGCTCATTGATTGGCTTCTCGCGTATCAGTTTCTGTCGTTCCTTCTTCAAGTCTGGGCGGATTCGAGCCCGTACCATTCTATGGTCACTGCATCTTACCTTGCCAACCACTTCCACATCCTGCACGACTCCTGGGTGTGCAGTCATTATAAAGTCTATTTCGTTCTTATTTACGCCATTAGGGCTCCTCCATGTCCACTTGCGGTTTTCTCGTTTTCGGTAGAAGGTATTCAAAATACGCAGATTATTGCGTTCTGCGAATTCTACTAGTAGCTCTCCTCTGGCGTTTCTAGTGCTGATGCCATAATCTCCTACTGCCTGGTCTCCAGCCTGCTTCTTCCCTACCTTTGCATTAAAGTCGCCCATTACTATAGTATACTGTGTTTTCACCTTACTCATTGCCGATTCTACGTCTTCATAGAAGCTTTCAACTGAAGCGTCATCATGGCTGGATGTAGGCGCGTAAGCCTGTACTACCTTCATTTTGTATCTTTTATTCAGTTTAATTACAATGCCTACTACCCTTTCATTAATGCTATAGTAATCCTCTATGTTGTCAGCTATGTTTCTGTGAATTAGGAACCCTACTCCCAGTTCTCTTCTGTATGCCAAGGCCCGATAGCAAATGACGTGCCCATTCTGTAGCACAGTATAGGCCTCATCTGTCGTCCTAACCTCACTCCGCCCTATTATATCCCATTTAATTTCTTCTAGCTCCTCGAATAATACAACTAGACTTCCCTCACTAGATAACGCTCTAACGTTAAACGTTGCTAAGTTCAAGTTCCAATGGTGGCCTATCCGTATCCAGAGATTCCTAGCACCCTCTGCTGCTTTGCAGATCTGACCGCCGCCGTGGTCAGTTGCTCCGCAGCTGGTGGGCACTGAGGGCCGTGAGTTAATTCACGAATGCCTACGGGAGGGGGTGGCCAGATACTGCACCAGGGTGGCCAATCCTTCTCTGGTGAGATCATCGGTGCGTACCGGCTTTAAGCCGGTACGATCAGACAGTAGTGGGAATGCTCCATGCATGTCTTCCTTATTGTTGTTCAGCAGCGTTGGCGGCCACCCACCACGGAGCCCAACGAGGGGACGCTACAAGTTTACAAATGCTGAAACCTGCAGACGCCAGCCGTACAACGCCACTATAACCCAATGCGCCTAGACCAAGGTAGGCTATTTGCACAGGGTTAACCCTAGCCGCCAGGAAGTTTGGAAGTAAACGGAAGAGAGTAGAAGACAGGACAGATAAATAGTAAGAGATAAAGACGAAGATGTAGGGAGAGAGAGATAGGAAAAGGCGACTGCCGATTCCCCTGGGTGGGTCAGCTCAGGGGTGCCGTCTACGTGAAGCCGGGGCCAAAGGGGTGTGTTGCCTCTGCCGGGGGGCCTTAACGGTCCAATCACCCAGCGTCGGCTCAACCCCCAGGATCCCCTTTTCCTCGGACACGGCAAAGCCACGCACGGCTAGGCGTGGGAGGGAGTCGAAACTCCCCGGTTAGCTCGGGTTCGTGGTGTCGCTACACACCAAACGCCTACTTGCGCAGGCACCCCTGCGGTAATTACTGAATAATAATATTTAAACGTTTAAAAGAATGAAGAATTCAGATCTTTATTCTTTTCGTCTGACTGATAAATTCCTATATTGCGTAGTTTACATCCCTCTGACTGTAGCCCAGAGTAGAGGCACCGAATGATAGAACAACTGATCTGGATATTTTCCATTCCAGGTTTCGAAGAGGTGGTGCTATTAATTTTCTTCTCAATGACCTATAGCCACGACAAGATAGAAAGTAATGACTGATTGTTCCTCCTCCTTACGGAAGATACGCAGAGAATACCACGTTTGAGGTGTTCTATGCAGGTAAATGTTGAGGGAAGTAACCCGGCAGCGAAGTTTAGTTATGGCCACTTACATTATTCTCGACCGCGATAACTCACTTTTCCAGGGAAATAATAGGTGCTTATATTCTGAAGAAGCTTTCAAGACGGGGTCTGATAAGCATTTTTTGAAAGCTGAGATGTGAAATCGTGCAAATGTAACGTATGTTGTCTGTGGGAGAACCGGAATGATTGGCATCAAAAGCGCCACCTTTGCTAAAGAATCGGCGGTTTCGTTTAACAGCCAACCCTTGTGTCCTGGTACACAAATTAAGTGGAGACAATGTAGGTGCGTGGGAGCTAGTACTCTGTAAAGCTTTTCAAGAGGCGTTGCACCAGATGCAGAGAGAGAACTCACACATAATGAGTCAGTGATGATTGCTACTACTGTAATGAAACTGGGTAACTTTTGAAGTACTAATATTATGGCCATAAACTCAGCTGTAAAAACATAGATAAAATCCGGCAGTCGTAACAAAAAAGACCATTGAAGTTGAGGACAAACTATTCCTATGCCAGATTTTTCCTCAGTTTGCGATGCATCTGTTGCAATAACCACATTCGTCAGAAGATAATTTACATGTTCTTGTAATAATCGATTTCAAATTCCGCGAATTAGTAGTTTCCGGCGGTTCGGAATATTATTGTGGTCGACAATGTCTCCGAATTTACGTTCCGTGGTCAAAAGACGCACATCACGAGTTTGTACATTCGGGGAATCGAGTAATGTTTGTGCAAATACGATTTGTGGCTCGCGGAATCCAGTGCGCGGAGAAAATATATCGGGATAAGAGATGAAAACTATTTGAGTGCGGTTAGACAGTGTTTCGTACATTCATAAGAAAGTCTGCACCATAAGGAGGGTAAATCGGTTTAACAGGGGTGGTGTTCTCGCTTCCATGTATAATACTGCATAGGCCACATATTTCGGAAGGCCTAAGCACAGCTGTGAAGCCTCTCGCTCTAATAGGATTTGTGGCCGAAGCGCACCAGAAAAAAGAACACAGCCAAGTTCCAGTACCGGTCATAGGTACAATTTGTAGATCATCAAAAGTGCTTTTCTTTTCATACCTGATCTGCGGCTGCTCAGCCTGCGCATTACACACTTGTCCAGACTCTTTTTGTTGTGCAATACTTATTATGAGCTAGCCAGTTTCGTTGTTCATTACAGATTACTCCGAGGTATTTCAATGATTCCACTTGTGGGATATTCTGCAGTGATCCTCAGCAGCCAAAGAGCAAGATCGCCTTCTTCGTCCTCGAACAGCCAAAGGCCCACTACATGGTGTCCCCCGAAACTCGTTATCGTAGTTTTTCACTGAAAGTACATACGCGTCATTTGCCTAGCTCTCAAAGAGCATCGCCCCGATGGTAGATCAGTAGTTTAGTTTTTAATGACGATAGTCTTTTTTGGGGACCTTCGACGGAAAAGTTTAGGTCGGTCTATCTGTACATTTGTCTGTTTGTCCGCCCTCACGATACCTCAAACGGCACCAAACGGCCATTGATGATGATTGATGTGTAGGGTTTAACGTCCCAAAACCACCTAATGATTATGAAAGACGCCGTAGTGGAGGGCTTCGGAAATATCGACCACCTGGGGTTCTTTAACGTGCACCCAAATCTGAGCACATGGGCCTACAACATTTCCGTCTCCATCGGAAATGCAGCGACCGCAGCCGGGATTTGAACTCGCGACCTGCCGGTCAGCAGCCGAGTACCTTAGTCACTGAACCACCACGGCGGGCGGCACCAAACGGCCAAGCCCATCCGCAGCGCCAACCAATATTGTTCAGGGTTTAACATTCATAGTTGCGCAATTGTGAAATAAAAAGCAAATATTGCGCATATCTGAGGCGCCACATCAACGCTTCGATGTTTTATATGTCTGCCATTATACTGGAAGAGGCACACACAAGTAACTTTAAGGTATGTAGCGTATAAATGCTCTGCGCTGACAGTGCAACACGATGCTCAAAAAGGCGTTTCCAACGCTTTGCTATGACGTCCCGGCAGAGGAACCTGCCCGTTGCTTTGCGTTCTATACCTTATCACCTCCGAGACTGGCGCTCATCTTTCTCCGCGGGCTGCACGCCTTCGTTTTCGAAGATAACTGCCAGATGGCACTTGCGTCTAACGTGCCTCGATGCGCTCGCTTGCCTCCGCTACACGCTCGAGGCAATCTAACGCAGTGCCTGCAGAATACCATTCACCGTTTTTCTTGCGCAGAACATTAAATAAACGCTTTGTTCACTCTCTCCAGACGCAACACTGTCGTCTTTCGACGAGATTTGTGGTGTAACATGCAGAGTTGGAACCAACTTTTTTCCTGTATATCTTGCGCAATCACTCCCTGGCATAAACCTTCATGTGCACTACGTGAACAAGTTCAGGACTGAGCTGGCGACACCTCGTACTACACGAACTATCGGTAACGACCTTGTAATTAACATCACTCAGTCGTCACTGTATTAGGTATTGCTTACAGTATCTCCTTAAGAGCATTTCGGAGACTTCCAGTTTCCGTATGGGCGTCCAAACCCATACACTGTCGCCGGTATGGTAAATGACTGTTCTGTAACTGTTCTGTAATAGGCATTTTAGCGGCCCGCGTCGTTCTCTTGCTGCTACTGGATTCGTAAGTGCGCTCATTTACTTGCTGCTTCCATGCGTTTTGTAGACATCTCGACGTTCGAGTCGATTTCGTCACATTGGTCTAATAGCATCGCATCTATTATTGTCCGTACTTCCATCCTTGAATAAGGCTGAACAGGGTAATCCACATTGTTTCTTGCTTGACCGTGTTGAATGCAAACGTGATATATGGCAATATTTTGTCCCTATTTTCTGTCTTTGACCTTTTCATACAATGAAACCTCGTCTACAAGGTTTTGTTCAGAAGCTCCGTAAGCCTGTTCGTTTGCGGCTGGTAGGCGATGGTCTAACGATGGGTTGTTTCACTCAGCATCAAGACTTGATCCCAAAGAGCTGCCGTAAATGCGGTTCCTCTGTCTGTGATCAGAGCGATTGGTGCATCATGCCTCAATATAACATTCTCAATAAAAGATTGTGCCACCACCGCTGCTGTACCTCTCTGGATAGTCTTTGTTTCAGCGCATATTGGTTTAGGTAATCAGTAGCGACAATAACCCTGTGGTTTCCGGAAGTAGAAGTAGGAAGCGGATCCAAAACATCCACGCCAATCTGGTCTAATGGTGTTCTTGAGATGTCCACGGGCTTCAGGAGGCCAGCTGGTTTAGTCCGCGGTGACTTCCGTCGCTGGCAGTCGAGGCAAGTACGAACGCGTTGCTTTATGGCTATGTTCAGTCTTGGCCAGTAGTATCATTGCCGTACTCTGGCCAACATTCTCGTGTAACCTAAGCAGCTTGAAGTCACCACTTGTGACATGCTTCGAGTGCTTCGGTGTGAAGGGGTGCTGGGCTAACGAGCAAATGGGCGGATCCTCTTGAAGAGAAGTTTCATTTGTTTAATACTCCGCCCCGTAATCAAAATGTTGACATTGCTCTTACGAAAACAGTCGGTGCCTTGTGAGATCTGCAATTCAAGTAATTATACTAAGGCAAGCCACTCAAGGTCGCACGTTGTTGCTATGCAATGGCAGTCATAATGAGAACACCGAGGAATGCTGTGTACTCATCATCGGGTAGAGTTGCCGATTGTTGCCGAGTTAGCTGCATAAACAGCCAGCGTTCATATGTCGGTTTCCTGACTTGCGTACGACCACCATGTCGCCCTCTTCCAGCCTGAGACTCCAACGCGCTGATTGCCCGGTAGGATTTGTAAGATTCGTCAACCAGCACAGTGTATGGTGGTCGCTGATGACTTTGGAAGGGCGGCCGTGTAAATACGGGCGAAGGTTTGTGACCTCCCTTACCACGGTGAGGCATTTCTTCTCAGTCGTGGAGCAATTAGCCTCAGCGCGTGTTAGTGCTCGGCTTGCATAGCCAATTTTTCTTTCTGTGCCTTCTTGCAGCTTCAGAAGCAGAGCTCCCAGACCAACATTGCTGATACCTGTGTGTAGCATCGTTGGGGCTTTCTCGACAAAGTGGGCACACACTGGAGGCTTTTGTAGTCACTGGCACAGGTTCTTCAGAACAGCTTCTTCTTCGCTGTTCCACTCTAAGACAACGTCTTTCTCGAGGCGGGTTAATGGTGGTGCGATGCGTGCGAAGACCGCGATGAATCGCCTAGAATACGCACAGAGGCGTATTCTAGGCGACAGCCTTATTATCAGTCGGTACGTGGAACTGTACAACGGCTGCGATTTCTTTAGGATCAGGACGAACGCTTGCGTGACTGACGACGCGGCAAAGAAATTGCAGTTTTTCATAGCAAAGGTGGCACTTTTCAGGTGTCAACGTCAAGCCCGTGGACCGTATGGCTTGTAAGAACACCTTAGGCATTTTAAGGTGCTGATCAAATGTTGAGGCGAAAACTATGACATCATCAAAGTAGACCAAGCAGGTTTTCCACTTAAACCTAGAAAGCACGGTATCCATGAGACTTTGAAAGGTAGCAGCACTGAGTATAAAAATGAGCAAAAATTTAATATATACAAGTTATCTGGTGTCAGAAAAGCAGTCTTTTCTCGGGTCTACCTCGATTTGACAATACCCTCTCCTCAAGTCCATCAGTGAAAAGTAACGAGCATGTCGAACTCTGTCGAGAGAGTCATCTATACGAGAAAGTGGATACACATCTCCCTTTGCCACATGATTCAGCATTTTGTAATCTACACAGAATCGCAGGCTGCCATCTTTTTTTAATAATGAGGACCACACGTGAAGCCCCCGGGTTTTAGGGCAAAGCTCCTTATAGCGGCACCCATTCGTCCCTCGTAGCCGCTGTAGTATGAAACAAGTATAACATTTTGACCTTCAAGGTGCTGTCGGTGAGAGATTTCTTGTGTGCGTTGTTCAACAATAAAAAATAGTGCTCAATGTACTTGCCACTGACTGCTAATGGGGATTGTGAGAAAGGAGCGTTCGGCTTTTAGTTAACGCGCACGCTGCGATCCCCATTAGCAGCCATTGGCATGTACATTGAACACTATCTGAGAAGATAGGGTTGCTACGTTATACTCGCTGGGTGTAACCTCTTTAGTTTTAAAAAAGGTGTATCGAGCGTTGATTCGCAGTGCCATGAATGCAATGAACTAGTATATACCACGAATAAACTCGAGGTGGTAGAAGGTAGTAAGCACACCTGAAGCGCAAGCCGTAAGAAAGTGCGCGTGTGCCACTTCTTGTTCAGTCCTTGGAAAGTCCGCTTCATGGTGGTGCTTCTATAAGGGGAATATATGATGAAAAGACACTAGATGGTGGTACTTGGAGTGTTGAATAGATGAACAAACGGACACACAGACAGATGCATCGATGGACGCATGAACGGACGCAGGGGCGGATGCATGGACGAACGCAGGACCGAACGCACGAACAGACGCGCGCATGGACGAGCGGATGGATGCATGAACGGTCAAACAGACGGACGCATGGACGGGGGGAAGGAAGAATGAATAGACGGACGAATGCTTCACCCCACTCTCCATCATTCACTCTGTGGATATGCTGGTAATTTTTTTTCATGGCTGAATGACGCCCGCTTCAAGCATTTTGCTGATTTGCTCTTGTATCACTTCGCGTTCTTTCGGAGCCACGCGATAAGGGTTTTGGTAAATTGGCCTCGCCATGTCCTCGATACTTATCCAATGCTTAAAGGGCCACTCACCAGGCCCCAGACCGCATTTTAGTTAGACAGTGGAAGTTGTTGGGTGTCCAATGAGGAACATTTTACCACAAAAAGTTTTCAAATCGGTTCATCACGAGCGGAGAAAACAGGTTTTTCGAAGCGGTGCGAAACGAGGATGAGAGGAGGCGAACTCGAAACCCTTGCCGCTCCTCCGCGTAGCCTTCGCAATCCAAACCACTTCCCCACCCTCTCCAGCATTCAACAATGAGGTGACCTGCGCATGACGTGCCCAAACAAGTCCAACACCCGAACTCACGAGCGGCGTTGCTGTGTTGACCAGGGTTATTTTTTGGTCTTCTGCCTGTTTCTGCAAGGTGGTTTGGAAATGCTGGCTTAACGCGCTTGAGTAGTTGAGCACAATGAGTGCGCGAACGCGTAGGAGTGGTCCACAGCGGTCGTCTGCTCAATGCGCTGACCGCGGGGACACGAACGCATGCGAAACGCTGGCACATGAGCCCCGCATCTCGTAGCATTTTTACGGGAAAACTGAAAGAAAAACGTGAACAATTTTTATCGCGTTTCAATTTTCATTCCAAGTTTTATTAGTGTCTTAAAGCGAGAAATACATAAAGTGCGCATGCTACGTTAATTATTTTTTGCCATGTTGCGTGGTATACTGCTGCCAACGTCGGAGCAGAGTCCTCTACGTAGAGCACCAACGTCATTGCATTGCTGTGTACGTAGGGCCATTCCTACGCCCACGTCATGCCCTCATTCTCTAAGTGTGCACCGGCAAAGGGAAGGGGGAGTGGCGCTCATCTTGAAATTTGACCAAATTCTGCGGCGCGTAGCATTGCAAATTTTGGCAGACGTGATCATGAACACCTCGTGTACGCATTGCGCTTGTCATCGCAAAATTGTCAAACCTGGTGAGTGGCCCTTTAAAGGCGTGCGGCCAACTCTTCATGTTGTTAAAAAGCAGTCTTGTAATTCGGCCAGGAGCTCAAGAAGCCTTTGTCGCTCATTCTTAAGCAAAGTAGTGCTAAGGTCAAGAACTGGTGTGGAAATAAGTTTTGGCGCCTCGTCGACTACTGCCAACCAGCCTTCGCCGTCTGTGATATCGTCGAAGTAAGCGACGGCCATGCCTTGTGGAAAGTGCTGGCGCTCAGCAGTAAAATTTGCCATAAGCAAGTCCGTGCGTCCAGCGGCGACACTGACGATACCTTTTGCGACGGAAATGTCGTCTGTGGAAAGGAGCGAGCTTATTGTGTCTGCAACTCTTTTCGCCGTAAAACTGGACAGCGGTTGCCACAGAAACAAGCGTGCATGATTGAGGAGCGAGAACCACATGGTCCTCATTTAGACGAAATGAGTTTAGTCGCACATTTGGACAATCAGGTATGCCCGGACTGTTGCAGAACGTGATCAAGCTGTCTGGAATGTTGATAACAGCACCTTACTTTCGTAAGTAGTCCAAACCAGTAATGATTCTTGCAGCATGAGGCGAGAACGATGAACGACACAACGAAATAAGAACCTCCGATGTCAATTCTCGCTGTGCATCATCCAGAGGGCATCAATAACTGACCACCTGCCATTCTTTTTGGGGGCCCTGTCCATTGCATCTTCACTTTCTTGAGGCGGACGGCGACGTCCCGACTGATATTCAAAAAATGGGTACCAATATCGAGAAGACTGTCACTTTTTAATGATCAAAAAAAAAACACTAAGGTTGGCAGTCAGAATGTTGCCCCTCTCATGTTTTGTGGGCTTTAGAGTTGCGTGTAGGGGCGGGGGTGGTTCATCCTCATCTTGAGAACCTGGAGCCTAACCGCCGGAGGTCACCGCCCTCAGTTTTCCCGGTGCGGGCTGGGTGACCTTCTTGTGTTAAGGTCCGCGAAGATACGTCGGTGTGACGAAGGCGAATGCGCGAGAGGAGGAGAACGGCATCGACGTACTTAACCCGGCTTGTGAAAAGGTACTGGGTCCTCGTTAAAAGTATGGTAGTCTTGAAAGTGAGAACGAGCTCCTTGGAAAGAGGCGTCCTCCCGGCGTGGTATGTATTTTTCGTTCGCACGTAGATCGTCAGACCATGTTCGAAGAGGGCGAAACGAATCACTGCGGTGCCAGCAGTGACGGGCAATATTGTCTACACCTCCGCAGTTGAAGCATAGTGGACACCGGTCGATCGTGTGCCAGCCTCTGTTCTTCAGAGCGATGTACGTCTGAGCATCCCCTCTGGCGACGATGTCCATGGTGCTGCTGTGAACGGCTGGTGGTACGACGGTAGGCTTAGTGGTCGGCTCAGGGTCTGCTCTTGCGGCGGTGACAAAGGGGTCATTGTCGCTGGGCGTATGGTGGCGATTTAGCAGATGCTGAACGTCAGAGAGCGTCGGTATAGCTCATTTGATGGTGCTCGTCATCAGGACTAGTGGTTGAAAACGCGTGGCGGCTTTCATTGCGCACAAGTTCAGTGATGAACGCAATGGAAGTAACAGCTACAGGAGTCCTGAGCTTCTGTAGTTCTTCGCGAACTATCCACCTAATGAGGCCTCGAAAGGAGCTATGATTCTCAAGTATGGCGGCTGCATTGGTTGGGGCGCTGCTAGACATTCGGTCATACTGCCTGCATTGTTGATGAAGGACCCACTCAATAGCCGTAGCCTCCTTGATTAAGCCAAATACGGTGCTTGAAAGGTAGCGCCGTGGCCGGGTGAATATTTCCTCTTTATCGCCGCACATGAGGTAGCTGAACTTCCTATCTTCAGTCATGTTCGGGTAAGCTTGACGAAAAATGCGAGTCATACCCTCACCTAAGATTGCAACGGTTTCATCGACGCTGGTGAACGTATCGATGAGCTGTTGTCGCAAGTGACCCTAAGTTGACAGACTGGCTTCTCTGTTCTCATGCCAAGTACGAGTACCGCTGTAAACATGAAAATAGGCGCGTGAGAGCTTTTCCTGCTCCTGTTCATTACTTTTGGCAACACGCTCATAGACCTCAAGCCTGTCGCCAATGTCTGCATGGGCGCTGCCACTAAAGTGATCGGGAATTAGCGTTTAAAACACGGTTACATGAGAAGGGTGTCTCGGTGGGGGGCATTGGGGCGCCTGTTGTGGACTGGTGTTGGCCATTTGATAAAGTAAGCGGTTCTTGGGCGGTGCCAGAGAGCGAGTGAATTCTGGCGCAAGGTCTAGCAGCCGTCTACTGAACCGGTGCACTGGAGTTGCGATAGGTAGCAATGCGTCCGGGCCGCATGTTTCCGTATCATATCCTAAGCGATGCATGGTGAAAATGCAGCGCCGCTATTGGCTGGAGGTGGTCACATGATCCAAACGCGCTTCTGGTCTTTTGGTTTCTTTTTTTCTTTCAACAAGATCGCTGGGTGCTTAGACGCAAGTTTTGCAATATGCCGGTGTCAAGCCTGTTGAAGCTGTACGCTCGTAGAAATAACGCCGGAGTGTGTGGGCTTTTCACTGACAGTGCCACTGAAACGAGTTGTGCTCTTAGACAGCTAGTGTGCTCGGAATTTTTATTTATATATTACGTGTGGGTTTGTGCTGCCTGCCGGCGAAGTGAACTACTTCGGATGTTGACTGTTTTAAGGTATGTGGGTTGTATCACCTGAAGAATTGGTGCTGTGGTCTTCTGTTCCGCGCGTAAACTAGCACGGAAAGAAACTTGCTTCGATGTTCGTCGTTTTTTGACGGGGTTTTGATTTTGCTACACCATGCGTTCACCGAGGGGTTGTTTGCCATCTTTTTTCTCTTTATTAAACGCGGCACACGGCCAGCTTGCGCGCTGTTAACACGCACAGGGATTATGACACTCATATAGCGTTGTAAAACGTTTGTATCCTAGACGTGCCCCAGATCCAACTCCGCATTTATGAAGGACACTGAAATGCGCATGGCGTGGGCCTTACGGCATTAAAACGTAGATAGCACAGTGGTTCCTCCCAAACTGATGGGTAAACTAACGTCCGAAAATGTGTTGGGCAGTTTTAAAATTGGACTTATGAAGAAGAGAATGGTATATTCTATCTCAATGCATGCATATTTCTGTCATGTTGAATGAAGCATGCAGTGCAAGTAGTAGAGTTCACAGTCGATCATGTAACTTGAATATTCAAAAAAGTGTATCGTGAAACAATAAATGGCTACTAAATTCAGAACCATGGTTGTAAAGTACAGCACAGACACACGAGGTATTCGCAGATAGGTATTTGAAAAGTTCTATGCATTTTTATTGCTGTCACTGAGCATATAATACACAAAAGCGTTGTTGATACTAATATATACAAATGAACTGCGAAAAAATCATTTAGCGAAAAAAAAAGAACTGGCAAGAAATTAGTGAAATATTACACAGTATGAAAAGACAGGCTGAAGGGGAGACAGACATAATCACTCGTTAAAAATTATAAAATAAAATGCTTTACACTGCCTGGACTTCTAAAAATGACACAGTTTGTGAGTTACTGCATACACCTGTCTCCTTTTTTATGCACTTTCATGTCATTTATTTCGTACACGTTAAAGAACCCCAGGTGGTCTAAATTTCCGGAGCCCTCCACTACGGCGTCTCTCATAATCATATAGTGGTTTTGGGACGTTAAACCCCACATATCAATCAAATCATTTATTTCTTCACTGTGTTTCAAAACCAATTAGTCCACGAATACATTAACAGCAAATACGTTTCCTAAACCATGACTATGTTTGAAAGAAATCGCCATGTGGAAGAAGAGTACTTCATAATGCATGTTAACTAAAAGAGACATAATGTCATGATAACATAAAATGACCCTTCTGTTTTCAATTTGACATACCGTGCAGCAGCGAAAGTTAAACGATTTTGGCTGGAAGCTGTACTATAACCCTACAATACGTGCAGCGGTGTTCATTTTAGAACAAATTGCGTGTTCTAATACTTTTCACAGATGACATGAAATCGTAGCATAACGCCAATCACAGAAAGATATGTGCTCCTACTTTTTGTTCAAGCCCCCGCCGTGGTGGTTCTAGTGGCTGAGGAACTTTGCTACTGACTCGAAGGGCGCGGGATTTAATCCCAGCTGCGGTGGCTTCTTTGTCGATCGAGGCAAAAATGCTAGACAGGTACGTTGGTTTTACTGTCCGAAAACCACCATATGATTATGAAAGACGCCGAAGTACAGCGCTTCAGAAATTTCGACCACCTGGGTTCTGTAACGTGCACCCAAATCTTAGCCCACGGTCCTATAGAACTTCCGCCTCCATCGGAAAAGCAGCCGCCACAGCCGGGATTCAATCCCGCGACCTTCGAATCAGCGGATGAGTACCTTAGCCACTAGACCACTGTGGCGGGGCGAGGCCTAAATGCTTTAGGCCCGCGTGCTGAGATGTGGGTGCACGTTGAAAAAGCCCAGGTGGTCAATTTTTCCGCAGCTCTTCACCGCCTCTCATTATCATATGGTCGTTTTGGGAAGCTAAACCCCACATATCAATCAATCAATCAATCAATCAATACCTTTTGCTCGAGTAGTTTCTGTACAGTCCACCCAATGTAGCTCTCTTTACAGTTCATCTACAGCTTAGCTAGTTTTAATCGTTCGCCTAGTGACTTTTTGCATGATATCATGTTATTCAGCAAGCATGAACTCCCCTAGAAATTGCTGTTTAACATTAGTCTTGCCTTGGAGGCTTACAATACATTTTGGTAAGCACAACAGGCTTGAGCTTTAACATTTGATTTATTTAGTGAGTCATTTATTTTTTGTTTTTATTTGCTTGTCTCGTACACACTTCTGCCCTTGGGCAGGAGCGAATCTAAAACAATACAGTGTACTTACAGAGATACAGTGTACTTTTTTGTTGAACTAATCTAAAGGAAAAACAACCGCTTTTTTGAGAAAGGCACAAAAACTTTGCATTGTCATACTATTTTCATTAGTGAACCTTGCACATTGCATTAATTAGGAAGAGCCTGTGCTCAAATACCACGACATATGTCATTCTTTCGGCAGTATGAGTCCACGTGGTACATTCATCAATCATTTGTTTATTTCCTGTAGGTTTCGAGGGTAGTTGTAAAGGAGCTGCGTGTTCAGATATCTCTTACAGCAAACGTGCTCCCACCACCATGTATCCTATTCGACATAGGAGGACCTTACAAAATATGGGTACATTCTCCAGGGATATCTTTTCGTGAATCGACGTCTGCGAAGTGTTTTCTGGGCACTCAGGTGTCTTTTTCTTCTTTTCCCACTTTGCTAAGCTTGTTAAATGTCGTTCAATTCACAATATGCCCTGTTTTAGATTCGTACTGTAAATGTGCAGATAGAAAATTGGACAAAAATATAACTTGCCGCGAGCAGAGACCGAATTTGCAACCTTCGAATAAAACGTTCGATGCTCTACCAACTGAGCTATCACGATGGCCATCTTCCCGTCCATTTAAGGGGGTATATGTGAACTAAACGTGGGAGTGTGGCCAGTAGCCATGACGGCAAGTGTGGAACACTTTTTTGTGTATATTTGGCGTCGCGTAGTCCGTGAGCTTATATAAGCTGGTAGCTGATCAATTATTTCTCGTTTACTACCTGAAGGCACCAAGTCTGCCCGAACAAAACGTTCGCTACGAACGAAGAAAATAAGTACGTTTAAAGGCTTTTTTGTTTGTTAGACACAATAATAAAGAGATCTAACCGACCAACATGCTATTTGACATGATTGTTGATTACATCTCAATAATAATGTGTCTAACAAAAAAACTAGCCCTTAAGTGCACTTCTTTTGTTAGGAATTATTGTCTGTTAGATCTCATCAACATTTTGTATAACAAAGAAAACAAACCCTTAAATGTACTTTGTTCCTTTATTGATTTTGACACTATGGTCCTGATGGCCAACCTATTGAGGTTACTACTTAGTTATGCATGCCTCACTCACTTTGATGAATGCATTGCTCGCCAGCATGTACGTAAGCATGTTCAAGTTATAATAAGTTCAAGTTCTAGCACCGATAAACAATTAATTAGTTCATATGAAAGGCTTGGAGATGGAACTCTCTGCCTTTTACAAACCGAGGTACACTTAGCCCAAGCCACTTAGAAGTTTAAAATGTGCTATTCACAAAACACATTTCCTTACCTACGTTTCTGTAGCATCAAGTTTAATTGCAATGGCATCGAGTCGAGTTGAATGAACAAATATTCGCAAATTGCAATCGTATTTTTTTGTTTTCACCGTAGCTGAATAAGATTGCACTCATACACGAGCGAAATCAGGCCCTAGGGTTTCTCGCGTCGTGGCAAACACACAATCTCATGATAAACATCACGCCATTAGGACATGCACACGCTCCCAAATTTACGTTGAGCATCACTTCGCCCATCGCCACACAATCCGCGCATACACCACTTCGTTCATAGTGAAACGATCCACGTATACATTGCCAGCAACAACGAAAACATTCGGCAGCAAAAATCTTAAACATATCGGCGTACGTCATGTCTGTGGTGCATGGGCGCATCAATCTATACAGAGGAGGGCTTCAGCGTCGCAGCACGAACAAAAGTTTCTTGCGTCGTGTCAAATACATGATAACGCGCCAAGGGGCATGTGCTACAAACTCCCAGTTTAATTTTAAGCACCACTGCGTTCATTGTAAAACGATCTGCTCAGCCACGCGCAACACATGTCGGTAAAAATCCTAAAATTCTACGAAATACAGCTTCAACCAGCTTCGCAAAACCACTCTGTGGGTGCCATCATCTTGCTTGAAAAGCAACGAAAATGAACAAAAAAGACCGAAAGTGCGTTTAGATCACGTGACCGCTTTCAGCCATATCGGCCACGCATTCTCCCTATATATCTCTTGGGATATGATATGGCAGCACGCCTCCGGCCTAATGAACGGCTCCCAGTGGGAGTGTGGAGCATCAGCCAGGTAATTTTCTTAATGATGATGATGACGATGATGATGATGAGGGTGTAACGTTCCAAAACCACCATATGAATATGAGAGACGCCGTAGTGGAGGACTCCAGAAATTTCGACCACCTGGGATTCTTGAACGTGCACCTAAATTTGAGCACACGGGCCTACAACAATTACGCCTTCATGGAAAATGGAGCCGCCGCAGCCGTGATTTGATCCCACGACCTGCGGGTCAGCAGGCGAGTACCTTAGTCACTAGACCACCGCGGCGGGGCCACAGCAATTTTCTTGTCTTGTGTTGTCACCTAGAAAATCCTGGCTCATACCCACAAGGAGGGTTGGCCACACTGTAATTCAGCAGCCGAACAGCAAGATCACTTTCTTCATTCTCGACAGCCAAGGCCCAGCTACACGGCGTCCACCAAATCCCCTTATCGTTGTTTTTCTCTACCAATACACACGCGTCAATATTTGTCTCTCTAAACATGCCACTTGTCTATCTGTGAGTGCTACTGACGGTGTGCCAACGCATGCGCCAAACTTTCCAGACATCATAGAGTAAGCTTCGATGATTGCTCTTCTGATTTTTTTTCGCTGTAAGAAAAAGCAGTAGTTTCCACGAAGTTTGTGTTATATTTGCAATCAAATGTACAACGCGAACCAAAGACAGGCGGATTATAGGGGCCCAGACATTTATCTACAATTCCTCCAGTGATGTTGTAGACCCGTTGTAATAACGATCAAAGCCTTCCGTTCTATGTCAAGGGCACGAACACCTAGAATTGGTGTTTATCGTTGTAGACGGTCGGAGCATAAAAAAAAATTGCCCGCAGCTTCCCTCGCGGGAACACTGAGAAGGATGCGGAAGCATGTAATTGGTTAACGGGTGTTAAATTGCGACTTACTTGGGTCGATGGCTAAATTGGTTAACGTGGTTGTGAAATGGGGTGGTAAATGAGTGAACATGTACGGCACGTATGCGAAAGGGCGGTGTTTTATTTATTGCGACGAACTTTGAGCACGATGGCTTTGTGGTCGGTAAAGTAAAGAGTGAGTACAAACCAACGGACGAGCGGCAACTGAGCGAGCGAGCGCCGACCTTGAGTATATATACAGCGCGACGGCGCATGCGCTGTCAGCTGTCGAATGTTCTCGAAGGAGAAGCGCGCGCGCGGCACAGATGGCGACGGCGCGACGGCGCATGCGCTGTCAGCTGTCGAATGTTCTCGAAGGAGAAGCGCGCGCGGCACAGATGGTGGGCGACGGCGCGACGGCGCATGCGCGCGCGTCAGCTGTAGAATGTTCGAGAAGCGGTGCGGACGGCGCGGACGGCGCACTACAAGGCGCGAGTATAAGATGCTTCCGCATCTAATAGGAAAGATGTGTTTTTAGACCTTGTAGCTACTGTGAATGCCGATATAACTTTTGGCGCTGAGTCGCGGCTCGACGAAATTATTTAAAACGCAAAAGTGTTTTCTTCACATAGGAACGTCTATCGCAAAGATTGCGATGCGCGCGGCAGGCGAGTTTTCATATTGCTTAATGACAGATTCAACAGCGCGTGTTTATCAATCGCCAGCCTTCAGCATGAAGCCGTGTGGTGTAAAACTGAGCTGTCATAACCGCAGCACGTAATGGTTGGCTGTTTTTATCGGCCGCCTAGCTTCATCAGTGCGCAGCCATTGAAAGCTTTGTCTGAAGCACTGGCTACGTTAGGAAATAAATACATTTTTTTAGAAGGCGATTTCAACCTCCCGCATGCTTACTGGATAAATCATGCTTGCCTTGCGCTCGCGGTCTTGTTCGTACTTAGCACTGAAAGAGCTCATTACGGAACACAGATTGCATCCGTTCCTTGCATCTCCCACAATGCGCCCTGGGAGCCCCACCACGGTGGTCTAGTGGCTAAGGAACTCGTCTGCTAACCCGCAGGTCGCGGGTTCAAATCCCGGCTGTGGCGGCTGCATTTCCGATGGAGGCGGAAATGTTGTAGGCCCGTGTACTCATATTTGGGTGCACGTTAAAGAACCCCAGGTGGTCAAAATTTTCGGAGCCCTTTACTATGGCGTCTCTCATAATCAAATGGTGGTTTTGAGAAGTTACACCCCAGAAATCAATCAATGTGCACTGGGAAAGGTGCTAACATAATAGATCTTGTTTTTGTAACCATCCCACCTTTAGGAGGTCAGTTACAACTATGACTGGGATTAGTGATCATGACGTGGTAGTTAGAAGTTTGGTTTGCCCAAAACTAGCTTACAAAACTGTCAGCGCGAACCATTTATTTTTATGAAAACTGTAACTATGAAGCACTATCCTCCAAGCCTACTTCGTTTTTCACTTCGTTGCAAGAATGCCCTTCGATCATAAATAGCACCAGTCTGTGGGAACTCTTCAAAACCGAGCTTGCTAGTTTTATCAGCAGTCATGTACCTTCCAAAGTTATTTCCGGAAAAACGAAGAGCTGACAAACGCTAGATTACCGCAAGTCTAAGGAAGTTAACAATAAAAAATATCGCACTTTCAAACGCTTTCGTTCATCAGAAATTGTCGATGTCCAAGAAAAATTTTTTGAGTCATGTCGACTGGTAAAAACAACAATTAGGAGAAGGCAAAGATTGTTTTTTTCTTCCCTGAAAGGAAAGTTGATTACTAATCGCACGGAAGTTATGAAATATGTGAAATCGAATAAGATGGACCATTGCGGCATTCCGGACATACCAGATGGTGAAACAACCTTTTCGAAAGATGCATAGAAGGCAGTCTGAATAAACCAATATTTTTAATCTCTGTTTTCCGAACCGTTTCAAGATGGAATGCCATGTAAGACAACACAGCAATTTGAATCTATGAATGACAATGTTATTTCGGCTAATGATGTGTGTACTCTTTTTGAGCGACTTCAACCAAACTCCGCTCCGGGACCGAATGCGATTTCTAATGACGTATCAATGAGGTGTGCATGTGCTCATTCACCATTTTTAGCCGTCTTATTTTCAAAATCGCTTGATGGTCAGAAACTGTTTTTAAATGAAACCTACCAAATATTGTACCAATGGCTAAGTCTGGAAACAAAACTAATGTTGCCAACTACCAGCCATTTTCTTTGACCAGCGTACGTGTTAAAACTCTTGAACACGTTATAAGTAGTGGTATTATGAAACACTTCGAGAGAAATATTTTTTTCTGTACATTTGATTGATTGATATGTCGGGTTTAACGTCCCAAAACCACCATATGATTATGAGAGACGCCGTAGTGGAGGGCTCCGGAAATTTCGACCACCTGGGGTTCTTTAACGTCCACTCAAATCTGAGCACATGGGCCTACAACATTTCCGCCTCCATCGGAAATGCGGCCGCCGCAGCCGGGATTTGAACCCGCGACCTGCGGTTCAGCAGCCGAGTACCTCAGCCACTAGACCACCGCGGCAGGGGCTTTTTTGTACATTTCAGCATGGTTATAGGTCTGCGTGGTCTGTCATGTGTACACAACTGTGCGAATTTTTCATGGTGTTTTAAGTTCATATGATAAGTGTTATCAAGGCATTTTGGTGTTTGTAGACTTTAAGCAAGCCTTTGACAACGTTACGCATGCTCTTTTATTACATAAATCATCTTTTTTAGGCCTGATTGCATCTGTTCTTGGTTGGTTGAGTGATTATGTAACTTCTGCAAAACAGTCCGTCCGAGTAAATGGTTCGTCTCCTTCATACGTCAGCCTATTTTTGTGATGCTACAGGGTAAAGTGTTGGGTCCTTTCCTCTTTTTGGTTTAAATAAAAGTTTTGTCAGAGACGCTAACATTAAACGTGAAGCTGTATGCGGATGATTGTGTTATTCATAAATAAATACACAGTATGGACGATATTGGTGCATTACAACGCGTTCTTGACACTGTGGTAAGTTGGTGTGAAAAATGGAAGATGTGCTTGAATGTAAACAAGAGCTGCCTCTTACTTTTACTAGAAAACACAAACCTTTTCATTCATCCTACAGCTTGTCAGGCGCAATACTTGACCGTGTGGAACATTTTAAAATACCTTGGTCTGCCGATTTCTCTTAGAAAAAGCATATAGGGTACGTAACTGGCAAGGCGAACGGTGTGTTAAACTTTATTAAACGCAATTTCAAGTCTGCCCTAAAAAGTATGAAAGAGTCTTCGTAAGTTATAAATGGCCGACTTATCCTTGAATATGCCCTTACAATGTGGGATCCTCATGGTCAAACTCGAATCTATAAACTTGAATGCATAGAAAACCACGTGGCACGCTCAATCAGAAACAATTACAACTTCAACTCTAGTGTTACATGCAATAAGAATAACAGAATGGAAGCCTCCTAAGCAGCGCAGAAAATTCTAGCGCCTAATGTTTTTCCATTGTACATTCAGTGAAGAAATTCGCATTAACAAGAGCTTAAACATGATCAGCCCACATTACGTGTCAAAAAGAAATGCTCACTCAAAAAAAAAAACGCGAGGTCAGCAGCCCTAATGAGGCCTTTGCCTATCTTTTTTTTCCTTTTACCATTCGGGAATGGAATCATTTGGATGCGTGTGTTGTTGATATTCCATTCATCACTACAAGATTTGTGCTTTTTGTGAATGCGCAGGAGTTGCTGCACAAATGTATGCCAGTTTCGACGGCGCAAACGTGCGCTTTGTTTGACTATAATACTGCTTTTTTTTGCTCATCCCCCTACAATATTGCCTACTTAGGCGGTGTAAGTTGCAGTAATAAATAAATAAATCAATAAATGAGTAATATAGCACCTCCTACGGCACCTTATCAATCCTACACACTCATGCACAACGTCACATCATATTAGATTCCTAGTTCACAGCTCAACGCTTTTCCCTGACAGTATTCTGGACCGACTCCGCACAACGCACAAAAAACCCTGCACCTCCTACCCTCTCCCACTCTACACAGGAGCCCCGAATAAGACTCTGGACAAGAAAGTTTCAGAGCAACAGGTTCGCATGGCCCTCCAGAACAAATGCACAAACTCCGCACCGGGAAAAGACGACATAACTAGTTCTATGCTCCGTAAACTGGATGATCAATCGATTGCCCAGTTTACCGAATACTTTATTAAATGCTGAAAAGAAGGCACCCTGCCACAATCCGGGCGCAATACCAACATTATCTTTATCCCTACACACTAAGGCAAAGGTATGTGTGGTTTGCCCTTTCAGGGACTAATGGGGCTGCCAGAACAATTATTCTCTTTAAGGACTAACGGCACCAGGTCTAACTGGTAGTCCCCACAGACGAGCGCAAGGACTGACTGACTGACTGACTGACTGACTGACTGACTGACTGACTGACTGACTGACTGACTGACTGACTGACTGACTGACTGACTGACTGACTGACTGACTGACTGACTGACTGACTGACTGACTGACTGACTGACTGAAGTGATCTTTATTTTGTCCTGAGAAGACAAGTCCCATTTAGGGGGCTCGTCCGCGGGCCGCGACCACGACGGGACCGGGAGGTGGAACTCGACGGCCAGGTCATGGGCTCTCTGGACAGCCCGAAGTTGATCTTCCTCTTTTGGACTTGTGAGGAGAGCGGTCCGCTGTTCCTCCGTGGCTGGAGACCCTGCAGCCGCGCGCTTCATGACTCATTGCTACAGCATATGTTGCAAATCGCATCTCGGGAACCCACATCGAAGGCAGCCTGGCTTTAATTCACAAATAAAACGTGAATAAGAGATAAGTTAAGGGTAAGCACCTGTTTGCAAGAGACGTAAAGTGGGAGTTCGCGGTCTCGTTAGATGAGGATGAGTTAGAGGAAGTTTTCTGTGCTGAAGGCGGTAGTGCTGACGAATTTCCTTGTACGTTAGGAGCAGATCCCGCTGCCATGGCTCGCCCTTGGGCCATGGGCCGCCCTCTCTCCTGGCATGGCAAGTAAGGTCTCGCGCCTGGGAGTAAGCTAGCTCACTAGCGTTAGGGATGAGGGGGTGAGCGTCTTGGCCCACGTGGCTGGGGAACCAGATCAATTGTTTAGTATCGGCCCACGTTGCACGCAACAGCACGCGGGCTGCTTCTTTACAAACAGTGGCGGCGCGAAAGGCCCATGCTGCGGCTTTGGAGTCTGTGTAGACTATTGTGCGATCCGTCGTCGCCAAAGCTAATGCCATAGCTACCTGTCCAGCGTGATCTGCATCCGTGTTGGGGAGTGTTAGAAAAGTGAGGTGTTCATCTTGTAGCGACGTAACGGCTGCTACGAATTGCTTGAAATAACATATTGAGCGGCGTCCACGAAAGCTACTGAATCGGGAATTGCTGCAGCCGTTTGGAGGAGGGCGGCTGCTCCAGCCTTACGTCGGCCGGGGTTGTATTGCGGGTGCATGTTACGTGGGAGTGGGGAAACAATGAGGTGGTCGCGAAGCTCTGACGGCAGCGTTCACTCTCCTTGGTTGATGATTGGAAAGCTTAATTTAAGATACGCCAGGAGTTGACGTCTCGCCTCAGTCGAGGAGAGTCGAGCAATCTGGGATAGCTTCTGGGCCTCAACAATATCACTGAAAGTGTTATGAAGGCCTGGCGCCATACGTTTCTGTGTGTTGCTTTGCATGGGGAGCTAAAGTACCTGTTTGGTAATCTTTCTAATGATCAGATTAAGCTTGTTCTCATCTTCTCTTGTCAAGCGGTAAGCTACAGCTACGTAATTGATGTGACTTATCAGAAAAGCGTGGAAGAGACGCCGTAGACTTTTTCCAATAGTCCACCTCGTTTATTGGCAACACGTTTGATTAGTTTAGACGTGGAGTCGGCTTTAGTGGCAATGCGCTCTATGCTGAGTCCGTTCCTGCCGACCTCCTACAGGCTCACTCCTAGTAAACGAACCGAAGTGACTTGTGGTATTTTCTTACTGTCTTCGGTGTATACAGAGGTGGGTGAGTTGGAGATCTCTTAAGGGCCTGGTTTCGGCCTGTAGAGTAAAACGTTCAGATTTTTTGGCCGATAGACGTAGCACGTCTGTCGAAATAAGGCCCGTACATGTCCACCGCTGTCTGTAAATTGCGCTTGATGGCCCAGTCACTACCGCCCCCACATCAGATGGTAATATCATCAGCGTAGAATTCGTGACCCAGGCCATCGATTCAGCTAAATTCTCTCGAGAGAGCACTTAAAGCTAAGTTAGAGAGAAATGGAGAGAGCTCTGCTCCCTGCGGCATGCCTCTGGGAACCAAGTCGTACGTCTTGGAGCCCAAACAGCCTAGTCTAAAGGTGGCTTTGTGGTCTTCGAAAAACGACCACGTGTAGGAATAGAAGCGGTTACCGAGTCCAGCGTCAGCAGTGGCTTGTAGTATGTGCGATTTTCTAGATCTAGTGCAAGCACAGCCCTGATGTCCCTATACTTGCCCGTTAAGATCTTATGCTTCAAAATAAGCATGACGTCATGTGGCGACATGGACAGGCGGAAGCCAATTTGATTAAAAGGGAGGAGGTGTTTTTCTTCCGCATGTTTTGTGGACCGTTTGACAATGACGTGTTCAGCCACCTTGCTCACATACGCGATGAGGGAGAAGGGCCTGAGTGAGCCTAGCTCAACGCTTTTGCCGTGCTTAGGTATGAGACCGACAGCGGCTTCGCGCCACTCAAGCGGGATTTCACTGGATTCCCATACCTCGTTGATGTGTTTAGTGGAACGTCTACGCCCTCTAGATTTTTCAGTAGTTTGTTTGTGATCCCGTCTAGGCCAGGGGCTGATCTACAATTCAGCTCAGCTTGTACTGCCGGCATCTCTGCACTAGTGAATGAAGAAACCAAATTGTCTTCTTCCGTGTGCATTGCAGGTGGCGGGTAATCCGTGTCTGAGCTCGATTTGGTACAGAGGTAGCGTAACGCAAGCTCGTGTGTAATCTGTTCGTCCGTCAAATTTTCCTTGCGAAGCTTATGAATTAGGCGATGTATTTTGAGTTGCTGATTGGATTTCGTGAGTTTGTCCCCCAACAGATGTTTAAGCAGGTTCCATTTTAATCCTTTAGTCATTTGGGCGTCTACCGAGTTGCATGTCTCGTCCCATTGCTGTCTAGCTAAAGTGCGACTGTGCTCTTTGATTTGCTTGTTGAGCTCCGCGATCTTTTTGCGAAGACGGTGGTTAAGCTTTTGAGTTTTCTATTTTGCCAGTAGGGCTTGCTGCGCCTCGATGGGGTGAGCAAGTCGGCTATCCATGTGCTCAACATCGCGAGTGGTTTCTATTTCTTTTAAGACTCTCGTTACATCTTCTTGTAACCGAGTGGACAGGTCTTGAACGAAGCTGTAGGTGTTGTCATCTCTCTTTCTAAAAGAGCGAAAATGATCCCAGTCGACTACCTTGAATTTTCGTGGTGGTGGACTATATGCGGCTGCGGTGATGCTAAAGATGTAGTGATCACTACCTAGGTTTAACTGTGTGTTAATCTACGTAGAGTTGCGGATGTTTCACACTAGTGCTAAGTGTTGAGTAGTATCTTTTGTTACCGAGTTACTTGTGTGTGTAGGGAACGCGGGGTCTGTGGGTAGAGTAAGACAGTGGTGTGCTATCTGCGTGACAAGAGCTTTGCTTTCGAGTGGAGGTATCCGTAACCCCAATCGGGGTGCACTGCATTAAAATCGCCTGAAATAAATTGCGGACTGTCACCTGCTATCTTGCATTCCTTCTGAAAGAGAGCTATAAAGGTTTGTCTGCTGTCGGTAGGTGAGCTGTGTACGTTAAGAAGAAAGACCAACTGTTTGAGGTGCACATTCGGAATGAGTTTAATCAAGATGTGTTCGACCTTGAGGTAAGGACGAACTTCATGCTTAGTGTTCAAAAAAGACTTTGCAATGTGTGTGGCGATCCCTCGTTTACCTTTCTGAAAGATTGACTCCACGCGGTACCCTCGCAATGCGGGACGCTCGGTTAGCGTCTCCTGAAGGAGGAGGGCAGAAGGGTTCTCAGCGTTTGAGCGCAGTAATTGTGTTAAGGCGTCTTTCTGTTTTGGGAAGCTAAGGCAATTCTGTTGCCAAATGGTGAAATTGTTTGAGGTAGCCATGAATATATATGAAGTATTGGTCGGCCCTGCATCTGTTGATGCCAGTCGGCTTCGAGGATTTGTACTCGGGCTGTTATTTCAGTCAATTGAAGCTTCAGCGGGTTGATTTCGGACAGTACGTCAGCACGAAACTGTTCTAGCAGCGCCGTCAGGTGTGCGATAATGCTCAACATCTTTAGAGGTTCTTCAGCCTCTAGCTCGGGGCCTGCGCGCTATTTCGCGCCGCGTGCTAGGTTAGAGGCAGTGGGAGGCTCACTCGCGTGTCTCTCGCCTTGCTCTAGAGTCTTTGGCATCTTAAGAAGTGCCTTGATATCAGAAATTGATTTGCGAAGAACAGTATTATCGCGTTCTAAAGCTTGAATTCTGTATGATACGGGCTGTGACAATGATCCGGAGCGCGCGGTGGCACGGGTTTCACTTGTACCGGCGACCTTGTCGACCAAAGTGGACTTGGTGGTCTGGGGCCTGTGAGCTGCCAGGTGTGACCTGGTCTTGTGGTTGAACTCCTCTTGTAGGTGGGGACTGGGTGTATGCTGAAGGCAGGAAGCTTGCAGCGGGCCCCTGTGACAAACGGTTCTTGTTGTGACGTCGACGACGTCACCGACGGTGCCGCACGAGGTAGGGTACTCGATAGCGGCTCCAACAGGTCCGGTCACCCGTTACGTGTGTGCCTCCACACAGCGCACACTTGAGTGCAGAACATACGTCGTCTGGTCCGGGAGGGCCGTGACCGTACTGATCACACACCTTGTCGGTGGGGTGCGGGCAGACGTCCTCGTGGTGACCCACTCGGCTGCAGTTGCGGCAAGTGTCTATCTGGCGTTTTTAGAGAGTGCAGCAATACATGATCGATCCACAGTAAACATAGTTTGGTACCTTGAGGCCATTGAACAGGATCAAGACCATGGTAGTGTTCTTGATTCCACGTGTCCCGAGCACGGTTGAGTTGCGTGGCGTTTTTAGCATGCTTTCCAGGTCGGCGTTCGTGAAGTCGATGTCGACGCCGCGTATCACCCCGTGGCAAAAGTGACCAGGTGGAGTAAGATAGTTAGCGACTGGGTGTCGCTGTTCGGTGAGAATAATTTCTTGAACGGTGCAATGAGCAAGAGTATTCGTCTCTTGTGGTGTGTTCACCACGAAAATGTTCTGCACCAAGTTCGAGCAGACGATATCTTCTTAGGTAGCCGACGGCGGCCGGCGTGCGGCCATCGTGAGTGCGTTGAAAACCTTGTGTTGACTGCAGAGAACGTAGTCTAGGCCACCACCCGGGCGAGCGACAACTCTGAAACGATGCTGGGGTAGATTCGGCAGCTTGCTAGCAGTAGCGAGCCTTTTAAATGGACTGGGCGGTTTGGCGCCAACTGCTGCCCCATGTTGCCCGACATGTTGCGGCGTCTTGGCGGTGGCCTGTGCTTTGCTTGCGTTACGACGACGATACGCTGGGAGCCAGCCACATCCAGTGGCAGCTTCGGGAGAGATTTCTTCACCATCGACTACTGCTTCTAGGAGCATGAACGCAAAATAGTCGTGCAAGGCCTATGGGACGCTTAGGTTGCGAGTTCAGAACTGAACTTCAAAAAAGGTAAGGATGGGGCTTCCGGGTGAATTTGGTATCCAAATTTTCCCAGTGACTTGCCGGTGATGGTCTGGTAGTGCAGAAAGGCTGAAACGGGCATCAACGAATGAAAGTTCCATCGGTGTTGTTCCACTCAAATACTTCTATCGGACGAACTTTTTGTCCCCAGTTCAAACATGGTTTTTGTTTATTTTCCGCCAAGCCTAATACATTTTTCGCCTGTTTTTCTGCGCAGTGAACCACAAATTGCGCAAAAAAGAACATGCGAAAGACTTGTTAGCCACCTATGTCTAACTGCTTTCGCAATCACGGCAACAATGGAAGACAAAAGTGAGACATCGAATTTTTTTATTTTTCTACATACTCACGAGGTTTCTCCATTTTTTAGGTGAATTTATATTGAAGTGTACAAGTCCAGTCTCGTTGTCAAATCTTTTTCACCTCTTGTGGAACTCCTCCGACGAAAGCGATAGATGACAGGCATTGCAGACGCCAGCGCACGCAGCCTTCTGCCTGTTGTGTTCCCACGGCTGAACGTACAATAGTTAGATAAAAATAGATGCACACGTATGGCAAGTACGTGAGCGTGAATATAAAAACAAGCATTAAACTATGACACACATATAACTTTACCTTCACATCTCGCACAGTCCTTCTGAAGCTGCTCTGACGAAAGATATGAATTACAGGCATCGCAGACGCCGCCGCATACAGCCTTCAGAACGGTGTGTGCCCAAGGCAGCACAATAAGTATTTAAAGTAGCGAGTCACAAGTGACAGAGGATGAATACAAATGCATATGCGAAATACGTGCAAGGTGAATTGAAAACATACGTAAGATATGACATGCTAATAATTTCCCCGTGATGTCACACATTTTCAAAGACTCATTTCGATCCCCGTAGCGCAATAGCTTAGGAGCGGCGGCCACAGCCACAACACCGCGCATCACCGTGCCGCTAACAAGTCGGCGAGTTCTAAGCAAGCGACGTCGTTCAGCTCGAGCAAGCGAACGTGAGACCAAACACGGCGCTGCACGCGGAGTGCCCGCCGCCAGCAAACTTCGAACAGGAGAGCGAGCGTACGCTCCACTGCCGCCACAAACAGCGCCCAGCTGGTTCGGAGCTAGCGCCGAGAAAGTCGACGCTAATGCGGCCCATTTCACCAAACTCGAGTGAGTGCAGCGCGCAAACGCGAGTCCGCCGCCGCGGCCAACGGACGGCGCCGAGCTGCTTGCGACTGACTGACGGGAAAGCCAACTGTATAGGCGACCAATTTTAAGTGAGTTCCGACGCTAGCAAAAGCCCCGCCAGCCCGTGCTAGTGCACTGACAGCGCGTGACATACTAAAACAAAGCTCTTTATTTGAACTCGCAACGATTTCGATGACCCCAACATGGCGATGAGATCTCAGCTTAATATCGTCAGCCCGGAGCTCATCGCAAGGGCGAGGACAGGCGAGCAGCCTCGCCGTGGTGGTCTAGTGGCTAAGGTACTCGGCTGCTGGCCCGCAGGTCGCGGGTTCAAATCTCGGCTGTGGCGGCTGCATTTCCGATGGAGGCGGAAATGCTGTAGACCCGTGTGCTCAGATTGGGGTGCACGTTATAGAACTCCAGGTGGTCGAAATTTCCGGAGCCCTCCACTACGGCGTCTCTCATAATCATATGGTGGTCTTGGGACGTTAAACCCCACGAATCAATCAAGACAGGCGAGCACTCGATGAGCGAGCGTACGGGAGGCCGACGGCAATGGCGGCCAATTTACAGGCGGTCGCAAAGCACAGGTGAGCTGCAGACGCCGAAGCTGAACTTCGCGATGCATTTCCAGCGTGCGATATACAACACGACCGAGCCCGTTGCCGGCAAGCGCGATCCGTATTGTACATGTGACAAGTAGAGTAGAATAAAGAATGATAGCCTACTTGCATTTGACTCCAGCGCTCTTTTCTGCCCTGAGTCCGACTGAAGTATGTATTCGATAAGCCTGTTGTCTTCTCGTCCGCCATATTGGCCTTCCCAACTGTTGCTGTCCTGTGTTGGTCTTGACTATATTGAAGCCAGAGATATGCAGCGTGGCGTGGTGACGTGTCGAGACTTGCTCCAGACTTCATGGGTGTAGAAAAATCCAAAAGCAGCATCCCACGCTCATCCAAGCGTACACACAAGCACCACATGATAATTCCTAGATTGTCCAAATCCGGCGGCCTTGGTCGAGCACTCCTTGATCGACCCAACGTGAACTGTCGCCGGCAAAATACGGGAAAAGACTGGGCCAGCAGAAGATGAGAAGAACGGTTAGTCACCTTGGCAGCGCTTTTCGCACTACCTGCAATTACCGGGTGGTTCATCCGTTTGAAGCGCGTTTGCAGACTAAGTGGTGTCGCGCGGGACGCTTTCTTCTGTGGCTGCTCCTCAATGGTCTATCCGTTCATCGCACGCACCGATTGGGCCCGTTACTTCTTTTTCGGGTAATTTTGCCTTAGAGTGTAAACCTAACAAACCCCTCACCATATCAAATCTTCAGCCTATGCCACTCACATCATGTCTCTAGAAGCTTCTCGAACACGTTGCGCTAAACAGCCTAACTCAACACATGCACGACCATCATCTACGCCCGCAGACTATGATGGGCTTCCGCCCATGTCCCTCCGCCCAAGATGCCGTGCTTCAACTGACGCACGACATCCTTGGTCCTACAATCCCCACTCCTACTAAAGCCGTCTTGGCCCAGGCCTCACCCGAGGCCTCTGATCGCATAGAACGCCGAGCGATCATGGCGGCTCGTTCCCCCCTCAATGTGGACGTTCGCCTGTACGCTTACATACAACCCTTCCTCTCGGGACGCATGGCTGAGGTTCTTATGGGCCCCCATGCATCCCCTTTATATACACTCGGTGGAGTAGGCATTCCGCAAGGTTCAGCCATTTCCCTTTTTCTCTTCAGTGACACACTCATTCCCTTAGCCCATGTTCTTGACAATATACCTCACCTTCACCACACCCTCTATGTCGACGAAATCACTCTGTGGACTGACCAGGGTAGTGATGGTGACATACTGGAAACATTAAAAACCGCTGCCATCATCACAGAGCAACACGCACAAAGCATTGGTCTCTACTGCTCTCCTGAAAATCAGAGCTTCTTGTCATACGATATTCACCATGTGCTCTTCCCACTACCTCTATCACCATTACTCTGACCGGCCGTGCTATCCCGGAGGTTACACACTCCGGATCTTGAGACTTCACTACTAAAACAGCGGTCTTAACGCTTTCACCATCCGGAAACTGAAGCAGGTGACGCAGGCACTCTCGCGCCTCGTCCGCCGAATTTCTGGTAAGCATAATGGCATGAAAGAACACAATTTGTATCGACTCATTCACACCTTAGTACTGAGCCGCTTCCTTTATACAGTCCCATTTTTCCAACTTTGACAAGAAGAAATAGCCACCCTTGATGCCATGCTTCAAAAGGCTTACAAGGCGCCTTGACGTCTCCCTCCTAACACACAAACCACTAAACTTCTAAGACTTGGGCTTCATAACACTACACACCAACTGATACAAGCCCACACACAAGCAGAATACACTCGTCTAGCTAAGACTTTTACTGGACGCCACATACTTGACACCCTCCACATTCACATACCACAGGCCAACCCCTCAGTCCTAGCAGTCCCTCCACACATACAGACACACAGCTCACCATAAAGCCTCCCCCTAAAAACACCCATGCTGTGTACCATTCGGCCCGCCGCAAGTCTCGTGCAAAAGCTCTGCACAAATACTACGGTTCCGAGGAGGATGCCCTATGGGTGGATTCAGCTTGCATGGCAGATGACGCGGCAGTTGAAGTCGTTGATCGCACACTCCACCCCATCACAACTCTCCACATAACTTCAGCATCCAACCCGGAATTGTCGGAAGAAGCGGAAATCACACTTGCCCTCACTTGCACTGATGCCTGGTACGTCCTTTCCGACTCAAAAGACGCAATTCAAAATTTTGCGCGAAGCCGTGTCCGTGAGACCGCTTTTGGCACTCTCAGCTGGCCACCCAAACATCCGGCCCGCCATGTGGAGATGATCTGGGTGCCTGCTCACTCTGGAAATTCCGGCAACGAAGCTGCCAATGACCACGCCTGAGGTCTCATCAACGAGGTGGCGGCGGACTCCGAGCCGGGCTTTTCCAGGGAGCGCATACATTTCTTCAGTGAGATGACTGAAGCATACTGTGTGGAACGCCAACAATATCATCCACCCCATCAATCTCTGGACAATTTTCTCTAGATATTACGGCGTCGCTGCACACTTCCTTCCCGCTATTTCCTTCCCGCATCTACCCAGGAGCATACTCCCCATCTTGTGCTCAATGCGCTCACCCCCACGCTTCCCTTACCCACAACCTCCTCGATTGCCCGGCGGACCCTCCCCCGTGAGGCGCGCTGCCACTGTCCACATGGGAGAAATGGGAGACCCTGCTGCGCTAGACGGACCCGGCCAAGCAGAAGACCGCCACTGACCGAGCCGCCCACGTCATGCAGCTGCATAAACTCATGAACACATAGAGCACTGGGGGTCGTGCGGGGACCCTGAGCCATACGTTCCTGAATCCCTTGGTCAAACAAAAGTTTTTACCACCACAACCATGGCGTGTATTCTCTGCCAGGATGGCCACTCTCGATGATTGTCGTAAAGGTCGTTCGTGTGCGGTAAGGTGATGGAGGTCTGAATGTATCCGTGTAAGTTTTGTGAAATGTGTGCGCCTGTGGTTTACCGCCCGCAAAAGGTGTGGCATCAGCGTTCCCGCATTTGCGCATGTGAGTGTGTTACTTGGGCGTCGCAGCATGAGAATATTTGTGATTGTTTACGATATGCGCTATGTTGTGCACCCATATGGCTGTTGTGAGTGTGGGTGAGGTGTGTGAAAAAAGCAACCGAAAGACCCTGCCAGCGCCACACCATACGAGAATGAAAAAAGTAGGCGGGAAGAATACGCAGTTGTATATGCATTAAATAGCGAATTGTATTCATCGTGTGTGTGTGATACTATTTTGACCTGTGCAATTGGCACAGCTGTGTGATTTCACCAGAATTTATCGCCACCGGCTCATAATTACGTGCCAGATTGAAGTGCCTGCTGCGCAAGCGCTTGTCTCACGCTCAAAGTACAAATGCCTTGCATGAAAAACGCCCTGCGAGGTTTTTCGAACCGGGAAATGACCGAGCAAAGTAATATCACAGCATCGATTGTTATCGACGCAGCGAGAACGATCAATCAGGATCAGCTACGTCGATCGTGATCGTCACTGAAGTGATGACGCTAAAAGTATTGTTCAGCAAAAAAAGTGAAACAGTTTGTTTTTTTAAAACATTGTATCATCCCTCATGATATCATATCATGAGGTATTATATATATAGTTCTTTCATTTTGGCTGTAGTGCGTCATGTATTGCGCATAAAGATAACCTGTTCATATTCAATTGAAGTTTTACAGAAGAAAAAATGGATTCATTGCACGCCCTTGTGAAAGCAAAGTATGGCACGCAATTCACTTGCATTTCGCGGAGAGCGGAAACATCCTTGTCTGCACAGACACACCTTTGCATAGACACACTCATTGAAAGCAGTGGCCCCTGTTGCAGCAAAACTGGGCCCACTTTGAAAAAGTCGAATATTCAAGAGCTGACGGAGTGATGGCAACACCATGGAGTCCAAGTCGTCGAAGCAAGAAAAAACTTTATCTACAGCTTTTAGTCACTACCAGTTGAGGCGCGTACAATGCCTTGACCATTAACATAACGAAAACATATGCAATGATCCCCACAGATAAGTACAATGTACACTACGCGCTATTATTTCAATGAAACAAAGCGGAGAATGAAACATTAGTGTGTCGCTCAAACACGATGACGAGTACGGTGACGCGAAACGCATATTTGGTATTTGAGGCCAATTAGGAATTGAAATTTGTGATGCCAATCTCAAATCGCTTCTTCATTCTTCGCTTTGAGTCATGGCTTCCATAGTTACAGAAGGCAGCGAAGAAACTTGGCACCGAAACTTTCGTGAAAAAATTGCAAACCGCCTAATGAAATGTGATCATTGCCCCTGTTTCATTTAGGGAAACCACGAAAGAACGATTTCTTAATTTTAAGCGTTACTTTATATGTGCAATTGTTTGTTAGGTACAGCCATAGGCACCACGCAGAAACATTGTCTTCGAGAGATGTGCATTGCTTTTTCGTGAAGTCAAAAGTAAGCGAATAGAGTTGCGATTTAAACAAGAAATATATTTCTAAGCTGACGTGAAAGTATGCGCTTTCTCGTTTTTATTTATCGAGCTTTGGATTTTCTATTTCAACACCCAATAAGTATTGTAAGGTAATGATTGAATGCTTGAAAAGTATGGCCACTGTTTGGAAACTACTTCTTTTTTAGCGTGGAGGCATGAAAAATAAGAGCATTGAGGCCTCGTGGGTAGAGCTTATGTTTATTATTAAGTTGTCACCCACTATAAGCACGAAATCACGATAGAAAAGTGAGGAATCCCTCGTTGACCCGGCAAGGCACCGAACCAGAGAACACGCCGAACTATACACAAGCTTTGATACACTGTAAAAAAATATACCCAGCTGGGAGGAATCAAATAAATATACGCCCAGTCTGCTCCAGTGACCTCCGTCACACCGGATTCTACCAGAGCAAATACATTCGTTTTCCACCGTTCTCCTCAAACCCGGAGCAAAACAGGGCCAATCCCCTGAATATGCTTCCGTGGTTCCTTCTGAAATGCTCCCGCGCATTGCTTTTGCCTCGGTGAATGCTCCCCAATTGCTGCGGGTCATCGCTCATTGGCATTCATTAGCTGTTGGAGGAGTGACGTAGGCAGCCTCACCGCCGGGAGGCCGTTCCCCACAAACCAACATGGCGCAGACCAAGCCGGTGCAGTGAGTATTGTGCGAAGCGTTCGACCGCGTTGTAGAAAGGAAAATTGTTCTGAACACCTTTTGGATATCACATGCGAGAATGAGCAACGAAAGTTATCAATGACATGAGAGACTTGTACGGGCGGTAATCATGTGATGCATCCTGGCAGCGAATGACACGTTGTGATCTCGTGAAAGTTGAGGAACCCAGCGGTTGCTAGTGTGGCGAGAAAATGGTGAGTGAGCTCTTCGTGAATTACCTGTGCTATTATTGTCAGGTAGGGCTAAGATTTGGTAATTTTGGATTTATAAACCAAACACGTGATGAATATTTGGGTAATTTGACGAGTAATCAATGAAAAATTAGTGGAATTTTGATAATGCGTTGTTTGTACTACGTGTTGTTTTCTTGTTAACTTAACTTCAGTAAAGAAAAATGAAGAGGTGAGCGAGTTAATACGAATTCATTATGGGGTGAATGCACCGCAAAAAAAAGTGAACATCACAAGTGCTTGCGGTTGTTACCTTTCCTGTAATCGTCCTTTTTTTGCGCTGCATTAACACCATAAGACCTTCGGGGAATTGAATCAAGTTGCTGTAATATTAGGAGCGCTGATCAGATACAGAACAATTGAAAATATCGTTTCGGCTTGATTCTCTCAAACGGTAATAATTGTTATAGGTAATCCTAACTGGTTAAAAGATGTTTTTGGTCGTGTCAGTACACATAAACGGTAACATTTGTCCGCTTTTCATATAATTAAATGACAAGTCGAGGTCTATCAATGCGTAAGAATTATTCTGATAGAAAAAGTAAGCTGTACTAATAAAACTTGAATAACTATAATCAGTGTTAATATTTTATGAGTGTATTGTATTGAGGTAGGGCAATGTATTTGGTACAGACCTTCAGAAGACATACACGCACTCATACTTGCGAAAACGTTATGTTCGTTGGATAAATGGTGTCTGAGTATACTAGAAGTCTACTAGACTCTTCGAGAAAAAGAAACAGAGGGGTGAAACAAACTGACAATACTAGAGTCGAGGAATGCAAAAAAGGAGAGGGGCTGCTTGGCAGAACGAGACGTGCAGCACTCGACGTTTTCTGTGAAATTGGGAGGGGGGAGGGGGGGCTGTAAACTTAATTTTTGATGACAGCCCGACTCAACATTCCAAGACGGAGGCGACATGCAGTGAAAGAAAGAGAGGAAGAAAAAATCACCCTTTCAAAGACTTGCTGTATTTTCCGCGTTGGTGACGGGAGAGATTACTATTCTTGGTGCTGGATTTTTTTTTTCTCATTTCAATCTTGCTGCCATGACGGTGGCTGCAGGTATTTTTTTTCAGGGGGGAGGAGGGTTAGACGTCGGGAGTGCGAACAGTGCTGAGACGTAGTTTTGACCTGGGAAATGCAACGACACTGGCTTGTGAACAGAAGAGGGAAAAAAAAATTTCTTCAAGCCTGGGACGCTTGTCAATATGCCTCCACGTGCCTCACATTGTGGGGCCCCCGAATGGGAGCACGGACCTTTCAGTTCAGTAAACTTGTCAGCCTTTCCTTATTTCTTTTTAAATGTAGTTGGCTTAAGTGGTGTATTGTTTGTGCCTTTTATCGCCTACTTAAATCGTTATGTTGTAGAACTTTTTTTTTATTTCTTTAATCTGTTCGTCTTGAAGAAATACATGTTCATAGAATGAGTTCACCAACGACAAGTAGCGAAACATAGCGGGCAGTGCAAATAAAAAAATAAAACAATGCCAACTTATCTAAAAATTATTTTACAAAGGATGTGAAGCCAGGCTTTCTTTAAAGACAGGCTGCCACCTGCAAGGGCCCACTATGCTAGAAGTAGGACAATGAGCACGTACTAAAATGAGACTGTAATAATCAAAATCATTATTTGATAAAATTAGAAAATCATGGGGCGGGGCATTGCTAGTGGCGTCTAGAAGAGTACCGGACTAAGATTGATTCATTGATATGTCAGGTTTAACGTCTCAAAACCACGATATGATTATGAGAGACGCCGTAGTGGAGGGCTCCGGAAATTTCGACCACCTGGGGTTTTTCAACGTGCACCCGAATCTGAGCTTACGGGCCTGCAGTCGCCGCAGCCAAAACGCAGTCCTGCGACCTACGGTTATCGAAAGAGGATTATTTCAGTCGAAAATTGCTTTTAAATGTTTAAGCAAAGGTAGACTTTCGGTATACAAATACATTGAAAACTTTGGCCAGTTTTCAACTTTGTTCGCGTCAGGGTAGTGTGTTCTTATCATGTTGGGGCTGGCTCACACAGGATTACATCAGATGTGCTTCTTGATATTAAACGATCATCCTGTGTGTGTGTGTGTGTGTGTGTGTGTGTGTGTGTGTGTGTGTGTGTGTGTGTGTGTGTGTGTGTGTGTGTGTGTGTGTGTGTGTGTGTGTGTGTGTGTGTGTGTGTGTGTGTGTGTGTGTGTGTGTGTGTGTGTGTGTGTGTGTGTGTGTGTGTGTGTGTGTGTGTGTGTGTGTGTGTGTGTGTGTGTGTGTGTGTGTGTGTGTGTGTGTGTGTGTGTGTGTGTGTGTGTGTGTGTGTGTGTGTGTGTGTGTGTGTGTGTGTGTGTGTGTGTGTGTGTGTGTGTGTGTGTGTGTGTGTGTGTGTGTGTACGTACGTGCGCACATGTGGTCAGCTTTAGAAGTTGCTTCTTTTCATAGACTCACAGACTGTATAGTGTCCGTAGCTTGACAGTTCATAATTTTTGGGCCTCTCGCATGATTTGCAGTTCCCATGCATATTTAATTTTTTGCTATATTATGCAAGAAGCAATCAGCTGAACACTTGCGTCATCAATGAATCTTATGGATGGTCCTGCGGGGATGCTGAAGAGTTGTTTTCGGTGGCCAACCTTTTTTTCGTTTGTTGTGCATCGTTTTGCAGCGTTAAGGGGTTCATTTTGATGCGCTGCGCCTCAAACTTCAGTGCTGTTGTTTTCATTCAATATGTCAGATTTCGTTTTGTTTTTGGTGGCTTTTTTCATGCTTTTTATTCTTGTCTCCTTTTCCTAAATGCTGGGTAATCATCTAGAATCGGCAGCTTATTTTTAATAAATGAAAGAATAGGAAATTAAATATTTCTTGAGTTTATTCTGCTAGAGCTCAGTGTAAATTATTACTCAGTACCTCTGCAGTGCTTGCATGAGAATAGGAACTTTCTTCATATAACCAATGCGTGAAACGATCAGCATACAATAAAAAAACAGTGGAGCAAACACATTGAAAATTAACTGGTCTACCTTACTGAAATTTTGTCCGGACGAAGTAAGTACGTTCGTGAAATACTCCGGAGGTACCACAGAAAAGCTCTGGATAGCCGGAGTGAAAAAGCCGTGACATATGCTCCGGAGGTGCCACGTAATCAGTTCGGCCAGCCGGAGGCAAATATCTGTAAAAAGTACTTCGATCGCGCCACGCAATTGCTCCAGTCGGCCGGGATGAAATGTTTTTAAAAGTACTTCGGGTACGATACGCAATTCTTCCGGTGAGCCGGAGCAAAAATTGCTCCGAAAAAGGGGACACTACAGAACAAGCGTTTTACTCGGCCGTTAAAGTACGTTTCGTTCAGAGTGTAACAGATTGCTCAAGGCAGATATATATGTATACAACCAGCAGCGAAGGCTCTATAAAAGCCCGTACGTTTAGAAAAGTTAAGTGACATTGTGAATAACTCTGTTATGTTTAAAGCTAGGACTATTTAAATCAACAATATATTGAACTTTCATGTTTGGTTATTTACTCCTCTCTACCTAATCACGCTTCAATCGTCAGCGGGCGTTGATGCTTTTGGGTTTTCGACACTTTTTGTTCCAGGTTTGGCGGCCCAAATAATGGGATCATGAACGCTTTAGGATTAATACAACTAACATATCTCACTGTTATACGGTTTTCTCGCTTTCCTTGTCAGCTAGTTTTGTTGTTGTGTTTAGCCTGATAAGACGGATGCTATAGGGGTAGTTGGTGATTTGGAATCAACATATTTGCACAGCGCAAGAAAGCGAGTTCTTACGGCGTATCTATGGAAGCAAGAGAAGCATGGAAAGGAAAAAGCTTCCTTTCCTGTCTATGTCTCTTCCTTCCGTAGTTACGCTGTAATAACTTGTTTTCTCGCGCTTTCTACATTGGTGCTTCGCCAAGGCCTCCTTTACAAACGTCTGTGGCGTCGTTCGCTAGCCCCAAGTGGAAAAGGTCGCAGCAGCACTAGAGCATTGCTTAATCTGTGTCTGTTTTTGCGCAGTATTGCGTTGGCGCGGCCACACCCTTGGTGGCCACATCTTCAGTGATTCGTGTCTCACGACCTGCTGAGAATGCAAGTTTGAGCTACGGTTTGCGTGTGCATCGACTGCCCTGTCCTCCAGTCGGGGCACTATGCAAGTTCGGCCGAGTTTCGCGAAACTCGGGATATTCTCGAGCTCTGGTGACACCTCGTTATTAACGAGCCAACAATACACAAGAGTCAAATTCACCCCTCAGGGCACTGAGCGTCATTGGTTACAATGAAACCAGTCATCGTGTCAAAGATGGTCGGCTAAATTGGGTGGTGTTTTCGAACCAGAAGATTGTGAGTAGATGACCAACTTAAACAGCTGCAAGAAGCTAGGTTTTCAAAAGCTCCTCTATAACTTCAACCTTGCACAAGTAGGGTATGCTCACAGAATTATTTGTATGCAAGAAAGCTGCCACTTAGCATTCTCGCCAAATTATTTTGTATGCAAAGAAGCTGACGCTTAGCGTTCGACCCATGAAACACTTGACAGTCACACGGGCACCATCACAGTCCTGAGTTCAACTTGGGTCGAAATCAACCAGCTTGTATTCGAGTTCACCCGTTATTCAGTGTGACAGACGCCCGCGGTGAAGATCATGTATGCCCACAACGTTTGCTGGTGCCGAGGAGTGCCGCTCGACATGCTACTCATGTCGAGCGTCACGAGTAATCTATCAGCTTCATCACGCAGAATAAGAATTATTGATGCCACCTTTATTCACGTCGTTCACTTTGTTCACGTCGAGGGCGCTGCGGTAGACAGGGACAGGGCGCTAGAGAAGAGGGAGGAGGTTGAACTGCCTCCATTCTATAACGAACGTCATGGAGGCGGCTAGGTTGGGGCCTCTTTAATGGCTTGAATATTGTGGCTGTCACGGAGCCGGTCGTTAACCGGTTGCGCGGCCGGGTCCTTGAGGAACATGATGAGTGCTCGCCAGAACTTGAGAGCGCGATCTGGAGGCGAAGGCTCCGGGCAGGCCCAGGTCCGGAGAAAAGAAAGTCGGGTTCCCCGTTTTATGGTGGCCAGGGCACGAAGCCTACCTAATGCAAAGTAGGCTTCCCAACACAAATGGTTGAGATCAGCCCGGCAGTTTTACGTGGAGCGAAAACCTGTAACAAGTGGGGGTGTGTTAAGAAAGGCGTAAGGAGTGTTTCTGCCTGAATTCTCCGAAGCAGGACGGACTCTCACCGTGTGAATACCTTCGAAGCAACTGATGGTATTGAGAGTGGATTACCCACTGCGGTGATGTAGGCGGCACGACGTTGTTCGGTAATATGCTTATCTGCTATCAGATATGCTAGCTCGGGTGAGGTAGTCGGAACAGCGGAAGGAGTATTGAAAGCTCTGGCCAGCGCATTGGATAAATAAGCATGCGCTGATCTGTAAGCTTTCTCGTTTCCAGGGATACCGCAATGCCCGGGGACACAGTGTATCGAAACTTCATGAACACATTCGCGGAGCAGGCGCGTGTGGTGTCAGATATTCTGAAGTACAGGATCCGTGTAAAAAATATCAGCGCTGGGTAGCCTGGGAAACGGTGTACACTCGATGGTGAACAGGGTCAGTTTGGACGACATCTCGAGTACCGACTCCAAATAACTTAAGATGGCCACTAGCTATGCTCGAGTGCTATGCATCGCTTCTGCTGAGACATAACAACGTAGGCACTTAGTTCCATTTGTCTGGTCGTACCATGCAGTGGCACAACAGGTGTTACTGGTACCATCTCCAAGAAGTGCAGCGTCAGTGTATACGACACGCTCGGTCATCGAAAAGGAACCCGTAGTCCTACCATGTCTCTTGGTGTAGTGAAGGCGCCGCGCTCGCTGATTAAGATCAATATTTAACGGAATTGGCTTGCCATTGATGATCACCGTTATTTCCCAAGGTGGTAGTTTGTTGGGCAGTGTAGGCAGTGTATTGATGTCACGCTCGAGAAGAATGAGCGAGTATTGTTCGGAATTCGTTGCACCTCCTGTGTGAGGATGTGCATGTAGACAAGCTCAGTCGGAATATTGAGCTTGCTGCAGCACTTCAGCACATTCACGTGTGCGCGCCTTGACAGTCTGGTAACCATGCAGTGGGCCTCGTTAAGTAGCCCTTCGATCTTGGTTACCTGCGTACAGTTGACAGGACGATACGGCAGTCTATACATGATACGTGAGACAAGAAATGCTTGAACAAACTGCCGCATTTCGCGTTCGTTTACTCCACGTGTGAGGTTAGAGATTCTGCGTAAAGCATGAAGGATTTGTTGTTCTGCGTAAAGCATAAGATAAAACGTAAGGATATGTTGTTCTGCGTAAAGCATGAAGGTGCTCACTGCACAATTCTCGTCTATGTGCATATCTAGTATTCGGATAGTGGATTTTTTTACTATAGGTTGGTTGCATATGTGAAGTTTAAGAGACCACTTTTCTTCGTGCTTGACGAGCTTGAATCGGCCACCATGAATGGCGACAAACTGTTTTGTCAGGAGTGATGTGTAAACATGGGTCCATTGCATAGTCGTGAATAATGTTGAGGGTTCTTTGTAAGACAACCTCCAGTTCACCGACAGATCTTTGATGCTTCCACACGGTTACATCGTCGACATACACCGCGTGTTTCAGGCCTGGTACGTAGGCAAGGTGTCTCGGTAGCTGGTATATGGCAATTTAAAAGAGGGTGGGTGAGTTAACGAAGCCCTGGGGAATGCCTACGTGGTTGGTTCGTACAGTAGTGGTGTCTTGGCTGATTACGAATTGGCAACATCACCTGCAATGAAGGTATACAATTTTCTTTTATTACCAAAAGCAGAAGCTATCGTCTACATGGTACTGTGTAGTACGCAATAGAATGCTTTGCCTATGTTCACTGCTACAACAGTCGGTGGGTGCAGCGAGTTAAGATTGAAGACGTGTTTTTTTAGGCGAAGGCGTATATGTTGGGTTGATACGCCCGCGTGGAATCCATTAATTGTTGATGCCAAAGGGATGCAATCTTCAAGGTACTACATCAAGCGTGTGTTAACTATGCTCTTCATTACTTTACAGACAAACGGGGTTAAAGAGATTGGCCGAAAACTGGATAAGGTATGTTGTGTTTTACCAGGCTTCGGACTAGACTTGGCTACAGGAAACTTCCATGTGGAGGGCAGTATTTCGGTATACCAGACTGTGTTAAGCTCTTCTATCAGGGCTTGTTTGTCCTCAAGTCCTCAGATTTGGGTGCACGTTAAAGAACTTAAGGGGGTCGAAATTTCCGGTGTCCTCCACTACGGCGTCTCTTATAATCATATGGTGGTTTTGGCACGTTAAACCGCAAATATCAATCCGTTCACGCCACGTAATACCAAATTTGCTACATGTGAAGCTAGCGAAATGGCCATGAGCGCATTGTGAGCGTAGCATGTAGTCATGTTTTACATGACACGCATTGCATATTTATCACGTTTGCACCAATCCTATACCTTTGTCATCTATTCACGTACCGTAACGCCAAATTTGTTATAAGTGAAGCTAGCGAAACGACTGCGAGCGTACCACCAGCGTGGCACGTAATCATGAATCATGACTTACATGACATGCATGTCAATATTTCTAAACTAAGTTCGGTCACTTGTGTTCACCATGCAGTGATGCCATACCATGCAAATTTCACATGTCATGTGAACGAAACCACCGCAAGAGCTTCAGGAATATGAAATGTAAATCATGACATTTATGACAGCCTTGTCATGATTTTCATGCTATGACTACTCAGTTATGTTCGTCATACAGTCATGTTATGTGATACCAAGTTTTGTATTGATACCATCATCCAAATGGCCAGGACAGCTAGAAGTCGTAAGCGGCTAGATAGGTGGATAGATATGCTCTCTTTGCTTAAGTTAGCCAAGAAATGCTTCGCATTTAAAACAGCACCACGATGGGCTGCGCGCGGGAGTATAAAAACTAAGGGCGCAGCCTTTTCAGAGCATTTTGGATAGTTCAGCCAGATTGTGCAGCCCAAAGAGGACTATGGCGGCACCCTGAGAGGCGTTTTTGAAAAGGTCTATATACCTATAATGTTTGATACAAGCGAAACGAGGAGCACGGAAGTGCTGCTTTTGCACCCCCGAGCCTTCGAGTGTAGAAATTTCCATGCTGCGGTTTGAACGGAAAACTGAGCCAAAGTCGGCACACGCCCATGAACACGCCTGTGTGAGGCGCTTGTTGAGTTGGCAAGAGACAAATGACAGCATATCTACGGAGTGAATGATGGATAGTGGGGCGAAGCATCCATCCGTCTATTCGTTCTTGCTTCCGTCCATCCATTCGTGCGTCTGTGTGGCCGTCCCTGCATCCATCCGCCAATCCGTGCGTGCGTCTGTTCGTGTGTCCGCACGTTCACCTGTGCGTGCGTCCCTGCTTTCTTCCATGCATCCGCTCCTGAATCCGTCCATGCGTTCATACGTCCGTGCAGCCATCCATGCGTCCGTCCGTGCATCTGTCTGTGTGTTCGTTCATCCACCTATTCAACACTCCAAGTACCACCATCTCGCGTCTTTTCATCATATGTTCCTCATATCGAAGCACTACCATCCAGCGGACATTCCAAGGACTGAACGAGAGGGGGCACGCGCACACTTGCTCACGGCTTGCACTTCGTGTCTACTTTCCACCATTAACCACCTCGAGTTCATTGTTTATACTAGATCACTGTATTCATGGCACTGCGGCCCAACGCTCACTAAAACTTTTTAAAGGGCCACTCACCAAGCCAAATACCGAAATTTAGTTAGTGGAAGTTGTTGGGTGTTCGATGAGGCACGTTTTGCCACAAAATTTTCTCGCATCGGTTCATTACGAGCGGAAAAAAACAGGTTTTTTGAAGCGGCGCGTAACGAGGGTGAGAGGAGACGAGTTCGATACCCTTGCCGCTCTTCCGCGTAGCCTTCGCAAGCCAAACTCTTCCCCACCCTCTCTGGCATCCGACTAAGAGATGACGTTCGCATGACGTGCCCGAACAAGCCCAGCCCCTGGGCTTGTTCGGGCAACGCGAGCGGCGTTGCAACAAAGCAACGCGAGCGGCGTTGCTTTGTTGACCAGCGTTATTTTGTGGTCTTCTACCTGTTTCTGCGGGATTGTTTGGAAACGCTGGCTTAGACGCGCTGGAGTAGATGAGCACAATGAGTGCGCGAACGCGTAAGAGCATTCCACGGTGGTCGTCTGCTCAATGCGCTGACCACGGGGACACGAATGCATGTTAAACGCTGGCACATTAGCCCCGCATCTTGTGGCAATTCGCGGGACAAAAATGTAAGGAAAACGTGCACAGTTTTCATTGCGTCTCATTATTTATTTCAAACTTTACTCATCTCCTAAAGCAACAAATACATAAACTACGCATGTTGTGTTAAATAATTTTGCCATGTCACGTGGTATACTGTTGACAATGTCAGAGCAGAGTCGTCTACGTGGAGGACCAACGTGACCACAGTGCTGTGTACATAGGGCCATTCCTACGCCCACGTCATGCCCTCATTCTCTACGCGTGCGCAGAGAGGGGAGCAGCTTTCATCTTGAAATTTCCCCCATTTCCGCGGCGCGTAGCGTTGCAAATTTTGGCAGACGTGATCATGAACACCTCGTCTACGCATTGCGCTTGTCAGCTCAAAATTGTCAAACCTGGTGAGTGGCCCTTTAAAACCTAGGAGGTTACGCCCAGCGAGTATAACGTAGCAACTCTTTCTTGTCTTCTGTGCGTTGTTGAACAATCAAAATTTGCAGCGTGTGCGTTAACTAAAAGCCGAATTTTCCTGTCTCTCCTTCTCCTTAGCAGCCATTGGCATGTACACTGAGCACTATCTTATATTGTTCAAGAACGCACAGATGAAATCTCTCACCAGCACCACCTTGAACGTCAAAATGTAATACTGGTTACACACTACTACTACGGCTACGAGGGACGAACAGGTGCCGCTATGAAAAGCCCGGTTTGCAAGTGCTAAGGACGTCCCTGAGCTTTCTACATCAGGGGCGTCCGTCAGTACGAGTCATGGTGCCCGTCGCGTCTTTGACGCCTTCGAAGGCGCTTGTCTTCGACGTTGTTGTCCCTACGGAGACAAGTGCCGAGACCGTCGTTGATGCGAAGGCCTCAATAGTCGGCCACTCAGAGGTATACTGCGTGCAGCATCAGGGAGCTCGAAACTTCTAAGACACCGTGAAGAGCATAGCCTCCGTGTCTCTAATCGTCAATGCTGGCTGCCTGGTGAATGGCGGCGAGCGTGGTCAAGTCGTTCCCGTTGGCCCACAAGTGACCAACGTCGCCTGCCTGTTTCTACCATCGTTCGTCTCAAACAAAGCTCTCGTGCAAGCGTTATCCCCATATGGCAAGGTGCTCACTGTCACCAGTGGTTTTATGAGCGGGCGACGCCGCGTGCTCACTGGAACGCGGTATGTTCGAATGGAGATCAACGCCGCTAATCCTGTGCCGAACTAGCTGCGCATCTCCGGTCACCGTGCTACGTTTGACTACCATGGCCTCCAGCGTGTATGCCGAAGATGCGGCTTAGGGAACCATCTACGAGCCCAGTGCACAACACCGTATTGTGGTCGCGGCGGCGTGCACGGACACATTAGTGACTGATGTGACCGCCCGTGTCGACGCTGCGGGGACGGCCACCCAACTCTGGTTTGCCCTGTCCGCCGCTCTTACTCAGACGCTGCCGCTGGTGCCTTTCCACCACTGACACCGGCAACGGAACCAACTACCTTCTCGGGGGACGCAGAGGAGGTCACCGACGCTGTGCTGCGGTCACCCCTACAAGTTCCTTTAAACGAAGCGCACAAAGAACGCGCGATTGTCGATGCGACGCTTGGCGCGTCGGCATCCCCGCTGGTGCAGGAACCGTGCGCTTCGAAAGACGCAACGCACTGCCCTGAAAATGGCGTCGGCGTCTCTTCTCTGAGGCCACTTGATGTTCAGTGTGCAAACGACCCCAGTTCTCAGGCTGCTGCTGTTGGAGTTGACCCTACGAGCACTGTTATTTTGGAAAACAGTGGCGAAAATACCAAAGACTCTTTTGTTGCGGCCGCTCCGACCATTTCGACATCGCGTCGTACACGAAAAAATCGCCCACACAAAGGGTGCCTACACCGGCCTGCCGAGACGTGGACAGTGCTGCCAGCATTAAGGATGTGGATCCAAGCTTGCCGGTGGCTCAGTTCCTACCTCCTCTGGACACGTCTTCAAAAGACGGCTTCAGCCTGGGACTGGATTGTAGCATCGGACTGTCTAGCCTTGCCAATTTTGACGTCGAAATGGGAGCTCCACGTGAAACAAAGCGAGGGCACACTTTAAGCACTTGCTCCGATGAACGCAGTGATGGGCGTGGTAAATCCCAACGATCCAAAAAACCTCGACCCTCTTCTGAAGGGTCGAACAGTGCGTTGTAATTTGGTTGAGCAAGTGTCCCCTGGACCCTTACCAGGACACCGTCTAGAACTATGCGTCCAGGTTAGTCTTTACTGTTTATTAAGGCTACTATACTGCATGATATTTCATTGAACGTTCAGGGTTTTCGCAGTCTGGCAAAGCAGGCTGAAGTGATTAGTGTCGCCCGCGCTGTAAATTGTGATGTTTTGTGCTTCCAGGAAACCAACTTCTTCTCGCTATCTGATGTGCTTGCTTTTAAACGAAAGTTCAACCTAGATTGTTATTTCTCTTTCGCTACATTTCGTATTATGGGAGTAGGTATTATTATTTTTAATCGAGCTCTATTACAGGATCATCATGCTTTTTACGATGGCATGGGCAGGGTTTTGGCTTTAGACTGTAGCTACTTTTCTTTCAGATTAAGGATACTGTGTGTGTATGGGCCAGAGCAAGCTGGACAGTCTAATGACTTTTTTAGAGACCTGGATGTGTTTTTTCTTGACGGTCATGATGTCATTTTGATTGGCGACTTCAACTGCTTTCAAAATACACGAATCGGTGTACAAGGTCCTGGCTGGGGCCGGTCTCCTTGGAATTCACACGAGCTGCGTCACCTTGTCCACCACTTTTCATTACTAGACGCGCACAATGTAGTGCACTGAAATACTTGTGTTTGGACATGGCGACGTGGACGATCCTTTAGCAGGCTCGACCGGGCTTATATCTCACGAGCGTTAGAAGCGTTTGTCTCCGATTTATGCGTTCCGTCCTTCCCACCTTCTCCTGCGTACGTATCGGATCATCAGCCTAGTGTCTTGAAGCTCGAAGTTCCATTTTCTTTTTCGGAAAAGCCATGGCGTCTTGATGTTCGCGTCCTGCAGGACGCACGCTCAAGATCATATAAGTCACGCGCAATACGTGTATCGCTCACGGCGTCTGGTCCTGAAGATTGGGATGCGCTTAAAACACAGAGGCGCCTGCGCTGCGCAGTAGAGGGGCATTCGCTTCGTCGACGCGTTTCTGAAGAGTTTGCGGATACCGCGATGAAGTTATGCATTGCTTTGCGCGCCGAGACGCCTTCTCCTCTGATGCGAGCGTGGCAGCGTGAACTGCGTGAACGCTTTCAACGCTTGACTGCTGCTTCGTCCCTGGCGGCAGCAGCATGGCGCTGTAGACACTACCCATGTGCACATGCCGAGGTGCTGCGCTACGCAAGACATTCGTTTTTTGGGTAATCAGAGCTATCTGTCTCTATGACAGCACAATTACCACCTGCGCAGCAGCTTCCTAGGCGTGATCGATCTGTTTTCTAGGCGCATTTTGAAGCAATGTCGTGTTCGGCCATGCGGACTAACTGTGATTAAACACCGCCAATGCTTAGAAATTTGCCCCGTATTCCTCAAGAAGCTGCGGATTGCCTGCACATCCCTCCGTCGGCTGAAGAGGTAAAGGCGGCACTGAAATCTATGAAACGTTAAACGGCCCCAGGGCCGGACGGTTTTCCTGTTGAGTTTTATTTGACATTTTGGGATGAAATTGGTGCTACCTTTACCGCGGTAATCCAGCGATGCTACGAGGACGGCGTCTTTCGACCAAGTTTTCGAGATGGGCGCATTGTGCTTATTCGAAAGGGTGATGCTTCCTCTGTTAATCCTGAAGACTGGAGACCTATCACGCTCCTCAACGTTGACTATAAGATATTCGCGGCGGTAGCCGTTCAACGTTTGAGGGGTCTGTTGAACACCCTGGTAGGTCATCACCATACTTCGCCAGTGCTTGGACGAGAAATACACAGCTTGTCATATACCATACGGGATATCATAGCCTGTACTCTGTCACAATCTGCGCGTGGTATCCTTGTGTCTTTGGACCAGAAAAAAGCATTTGACCGACTAGAGCATGCGTATATCCTTAATGTGCTCACAGCCTTTGGCTTTTGTCATTCATTTGTGGAAATGATTAAAAATACGTACACTGGTCTGAAAGGCACACTAGTTCTTGGTGGCTGGAAAAGTGCCGCTTTTTCCATAACACGTGGGGTCCGTCAGGGATGTTCATTGTCTCCTGTGCTATTTGTCCTCAGCCTTGAGCCATACTTGCGTGCTCTTGACGCGGATTCACGTGTACGAGGTTTGGCGCTTCCTGGTAACGGTGTCGTGAAAGTCACAGCTTTCGCTGATGATATAAACTTGTACCTTTCAGATTAAGATAGCCTTTCACGCAGCCTGCGTGTATTTTTCCAGTTTGGCGACATTTCAGGTGCAGCATTGAACATCTCCAAATCCCGGCATTTCTTCGTTGGCTCTCCAAACTCCAGGCTTAGCGCCGGTTTTTCCATTCAGCCGGCCGCGTCACTTTGTATTATAGGTATTTTATACAACCACTACAATATTTGCGAGTCTATTTGGTTAAACGCTCTCGAAGAAGTAGGACTGAAAATTCAGGATGCACGAGATTTTGACTTCCCGCTTCTTGAGCGGAGGTACCTAGCGCAGACTGTATTTTGCGGTCACATTTGGTACTTTTCTCACGTCGCACAACCATCTTAACGTATCGTGCGATCACTGCAGTCTGCTTTGTGTTCCTTTTTTTGGTCAGGCGGCACTGAATTGGTCTGTAGGCTTATGCCACAGGAGCGAAAGAAAGACACGCCTGAACGATAACCGATGCCAGCCAGGAACGCGAGCCGTGGCTTCACGTGCCACAGCCTAGCGCCTTCTTTATTTTCTTCTGTCGCCATCGCGCGCTCTCCGGTTTGCGCGCCGTCCGAACGAGGGCGCTACAGGGCCCCCCTTGTAGACTGGAAGTCGGAATGTGACATGCCGTTTGTGGTGTTCCAACGGAAGATCAGTCGTAGATGAGAGGCTTTCTAGGGCGGTCTCCAGGTACGCCGGCTTGAGTCAGTCCAAGCTGACTGTCTCTTCACGGCCGTTCTGAAGTAGAGTGGCAGTTTTGGGGTTGCGGTGAAGGACGCGCAATGGTCCGTCGTAGGCTGGTGTCAAAGGTGGTCTGACCGCGTCGTGGCGCACGAAAACATGTGTTGCAGTGGTCAGATCAGGGTGGACGAATATGGTCTTGTGTTCGGAAGGTCTGGGTGGAGTGGGCCGGAGGTCTTGAAAGCAGTCGAGGAGGCGTTGTAAGTATTGCTGTGGCTGGTCTGGTAGCTTCGTTGACGTGAAGAAGTCTCCCGGAAGCCGTAGAGAAGTACCATACACCAGCTCTGCTGTTGAGCACTGCAGGTCTGCCCGGATGACAGCTCGTAAACCTAAGAGCACCAGTGGCAAGGCATCAACCCAGGTGGCTCTATGAGGCGGGTAGTCAAGGCGGTCTTCAGTTGTCGGTGAAGGCGTTCCACCATGCCGTTGGCGCAGGGATGATAAGCCGTGGTACGGCAATGTCTGGCTCCGAGGATGCGATTAAGGCAAGTAAACAGCGAGGACTCAAACTGACGTCCACGGTCTGTTGTCACGGTGCCAGGACAGCCAAAACGGGATACCCACGTAGAAATGAAAATGCGGGCAACTGTCTCGGCTGTGATATCTTGAATTGGAACAGCCTTTGGCCAGCGTGTGAAGCGATCGATCATGGTCAATATATAACGGTAACCCTGAGACACTAGTAGAGGGCCCACAATGTCTAGATGAACATGGTCGAAACGACGGCCGGGTGGAAGGAAAGGTTGGGGCGGCGTCTTAGTATGACGGGAGACCTTTGTCATCTGGCAGGGCAGGCACATGCGCGTCCAAGCGCGCACATCACCGTTGATTCCGGGCCAGACATAGCGCTGGGTGAGAAGACGCTGAGTAGCCCGAATGCCAGGGTGACAGATGTCGTGTAAGGAGTGGAAAACGGTGCGTCGTAATGAAGCGGGAACGAAAGGGCGGGGAAAGTCAGCTGAGACATCGCACCACAAGCGCTCAGATGATAATGGATGAGGCACCAGGCGTAGTCGGAGAGAACGGGGGTTCTCCCGAAAAGCGGCAAGCTCTCTATCATCCTGCTGTGCCGAGGAGAATGAGGCCCAGTCGATGGTTGGCGGTCGAGAGTCAACCGCGGCTATACGAGAAAGGGCATCTGCGGCGGTGTTGTCAGCTCCTTTCACGTGGCGGATGTCATTCGTGAACTCCGATATATAAGCCAGATGGTGGAGTTCACGGGGCACGTACTTGGATGAGTTAGTGCGGAAAACATACGCCAGTGGCTTATGGTCAGTCAGCACGTAAAACGAGCATCCTTCCAGGAAATGCCGAAAGTGCTGTATTGCAGCGTAGATGGCTAGTAGTTCCCGGCCAAAGACGCTGTAGCGGGTCTCAGCAGGAAGTAGCTTCCGAGAGTAAAACGACAAGGGTCTCCACTCGGAGTTAATGCACTGCTGTAAGACGGCTCCGACGGCCACGCTGGATGCGTCCACCATCAACCGAGTAGGGGCGTTGCTGCGTGGATGAATAAGAAGCACGGCGTTAGTGACCGCTTGCTTAGCAGCAGCAAAGGCGGCCTGGGCCTCTGATGACCAAGGAATGGCGGAGGACGGGCCGGCCGTCGACCGAAGGAGGTCGGTGAGCGGTCGTAGCAGTTCGGCACAGTGTGGTATGAAGCGCCTGGAAAAATTCACAAGCCCCAGGAATTGGCGTAATTGGCGCAGTGTTGTAGGCTGAGGATAATCCTGAATTGCTTTAACGTGGGACCGGAGAGGGCGTATTCCTTTGGATGATATGTGATGGCCCAAGAACTCGAGCTCAGATGCGCCGAAAGTACACTTAGAGGCGTTCACAACGAGGCCGTACTGCTGAAGACGTTGGAACAGAGCGCGTAGATGGTGCTCATGATCTTCAGGTGTGCGGCTGGCGATGAGGACATCGTCAAGGTACGCAAACACAGTAGGAAGACCCCGTGTGACCTCAGAAATGAACCGCTGGAAAGTTTGAGCCGAATTGCGGAGTCCAAAAGGCATCCGCACGTATTCAAACAACCCAAAGGGCGTTGTGATGGCGGTCTTAGGTATGTCGGCTGGCTCGACAGGAATCTGGTGGTACGCCTTAACAAGGTCCACTTTGCTTCAAATTGTGCAGCCGTCGAGGCGCGATGTAAAATCCTGGATGTGAGGTAGAGGATAGCTGTCGTGGACAGTCTTGGCGTTCAACGCTCGATAGTCCCCACAAGGACGCCAGTCACCAGGATCACGCTTTGGCACCAAATGCAGCGGGGAAGCCCAAGCGCTTGACGACGGGCGGATAATGCCGAGCTGCAGCATGTGGTCAAACTCCCGTTTAGCAATAGCTAGGCGGTCTCCGCACAGGCGGCGTGGTCGAGCGGCTGCCGGTGGACCCCGGGTGACGATGTGGTGTGTCACCGTATGTTTAGGCGGCTGAGTGAGGTTGCACGGTTTAGTTAACTCCGGGAAACTCGCCAAGATTTTTTCGAACGGTGAGGAAGGTATCAGCATGCGGATGGCCGTTGGAGCGATGTTGGACAGGACTCCCGAGATGGAGAGACGAGTCTTACCATCTATGAGGCAGCGCCGCCGCACGCTGACGTCCAAATTGAAGTATGAGAGGAAGTCCGAGCCGATGATCGGTTGAACCACGTCTGCGATGACGAAAACCCACCGGAAAATGCGGCGAAGGCCGAAGTCGAGGGTGAGAGATCGGAGTCCATACGTTGCTATAGACGAGGCGTTGGCAGCACGAAGCACTTGCCCCTGTGACTTTGAACGATCAGCCTTAGTCGGGGGCACAACGCTAATTTCCGCGCCCGTATCTATAAGGAACCTGGCGCCCGATAGCTGGTCCGTGACCATGAAAAGGCGGCTGGGACGAGAAGGGAGATCACACGCCGCCGTCAGTGATCCCGGCAGGCGTTTCCCTGCCACGAACATGTGTGTGTACACTTCGTGGCTCGGTGTCGGAAAGGTCGATGGTACCAGCAGAGGGGTGGAGGGCTGGGACTCCGAGCATCTCGTGTGCGTGGAAGAGCTCGACGACCGGAACGAGGCGAACGAGTCTCCTGCAGGGGGCTCCGGAGTGCGGCAATGGAGGCGGCGAGTTCGTCGATGCGGGCCTCAAGGCGCGAAATCGCTGTGTCTGCTGGTGGTAAGACAGCGTTGACAGATGGGGAGGTCACTTCATGAACCTGATCGGCGAGCTCCGCCAGGCGGTCTAGATTGACGTCGCCGGCCGCCGCGAGGACGAGGCGGATTGGCTGAGAAAGGCGTTGGAGGAAGAACTCGCGAAGCAACGCTGAGTGGGCAGAGACGTCGTGTTTCCCAAGAAGCTGTCGCATTCGGCGCAGTAGTTGGGAGGGGCGCCTGTCGCCTAAGGTCCCCCTCTGCAAGGAGCTGCAGTAGGCGGACGCGTTCCGAAGGCATGAATCGTTCCAGCACCTTGGTTTTAAGGTGCTGATATGGCGTAGTGTCCGAGGGGTTGGAGAGGACGTCGGAGAGCTCGCTGGCAACGTCAGGAGGAAGGACGGAGGCTACGTGGTAGTAGCGTGTCGTTTCCGAGGCGATGCGGTACAGGGAGAATTGCGCCTCGACCTGAGGAAACCAAACTTGCGGGTCCTGTGGCCAGAAAGATGGGAGACGCAGTTGCACGGTCGAGACGTCCTGCGGACGTGAGGCTTGTTCGGTTGAGGGTGCATTCGAGTCAGTCATTGTCTTCGTCCGAGGTCACCACTTGTAGGCTTATGCCACAGGAGCGAAAGAAAGACACGCCTGAACGATAACCGATGCCAGCCAGGAACGCGAGCCGTGGCTTCACGTGCCACAGCCTAGCGCCTTCTTTATTTTCTTCTGTCGCCATCGCGCGCTCTCCGGTTTGCGCGCCGCCCGAACGAGGGCGCTACAGGTCTCTCGCGCGGCACTGGGACAGCAGCGTTCTCAGGGAGGCTTTGCTTTCTCTTCAGTTTCCATACGCTGTCGGCTGCTAGCACTGCGCTTCCTTTTGCGCCCACACGAACGCTTGCATATTACTTTCTGGGTACTCACCTTCGGCATTTGATGCCTAATGTGCAAATTAACAGGGGGCCGCAGTCAATAACACTTCCTGCGTTTTATGCAACAACTGTTGCATTTTTTTCGCCATGTCAAGTCGAGCTGTCCTGGCATAGATGTTTTGAACAACCACATAGTTGAGACAACTGCTGCTTTGTTGCTTCCTTTGGTCCCACCAGCCCGCCATGCTCGCTCTAGACGGGTGTCTTGGAGCACCTTAACGGCTTTTTTTTCTGCCTGGACACTTCCGGGACTTCATGTGGCGCCTGGGATGGGGTGTGCTTCCCACTCTCAACCGCCTCGAAAGGTGGAGAATAGTCCAGTCCGCAACATGTCCGAACTGCTCCCTTCAGGAAACAAATCAGAATTTTCTGAGGCATTGTGTCATTGCTCGCGTTTTTTTTGGAGAGCCGTACATGCCGGATTTCACTGCCTCAGAGTAAATCGCTTCGTTTCTTCAGGGCGTTGTTCGCGAGGCCACTTCGCTTGTAATCTCATTGTTGCCGGCTGTTTCTCCCTCTAGCGCAACCGCTGCGAGGCGGTTGCAGCGGGCTGCCGCCGCCGCGCGCTCTACCCGATCCTAGAACGATTGTACTCGGAGCTGCTGTCTGTTTTGTCGGAGGAGCTCTTCTTCCTCGGTGAAAAGAAATTTCTTCGGCACTGGTCTTGCCCTTTTGTGTCGGTCTATGACGGACGAGTGAAGCTTGTCTTTAGGTCGGCCTAGTATTGGTAGGCTGATCTGTCAAGGCGCCAGCAGAAACGGCGCGCCAACATGTAAATATGCAAAATGTACATAATTATGTTTTATTTGTGTTTCTTGTTTACCTTGAAGTATTTTTTGTGGTTGTGTTTGTGTGAACCATCGAATGTATGTACATTTTCTTTCAACGTCATCTCATATCCATGCTCATGTAAATGACGTCTGTTCTGTCATCATCGTAAGAGTATGTCTAAGAAGGAAATGTTCTGTTGAGTGTTATTGACGTTTGCGGCAATAATTTTTTTCCAAACAAAAATTAGCACGGCATTAACGTTGACGTCGCTGCACTGTTAAAATCTTTACCTAGTGACAGAGCTGACGTGCGCGCACGTGGTGTTTCTTTCATAGCCGTGGACACTGTCCCACATGCGTTTTCAACGCCACGCGCGTTCCTGTTAGCATTTTTACCAGCGCTGCTATCACGCGCTCCGCACTGTCTTCATGGCCGCAGCTGGGTGATCTCAGAGCAAACCATCTGCACGAGAAGCTCAGCCCATCCTACATCACACCCCCGGAGCATAGCCATACAGCCCGTCGGCATGTTCATCAGGATGCCGGCCGTTCTGCAAGCAACCTTTATTGGTGACATCACTTATGACGGGGGATATTTAAATACGCCTACTGATGTGACGTCAACAATTTAAGATCGAAAAGCACGCCGGAACTTCATTGCTTCAGTAAGGAAGGTCCCAGGCAACGCTTCCTCTATTGTACAAACGCCAACCAGATGCGCCCTGTTCACCACCCTCTCCTCTAACCTTTTCTCGCTTTCTTTGGGCGCCCAGCCTTCAGCTGTGCTTTGCAGTCATGGGGTAGAGTAGCCACTCATGCAATGCCTCACGACGGAAATCATAATTTTTGTTCAGTTGTGTACAGATCCGTGGATTGGCATCTTGCATTCCTCGCGTTCACAATGCAGTCACGTTGGCTCTGTGAAATATCACGTTGGCTCAATGCAGTCACGTCAGCTCTCAGTTTCAGATAAGCGTGTCGGCGTCGGTGGCACTTTGCGGGCAACTAATGGGGAAGTGTCACTACAATTTTTCTGTATGCACTGCGCTGTGACGCGGCGGCAGCATTGGGCTGAGCCACAAAAAAAGGGATCCTGAAGAAGGGAATTTGACAGACGCGTAACATTCCTATGGTAAACACGTCTAATGTGTTTTTAGAGAAAAGCGCTCGGACGCATGTGTGACGCGAGCAGCTCGACCCCTCATATAGCACCGCATGACGACCACTCCCCGAATTAAGCCGGACCAACGGCTCCCGTTGAGAATCATGCGTTTACACTGGCATTAAAATGAAAGATACGTTGTCTCAGTACTACTAGCACAACGCTTAATGACTGACCATTCCCTGTGTAGATACGTTATTTGAATAGCGCTAATTTCTTCCTTTCAGACGATAGATGTTTGCTGCTGGTGCCTTGCCCCCATTCATGCTCATTTGTGTATACTGCTCATATGCTGATATTGTTCATTGCTTAGTAGCCTCTCATTATGCGGCGATGTTGAATTCAACGTGGGGCCTACTCAAAGGTCAGCTCACGCTAATTTCACTAACTAAAGACCTTCATTGAGAAACATTTCTCTTGGTTCCCATCTAACAAAACATAGCTGTGAATCAAGCACGAAACCGCACAATCAATGCTCTATTTTCTAAATATTTGCGTCAATGCTGTCTGGTCAAAGGAACGCAAGTTGTCACCTAACTGCGTAATTCTGTCAACTCCTGGTTTGAGGCTATTGAATCGCGCTTCGCTGTACTGGAGCAAACACCACTTTTGCTTTCCACAGCGAACGAGTTGCCACTACTTTCGCATTCTGCAGACAACTGCCTTGGCTTGTTGTCACGGTAGTATTATTATAATGAAAGAACGATGAAAAAACAAGAGAACAACAAACATAATCGCAGAGTAAGGCACCACGAGATCGGCGCTCGAGCTCCTCTATCTTCCTCGCCCTGTCGATATTTCAAATTTTCCACCTGCCCGTTTGGTTCACCCAATAAACTTCGTTACATTTGGTGGATCTTACTGGGTAGCCACATCGCCTACACCCTGGAACTCCGATCCCGCACCCTGCAGTCGACCATGCAAGTTGACGCTGCCCAACAAACAGTACCTCTCGCGGCCGCTACTGGCCCCGGCCCGGTTCACCAGCGAGACCCCCCGATCTTCGCGGGCACCGAAGACCAGGACGTCGAGGACTGGCTGTCGTCATGCGAGAAAGTCAGTAGACCCAAAAGGTGGGATCACTCTGCTAAGTTGGGCACTCTCAATTTTTATCTCACCGACGTGGCCAAGCTGTGTTATACGAACCACGAAACCGAGTTCGCAAATTAGACCGCCTTCAAGGAGGCGATATCTGTCCTTTTCGGTTGCCCCGCCTTACGGAAGCTACGCGCCGAACAACGTCTGCGCACACGGGCACAGGAGCCCGGTGAAACTTTCACCTCATATTAGAAAATATGATTGATCTTTGCTGGCGCGTCGAGGCTTCCATGAGCGAGAGTGCTAAGATACAGCACCATGTGAAGGGCATCGACGATGACGTTTTCCAGATGCTTCCTTCGAAGTCTCCTAGCACTGCGGCCGAAGTGTTGAATTTGTGTCAAAGGTATGATGAATTGCGGAGGCAACGAGCTTAGACGCGACGCTCATTTCAGACAATTCAACCAGTGACCGCACTGGACGTCATGACTGACCAACAAACCTTCTCGCACAAATAAAAGACTTCGTGCGAGAGGAAGTGGCTCGGCAGCTTTCTCTGCTGCCTTTTGCTCCACGCCAGAAGCTCTCGCGCAACAGCCACTGCGACAGCCACCACCATTAGCTCCCATGCTCCGACATGTGATCCAGGAGCCAATTTCCGAGGCTATGCCGGTGCCCTTGCAGCAGCCCCCCGTCACCGCACCTCTTAGTTACGCTGAGGCACTAAAGCGGCAACAGCCACACCACCCCCACCCCCCCGCCGATCTAGGGACTGCCGTATACGTCAGCCTCGACTCAGCCATCCACCGCCTGGGTTCTTATTGCTACCGCAGCCTCAACTCAACCGTCTGCCGCATAAGCTGCTTCCCTCGTCGCCAATACTCGGAAAACGCGTGATAACCGGCCTATCTGTTTTGAGTGCGGCGGCCCTGGCCATATCGCCTGTTACTACCGTCGTCGCGTGACGGGATACACAGACGCCCGGACACATAACAGCTTCATGGACCTTCCTCTATCTCGTCTGGTTAATTCCGATCCTCAGTCAAGCTCGTCTTCACGTGAATGTCCGCGTACTATATCTGGTCGCTCACCTTCACCTCGCCGTCGCTCCCTGTCACCCATGAGTCGTCGGCCAGCTCCTGAACACGATTGAAACTAACCGCCACAGTTCAGGAGCAAGAACTGCGCTGTCAAAATGCTCAAGTCCTCGGACATTGCTGTCAAATATTGTCGAAGTTTTTGTAGAAGGTACTCATGCTTTTGCTCTAGTAGATACCGGTGCTGCCGTTTTTTTAATAGACGCTAAACTTTGCCGCAAGCTCCGAAAAGTGATGACGCCTCTTGATATGACGATCTTGCAAACAGCTAATGGGGACCCGGTTCAGTAGCCGCCTGTACTGTCCGACTGATGATCTCGACGGACCACTACACTCTTGAGTTTATTGTCCTTTCGTCATGCTCACACGACATCATACTAGGATGGTATTTTTTATCGCGTAAACATGCCATTATTGAGTTTGCAAGATCAGAACTTGAACTCTTCCTGTTTTACGACCAACAAACAAGCCGCATTCAGCCCGCCGTACATTAACTCGTCGTCAAAGAATCCACTGAAATTCCTCCGGAAGCAGCGGTGTCGCTCCCCGTGTTCTGTGACGGCATTAAGGACGGAGCTACATTCTTTGAACCATCACGCCTCTTCCTTATTCGAAGATCACTTCTTCTGCCTTATTCAACCCTATCCATTTCTGAAGGATACAGGGCTCTTTGCCTCATCAATCCCCTTCCGTATAACGTCGAACTGTGTCAAGGTAAATCTCTTGGATACGTGCATGCGCTTGATAAAGAACAAATATGCACCATCCCACAGATTGTTTTATTTATTTTATTTATTTACACTACATAAGATCATACACTACAAAAGATCATCAGACTGCTTGGACCTGTAGCCAATAGGTAGTCCTGGGTCCCAAAAGAAAATGTATGCAGTGATGCAGGCTTACTGTTACATAAAAAAGAAACTTACACTCAAAAACACAGGGTGTTGTACAGTTTTACGACAAGCATTTTGAGCATGCTATCTTCGTGCCAAACGACAATAAAATCTATAATCGCGATAGTGTCAAAAACGTGCACCAACGCAAGCATATCACTAAAGTGTACATAATAACATAAACAAGACAACTCAGAGACATATTAAGTAACCAACAATAGCAGTATCCGTATTCCCAAACGCAATACAAATACAACATTCGTTGCTAGGCCACAGCAAGATTCATCATTCAGAACAGCGGCACGCATTTTGAAAATTGCACACACCAAATAACCATCCAGCTCGTAAGATGTTTCTGTGACTGCAACGTGACATGCCAAAAAACAAAAAATCGCAAACTTAGTTCGCATCATTCAAGCTTAGCAAAAAAATTTTTTAGAGAAATGTTAAAATTTTGGGCTTTCTTTATTTCAGGCGGCAAGCTGTTCCATATTTTTGCTCCTATAAACAGCAACTGACGCTCTCCGTACGCGTCGTTTGTGGGGGCAGATTGAAGTCACCAGGCGCAACATTTCTAGTGGGTTGAGAAGTAATGTAGAACAAGGATGCATCAAAAGGGTTGTTGCGCCGTATGATATTATTAACGCAGCAGGCTGTCTTTATTATATTATTTACGCAGCAGGCTGTCTTTGCTACAATGTTCAGGTTACTATGACGCCATCAGTGCCCTTAATCTTTCCAATATACCACCTTCTGAGCTTTTCGATTCCTCGATCACCGACGGACTATCCCCATCTGAACGCTCTGAGCTTCTTCAGCTACTCTACCAGTTTCGTGAAAACTTTGACGTTGCTCAACCTACGCTTGGCTGAACAAGTTTTTTCACTGCATCAACACAGGTTCCAACGCGCCAGTATGACAGCCACCATACCTTGTTTCCGCCACGGAACGTCAGGTTATCACCAAACAGGTTGACGATATGCTCAAGCGCAACGTTATCCGACCTTCCCAAACTCCATTGGCAACACCTGTCGTTCTTGTTAAGAAGAAGGATGGTGCATTTCGATTCTGCGTTGTTTACAGGCGCCTAAATAGGATCACACGCAAAGACGTATACCCTTTGCCCAGGATTGATGACGCCCTTGATTGCTTACAAGGTGCCGAGTTTTTTTCGTCGTTATATTTGCGTGCGGGGTATTGGCAGGTGCTCTTAGCAGATGTCGATCGTCCAAAAACGGCCTCCGTGACACCAGACATGCTATATGAGTTCAATGTCATGCCCTTCGGCCTCTGCAATGCGCCGGCCACAATCGAGCGCATGATGAACTCGGCTCGGCGGGGTTTGAAATGAAAGATATGCCTCTGCTGCCTCAACAATATTGTCGTCTTTGCACCCGATATCACAACACATATTTTATGGTTGAAACATGTCCTCATGTGTCTGAAGAATGCGCAGCTTTGACTGAATCTCAAGAAATGCCACTTCACTGCTCAGACGCTCACCGTTCTCGGTCACATCGTATCAAACGATGGCGTTCTTCCCGACCCGGCTAAACTACGCGCTGTCGCTGAATTCCCCAAACCGACGGCTGTAAAACAGTTACGGAGCTCTGTAGGATTGTGCTCCTACTTTCCTTGGTTTGTGCGCAACTTCGCCTCCCTAATTGCCCCTTTGACCCAAATTTGAAGCAATGCCAACGACATCTCCTGATGGTCTTACGATTGTGATCACGCATTTACTACTCTTCGCTGTCTCTTGACATTACCCCCTATATTGCGCCACTATGATCCCAAGGCTGCGACTGAAATCCATACAGAAGCCAGTGGTGTCTGTATCGCTGCAGTTCTCGCTCAACGCAAGCCTAGATCCCCTGAGTATGTCGTCGCCTACGGCAGCAGAACGCTCAACAAGGCTGAGATAAACTAGTGTTTCCGAAAAAGTGCGCTTAGCCATACTTTGGGCGATTGTGAAGTTTCGCCCGTATTTATATGGCTGCACCTTTGCTGTAGTTAGAGACCATCATGTCTTATGTTGGTTGTCGTCGCTGAAGGGTCCATCAGGTCGCCTTACTCGGTTGGCTCTGCGACTTCAAGAGTATGACATGCACGTCATGTATCGTTCCGGCCGCTAACATACCAATGATGATGCGCTCTCACGATTATCACTGTCCACTGAGGCTGCCTCTAATCTTCTAAAGAACATGCGCTGTCAGCTCTTGACATCGACACAATGTCCTCTGCTCAGCGCGACAATCCAGACATAACTTCGCTTCTGCACGTTTTATCTGGGGTACCTGCACTTCCCACCACTCGAGCAATGCGATGCCAGGCTTCGCACTTCACCATTCGAGGTGGTCTCTTGTACCGGCGCAGTTACTCACCAGGCGGCAGAAAGTGGCTCCTCGTTATTCCCCGAAAGCTGCGCTCTACAATCTCTGCATCGTTTATCTCCGACCCGCAATGCGCTCACGCCGGTGTCTTCAAGATGTACAAACTTTTAAGGAAGCGGTACTACAGGCGTGGGATGTTTACTGTTGTTCGACAGTTTATACGCGGCTGCCACGAGTGTCAGCGATGAAAACAGCCACAAAATGCAGGAGCAGCTCCACTAAAGCCGCTTGGGAGCCCTGACCGCCCAGTCGATCACGTCGGAATTGACCTTTATGGACCACTGCCATTGACCACAGCAGGTAACCGGTGGGCTATCGTTGCTGTAGATCATCTGACACGGTACGCTGAAACCGCTGCTCTTCCTACGGCAACCGCTTAAGACGTCGCATCTTTCATCCTCAATAGGTTTGTGTTGCGTCATGGCCCTTCTCGTGAGCTCCTCAGTGACCGGGGCCGTGTTTTTCTATCCGACGTAATTCAAGCACTTCTCCGTCAGTGCCATATTGTACACCGGATAAGTATTGCTTACCATCCTCAGACAAATACCTTACTGAGCGGTTCAATCGGACCCTGGGTGACATGCTCGCGACGTATGTGGCATCTGACCAAACGAACTGGGACCTGGTTCTTCCGTTTGCGACCTACGCGTACAACACCGCTACCCAAGTCACCACCGGCTTTTCCCCATTGTACCTTCTATACGGACGTGGCCTTCTATACGGAAACTTTGGTGCCATACGCACCAGATGTATCTGAGTGCACGACCGTGTCTGAAGCCGCTCGTAACGCTGAAGAACGCCGCCAACTAGCGAAACAGTTTACTACAGCTGACTATCAACGCCAGAAAAAGGCCTGCAATGACGACCACCCTCCTGCCGCAAAGTGTGCCCCTGGAACCCTTGTATGGCTGTATGTACCAACCTGTGCACCTGGTTTGTCTACTAAGCTACTTTCAAATTACCATGGTCCATACCACGTGGCAGAGCGCACATCACTCGCCACTTACGCCATTGAACCACTTACGCCGCTCGGTGACCATCGTCAGCGTGGACACAATATTGTTCACGTGGACCACTTGAAGCCGTACTTTGACCCGCTCGTTCCCATCTGTTAGATCGCCAGGATAGCTTCATCTTACTCGACGGGGGCAATTATAATCAAGCAATGATGACAACACCAGGAAACAACAAGCATCATCGCAGAGAAAGGCACCACGAGATTGGCACTCAAGCTCGGCCATCTTCCTCGTCCTGTCGCTGTCTCGAATCTTCCACCTGCCCCTTTGGTTCACCCAGTAAACCTCCTTACATTATGAGTTCTTAATCTATCATTAGGGCGAAGACCCGTCTGTCCAATATGTTTTTTACCACTAGAAAGCGGGATGCAATCAACAACGCAAACGATACAGGGAACAAAACCAATTCAATGCTTGTTATTACAACCTTTGGGTTTGCCGGAGTTGGCTGGCCAGTCATCGTAAATCCTGCGGATGCGCAAGGATATTCAATGCATGCACGGTTATCAAGAGAATGTTTGACAAGCTTACTAGAAAGATTATTTAGGCTGAGGCTATTGTATCACTGGAGTCTAAGTGCGTCATTACACCCTCGCCTATACTCAGTTACAAGAAATTGTATTTTCTAAGGAAAAGTATTTTTTGCTGCGCATATAGCATGTCTTGTGATGTTATTCTTCTGGTGTATAGATGAGCGTGTGGTGCTAATAAAGATTATGTTGGAACTTAGCGCCTGTGTTGTATGTCTTCTTCTTTTGTCGCCGTTTGTTAGCGCTGTTTCCAGTCGTCATGATGGTTGAAGATTCCGCGCAAAAGCGTTTTCGTAGGGATGTCAGAGTAATATGTCAAATGTGGTTGCGGTGTTGACTATAGCTGCTCTGGTGAAATGCTATAAGTGTTACACATACACTACTCTTGAGCGTTGCATGTGTTGCAAGTACCATAGCGTGCAGGTAATTCGATGAAACAAGCATATGTCGTTAAACGTTTGTAGCGTTTACGAGATAAAATCCTGCGCTAGCCTTTGAACGCCGGTGAATTCCACGTCTTGCGCGAGTCTCAAATTGAACAATTACTGAATTAACTCAAACAAATATAAATACATCTTGTAACGCTTTGCTGAAAGCTGTAAATCTGACTTCGCATAAACTTAACTGCCACTTTATGTGTGATATTCAACGAAAATTTTCCAGTATTTTCTTTAGTGGCCTATTATTAAACCTGATTTCCAACCACTGCACACATGCAGTTATATGAAGATGGACGTTTTATTTGGTAATTAAGAGCAGGAATACTCGATTGATTAGCACCGGAGAGATAAAAAAATGGAGTAGATAAGAAGCAGATGCCTGCTTTTTTGATAATTCAAAGCTGCACCTCTACCATAATAAATAACTTGTAAAGAACCGACGTCCATGTATCCCTGATCTGTATTACGTCCCTAGAACCACGATATATAGGGTCGCCGTACTGGAGGGCTCGGAAAATCAATCTGTTGCTCTTTAATGTGCACTCAATGGACTGCACACCAACCTCTGGCATTTCGTCTCCATCGAACTGCAGCCACCGAGGTCGGGATCCAAACCCCGTTCTTCGGGTCAGAAGCCGAGCACCGTAACCGCTGTACTTTACTGGGGCAGTATCTCTGTTCTGTACGCAGAAAGCTCCACGCAGCGACGACGTTCTCTATGGCGAGTTCATGACTAACAACTTAATGCGTAGGGCAGAAAAAAAGGGGCAATATTATGCCTGACTATTTTTTCGTTAACAAAAATGAAAGGGAACTGAGCAGCTCGCTTAGGCGTACCCGTCTCCTGTTGAACATGGATCCAATCACGGGCGTAGCCAGGGGGTGGCACAATGGGCCCATGCCCCCCCAAAATTGTTTTCTTTGCCAGCGAGAAATTACCACTTCCATGTGGTGCCCCTCTCGAAATCAAAAAGGTGCCCCTTGCCCGCACCAAAAAAAATTCTCGCTGCGCGCATGGATACAAAACTAATATTTTGGTGGTCATTGCTATTTTATTCTGAAGTGAGTCTTGAATAGTTCACATTATGCTTGCGTTTATACCACTGAAATACTTTCCAACCACTCCAATGCACAATGCCTCAAAAGAAAAAGAGAAGTTGTTTTGTGTCGTTATGCAAATGAAGTCGTGCGAAGAAAAGGTATCCCCTAATTCAGATCCCCTGTGGAGCTAATACAGCAGCAAGAGTTGGTGCAAAACATCAAGTAAAGTTCATATGTCTACTTAAATTCAATTTTTCTGTTTCTTTATTCTTACTTCTATTTATTAATTTTTAGTAGTATGCGCGTTTTTTTCTGAACAGTTTGCGTCAGAATGTCTGTTCTGGCGCGTATTTCATGGTTTAATATAATTTATGTTCTCTATGTTAGCACCGTAGTTCCTTTGAGCATTTCGATCATTGTAATTACGCATGGCTGTTAACACAATTTTATTGAACTGGAACCCCGAACACGTCACATCTATGTTCTGTGCACGCTATATCAAGGCCGCCGGCATGTGGCGTTCTGAAGACGCTTACCTGTCTGCATAGTCCCCAGGCTTTTTCTTTTCCTTAAGTATAATTTTTCACCGCAATCTGTATCGATCACAACATGCTTATGCCGCAACCACTGTACTTTGTTTCAACGCGAAAAACTGGTCAGGGTGTGGGCGGACATGCGCGAATGAAGCGTGGATGGCTGAATGAATGGACGGATGAATAGATTGACGGACTGACAGACGAATAGATGCATGGATTGATGGTTGAATAAATTGATGGATGGACGGATGGATGGACTGGATTGAATTGGATTGGACGGACGGGCGGGCGGGCGGGCGGACAGACGGACGGTCAGACGGATGGATGGATGGATGGATGGATGGATGGATGGATGGATGGATGGATGGATGGATGGATGGATGGATGGATGGATGGATGGATGGATGGATGGATGGATGGATGGATGGATGGACGGATGGACGGACGGATGAACGGATGGATGGATGGATGGATGGATAGATGGATGGATGGATGGATGGATGGATGGATGGATGGATGGATGGATGGATGGATGGATGGATGGATGGATGGATGGATGGATGTATCTGGCTGTGCCCTTTATATCGGGCTATGCCCCCGATCTAAAGCCGCCTAGCCATGAAGTTAAGTATACTATCTCTATATGTTTAAGAACTGAATTTCACTTGCGCCTTGGTTGTAGCCACCAATCAGTTAGCCTGCTCCTGGTTATTTCTACCATTTAAAGTCCTTTTTGTCTTCACTGTCCTTAAACGCCAATGCTTAGAAAAATTGTGTGCCATTATCCTGGACTATAGGGTGGAGCCCTTCACTGAACATTAACCCATATAAGCCCAAACTAAGAAAACATAAAAAAACAAATATTTTTTCTTACAAAGAGGACACTGGCACCCTTAGCAAGAGGTACAGGTTATTTTATTTACACTAACTTCAAGGCAACACTATTTTCAAAGCCGTCCTACATGTAGGACACTGGGCTTTAGGGGTACTATGTGCGGGTGTGGTAGACCTTGAAGCACTTCACGTGCACACCCACGTCACACTTCTCGCAACGAGTTGTTGTCTTCTCGTGGCAATGAGCGCACCTTGTCTGCTTGGCTTGAGGAATAACAATATGATCAGTGCGGTCAAAACGACTGACTGGTAGGGCTTGAATCCATATTTCTTCAGGTAGGCCATAGCAATGGACCTCCGAAAACAAAGATGCTCGATGTTCCCATTTTTCAGCTTATACAGCTGCAAAGCATTGTTCACGGATGCATCGAGAAGGTAGGTAAACAGAGATGAGTACCACTTTTTTTCTGATGGCCGTCCGGTATTTGGAGATGTTTTGGTCCATTCTGTCTACACCTCCCATGTTGGCATTGTATTTAGCAATCAATAACGGCTGGTTTACCGCAACGTTTGCCTTTTTTTCTCTAGAATATCGTTTCACCTGCTGCGTTGGCTCCGCTCCATGTGCTTTTGAAACAACAGTAACAACACTATTGTCCACCCAATGGCACACAAATACTTCACTCTCACTGTCCACTCCGTAATCGAATGTGCCTCGTTCTTAACCTTTCATACTCTTTTGTGCTTGAAGTGGACATTTTTCAATCCTGTTTTCACGGACAGTTCCAGTGCACTTCACACCCAAAGTGGTGAGTTTTCGAACAAGCTTCAAGCTCGTGAAAAAATTATGAAAAAACACGTGAAAACAAAGGTCAGTTTTAGACTTGAGCCTGCCAACCCTGTCCACCACAACGGAACCTTCGAGACTAAGGTCATTTTGCTTTCAAGGGCCACGCCATATTTTCCTTGGTAGGGCTCAGTTGACAACAAGTAGCCGAGAGGTGTGCACAGGCACCCCAGTTTGTATCCAAATCGTATTGGTTTTCCTTTGAAGAACTGTTTACACCCGTGCTTTCCGAAATATTCACACATGCTGTCGTCGATGCTGTAGCATTCTGAAAGTGGTGCGTACAAAAGAAACTTCTGATTCAGAAGCTTGAATAATGGCCGCATCTTGGCAAATCTGTCATCCTGAGGCAGGTTGTTGTTGTCGGCCACATGCAGATTCAAAAATATTGCTTCGAAACGGTTACGTCTCTTGGAGTTCGCAACAAATTCGTTGTGGCAGTCTTCAGAAATTTCCCACAACATTCTCCGGCGAGGCACAGGCACGTACCCGCTAAGAAGAAGCACGCCTATGACACACTTCATTTCTTCTTCTGTCACTCCTAGGCTACAATTTTCTTTGGTCGGCATATCGGTTAGTTTCCTTCACGAGAAGCGCAATGACGTCGTCATCAAAGAATTTCTCGAATGCATCTGCGGGAGTGAGGAAACTTTCATCCTGTTCCTCTGCCAACCACTCACTTTGAGGTAGCTTTGTCTTCAAGTCTCTCTTGTCCCAGTTTGCACTGGATTTTGCGACCTTTCTGGCTGGCTAACCCTCGTCGTCGTCACTTGATGCATTGTCCAGGCCAACAATTTCCGCTCAAAGGACGGGTCCAGGCAAGCGAGCCATGTCAGTGTCATTTTCATTCCCGCTTTTTTCGTCAGTCACTGTGGCAGCGAAATTGTCCGGCGGTAGTATTGCCAGTGTGGAGGGCCCGCTGCCCCCAGCATCAACAAGGTCTAACACATCGTCCAGAATTTTCGGTGGCACTGTTTCCTCATAAAACACCGGACACGGTATTCCCTCCCTGAAAAAAAATCATAAAACGTGATCAGGTTGAATTCATATTATCTACTCCGCGTAAATGTTAGCCAGTGCATTTTTGTAATATTGTAGAGAAAGAGGCAGGATCCATGCAGTGTGGCGAAGAAAAAACCGCGAACACAAGGGTATTATCACATCCTTTTCATTATACCCGCCGAGAACAACAATTTGTCCATCATACAGCAGATGGCGCAACGTGTCCACAAGCCTGGCGTGAAAGAAGCACTATCGTCACTATTGTGCTTACCCGCATCGTGAAACTACGTAGCGGTTGCTTCTGGGCACTTACACCGCCCCATGACGCCTAATTTGCCCAGTGTCCTAAATATAGGACGGCTAGGTTTAGCGCATTGTAACTTATCACTTTCTGCATTTTGAACGACACTACTGAGCCTAGTTAATATACATACTCTTATGAGGCGGTTGACACATTATTGAAGTTTTTCGACAGTGAATAAATTGTCAGTACTTACTTTTTCCTCGTCTTCATGGCGTCTTCCGTACAGCGTGTGTGCTCGGACGGAGAGTAGAGTCCACCACGCGAAAAAACGAAGGGCAAGCACAGTGTAGCCTTGCACGCATTAAGGCGGATGCTTGTTTGAAACATTTTAGAGTGGCGCTACTGTTCATTTGAAAAAATAGAGATGTTAGCGCACATTAAAAAAGCGTCCTACATGTTGGACACTGGGCACATATGGGTTAACAAATATTCAGCCATTTCCTCTTCCTCTCCACACGCACTAGATACCGTGTCTCTGCCAGCAAGCAGTTGCGCCCACTGGAAGCTGTATTGTAAGCTCTTTCAGCCACGCCGCCTCGTTCACGACACTAGGAAAACCTTCCTATCCCCGATAGCGCTGCCTTCTCTTTGACGTCTGATTAGAGATTTCTGTACAGTAATCACCGACAGATACAGAAACCGCCTGTTGAAAGGTCGATATTTCGAACACTCCTCTAACTGTGGGTGCCTTATTCTCTCCCCGGCTATCCATCGGTACTCAGTTACCATTACTCAGTAGTTTCACAAGCCAAAAAGGGCTTTATTCGGGTAACTTGATTTCGCATATAGGTGACTTCAGTGTGCCCGGCATCTCAGGGCATTGACGTCCCATTCTGGCTACCAACTTGCAAATTTGTAGGAAGTTGGTTACTTTTTCATGAAATTCTGGACTGGAGCAAGTGGTCATTGATGCCACAACAAACAGTGTTACACCAGACTGCATTTTGCTGAGAGCCTCTCTTAACAGACCTTTTCGTTGAAGGTCTCTTGGCGCCATCATTGTCCTCTCTTGGCTGTTTTTTACATGCATGACTGCGCAAAAATGCACGGCCGATGCTATGACGCCGGTTTTTGTGCTCCCGTGCCACATCTCTGAAAGGAGGCGATCCTCCTCTGTTTTATAAAAGTATTTGAACGGGGGGTTACATCTCAAATCGTTAGTAGTGTTTCTGATTCCAAAGGCGTGTTATTCTCTAATAACTACGCAGTCCCCAAACGTCGTTACGAATACACAAATTACCACGACTATAGCACTAATTATGATGTGGTCATAATGAAATTGCAGCAACGTCCCCATCTACGAAGACTGCCTCTCCTTGCTACAGATGCTGTCCTCTCGGAAAACCACGGATCCTCACTTTATAGACATAGATGAGATGCTGTAGCGTACACCAACCGCGAAGCCCTCTTACATGTATTAGGTCCGAGGTCAGCTAAGCACGTGGTGCGAAGATTTTGTTTTGTAATTTCGAAAACTTTGTTAAGAAATGTGTTTAGACATATGCCCCAAAAAAAGAAAGAAAAAAATCCTGAAATCGTGTGGATAACGAATTGGGATTACTGCACACAAATCGTCGACAGGCAAGACTAAGGCGTG